>OY856344.1:8750000-9375000 GCA_963693475.1 Ectropis crepuscularia | reverse complement strand
ATGAAAACGTTCATTTTATTTTTAACAATAATTGAATCTCGTTCAAATTGTCCTCGTATTACCCAAAACTGATCATAACACTATGCTGTAATATTCTGGAAACACATACAAAAGTTTCGATCAAAATAACACAAAATGTATGGCTTTTTAGAGTGAAAATTATACAAACTTTTGATAGTAAACAGCGTAATTTGGAACACGTATTTAGAGGTTTGCGAATTTCTCTCAACTCGTTACGACACAAGAAACCTTTTTCTCGGAGTTCTTTAGTCATACTCTTACTCTTTTATTGATAACGAGTAGTTACATGTCATAATATTCAAGATATTCAAATATTACCAATACAAGTCAATAATTTAAAAAAAACAGACGTCAATTTAAGATCCCATTACAATAAAAATCAAATAATACATTATATTAAAATCAAATTACATGACAATTAAAAATTCCAAATTAATGACAAAAATAAATAGAGTAAAATGAATGCATACTTGAATATAATGGTAATGGGCATTTTTACAATATGGGTAGGAGAAAAATAGGGCAGGTATGTAAGAAAAATTGGCGCATCCTTAATAAGAACAATTTGATGAAAAGAAGTATAAATGTCTTGAATGCAACATTGAGAGTTTGAGAAACACAGATCAAATTGCTAGTACTTAAAATCATATTTCTATCATCCTACCATTACTTTCTATAACTTTTAAAATAAGATAGTATAGAATTATTTGATCAATACAAATCTAAGTATATGAGACGTACTTCTTAGCATTCCATGGATTCACCGTGCGGGTGCCAGGTCCATCGTGTGACACAGAGAGAAATCTCGAGTAGACCCCAAGACTTGTGACTCGGGCGTAGGTTTAAAAGGGGCCCCTTATATTGACGTACGTCAACACTCACCTTCACTACTCGTATTTCTCTCCCTGCCCAGCCAAATCCGATATGATCCTACTAGTGCAGCTTTAGATACTCGTTCTAGTATAGAACTTACTGCACTTCTGGACAATCCAAGGTCTTTAAGCAGGTTATAGAGAGATTTTGCTGGTATACCTCTTGCTCCTACTTCTACAGCGTATTTAAGATCGCAATAAAGTCGAATCCTATTTGTGAAAAATATTTTAAGGGAATTTCATAAAAATACTAAGATTAAACGATGTTTATGTTATGGTATCACCTTTTTTTTGGTTTGTTTTGGTTTTCTACACAGCTTGCTGGAACGCACTATAGTTAATGTACAATTTAACAAAAGAGATCATAAAGGTGAACTTCATTTCAATTACTTCAGAATAGTGAACAAAAGTGGGTAACAGAGTGTAACAATACTGAAAATCTCCTTATATACTTACACAATATGCTTGGGTTCCTCCAAATTGTACAGTCTAAAGCACAATGCTAAAGCAAATAAGACTAGCCACACCACATCCAATTCTATGTTGATATGACATAGAGGTGCCTGTTTCTCTATGTCATCTACGTTTTCGAGTGTTGGGCTTGCTGCTATCTTCTTTTTAAGGGAATTTTCATGATGCTGCAACATTGTTTAACTACAATTAGTATGTACTTACAGACGTTATTTAATTAAATACTTTCACTTTTTTTTCAAAATAAGGACAACAGTTAGTTAAACTGCTGTTAAGTGTTAAATGCGGCATCTATTATTTATTATTTAACAAACCAAGTGTAATTTAAAGGGACTTTATTTACTTACGATTGTCTCATTAAGACTGTTTTTGGACTTTTCAATATAACTGTTTTCTTGGAGTTCGCTGACCTCGTTACTTTTCTCTAAGTTAATTTTGCGTTTTTTTATTCCCAAGTGTGTTTCCATCTTTTATTATTATGCCACTTGGTATGAGGCGAAGAGTAAATTTTTATATTAATTTAACTCAAGCATTGTACTTTTCAAACTTTTGAACTTAAAATTGGAATGCACAGTGTTCACGAAAAATCACAAAACAACACAAACACACGTCACTTATGACTGTCATGACTGACATCACACTGACATGCACTGCATGCACAGAACAAATACTGACATGACTTCACATGACATGTTGATGGAACTAAAAATTATAAAAAAAGATAACATAGGAAGAATAGGTTAGGTTTAGGTTTAGGTCCCTTTGAGGAATGGTAGGTATAGTACTACAAGGATCTATTGGCCCTTCGATGACAGAGTCAGGTCAAAATCTCCTTAGTTTTGCGGAGTTTATATAAACTCTAACACCTTATTTACATAAATTGCAGGATCAAATATGTTTCAGAGACTTATAAAGTTTACTTTTTGGAACGAAGTTCCTTACGGCAGGCTAATGAAAATAGGCTGAAAATCCCTATGTTCCAGACATTAGGGATTTTGAAGGCAACCGAACTAAAAAAAAATGTTTGCCTGTAAAGTCGGTTTACTGACAATAGAACGTGACAACGTCTTAAGAAAATACTGATGGAATGGTAGCATTTTTCAAAAGAAAATTCTAATTTCATTTGTTTAATAGATTTGTATGTAAAAAGTAATCAGTAGAATTTAGTCATTTTCAATCAAAACAATGCAAAAAAGCTTTTAGATGCCGGGGATCGAACCCGGGGCATTTCACATGCAAAGCGAACGCTCTACCACTGAGCTACATCCCCACTTAAAATATCGTCCGATACAACCCTTCGTTGAGTTCTTCTTGCGTACTTGAGGGGGAGGAAACTTGAAATTGGCGGGGGGTGGGGAGTGTCCGTTCTATCTATATTATCTATTCTATGCCGGACTTCATCAAATTGGACGCTTTATGGATTATTAATAATCTACTTCCGGAAATATCTAATGATAAATACTTAAAAGCTTATGACGATTTTGATCAATAGAAAACAACAAGAAAAATGAATTGTCTCGCACACGATATGAAAAGTAGAGTATTCACCTCAGGCATTACCAGGCCCATTACACAAGGCAGTGCTTTACTCCCTTGGTGAATAATCTACTATTAAATAATAGTAACGCTCTATAATTATTTCGATTGAATAGTAAAGCCATCGATTTTTTACTCATCGTGAAATAGTTCTGTTAACTTATTGTTTTAATTTTGTCAATTATAGCATAACCTACAATCGCTGCACTAGCGGACCGATGCTATTCATTTTAATGATGAAAGCACGAATATTCAACAATATATCACTGAATATATAATTAATATCGACAGAATCATTACCTTTATCGCTGTAATGATCGTTGCTTCACTTTTCACTGCACTTGATTTCATATTCAGTGAAATCATAATGTTTTTGTTTTATTATTTTCATGATCTATCATCTATCATTTCAACCGAATAAAAAAAATCTGGTAATACAATTCATAATCTGCATCTGCCATCTATCGCATTAGAACAACGGAAGTAAGCTCCGCGCCATCACTGAAGTCCTATGGCGAAATTATTGAACTAAGCCATTATAATATCATAGGTTTCATCTGCCATTGTAGAATACGACAGTGGCTCCTTTCGCCAACGGTCATGAGTGGTGGCGCGGACTCTATAATATGATGTCATCCAGCGGCAAGTAGCTGGTAAACTACTGCCGCTAGATGGCATTATCATATTTGAAAATAAAATGTCCTCTGTACAAATTCTAATCATATAATTTCATATAAATTTTTAAGCTGTCTTCCATTTCAATGCATTTAAAATATAATATACGTATATTTCCTAGCTACTAACTAAAAAAGCCTACTCGTGAAAAAAACTGCTTGGATCACTGCATCTTAAAAACAAAGAATAAAGTGACAACTATAGTACTGCCAGCTACTATTACAGATCATTCTCCAGTCGTTCTACAAATTGGTACAAAAATAAACATAAACAAAAAAGTTGCGTGTGCCACAACACTTATCAATTATGATAAACTACAGGATGAGATATCATCTGTTAAGTGGAGAGAAAACATTAACTTCTCGGATGTTGAACTCGCAACTGAATCTTTTATGCAACTGATATCATCAATAATATCTAAATGTACATACAATAGGACTATATCCAGATCAAAAACCAATATAAAGCCATGGATAACACCAGGTTTAATCAAATGCATGAGGCGAAGAGATAAACTACATATGAAATACAAAGAACAACCCTATAACGCAGAGATGAAAACTAAATACCTTCATTATAGGAACCTATGTAATAACATACTGAAAAACCTCAAAAGAGATTATGAAAGACACGAACTTACGAAATGTGGCAAAAACAGTAAAAAAACGTGGGAAACCATTAAAAAAATATGTAATTTTCCAAAAAAAGAAAACCCAGTTGAAAATCTACTAACCATAAAAGATAAATCAGAGGATTCTCTGAATTATGTTAATAAATACTTTGTTAATGTAGGATCAGCCCTAGCCAATGAAACACTTCAGTCCCTTAATGAGAACGAAGAACGTCTAGTCTCAATACACCACACAAATCCTAACAAAACTTTGAAATCATTTGGGCTCTTGCCTACAGATAATACGGAGATATTTAACATAGTACGTAATTTGAAAAACAGTCCGGCAACAGGGTGGGATGGAGTAAACAATAAACTAATTAAAATGATACTACCCTACATCCTCGAACCATTGACCATGTTATGTCAGTTAAGCTTTGACACGGGCATTGTTCCAACGGCCTTTAAAAAGTCCATTGTCTGTCCAATTTACAAGGGAGGAGATGTGGACAATATAACCAACTACAGACCGATATCTTTGCTTCCCATTTTCTCGAAGGTGCTGGAAAAACTCATGAATACAAGGCTGAAGAAATACCTGGAAAGTAAAGATATTTTGTCGGAAAATCAATTTGGATTTAGATCGGGAAAATGTGCTGAAGACGCGGTACTCAACGTTACGGAACATATAAAGAGGAAACTTGACAGTAGGAATAAATGCATAGGTATCTTCCTAGACCTGGCGAAGGCGTTTGACACTGTCTCCATTCCTGTCTTACTAGCCAAGCTAGAATCGATAGGAATAAGAGGAACTCCCCTAAGTTGGTTCAGAAGTTATTTGACAGGAAGGACACAAACAGTAAAAGTAAATAATGAAGTAAGCGGTAAACTTGAAATAAAATTCGGCGTACCACAAGGAAGCATACTGGGTCCTACTCTGTTCCTCATATATATTGATCAGCTATGCAATAACAAACTAGAACAATGCAAAATAGTAACATACGCAGACGACACAGTACTAGTTTTTCACGGTCAAACATGGAATGAAGTAGAAGAGGTTGCAAATAAAGGGTTGCAGGTAGTCTCAAAATGGCTTAGACTAAATCTTCTTTCCATAAACATTGCGAAGACCAAATATATGACGTTTACAATAAATGTGGCCACAATACCAAAACAGCAATTACATCTCAAACTGCATAAATCCACGTGTGATATGGATAGCTGTTGCACCTGCAACACTTTGTCAAGTACCTCTGAGATCAGATATTTGGGAGTAATATTGGACCAGCACTTGAACTGGACGGGGCATATAAAAAAAACTAGCGGGTAGAGTAAGAAAATTAATATTTACTTTTAAACAATTACGACACGTCATGAAGTTTGAATCTCTCATTAAGATATATTACGCTTTAGCACAATCAATTCTGACGTATTGTGTTCTCTCCTGGGGTTCAGCAGCAAAAACGCATCTGGAGCGTTTAGAAATAGCACAGAGAGCTTTGTTGAAAGTAATGACATTCAAGCCAAGACTCTTTCCTACATCAGAGCTGTATAAAGAATGCTCAGTACTATCGGTAAGACAATTATTTATAAAAACATTAATAACAACACAACATACTTTACCGATAGAAAAACGCTTAGAAGGGAAAACAGCTCAAAATAAAAGAAGAAAAGATATAGTATTTAAAAGCGTACCAAAACGAACTGCTTTTGGTACCAGAAGTGTAGAATTTTTGGGACCAAATCTATATAACAAATTAAATAAAAACTTACTGTTTGGCAAAGTTTCAAAATTTAATTGTAATAAAATAACAGTAAAATATTTACTAAAATTAAACTATAGCGAGACGGAGGAGATACTTGATCAATTCGGATGAAAATTGCCCCCTGAGTACAGTATATTGCAGGGGAAGTCGTTTTAACAGGTTTCAACTTAACACACTCACTCTTTACAATACCCACACTCACCAACACATCACACATACCTACTGATCATCATATCACACATACCTACTCACCATCATACCACACAAACTCACAGTCATGTCTCCATGAACCGAATTCATCATGATACCAGATGGAGATGCTTGTAATGTAAATATACACACTCTAATTCTAATTATTGGCCTCCTACTTAAACTAACATTAGTGAATTATATATATACACACACACTGCAATCAAACCTAAACAACATTCAAGCACACGCCGACTTATAATGGAAGGCACTGTATTCCACAACACAGGTCTAACCTAGTGTGGAGTTCAGAGTTCCGCTATTGACGTCATACAAAACACTTTCAACAACCAACACACGCTTACATGTAATAACCATAACTAACTCTAATTCTACATTTAAACATTTATTCTTTAGGTTAAGTACTTCTATTTATGTACCCAATAAATCATTTCATTTCATTTCATTTCCTAGCTAATAGTCAAAAATAGCTCCTATTCGCCGGCAATCAACGCAACATGCGATGGAAGTTTCATACAATGTTGTAACGACCGATACAGTATAGCTGGCGCTAAAACAATATTTTTTAAATCACTCATATCTTCAATTGATGTTTAAAACAAATTGTTACATACTAAAATAATTAACTGTTGTTTTGGAACGAAGTTCCTTATCGCGCGTTATGAAAGGGAGCTAGACGGAAAAAAATCTCACGAAAAAGTTGTAACGTTTCGTGCCTATGACGTCATAGAATTAGAAGAATTAGAATACGATAACAAATTTCACCCATGTTAATAATGACCGGTTGGCGCAATTAGTAAGTAAGGGGTCACCTACGAAGATAGGTGCCCCCGGTTCGAGTCCCGGTAGTTAACGCAATACTCTTTTTGTTCTTTTTTTTCTCAACATTATTTTTGTTATTTTTTTTTCCTGAGAATAATAGTTTTTATAAACGATCCCTCTTATCAACGCATTACCAATAGGTGGCGCAGAACTCAAAATTTAATCAGCTGCGGATTGTATCTTACTCTAGTGTCATGGAAAATCTGGAGAGGTCACTACCGGTACGATAATTTTGTTCTTTTTTTTCCTGAGAATTTATGTAAAGTAATCATTCAGAACCGCAAAATAAACCCGAAATACAGTTATTTGACGATTTTCTTTCACTTTTGTCATATTCTCTTCCATTTACAATGGGTTTCATCCTATTATATTCAGCTGCAGGCATCAGTCACGAAACTGTTCCATTCATCCCGGATTACACTTTACGTCGTAGTTCAGACGTAGTACGTCACGTTGCGTGTAATGAACTGATAGTGTGATTGGACACCACTACCTCAATATGGGTATCAAATGAAAGGGCTTGACTAATAGAATACTATGCACTATGACAAATTTCAAATCCAAGAAAGCTGCCACCACAAAATGGCGAAATACGTTTCATTACTCCCTCAATATGGGTATCAAATGAAAGGGCTTGAATTAGTTCAATGTTATACAGATTACAAATCAGAGGTAGTTGTAGTTGGGGGTAAATCAAAATTTTTGATTTTGTACTTGTTTTTCCACTCGATTCTATGGTCTGTAATATTTCATCAATGTATTGTAATGATGTTGTCACGTTATATAGGTACTATCGTATATTAGATATCGTAATGTTCATGTAATATCGATTGGTGTGATTGACGCATACCTATTTCGACAAATTTCATTCGTAAAACTAATATTTGTAGGCAACATTGGAAATAATATGAGTACTGTTTCTAAATGCAATCCGAATGGCTAACATTCGGAATGATAATAATGAATCATTGTTATAATGTTTATATAATACGTCAATGCTACTCCTTAAGTTTATGTTAAGTACTTACATTATATTTGTTAATAAGTAATAAAAAAATATTATTATAACTTTTTTTTTTTATTACAATTCCTTCACTAATGTCGTAACGCCGACGGATATCGTGTCTGCCTCCACTTATAACGTTGGCCTCAGATCAGGGAGGATTACCCGCCTTAATCGACAAGAACTTCGTTCCATCCGGGTGTCCCTTGACACCTCTCAACTTATTTTTTTCAGATATTTGTTAGACAACGCGATCATTATAAAAGACCGCCGTGTTTTAGACATCGGAGCCGTCTTTTATTCCGCATTTATTGATAGTCGTTGTCAAATTGTCCTGTATTTAAAATTGTTTTGCTTTACAAAAAGTAATCAGTAGAATTTAGTCATTTTCAATCAAAACAATGCAAAAAACAATGCAAAAAGAAAATTTTAATTTAATTTGTTTAATAGATTTGTATATAAAAAGTAATCAGTAGAATTTAGTCATTTTCAATCAAAACAATGCAAAAAAGCTTTTAGATGCCGGGGATCGAACCCGGGGCATTTCACATGCAAAGCGAACGTTCTACCACTGAGCTACATCCTCGCTTGAACTACTGGTCGAAATAATTAATACAACTGTAACAAGGTAACGACCGACGGTCGTTACCTTCCAAGGTAACGCTACATGACGTCATATTTTGCGGGCGTGCAGCCGGCTTCATCGAATTATAAGACGTTATCACGTCAAAATGAGACTAAAACCTTAAGAAAAATATATAACGGAAGTAACTTGTAAAAGTGAAAACAGGCTAAAGAAAATTTAATTTCACTGCATTAACGTTAAATTTTGCATAATTGAAAATTCGAACATATTTCTAACAACTTTATAACATGTAATGACATTCGGTGAACAGGCAGGTTTCTTGGCTCTGATGATGGGTTGGTCGAATTTGGATACTTTTGTTAGTGAATACTTCTTATATTATAATAGATAACTGTATGGTACAAACACAATCAGACGTTTCGCCCGATCATCAAACTCAAGATAAGACAAAGACCGAGAGATGAGATTCCGTGTCCGTGTCCGTGTCAGGATCTTGAGGCAAAATAAAACGATATTTAACACGTTAACCATTTACTATTCATATCGACATATTAACAATTTCATCAATAAATTGTGCCATCACAGGGTTAACTCACGACTGCTACCTGCGGCCCCGTACCATGTAATAATTGAGGTTATGACAATATTGTTAATTTTACATTATATTGATGTGTATGCGGTCTAAGAACAACTTGTCACTCCAATCGCCTTTGGCACGCAGCGAAAATTTCTACGGCAAGTCGTTCGCTTTTCGGGCCGTTGAGCTGTGGAATGCTTTGCCTGTAACTATTAGACAAGCTCCATCAGTTGCAGTTTTCAAACAACTGGTAAATCAGGTATATCTATCTACGTGATAATTTAGTTGAAGTCGTTACTCTTATTTAAGTTGTAAATTTATCAATTTCATATATTATTGTATATTTATATCCTTTAGTAAATCATGATATTTATTTATTAGTTTATATTATATTCGTATTTATGTATTAGGATATATTGTTATTAATATGTAGGTTTATGTTTAATAGTATTGTAGTGTATTTATATTAGAATATTTCAAAGTTAATTTTCATATTTATAGACTTATAATCTTTCACTCATTGTTTGTACTTCCCCGTCTTATTATTCTTCATTTCTCCTTTTCCATCCAGCGGTTGCCTGGAAGAGATCGCTTTTAGCGATAAGGTCGCCAATTGTTACTTTATTTTACTAAGTTTTTGTAACTTTGTTTACTTTGTTAAGTGCAATAAAGAGTTAATCTATCTATCTATCTATCTTGTACCACTCAAGATGTTAATTAACTTATGCAGCAATGTTATGCAAAATGACGATAAAACCTCCATAACATAATGTATAATTTACCGTAGTGAATCATTTGGCTCAGTTTATTTTATGAAAAAACACAATTATAATAAACAAAAAAAATCGGTGAAATGTAATCCCCTTTATGGTATAATTGCAAGTTGTGGAAAATTTCCACAATTGGTTAGGCTGCAAAATACAAGTTTTTTTACAGCTTACTCACGTCTGCCTGTTCGAAGAAGACTAAACTACAACTACGGCACTGGTGGCCTACAAGTCATCTGTGCGTCGACAAGGTCACGTGGTTATGATAATTATTTCTAGTAAATCTAGTACCTTATTATTTAGATATCTGTGGTCGTGGTTAAGCCGCAAAACTATGCAACAAGAACACGTATGTTTTTGAAGTGAAAACTTCTTTAGGCGCGCCTAGGCAGATTTTTTCGTAGGCTGTGAATTGAATTCATTCGTCACGCTCGGGTATGATAAGAAAGCTTCGGGTAAACTCGGGACCATGGCTATTGGCTATCTAGTAATACGTCAGGCAATGGGAAATGCTGAAAGGGCATGGACATGCCATCATGGCATGGCCATCTAGAAACGTATCAGCCAATGGGAAATGCTGACGCATTTTTAGATGGCCATGCCAAGATGGCGAAGCCACGCCCTCCGGTTACACCCGTGTAGTTATCAAATTCTGATGAGTTTTAAGTTTTCAATTCTATCGCCAGTTCCTATGACTGCCAATTTTTTTCCTCCCCCCACTGGATCCGCGCCTTTGGTAATTAGCATACAAATGATACTTGAAAAAGAATTCGAGCTAAGCTCAAGCAAAGCTGTTGCTGTAGCTGTTGGACTCATACATAATTATGTACATGCCGAGTGCAAGCACTCTATCAAGTGCTATCGAATGATACTCGCATTGCAAGCCGTGACGCGTTACGAAGACAAGCGCAAGAGCACCTCGGACGGCACGGCCTCGGCTTATGCTGCCACAGGGAGATCGAGTTTGGCACCTAGTGGCTAAGCGGAGAGAGGGCGCAACACATGCCGAGATGAATATGTATCGGAACTCGGTACAAAATACGCGAGATGTGTGTGTCGGCTAACTTATTTTGAGTCAAAAGTTTACATTGTGTACTTTGGTAATATTGGCAATGGTTGCAGTTGCGACACGCTGCAGCTGTGATTAATTTTTCCTAAAATTTAGGAATTTTTCCTTCAAATTTTGGGGAATTTGGAAATTGGGTATCGGTAGCTCTGGGCGGATTGACGGCAGCGTTCGTTCCTATTTCAGCCACGTGCCATTAGATCTTTGTAGCACTGTATTGAAGGTCTCTACTTCTGTCTAGTCTGTGATTTGAAGGCACGAAGGTGTGAAGAAGAAGTATGTGTTACTCTTTGTGTTCCGGATCTTACGCAAATCTAAGAGACAAAACAAATTCATCATACAAATATTTCGAATCAATCATTCATTTTTCATTGACTTCAATGTATATTATTATCTTATTATGTATAAAATGAAAAGCTCCTGGAATGTAATAAGTTATGGACAAATTAATAAACATACGAAAAGATTAAAACATAAATTTAAAGTAAGTGTATAATTCGGAACATTTCTTTGAAAATTTCGGTCCAACCAATTTTATTAATTTTGGCTTTTTTGGCGCCAACCGCCAACAAAGTTTGTTTTGCCTAAAAAAACAGAACAAAAATACTTTGTTTTTGTTATCATTCTGAATTCCTTATTAAACTCAGCTTAGGCATACTCAGTTATGGCAGCTAGAAACACATCAGTTAGAAGAAAAAACTCTGAGACAATAGGAACAGTTGTGTGTCCAGTTTGTGATAAATACTTTGAGCCCAATGTCATAGAAGAACATGTAAATAAATGTTTGTTTCTAAATACATCAGAAAAAAGTAATTCAAAACGAAGTAGTTCACATTTTAACACTGCTTCCCCAAATGAAAAAAGAGTTAAAGTGGAAACAGTTATCCAAACTAAGGTAACCTTAGCCCAATTTTATTATTTATTTTGCATTAATTTGTTCCTATTTTAATTTTATAGAAAGGCAGCTGGATGTAATTGTAATACAATCAGTTTTGCACATAGGTGAATACTAACAAAACTGATATCTTTTGACAATATACTTTATACTCATTTGTACCTACACCTTCCTTGATAACGAATCCTTCTTAGACCTATGTATTTAATTTTTAAGATACTAATTTCTTAAGATGTAAGTAGCCTAGGAACTTATTTCAGTCATACAATTTTTTTATTGTTTGATTAAAAATAAGAAATACCAGAATAATATGACATATCTTATTTTCAACTCAGGAATCAAGTGTTCCAAGTATGCCAGCTGCCAGTTCATCAAAAGAATCAATTCCATTGGCGGAGCGAATGAGGCCAGGCTGTCTAGATGATATTGTTGGACAAACTTCTGCCTTTGGATCTGAGACCATGCTGCGGTCTTTGTTGGAGCAAAATAAAGTGCCTAATATGATATTATGGGGACCTCCAGGATGTGGCAAGGTGAACATTAGTATGACAGATTTTCCTATAGGAATGTTGTGTGATTTTCCAATAGCAGTTCTTTTGAGTTATTAAATAATTTGGTACTTTTGACCTATGTTATGTTTAATAATTGTTACAAAAAATAAAAAAATGTTTAATCTTAATTACATAGAACCATTGCAGATGTTGTGGGTAGCATTTTGTAGGGAATAGAAGAACTTATATCTGACTTAATAGGCTTGTGACTTGTGACTGACCACTATCTTAACAAGATAATTCCTTTAATTACAGACCTCCATTGCAAATGTTGTGGCCAATATTTGTAAGGAACAGAAGAACATGAGATTTGTTAAACTATCTGCCACTATGTCAGGAATTAATGATGTCAAAGAAGTAGTGAAAGTAGCAAAAAATGAAGCACAGTTTAAGAGGCATACTGTGCTCTTTATGGATGAAATTCATAGGTAGGCTACCTACATCATGATTATGACAATTTTTTTCAATTTCATAATGTATAGGCCTGGATAAAAAATGTGTAAGACCACATGGCAGAAGTGAAAACTAAAATAAGAAATATTAAATATTTAAAGACTACTAAATAATTTGAATAATTAAAAATAAAATTGCCTATATACACAACAACACTTAGATAAAGTATAAGTATCCTCTTTGCAGCAACACAATAATAACATGCGGCTGAATGACTAGTATCCATGGGCACAAATAAATGAAAAACATAGGGGTTTGGGTAAAGTTGTCGTTTTTTTTTAGTGGCCAGAGATCCGTTATCACTTTCTTGTAACTATAAAATACCCTGATGCTATCAGTGCAATCAGATTTGCTGTAAGTAATATCGGAGCTGAGTAATGGTCTTTCAAAGTTTTTTTTTTGGTATTTTATAAATATTATATGGTCGCCATTTCCGTTAGCGCCCACAGATCTGTTGTCACTTTTTTGAAACACTAGCTTACCACAATTGTATTTGTTCAATTAGACTCGCTGTAAGTCATATCGGAGCTGAGTTATGCCCTTTGAAAGTTTTTTTTGTGTTTTTTTTAAATGGACTAGTAGCACCATTTCCTATAGCGGCCAAACATCCGTTATCACTTTTATGAAACCTTATTTTTACTTAAAGGTACCTGTAATTACTATACATTATATAAATTAATACACTATATTACTAAAGTATCACTTTTATGAAACATTATTTTTATAAAGGTACCTATGCAATAAGATTTGCTGCAAACTATATCGGAGCTGAGTTATGGCCCCTTAATTTTTTTTTTGTTTTCTTTGTATGGACTAGTGGCGCCATTTCCTATAGCGGCCAAACATCCGTTAGCACTTTTATGAAACATTATTTTTACCTTAAGGTACCTGTGTAATCAGATTTGCTGCAAACTATATCGGAGCTGAGTTATGGCCCCTCTAAGTTTTTTTTTTTGGTTTTCTTTGTATGGACTAGTGGCGCCATTTCCTATAGCGGCCAAACATCCGTTAGCACTTTTATGAAACATAATTTTTACTTAAAGGTACCTGTTTAATCACATTTGCTGCAAACTATATCGGAGCTGAGTTGTATGTTATATGAGTTAATTGTAAAAAAACTTTGAGGGGCCATAACTCAGCTCCGATATAGTTTGCAGCAAATCTGGTTGCACAGGTACCTTTAAGTAAAAATAATGTTTCATAAAAGTGCTAACGGATGTTTGGCCGCTATAGGAAATGGCGCCACTAGTCCATACAAAGAAAACAAAAAAAAAAAACTATGAGGGGCCATAACTCAGCTCCGATATAGTTTGCAGCAAATCTGATTGCACAGGTACCTTTAAGTAAAAATAATGTTTCATAAAATTGATAACGGATGTTTGGCCGCTATAGGAAATGGCGCCACTAGTCCATACAATGAAAACCAAAAAAAAAAACATTGAGGGGCCATAACTCAGCTCCGATATAGTTTGCAGCAAAGCTGATTGCACAGGTACCTTTAAGTAAAAGTAAGGTTTCATAAAAGTGATAACGGATGTTTGGCCGCTATTGGAAATGGTGCAACTAGCCCATTTAAGAAAAACCCACAAAAAAATCTTTAAAAGACCATAACTCAGCTCCGATATGACTTACAGCGAATCTGATTGAACGAATACAATTGTGGTAAGCTATTGTTTAAAAAAAGTGACAACAGATCTTTGGCCGCTAACGGAAATGGCGCCCATATATAAATAAAATACATATAAAATACCCAAATAAAAAATTGGGAAGGGCATAACTCAGCTCCGATATAGTTTGCAGCAAATCTAATTGCACAGGTACCTTTAAGTAAAAATAAGGTTTCATAAAAGTGATAACGGATGTTTGGCCGCTATAGGAAATGGCGCTACTGGTCCATTTAAGAAAACCCAAAAAAAAACTTTAAATGGCCATAACTCAGCTCCGATATGACTTACAGCGAATCTGATTGAACGAATACAGTTGTGGTAAGCCAGTGTTTTAAAAAAGTGACAACAGATCTTTGGCCGCTAACGGAAATGGCGCCCATTTATAAATAAAATGTATATATAAAAATACCCAAAAAAAAACTTTAAAAGGCCATAACTCAGCCCATACAAAAGTACCCAAACCCCTTTTTACGCGGGTCGGAAATAGCGTTTGACTCGCAAGTTTTTAGTATTTGCTATTTTATTTATTTTATAGGTATTTCGCTAAAAATGCATAAATATGTTTTGTAGTGTATGTGTAAGTACTGTGACGAAAATGGGTATCGTTTTGTGTTTACGTAGTGTTATGTTAACACAGTAATATATTACAATTTTTATTAAATTTTTTAGTAGTGGTAGGACTCTTAGCAGAGTCCGCCTGGGGATGTACCACACCTTTGCCAAATATTCTACCGCCAAGCAGTAATGGGCAAACATTACTGTGTTCCGGTTTGAAGGGCAAGGATTCCAGAGAAATTACAGGGCTTAGAGACATAATATCTTAGATCTCTGGGTGACGAGCGCAGTGCAGTGCTAGGTAATGATTTGGACTATCATGTTCCAATAGCTGCGTGTTACTGTGCTGTTATGTGGCAGGCATGTTGCTTACCATCAGGCACATGACCTGCTCGTCTCGTCACTCTATGCTATAAAAAAAAAACTAAAACTTTTTTGCAATGGACGTGAAATGCAAATTTAATATTTCGTGACAGGTTCAATTAATGTGGTAAGTAGCTAGAAGTTAATGTTGCGAATAAAAAACATGAATATACCTACTAAACACAGGGACACAACAGCGAAAAGCAGGTTGATTATATTATCTTTCTCACTCTGGCGCACTTGTTTACTTTTTTAGGGTTCCGTAAAACGTAAAAACGGAACCCTTATAGATTCGTCATGTCTGTCTGTCTGTCCGTCCGTATGTCACAGCCACTTTTTGACGAAACTAAGAAAACTACACTGTTGAAACTTGGTAAGTAGATGTATTCTGTGAACCGCATTAAGATTTCAACAGAAAAATTAAAAAAAAAGAAAAATTAGGGTTGCCCCCCATACTGAGAACTGAAACTCAAAATTTTTTTTTCATCAATTCTACACGTGTGGGGTGTCTATCGATAGGTCTTCAAAAATGATATTGAGGTTTCTAAAATCATTTTCGTCTACACTGAATAATTTGTGCGAGAGACACTTCCAAAGTGGTAAAATGTGTGTCCCCCCCCCCTCTAACTTCTAAAGTAAGAGAATGAAAAATCTAAAAAAAATATATGATGTACAATACCATGTAAACTACCAACGAAAATTAGTTTGAACTCGATCTGACGAGTAGTTTTTTTTTGTACGTCATAAATACACTATTATTGAAACTTCGATCAAAGTTACAACGAACTACAAAACTATGTGTACTATGTATATAATGTTACTTGCTGCAACGGAACCCTTCATGGGTGAGTCCAACTCGCACTTGGCCACTTTATTTTCTTCTCGCTCTAGCATCCCGAGTTCACCCGTAAATTTCTTATCATAACCGAGCGTAATGCTAGTATTCAATTCACAGCCCACGAAAAATCTGTCTAGGCGCGCCAAAAGAAGTTTTCACTTCAATAAAGATTTATTAGTGTAGTCCTTTTGTCACAAACAACATGGCCTACTCATTTCTAATATCTTGGTAAAGATGTTTATACTGTGTATTAATTATAAGTAGTCTAGACAAAACATGTTATAACATAGGTGAGATGGTTTGATAATAATTGAGCTAAAATATTGTATAACATCACTTTCAGGTTCAATAAGCTCCAGCAAGATACATTTCTTCCTCATGTAGAAA
Source organism: Ectropis crepuscularia (assembly GCA_963693475.1). Classification (NCBI taxonomy): domain Eukaryota; kingdom Metazoa; phylum Arthropoda; class Insecta; order Lepidoptera; family Geometridae; genus Ectropis; species Ectropis crepuscularia. The sequence goes on along the minus strand of OY856344.1, from coordinate 9,358,309 downwards.
ATGGTACAATCACTCTTATAGGTGCTACCACCGAGAACCCCTCCTTCAGCCTGAACAATGCGTTGCTGAGTCGATGTAGAGTAGTTGTCTTAGAGAAACTTACAGTTGATGATGTTCAGCTCATATTGAAGAGAGCTCTTGAGAAGAATAATGATGCTGTCATTGTGAACTCTGAAGGCCCTGAAAAGTTACTCAGAAATAATGTACCAAAGTATGTATTTCCTGTTTATTTAAGAAGATAGGAAGTTGGTGGCCTGATGGTAAGAAAGTGAGTAACAGACCGGAGGGTCTACCGCCTAACTAGAAATGTCTTAGCTTTGATATTGCTCTCTCTTTTCTTTCCGCTTGAAATGATAGAGACCGCAATAGCAAAGCGAAAGCCGATTTAATTAGGCGGTAGAAGGGCTGTTCCTAACAAAAAATTAAAACGTCACTGTGTTCCAGTTTAAAGGGAAATGTTTCCAGAGAAATTACAGGGCATAAATAATCTTACATCTCTGGTTGACAAGCACAGTGCAGTGCTAGGATTTGGACCCTTCATGTTTTAATAGATACGTGATACAGTGCTGTTATGTTATGGACAGGCATGTTGCTTCATCGTCAGGCACATGTCAACCTCGTCCTGCCACTGTGCTTTAAAAAAACTTTGCCACAAATATCGGCCACAAAGCATTAGGATCAAATCACTGGTTTGCACTCCAGGACGTCTACTCTAATTCAACGAAAACGTAATTTCGAAATAAACTCGCGATTTTTCAACTCCGATTCTACTTCCATCCGTCGTTTTGTCTGTTTAAATGTTCTAAGCCTACTCTAATCAGAGTATGCTTAGAACATTTAAACGTCAAACAATGTTGTATCGGACGAAACGAAGTAGAACGAGAGTAGGAAAGTCGCGAGTTTTTTTTCGAAATTGCGTTTTCGTAGAAACAGAGTAGACGTCCAGTACACTATTCAGACACAGACACATAAAACTAATCCATCTTAAGAACCAATCTAATGGCTTGGAAATTCAATAATTGAGCTGTTTCACACAAATACAGGTGAATCAGTGGAGATTTTTTCCTACTTATGAGACATGTGTTGAGGCCAGAATATTTGCATGTGTCAGATACATAGTAGAAGAAGGTTCGGTCCAATGGCTGGCGGAAGTGTGCGATGGCGATGCGAGGGTGGCGCTGGGAGCCCTGGAGCTCGCGCTAGCGGCGCGCGCGCCGGGCGACCCGGCCGCGGGGCCGGCGCTCATCAGTCTCGACCTCATCAAGGATGGGATCAAGGTGCGCCTACAAACAAAACAACGCTTACATTTTTTAATCATAATCATCCTCAGCTCGTGGTCGTCCACTGCTGGACATAAGCCTTTCCAATGTTGCGCCACCAAATCCGATCCTCGGCTCTCCGCATCCCGCCACTGATTCTCTTCAGGTCGTCGGTCCACCTAGCCGGAGGCTGTCCCACAGGGCCAAGATCATATTATGTCGCAGAGCCGATGGACGATGGGGAGGACGGGTTCTGGAGTGGAGACCACAATTTTTTTTTGATATCTTAATATATAAAAATCTCCTGTCACAATGTTTGTCCGCGATGGATTCCTAAACTACTTAACCGATTTTAAATTAAATTGGCATACTGTGTGAGCAGTCTGGTCCAACTTGAGAGATAGGATAGTTCAACCCCCATTTTCAAGATGGCGGCCGTGGGATAAGGGTTGCGACCCCACAAACTTGTTTTTAGCTTTACACTGACCCCTCCTACACATCAAATAAATAAAATTGCGTCCTCTAAAAAACGCCAGGTAAGGCCTAAAAAATGTAACATTTCAATGGACTATCTATCAACTTCGTAATTTCGAACTGTACGGGGGTGAAATTGGGGTTGAAATGGGGGATGAATGTCAATATGGAAGTTCCCAACCGTTGAAGATAAAACCATGAAACTCTGTATATAGGCACTTGACACGAAGCAAACGAATGTTTATTCTATCAATTTCGTAACGCAGCTAACGAATGTTTGTTCTTGCAATTTTGTAATTAAGAACTGTCATCATCATCATGGCCTTATGGTAGTCCATTTTTGAACGTAGGCCTCTTCTCCTTTTCTCCACTTCTGGCGGTCTTGTGCCCGACTCACACATTAAGAATTACGACAATTAAGAACTGTACGGGGGTGAAATTAGAGTTGAAATGGGGGCTGAATGTCTCTACGCTTTCAGATCTAAAAAACTGAACCGATTTTGATGAAATAGTATACAGTTGTTTTATTATAAGCTGTTTTTAGTAACCGTAAATGTGTCTGGGTATACAAATAGGTACTGCCTGAGTTACCTTAGTCAGTGCATCCTCACTCGCTCAAGGTAGCGCGGTTTTAGCCTACAGCTAGACCGTCCCTCCCAGGGAACAAGTGCCAGTCGGTTGTCGAACGCACGGCTGAGCGCTCGCGCAACACGTTTCCCGCGCATATTGTTATTAGATATGTCGACAACCCTCACGACTTCTGTACTAATGTTTATTCTGTGCCTTAGTATTTATTTCGCGCGGACGAAGTCGCGGGTAACAGCTAGTATTATATATATTTCAGCGTTCGCACATGTTGTACGACAAAAAGGGCGAGGAACACTATAACACGATATCCGCGATCCACAAGTCTATTCGAGCCAGTGACGATAACGCGGCTCTGTACTGGACGACCCGGGCGATGCACGGAGGCGAAGATCCACTATTCATAGCGCGTCGGCTTGTGAGAGCTGCCTGCGAAGACATAGGTAAGAAAATTACATTACCTGCAACTGTATTAATTCCGCCACCGAAGACTACTGCGAGATCTAGGCACTGACTCCTGAGTGATCGCTGCTGGGATCTGCTGAGCCGTCATAAACAGCCCACTAAATCCTCCCACTGCTGGGACTTAGGGCCTTCTCTCACAAGGAGAGAGTCAAGGCCATAATCCACCACGCTGGCCCAGTGCGGGTTGGTGGATGACACATGACTTCGAAAGATTTTAGGTAGCTACGTGTCGGTCACGATGTTTTCCTTTACCGTTTTAATTAGCGGCATTATGCATAAGAGCCGAGCCGTCAGCTCCCGTTAAATACGTCGTTTGAGGTAGATCAGCAGTCGTTTTACTCGGTTCCCTGTCTGTTATATATATATACATTTCCCGGAGTGTAAAGTGGCCCACCTGTATGTTTTAGGCCATATTCTGTGTTCCAAATTTCAACACGATTCCGACGTGATCGAGCAACAAACAATTTTTCTCATTTACAATTTTAGTAGGATGTGCATTGTGCACACATCATTGTAATGTGGTACCTACAAGAAAGTGATAACATGAGACGACGTTAGATGTTTTTTTACGCGGACGGTGGCCTAAACTTCATATTTAGTGGTTAGCGACTCATGGTACCTTGAATGTACAAAATGCGAATAAATAAATAAATTTCAATTTGATTTCGGGAGCCTATGGATCATACCAACTCATTCCCAGCTAGGTACTTACCGAATGGTATGGTGACGAAATATTTTTTACCCAGCTGCCAAGAAGAGTGAGAGTGGACTGGTACTTTCATTCTAGTCCCAACTAAATTGGTGTCACCAATGATTTTTATTATCCTGCATCAATCATCATTGTTTATTGTATTGTGAATTATTGTCTACAACTTAGAGCGTGTGGTATTGTTTGAAGTACCAAAACTTACCACTGGCTTCAATAAATTAAATATGTGCAGGGTTGGCCGACCAGAACGCCGTGGTGGAAGCCGTAGCATGCTTGCAGGGATGTCAGCACATCGGGATGCCGGAGTGCGATGTGCTGCTTGCGCAGTGCGCCGTCAGACTGGCCCGAGCGCCCAAGAGCCAAGAAGTTTATCGCGCCATGAATCGGTGCAAAAAGCTGTTGACTGAAGCGAAAGGACCTTTACCACCGATTCCACTGCACCTGCGCAATGCCCCCACAAAACTAATGAAGGAAATCGGTAGGTACCCTATGTCAACAACATTCGTTTTGTTAATTTCGTAATTTAACAAGGTGAATCGATTTTGATAAACGAAATAGGTTTTGAACTTTTGAGATTTGAATGCAGCAACAGTTACTTTGCAACTTTAACATTGGTTAAAGTAAAAATATAATTGTAATGTATTGGCATTACAATTATATTTTTTTATTATGTAAAAGGTTTATCCATATCACAATTGTGAAGAGTGTGACACAATATCTACAATTTTATGACATCTACGATCTTTCTTCACAACAAGACACAAAGGTATTCTTCCATATCATATCTGTCATTTCCCCTGAAAATATGTCTATACGAAATTCATAGTCGTTGAGACACGTCTGAGCGTGGAAACTTGGGAGTGCTGCTCACTACGCCACCGTGCGCACCGGTGCAGAGATGCAAACAGCGGCACGCGGCCGGCCGTAAGAATATAGTCAGGTGCAGAAAAGGATAAAAACCAATCTTTTAAAAAAATTGTATAAGTGTAGGGTTCCACAGGTACGCTCCCGCTTCTAGTTTGGATCGAAAAGATGTGTAAAGAATTAGACGAGACGAACTTCTTAGCATTCCATGGATTCACCGTGCGGGTGCCGGGTCCATCGTGTGGCAGAGAGAAATCTCGAGTAAACCCCAAGACTTGAGACTCGGGCGTAGGCAGGCCCCGGACACTCGGCCTAAAATCCATACAGACGGTGCAGTTGACATACCTACACTCACACAACTACGCATATGTCGTTCGAACACATTTACGCATGTGTGCGTGTCACCTAGGGTTACTAAATTATTTTATGGAATAGCTGTGACTCGTGAGTTCACCTGCCTGTGTTAAGTGACCTATAATCTTACCTAGTTAGTGTTCGATCTTTAATGTAAATATAACTTTCATCAACAATCAGAAGGGAGAAGATTTAAAACAAAATAGGAGAAAGGTACCATGGACGAATTGATTTTTAGTTAAGTACACTTACCCAAAGAGAAAACTTTAATCTGACAATATATTAATTAATCACTCCACATATCGTGTATTTCACATTAGATGGTAAAACTACGTCCATAAGTTGCATTTACACACAGTTCACTATAATCAGAGTATACACTGCACAAACTAATTATTAATTATTTCCATCGTATGTCTCACCACAGTAAAGAACAACATAATTTTTCAACTCAAAACTACAATTTAATTATGTAAACAAACATTCCGAATTGTTGTTACTATGGCCGCCTTGTGGATCTCGTGTCTCGCGGGATAATGTTGCTAGTTCCGGATTTATTTTTTTACTAATTGCTTAAAAAAATATAACTTTTGTATGTTGATAAATAGTGATTTATTTATTCGCATTATAGTAAGGATCGCATAAAACTGTAAATACTGTGAGAATAGTGAGTGAGTCTATTATACTCAAATCACATTTTAAGGTTGAAGTCATTACTTAATAATTTATTTGCGCCGAATAAACAAAAATCAGTTTTAATTTCAAATTAAATTCAGCAACTTAATTGACCAAATTTCAACGACGATCATAAAAAACTTGAACAAAAATAAACGAAAGTAATTTTTAGTTTTGTGTTCATGTTTCAAAACTATGATCTACCAAAAAAAAAGAAACATCAAAGGAGACATGGCCCAAATCGTACCCTGACCTCGGCACAAAATAATTGTATCTAATCTCAAAAAAATCTAATAACTGTATGTAAATATATTTTAGGAAAAAAAATTACACCACTCCCATAACCCAAATTAGTGGCTAACATGTTTTTTTATCAGTGTAGTTTTGTAGGCGTTTTTTTTAAAGTTCACCAATACTGTTTGCAATCCGATGTAATCATCATCATCATCTTCGTAACATCTTAGCATATACCTCTCTTCAAGTACGCCTCATATCCCAGGCCTATGCTAGTGCTGTGCTTGTGCCAGTACTTGTCCAGATTTGACCCGCGATTTAAGCAAACTGATAATTGAATACAAAGCATATTCTATACCTAAGCATATTCGTGCATTGTTTGTTATAATATATCTTTATGACTCAGCCGGTATATATTATTTTTATATCATTAACACCAAATTATACAATATATTTTGTTCCATAAAACGAGCTTTTGACACGAACTTCTACAAAACTTCTACAGGCAAAAAAACGCAGGTTAGCCACTCAAACGGATGATGATGATAGTTTAGAATATTATTACTAATAACTTAAAATCTGAGGTAGGTACATCAAAAAACCCAGGTGTGGCACCTGGGTTTTTTTAATGTGATTTGGGCTTATGTCCTTTGTTTCACAATAAATGGAGCTATTACGTAACAAACATATAAACGAATTGAGATCCGTCTCCTTTTTTGAAGTAGGTTAAAAATGAAACTAAATCGTAGTAGTACCGGTAGTACTAGAACAGGTAAAGTTTACAAGTCAATGTCAAAGCCGTTAATTACTGAATAAGTTTTAGTTTAAAAATATCGTTATTTTTTTTTTTGGAACTATCCATTCCAATAGTCAATGTACTCGTATCCTCTTACTGGTTTTAATGAACGGTTGTTGCGAAATCTTAAATAAGCATACTACTTACTAGATGAAATCCTATATTCATTGTTCACTATTGACCGACATAATATATACATGGACGCACATAAAAGTACAGATAGTCTAAATATTGAACCTGTTTCTTTTTTTTGAGTCGGTTGAATGCTAAGAAATAATCACTTATCAATAAATCTGAATAGTAGCAATCTTAGTAAAAAAATCCACTAAATTGGCAACACTAGTGACTTCGTGAATTGCGAACTATACTCCGCGCCATCACTCGTTACCATACGTTTTTGGCGCCACTGACGTATTTCACAACGATTAACGAAAGCCGCAGTTTAAAAACAACGAGTTTAATAATTTCGTCACAGGACTTCAGTGTTGGCGCGTACTTCTAACCAGAATAGCTAACACAGTTTATAAAAATGATTCAATCTTTGTAGAAATTCTTATGAAATTAAAAATCTCTTATTGTTTCGTATAATAGACGAAACATTTGGTACCATTTTGTTAAATAATACAGCATCATGGTCGTATTCTCATAGAAAATTATCGTCCGATATAACCCTTCGTTGAGTGCTTCTCGCGGTGCTTGCGGGGAAGGAAGCTTGAAACTGGCGGGGGGTGGGGAGTGTCCGTTCTATCTGTATTATCTATTCTATGGCGTAGGTTTAAAAGGAGCCCCTTTGTGACGTACGTCAACACTCACCTTCACTACTCGTATTTCTCTCCCTGCCCAGCCAAATCCGATATGATCCTACTAGTGCAGCCACAGAAATCTAAATAATAAGGTAATAGAAATGGCATAACTCTCAAATTACTTGCAAAACGCTTGTCGCCACATTTCCCCTACCCCCGCGATCACTAGGTACTACATGCGCGTAGTATTCAAATAGAGCTCCACTCACACACCACACACATCCATAAACGCTTATCAGTGAACCTACTAATACATTGAAAAATTAACAATTTTTCACATATACGCTAGTGCTTGACAAAAATTAAAACATATCGATATTTCAAAGTACGGTCCAATTTTAACATTCGATAAAGGTTATTATTGATTTTATTAATTAGGTGTATTACACTACAACAAAGTCAATATGCCTACCTATAAAATAAGTGAGTCACATGGGGTATACTATTGTTTCGAAAACTGAACTATGTAATTCTGACACCACATGGGCTTAGGTATAGAAGAACAAAGGTTGTTGTATATTTTGTACATCGAGCAACTCGATCTTCCGCGCAAGCACGGAAGGGAAGTAGCCTTTGCTAAAAATTATTGTTCAAATCTTTCTGTCATTTCTTGCGGGAGGGGAAAGTTGCACACTAGCGTAAAGCCGCACTATTACATACAAAACATACCTGTACCGATCCATTGCCGACTATACTCACACAGCCAAATCACTAACACATAAAAAATAAAGCACCATTCACAAATCTAACCCCGCCCTCAGTGTATTCCATGCCACAGTATATTATCAAACTCCATGGTCCACGCGGACTTGTACTTTGACAGAGGGGAAACGCTGTGTATGCCTACTCCCTTCCGTGTTGCTCGCTGATTCTAAAATATAAAAGAAAGAATATAAAAGATATCTCTACCTATGGTGAAATTGGGAACTGTCTTTGACAGGTCTTTTTGTATCTTCAAAACGCCCCATTTAACTTTCCATGTTTTTAATTTCAGGTTATGGAAGAGGATATAACTTACTGCATAAAGACGATTCCGGTCTGACTTATATGCCTGAAGGGTTAGAGAATGAAGTTTTTTTTAAGAATAATAATTGTGATTAAAGGGAAGCAAATGCAAGAAAAAAATAGGTAGGTATATCAAAATGTACCTACCTATGTAAAATCTATTCCCGGCTACATGGCATATTCAGGAAAAATAAATCTATATTATACCTGTGATTAGGCATATAAATATAATATATACTTCCAAGGTGAACAATTTTTACTAAAGGGTAACCTCTAGAAGTATGTAGACAAAAATACTAACTGCTCCTTTTTGCCCTTTTCCCCTGAACAGGATTAAGTATATGAACAGATATTAATTAATACTGTGTACAGCCTTTGTCATGCCATAAGGTGATTTCTGTGATATTTGATAGTTTAATAAAAATTACTTCTTTTCTAGTGTCATTGTTTTATTTGGGATAATCTCGTTTCACAATTATAAGACATTGTAGGAATTTACTATTTACAAGACACACAAGTAAAATATCTAATACACAAACATTTCGTCTAAGATTGTACCTTTTGTAACATTGATGGCCATTGCCTCAATTTTGATCTTAACTTTACAAAAAAATTCCTAATATTATATTGTATATTACATTAATGCAACTGCTTGTAGTGCAGACTTGCATTATTGCTATGTAAAAATTATAACTATAATTTACCTGATTTATATCAATAACTATTGCCCATATAAATAATCCTCATAAGTAGAAGTTTCCTTATTGTTTATTTTCATAAAAAAACGAGCCTCACTATTATTTACACTTTGCTTGCCTAACAAGTTCTCAAAGATACTTGAAATACATATTTATCTTTTTAAATGAAACTCTTAATTTATCATGTTATAAGAATATAAATAGCAATTTATAATTAATACAGAAGGTGGATTTCAAGGTTTCTAAGTAACATAGAGTGAAAAAACCATGAGTAATTAATTATAAGGAAACTAGACAGGAAAAATCTAATTTCTTATGACTATAATTCTACTACTATAACTTAACCTATCTAAAAAACTAAGACATTCAAGCTACTATATATGTATTCTAAATGAAAATAAATTAGAATCAGACTTCTAATTTGGAACCAAATGTAGAAAGGAACATAAGCTTTTAGGTCCAAATTGTTAAAAATCAATACTACAATTTCAGTACATTTGTTTAATTTTCTATTCAAGTCAGTGAAATAATAACATCTTTCGTGTCACATAAAGCAAATATTGTGCATGTAAAATGGAACGATTTCATTTCATTCAATACATAAAACAATGTATATACTTGCAATATAGCTACTGCTAAATAAACCTTAGAAGATATAGTCGCTGTCGGCCATATCAATAGCCCAGCGGAATTTGTCTCGCTGAGTCTTGTTGTAAATTTTCTCGAGTGGAACATCATGTTTCTTGCACCTAAAAATAGAATTATCAGGTTACTATTTATTGCATTAAAATAAACAGTTGATTCAAATCAAACTGACTCAAATATAAGAAAAGCTACTCACCAAGCTACTGAAATACGTGGATCGAGATAATTGAGCTTGGAAGTCCCCAGGGCAATGGTTTTGTTTTCATCACGATCAGTTTCTTGCAACTCTAGTTTCTTTAGCTGTTCCCTTAATTTTTCTAGTGCTTTTTTCTTCTTATCACAATTCAATCTTTCCTTGACGGATCCGCGTTTGGCGGCCTTTGTAGCATCCCGCAGTTCTTCCTCTGCCTCGTCAATCTGGTTATGTTTAGTCTGTATTTTTTCTTTGAGAGCTTCCATGGACTTTGAATGACCTGTAATTTATAATACTTATTAGACAAGACAAAATTATCATAGAAAAAAATGACAAATATTTGACAGGAATATACTTTACCTTTGGGGACAGCCCGTTGATGGTTACATAAGATGGCAACAGCACGATTTGCACGGTTGTATGCGAGAATCTTTTCTGATACAGATGCATCCCCATCAGTAAGCTCATCCAATTGTCTTTGCAAAGTAATTGAGGCATTGTATGTACGGAAGACTTTAGCAGTTAGTGCAGGCATCAAATCTTTTAAGTGTTCATTCAATGTTTGAGTGTTAAGTCTATCAAAGAGATCATCACTGTCTTTTTTATTTTCCATGAAAAGCTCGAGATTCTTGAAGACTCTTTTCTCTACTGGTACTTCATTGTAATATCTAATTGAATCTTTACCAGGGAAGTCAAACACCACTACATATTCTTTTCCATCTTTTTCTTTGTGCAACTCTATATGTTCTACTCTTAATGAACAACAACCTACTGTGTCCGCTTGATCATCATCTTTCTCATTACCAGCTCTGAGCGCCAGACGATCTATGAAGTAGAGAGCCACAGCTCGCTGGCGAATTCGCATTTCTTTTGCTTTCCAATCTGTACGATAATTATCTCTTATTTTGTCTATGCACTTGTGAAGTTTCCTAGCAGTTTCATATTTTTGCCAATCCTTTTCACCTTTCAATTTTGAGCTAGGATTTAACATAACATATTTAGCTTGACCTTGCACATTTTCTGTCCAGGACGCTAACCAAGTGACTGTGTTGTCGTGTTTCACTTCTTTCCATTTGTGTCCAGCGGGTGGTTTGGGTATTTTACCATCTTTCGAGCAGTTAATCATAACATCCTCTGGCATAACACGCCTTTTCAACATACCCATTTTAGGGTGTTCGCCGCGACCTCTAAATAGTCCAGGAGGTTCTATTCTGAAGTTACCTATTTTCTCTTTGTGACCATCTATGAGGCAGAAACCATATTCCTTTTGTATCTCTTCATTCTTTACTTTAAGTGCATTCTTTTCTTCCTTAGATCGGTTTTTATTTTTTTCTGACACACTCTGGAAATAGGCTTGCATTTCCTTGAAATTACATTTAGAGAGATCCTTGATAAGTTTTTGTTCTTCATGTGTCATGACTTTTCGCCAATCTTTGAAGAAGTTGTCATTGAATGCTGACTTGGTTGTATAGTCGTGATCCAACATTCGAGCATAAAATCCGGCTACTTCTTCAGAATCCTGAGATAGCCTCACCTCTTTGCCATCGTAAAAAAATCGTACATTTGAAGGCAATGGTTCGTAGGGTGGAGCAAATAGAGGGCCTTTGTGCTCCAGGAACTTCCACTTGGTGCCATCGTCCTTCTTTTCCTCTTCCCACCTATAAGTAAACAACAATCACATTTTAGTCTTATAATACAGACCTTTCGATGAGTAAAACACGTTTGTTTCGTGTTTCATTTATTAATATATATACCAACACACTTTAGCGTCGTAAATCTTGCTTTTCTCACTAATGTAGCAGTCGTTGAACTAGTTTTCAAAAGTAATCTACATGTTATGGCACTCACTTTGTGAAACATCATTGATTTGAAACATAACCTCAAAGTTTCAATATATTGTTAAGACTACTAGCGCCATCTAACAATTTTATAATCAAACAGGAAAAAGTTTAACATCCATCACTCATCGACAAGGAATAGTTTGTCACAGAATGCACATAGATGACGCCACAGTTTTACCAAGAGTTTTTTTTTTCAAAATAAAACGAAAGTTTATTTATGTATAGCCGGTAAAAACCTGACCAATTTGAACTGCGGTTTTATGAATACATATTACCATACTGGGGTCATACTTAGGGCTAACACAGGATTATATTTTGTTCCTGAGCTTTGTTTGTTGTAGGACAGGCTAAGAATGATTATGATTTTAGACATACCATTTCCAAACCTCGCCTTCCTCTTCCTGTTTCTTCTTTCTTTTGGTGGGGCTTGGACCATCATTTGGTTCAGATTTCACTTTGCTTGGCTTTTTTTCTACTTTCTTCTTTTTCTTGGGTTTTTCCTCCTCCTCATCCATATCCATGTAGTCATCATCTTCATATTTTGGTTCTAAAGCGAATGGTATTTGAATTAAAATTACTTATTTCACATTACCTACTTACAACGAATCACTTCAAGTACAAAGTTTTAACTTTTAAGTGATTTTGATTCATGTTTACAAAATGTATCTCTAGATACATGTAGATCTACTCACATAACTTTCCTAGGAAAATCTCATTCCATTGAAAATAACATACATTTTGCATGCAAAGTTAACACAATATTTACAAACACACCTATTATTTTTATATACTAAGTTTGGTTGGTAAAGTAAATGAATCAATAAGTTATATAAACTTAAATACATAGTAGTTACTTTTGTAATTAGCCCATTTCCATTATTAACTGGGCTAAAATTAAGGGAGTTTGTTTCACGGACAACTGTTGAAAGAAAATCTCATAGTCATTAATATAAAATGCTTGTAACTTGAATAAGTTGTGTAGTGTATACAATAAGCATTCTACATTAGCATAAAAGCGTATACTGCCCAATAAGTGTTCCCACTGGTTAGACTTGGGGCCTTCTCTTGCAAGGAAACAATCAAGGCCATTATCCATCAAGCTTGCCCAGTGAAGGTTGGCGGATGACACATGACCTTGAAACATCCTACATTGAACTATATGAATTAGAACTGAGAATACCTTTCTTGACCTTCTTCTTTGACTTCTTTCTCTGCAATAAGGGGATCTCTTCCTCACTTTCACTTGGCAATCTTCGCTTGCGCTCCAACTGTAATAGAAATAATCAGTGAAAAACTAGTAATATTTAATTACCAATCTATACTTTTCTATTTTAAGTATTAAAGAATGTTGAAAACTCCAAAACTGAAATTATGGATGTTTGTTGCTAAATCATGTCGGAATAGCTGTATGGTTGAAATTTGGAACACAGTTAAATTATTGCCTGGAATAAAACAGAGGATACTTTTTATCACGGGAAAATTGGAGCACAGAAACTAGGCGGGTAAAACCACTGGGCATTGCTAGTATGTTTACAAATAGAAGCAATCATAACACAAAATATTAAACTTAGTTTGTAACATTTTTATTTATGAGGAGCAACACAACATGGTATTTTTTGGAAATAAAGCCCATAGAAGCTCCTTCAATTGAAAGTTTGTCTTATTAATCATTGTGTATTCATAGTTTTAATTAAATTTAAGTATTCATGCTATGTGGTCCAAAGTATACAAAATAATTAAATAACATACCAGTGGAGTATCTTCCTCACTATCTTCATCCTCTGGTGGCAGTTCAGATAGAGGTTCATCTTTGAACTGTGAGAGGGAGTAGTCACACGACGACTGAGTCATATTAACCATTGCATCTCCATCTTCACTCTCTTCCTTGATATCCTGCTTCATGTAGCTTTCATCTATCTGTTAAGAGATTTTAATTATCACATTTATTTTTGAAGAAACTAGTGTTCTCATGGGCAGGGTAATATTTTTATCCTAGCAAATTTGACCAATCCTATGGTAGGATTGAAACTGTGTGTGCAGATTTTGTTTAGATGATCCAAAAAAAAAATTGTTTTTATAAGACTATTACTATAATATTTGTTTCTAATAGAAGAGTCAAGAACTTACCTGTAGGCAATCTTCCTTTGCGGAATCCTGAGAATCTGACTCAGACTTGATCTTCTCCCGCTCAAGTTTTTCATCACTGCTGCTTTTTTCTTTGCTTTTGCTGGAGCTACAAATATTTATAGAGCTTTCAGTATAATAGCACCAATCTAACATAATAGTACTGTTATTGTTTTGAGGTTAGAATTTATAAAATTCCAAAATTTTAAAAATAAGTTCAATGAACTAAAGCTTTAATTGGCATATTATACCAATGCTGATTGATATACTTGGTCTGTCACATTCTTGATAATTTTATATTTATGCAAACATTAGATTCATTTTGAAAATTATTTGACACAAATGACAAATAGTTTGAGGTTAAAAGTGAGAAAAGATGAATGAAAGTCACTGAGTAAAATTCACCTGTGTTTGTCTTTAGAACTGGAGTGTCGTTCCTTATCACTGCGATGCTTGTCTTTATCACTTCTGTGCCGATCTTTGTCTCTCTCTTTGTCCTTGTCTCTAGACTTATGCTCCTTATCTTTGGAACTCTTGTGTTCTTTTTCCTTATCTTTATCCTTAGAAGATGAAGAAGATTTTTTGTCATGACTGCTGCTCTTGTGCTTATCCCGGTCACTTTTATCTTTGTCCCTGTCACTCCTGTGCTTGTCCTTGTCACTCCGATGTTTATCTTTTTCACTTCGTTCTTTATCTTTACTGCTACTACTGCTGTGCTCTTTACTTTTGTCACTACGCTCTTTGTCTTTACTTGAAGACTTGTGGGAACTGCTGCTGTGGCTTTTGCTACTTGAATGCTTGTCCTTGTCTCTGTCTCTTTCCTTATCCCTGAAAAACAAGACGTAAGAATAAATTATTAACTTCAGATAATTTGCAGTGGGATAATTTGCAACGGGAGTGTTTATGAGAAGTTTCTGGAATGCTAACCTGCTAGAACTGCTATGCTTGGAGCTCTTGTGGTCACGATCCTTATCTCGGTGCTTATCCTTGCTTGATGACTTGTGACTCGACTTATGCTTGTCCGAGTTACTGTACCCGTTCTGAATACCATTCACGTGTTCATTTTTATTGCCGTTTACCTTTCCCTGTAAAGAAATTGCAAACTTGACATCAAAAACCTGACTTCTACAAATTTATCGAGATTAATCAATAAAACCATAAACTTTTCCATAATCCTGTTTAAGAAACAGTACCGATAAATTAAAATAATATCTGACCGACGCTATGACCGCCACTGTTCAACACTTTAGTTGACGCCATATTGGGACTTAGAAAATTTTGCTTCGTGGGAGAATTTACACTAGTAAATAGAGAAATACAGTGGGTTTTACGACCTTAAAGTATTACAAAACGAGAGAGAACAAAGAAATGCAATAATTTCATTACTTACAGAATCACAGTCATTGTCACTTGCTGGATTTTCCACGCTCATTTTGCCCACGTATTAGACGTTGTCCGAACGAGATTACATGAGGCCGGGCTGCGCCGCGAGCTGGCTGGCAAGCGCAAAAATTCTATGTGCCAAGAAACGACGAATGCGCATGCGTCTTTCCACACCGTATTGTGCGCAACTTCAGGGCTATCAAGTGCTGCCAGATGTAGAACAATTTAAATTGATAGTAAATTTGACACCACAAGACCACAACACCTAGATATTTAGTTATTTTGCATTTTGTTTTATTTACATTATACTTGTTGAAATTTTAATTTGAGACAGTTTCACACAACAATATGCACTTAAGCATCAATGTCACTGCAGTATGTTTACCATAAGTCTATGATGTAAGTTTACTGTTTTTTCATTTTCCGTCAACAAAGACTCGAAGAACTCTCGACTCGAAAGAACATGTATAATATTTTGCAATGTGTGAAATTTACTTAGGTACTGTTTTCGGAGCGACAGATATATGCAGATACAGATATTTTAGTGGTAAAATGCATTTACAAGTCAAAATAATACATTTACATTATTCAATCAAAATAAAAATTAAAAAATGGAGAATTATAACATTATTATTTTCTAGAATAATTGCTTGTGGTATCTGTCACCAAAAAACTCTTTTAGAGAATAATAAGCGTTATTTATTAAATGTGTCCTTAAACGTTTCTTAAACAGTCCGACGGACGCCGCGCTTCTTACATCGTCAGGCAGATGGTTATATATAACAGGACCTCTCACGTAAACCGATTTACTGGCCTTATAGAGTTAATGCGTCAGGGGTTTAACTTTGTTTTGGTTCTTGCCTCTGACAGGGCCTTTCCGATTGCAGCCCAAGACTTGGAAGTTGTGCTGGTTTACATAAGTAAACACGCTAACTTGGTAAATTAAAATGGACGTTACAGTCAGTATGCCCAGGGTAGCGATTCTGAAACCATTCGGTTGCATCCGATACGGAATCTCATCTCTCGGTCTTTGTCATGCTAAACAAATAAGACAACGACCGAGAGAAAAGATTCCGTGTCGGATGCAACCGAATGGTTTCAGAATCGCTACCCAGTTCTGTGAAGTATGGTTTAGCGGACACGCTCCATGGTACTTGCGCTATTGCACGAATAGCACGTTTTTAGGGTTCCGTAAAACGTAAAAACGGAACCCTTATAGATTCGTCATGTCTGTCTGTCCGTCCGTATGTCACAGCCACTTTTTGCCGAAACTATGAGAACTACACTGTTGAAACTTGGTAAGTAGATGTATTCTGTGAACCGCATTAAGATTTGAACAAAAAAAAATTAAAAAAAGAAAAATTAGGGTTGCCCCCCATACTGAGAACTGAATATCAAAAAATTTTTTTTCATCAAACCTACACGTGTGGGGTGTCTATCGATAGGTCTTCAAAAATGATATTGAGGTTTCTAAAATCATTTTCGTCTACACTGAATAGTTTGCGCAAGAGACACTTCCAAAGTGGTAAAATGTGTCCCCCCCCCCCTCTAACTTCTAAAGTAAGAGAATGAAAAATATAAAAAAATATATGATGTACATTACCATGTAAACTACCAACGAAAATTAGTTTGAACTCGATCTGATGAGTAGTTTTTTTTAGTACGTCATAAATATACTATTATTGAAACTTCGACCAAAGTTACAACGAACTACAAGAACTATGTTGTATATTATGTTACTTGCTGCAACGGAACCCTTCATGGGCGAGTCCAACTCGCACTTGGCTACTTTATTGCAAAATAAGTACTCTATCGGGCTCAGCCGCATCTCCCCACAACTCCGTTCCGTACATTAGTAAAGAATGAACCGTGGCGAAATAGCAGCTTCGTACAGCGTTTCTTGGAGCAGATTTAGCCAATCGACTAAGGGCGTAGCACGGGTTACTGGCGTTAGTTGAACGTGACAACTTCAACTACGCCTTAGAGCGAGGTAACGCCGGCGGCGAGGTAACGGCGTTAACGGCACATGACGTCATGTTTTGCGGGCGTGCAGCCGGCTTCATCGAATTAAAAGACGTTGTCACGTCAAAAAGTAAAAAATAAAACTCTTTAACACAAAGTAGAACGTATTTTGATTAATTTGAACAGACATGATTAAATGAGTATTTAACAATTCTGAAGTCGGTGCCAAGTAAAATAACTACAGCTGAAGCTAACATTAGTAGAGTAGTAAATCGAACTGACATTTGGAACATAGACAAGTTGTTGGGGACATATGTATAATAGACAGAAAGGTTGTTGCTACATTTACTTGGCACCGACTTCAGAATTGTTAAATACTTATTTAATCATGTATGTTCAAATTAATCAAAATACGTTCTACTTTGTGGTAAAGAGATTTATTTTTTACTTTTTAGTTTACTGTTTGAAGTCGGTTCTTTTTTTTGTTAAAATTATTTTATTTTACGATTTTAAGTGATGGTTAGATGAATAATTTATGGTTGGTGGTGTTGATGGTTACTTGAATTAGGTGAGAAGATAAAGAAAAAACTTGACTAGTAGAATAATATTCACTATGATAAAGTGTTCAAATCCAGGATGGTCGGTGTACTCAGACCTGTAAAATGGTCCTCAGTACCCATGTGGGTGCCAAGTTCTCATCAATATTTAAGAGTACATGAATCAAGCACAAACACTAGGTAGCTACTGTAAACCGTACATAACTGTCCTTTGTCTTTATCGTCAGACCCCTAATAACAGTCACATCCCACCTAGGTATGTGTAAAGTGCTCATCGATACAGCTTTATCAAGCCTATACACAAGGTAACTGCTGTAGATCGTTGAGGAGTAGCATCGACTGTCTTTCGGCTCCTTCATCGGATCGACTCCAGATCTTCATTCAATTGTAGTGCTTTAAAATACTTAATTGAAACATTTTCAAACGCCTAGTAAACTAGTCCACCCCTGCAGTTTTTAAAGGTCTAACGATTAATTAATTAGTTACAACGCGATTGATTAACAAACATCCAAACATAGACATTTATAATGATGATGAAAGACAGTCCCAAGACATCTAGACGTAAAGTGCTCATCAATAAAAATTTATCAAGCCCAAACACAAGATAACTGCTGTAAATCTTTGAGGAGTTCCCTCGACAGTATTTTGGCTCCATCATCAGATTGCTTCCAAATCTTCATAGTGCCTAACAAAAAAAAAGGTTGTCTGTAAAGTCGGTTTACTGACGATAGTTGAACGTGACAACGTCTTAAGAAAATACTGATTGTGTTAAGCGCCATCTAGGTAAAATATTCTGAAGCTTTTTGAAAAGCTGTTCAAAGCGCCATTTCTGGGTACATCATTGTACTAGTACAAGTTCTTAACTTCATATCGTCGCTTTTCTAAAACGTGGACAGACTCCTTGAACGTAATACACATTTCACTCACTAGATGGTGCGAAAAGTAATAAGGCGAGGTAACGGTGGTAAATATTATCTATTCTACGGCGGTAACGTTACATGACGTCATGTTTTGCGGGCGTGCAGCCGGCTTCATCGAATTATAAGACGTTATCACGTCAAAAAAAAAATGTAGTGCTTGTAAATACTAATGGAAAAATTAACAATCGCGCTTGTCGCCCCTACAATTTTTACAAGTTCTCTTCAATTTCTGCAGGATCCCATCATCAGAGTTTCCTTATCATATTACCACCCTTGGAATGTCTCCTATCCAACAAAAAAAAAATCATCCAAATCAGTTCATTAACAACGAAGTTATCCGCGAACACACATAAATATAAATATATATATTATACGGTCGAATTGAGAAACCTACTTCTATTAAAGTCGGTTAAAAAAAAATGAAACATTAAGGATTAAGGCCATCTTTGGCGCGACGAACTGTTTTTTACAGGTTTTTGGATTCTAACAACTAACAATGCTGCACTGTGATATGCAAAACTTAAGTAGCCCACTAAAAATGTTCCCACTGTTGGGACTCGGGCCTTCTCTCGCAAGAAGAAAGTCAAAGCTTTAATTCGCCACGGCAGCTTAGTGCGAATTAGTGATTGACTCATGATTTCGAAAGATCTAGATATTCTAGATTCTAAATAGTACATTCCTAATTACCTATTCCTAGGACCATTCTGATATCCTCGTATATCAATGTTTCAATATTATTGTTAATTAATATGTTTCTAATAGAAACTTATTGGTAAGTATCAAAATTATTAGAAACATGCTGATCATACATAAAGTTTGTTTTATTAAAAGCATTTTAATGTGCGATAACCGAAAACCTATTTATTACACGCGTTTAGACATTACACATTTTCTGCATTTCTTCCAAAATCAAAAGCGTCGCACTACTGGTAGTTTTTCTTAACACTGTGCTCTGGCAGCACCAAGTTAGTAATTTAAGTTCAATGTTCGCTTTTGTACGAATTTCATTTTGGTCTTTTTAATTTAAATGATAGGTGAGCGTTTTTCAAAAAAAATTACCCATGTGCAATCATCATGTCCTTGGACCTTGGATTATAAGCTTCAATAATTACATTTGTTAATTGAACATGAGTTAGATAGAAAATATAGAAAATTTCAGTAGAAGTAAATTCTGATACATACCTAAGTTAATTGAAAAATGTACAGAATTTCAATAATTTAAATAAACATGACGAGGGACCCCCCCATTTTTACGATGTCCCATGCATACCTTGCTAGCTTTGGAGTGGCCTACCATAAAATAATGTATTCATCGAAATCGCCGAAATTATATTTTATTTATTTTTGAAAGTGTTTGTTAATATATTAATTAACAGTTTTAATGTGGCTTGAGAACAAAATTATATAATTCAATTTTAGATTTGTCCACGGAATCCCGGTATACCGGAATTCCCACTAAGTACCTAACGGTAATTTTTGCTACTTTACGAAAAAACAAACAAAATTGAGAGCGCTTTTTTGGTCTAGCAACTCTTTTTTGACAGCATCAAATCATTTCCGGTGACCTCAGCCGGTGACATTATAAATGTTTAAAGCAGTTTAAATTTTAAAGTTGTTTATATCGTTACTAATTTATAGAGTAAGATCCCAGAGCTCCCAGACGTCACCTATTTTCTGATGAATGAAATGTGGATGATTGAGTAGAGTTAGTAAGTACTAAGAACACATGCTTACTCGCTAACTTGCTTAGACGGCCAATTTTGAGATAAATATGGGGTAATGAAGGTACATACAAACATTACTAGTTTACTTCACGTATTTTCTAATAAATGATTTTCACGTATGTTGTAGGCAATATCCTTAAAAACAAGGTCCCAATACTCCCAGACACTTTCCGTCGGCCGTTTTGCTTAACAACTCCAAAATAATAATTTAACTTCACTTAAATTCTCATGCTCCATTTGAAAATATGTTCGTCAGACAACTATTTTGAAGCTTTTTCCAATAAGACAGACCAATCTAAGGGGCCAATCATCCCCTAAACTCAATTTTAAGTCAATATTTCCTAATAAATGTCTCACTCAGTCTCCCGCTCTTACCCATAGGACATAGTTGAGTTTAAGGGATGATTGGCCCCTTAGATTGGTCTATCTTATTGTAAAAAGCAACAAAATAGTTGTCTGACGAACATATTTACAAATGGAGCATGAGAATTTAAGTGAAGTTAAATTATTATTTTGGAGTTGTTTAGCAAAACGGCTGACGGAAAGTGTCTGGGAGTATTGGGGCCTTGTTTTTAAGGATGTTGCCTACAACATACGTGAAAATAACTTATTAGAAAATACGTGAAGTAAGTAATGTTTGTATGTACCTTCATTACCACATATCTCAAAATTGGCCGTCTAAGCAAGTTAGCGAGTAAGCATGTGTTCTTAGTACTTACTAACTCTACTCAATCGTCCACATTTCATTCATCAGAAAATAGGTGAAAATGTTATTGCGAAATTAAAACTTCATATTTTTCATTGCACGGAGTATTTAAAGAACAATTTAGACAATGAGATTCATCGAAAGTAAAGTATTTTAAGTTTTAAATAGGGTATGTTGTTCAAAAATATGCTTTCGTAACGTCATGTTCATAACGTTTTATCCTTTCAAAATTGACGTTCCGGTTGCGTAACGGGCCAAATTTTTTGAAAAACGCTCAGGTCACCTAAAAAGTAACGTAAGTCACAAAGGTGCTTGTGTTGTTTTGCACAAAAAAAGTGGTAGTGATAGGAACTGCCGATAGAAGTGAGTTATAAACTCAGAATTTGATACCTAGCTCACTTTGGAAACTATGCGGGTGAAACTGAAGGGCGTGGCCATGACCATGGCCATAGTTCCGAGTTCAACCGAAAATTTCTTATCATTCCCGAGCGTGATGCTAGAATTAAATTCACAGCCTACCTACGAAAAATCTGTCTGTGGTATGCCACAAGAAGTTTTAACTTCAAAAAATAAAATTGGGAGTCATAGGAACTGCCGATAGAAGTGAGTTATAAACTCAGAATTTGATACCTAGCTCACTTTGGAAACTATGCGGGTGAAACCGATGGCCATGAGCATGGCCATGGTCCCGAGTTTACCCGAAGATTTCTTATCATTCCCGAGCGTGACGCTAGAATTCAATTCACAGCCCACGAAAAATCTGTGCCAAAAGAAATTTTCACTTCAACATTTGGTGTAAATTTTTGTAATAGTACATTATGATATAAGTGCGGTAAGTTGATAATTACAGCCGAGGCTTTATTGCTAGCTCGAGCCGAAGGCGAGAGCTATAATTAGCAGAGGCTGTAATTATCAAAGCGCACGTATGTCATACGACGTTTTATAACATATTTGCGAGGAAATAAACAAAACTCTGACGACATTTTCAAATAAAAACAATACAGCGAAAAAGAACGCGCGGAATAATATTTACTTGATCACAGATCACAGCACAGAGTAAGTAATCACTATGGATCACAGATTAGCAATGCGCGCGTATCGGCGCCTTTTTTTTTTAAGCAACGGCACAGAACCAGCCGGTATGCCATTAATAATAAAGTAAATTAATATTTTTGTGTTTTGTTACAGAAAAATTAAAGTAATTTATGGTCTAAATTAATTAAATTAACGAATTTAATAATTCTTTATTATATTTTACCTCTCAAAGTTAATTTTATTCATAAATTATAATTATATAAATGTTGACCACACTTTTCTGACATAAAAACTCTTTACTAAGATTTAAAAAGGTACCGTTCGTTTTAGACGGAGCATATCTCTCTACCTAGTCTGTGGACGGAGCATTTTGGAACCGTGCGTTTTACATTACACATTACAGCACTAGTGCGTAATAAGATACATTACGATACAGAAATTGGTCCAATAAGAGATCCTTTACGAGCAAATATGTTATAAAAATTGTTATCACCTCTATTTTGTTTACCGTGTACTTCACTATAGTATTATATTTAATACTGGGATTTGAGTTTAAATATGTGTCAGTTAGTGTAGAGGGCGCCGGTGGGATACCATTCACTTCTACCCGCCATCTCAAAAGAGTTTTAGAGGGGTTGGCGCTATAAGTAGATGGAGCGAAGCCGTTGAAGAGCATTCCTTTGTGAAATTTTGTATGGGAAAGATCGAACAGTTGTCAATATAAATTCTTACATTTATTCAATTGGTTTACTTTTACTCAATTGATAATATCAGAAGTGCTATGAACACCACGCCTGGAAATCACAACGGTGATGAGAAATAATCGGAAAAGCAAGCGTCGCCCGCAGTTAGTTGTAAATATTATTCTTGGATCAGTGGTTTCAGTAAGTGCGTAATGTACACGTGAGTAAGCAACAATTTTATATTACGATTTACTTTGAAGAAACGATTTTAAAAATTGTTTTAACCTTGTTTTTGCATTTCAAATGAAATTTTTGCATATCACCGACTAGTTAAAACTATTAATTATTATCTCGTTAGGGGGTACTGTAAAAAACCTTCAATTCCGGGAACTGCAATCAGACCATTTCGTAGAATGAAACACCTTCGGTTTTTTTAAAGTTTGTGGATACTGTTTTATGAAACTTTATGAGAAGTAGCTTATTTTGTGGAAGAGTTGTTGCGAGGCACAGCAACCATAGATAAAAAGTGTAAATCAGTTGGATATTGGTTTAAATATCTTTCAGGGAAACTGTTTGAAAAAGGTCATGCATTTTAAAACATAATACAGTAATAGAAAGTGTTACATCTTTGATTTGAATTTGGTTACCGTAGTTGGGTTACAAAGTGGTTATATTCAGTGCAGTTATAAGATACCCTTATGGTTGAAATTAGAAAGATTTTAGTCAGATGATGCCGAGCTATGTACGTTACCAATGAATTTTTACCCGACTGCGCGACGCAAAGGAGTGGTAATGTGTTTAACAGTCTATGTATGTATGTATGTTTGTATGTTCCTTTGAAGCACTATACAGACCAAACGCCTGGGCCGATTTTTATGATTCACACGTCAATCGATTCCTCTTAATCTGGCGAGTGACACTAAAGACATGACATTAGTGTAAGTCCAATATGGCGGATTCAGGACGCCATATTGTCCAAATTAAAAAAATGAAAATCACCAAAATATGTCAAGAGGGGTATCGTTGAATAGGTATTTAAAAATAATGTTTAGCTTTCTCTCAATATTTTACGATTTGACTGACCGTTTAGGATGTATATCGATTTAAAGTTGAGTAACAACCATTCTCACATTTATAGGTTTTTAGGTAGCAGAAAACTTCGTATAACTAACTGTACGTGTGAATGTGGATGGATATTATATACTAATGTATCTAGTAGGCATCGATATAAATCAATAGATGTGCCCTGAGCACCTTGAAATTGGTAACAAACTGCGTCTCTGTATGTATCGTAAGTGGTTTACAAACAACCAATCTACTTGACCCCTATAATCGCTAGCGGCGAGATTTGCTGTGGTTCTACTTATTTTGGTTGTTGACACCGAATAATGATAGGTAAAAACGTCCGGCGTCCACCGCTTCCTGCAACCGACTAGAACGGAAAGAGTGAGCTCACTCTTCCCAACGTTGACATGATTGCGTGCGCCGTGAAGTTTGGGATGGGGGATGGGGCCCATCTTGGGTTCTACGATCTATGCTAGTAGGTAGGTATTATATCAGTAGAAACGAAGACATTTGGTCAACAACCAAAAGATGCATATTATTATGTTGAGCATATTAACATTCACAACATTGTTCATAACTAAAAAGTATAAAATAAAAAAATATAATTTAAAAACTCAAAAACCCGACTGCGTAAAAAGTGAACCAAACTACGTACTCGCATACTAAAAAAAAACTGAAAAGAATAAAACAAGCATTTAGATTTCTGGTGGTCTAGAATTCTATAATATGTTATTGTATTAATACTATTGAAATATATACAATATTTTCTAATAAAAGAACATAACAACTGAACAGTCGGGATCCATTGAACAATTACATTGTACTCGTATGTCGAATAATAATGGATCCCGACTCTTCAGTTGTAATGTTCTTTTATTAGAAAATATTGTATATATTTCAATAGTATTAATACAATAACATATTATAGAATTCTAGACCACCAGAAATCTAAATGCTTGTTTTATTCTTTTCAGTTTTTTTTTAGTATGCGAGTACGTAGTTTGGTTCACTTTTTACGCAGTCGGGTTTTTGAGTTTTTAAATTATATTTTTTTATTTTGGTATTGTTTAAAAAAATGAGACCGTTTAGTTCGCTATAAATATCACTTTGGAGCGTTTAAAAAAACTACATAGAAGGCCATAAATATGTGAGAAAAATATGAAACCTTGAATAGGTACGATTAGTAGACTTGGAGATATATGTAATTGAAAGTCAAACCCAATCGAGCAGTGCAATGGCTTTAGGATGTTGTCAGGTATTATGATTGATTGCTGATGAGTTAACGTTTGAATAACGTAGTGAAGTGCGGCTTCGATCCATTGACAAAGTAAGCGTTAGTGTGAAACCGTAATATCTTGGACATAAACTGAGGTACCTAGTATCTGCCTAAGAGTGTAACTGCTAAGTTAAGAGTGAACATAATGAACTTTGACTTTGACTATGACTTTAATGCCGCGTATCTAGAGTTACCAGGCGGCAGCTAGGGAAAGGTGTATGTTTGAGATTTATGGAGAATGTGAGTAATGTAGTGACGTACCTCGAGTTGCGACAGTGAGACAGCGCAACTGCTTGGGAAAGCTATTCATTACTCATCTTAAGTGGATTTATGGAGAATGTGGTAATGTAATGACGTACCTTGAGTTGCGACAATGTGACAGCGCAACTGCTTGGGAAAGTTACTCATCATCTTAAGTGGATAATACTGGAAGAGTAAAATTAACTTTGATAAAATGAATAAATTGTGTATTTTGTTCACAGCAACTACACCAGACTGTGACACTGCCAAGGTTGGCAGCGTGCGCAGGAGGGCCGTGTTATCACCTGTATTTTGTTTACCGTGTATTTCACTATAGTATTATATTGAATACTGGGATTTGAGTTTAAATATGTGTCAGTTAGTGTAGAGGGCGCCGGTGGGATACCATTCACTTCTAGCCGCCATCTCAAAAGAGTTTTAGAGGGGTTGGCGCTATAAGTAGATGGAGCGAAGCCGTTGAAGAGCATTCCTTTGTGAAATTTTGTATGGGAAAGATCGAACAGTTGTCAATATAAATTCTTACATTTATTCAATTGGTTTACTTTTACTCAATTGATAATAAAATACTTATTAGTAGGGGTTTCTAGTACTACTAGTCTTTTAGGCTGCGACTCCACCAAAGCGGAGGCTTTCTTTATTCACAGTTTCACACATCTCGTCTCCGCTCAGCCCAGCGGAGACGTCTCCGCTTCAGACTGTGAATTCACACGCGAATTTGAATTTGTGAATTTGACTGCGCTTCAGAGATGTGTGAATAAAGAAAATCTATTGGTTGTTACAAAAACATCTCGTCTCCGCTCGCACATCTCCGCTTTGGTTGAGTCTCAACCTTAGATGCGTATCTATCGAATCTCATAGAAAACTATTACAGAAAACATGGCATGAACCAAAGACAATTTACCCATAAAATAATTAATTTGTCGATCCATAAGATTTCTTAATATTTTTACGTTGTTTTTTTATAACTATTTTAGTTTTATACTTGACCGTCATCGCCAAGTAGATACCTACCCTTATGTATTATTTATTCTATGCCCTTATCACCGTCCCATCATCTTCGATAATATCGTTATTGGTAAGTTTAGTACTTGAAGAACCAGTACCTATACTAAACCACAAACAGACATAATATTTAAGAACAATAGATTTTATATCATGCCTTAATTTACTCAATTGCAACATGTAGGTACATACTTAGTTGACTTAAATCTGCTTAGTAAATTACCCTGTTAGGGCATAGCAATACATTACAACACATCTTCTATATATCTATCTATATCTATAAAAGCCAAAGGTCACTCATCACGAAATATCAGAAACTACTAATGCTAGGAGTCTGAAATTTTGCATGGAGGTGCTTTTTAGCACGTGGGCACTCGCTAAGACGGGTTTTTGGGAAATTCAACCTCCAAGAGGGTGAAACAAGGGATGGACGGTTGTATGAAAATTCCGTCATTTTCGAAGTTATGAACATGAAATCCACAGTACCGATTTTAATGAAACTTAGTACACAGATAGACTAGATCCCAAAAAAAGGCCACAGGATACATTTTATCACGAAAAAAGGGTTGAAATGGGGAATGAAAATTCATCACTATTGAAGATAAACCCATGAAATTTTGCGACTAGACACTTGATATCCATAGGTACTAATCATGGACGAAAAAAAAACTTTTTTTAAACGTCCTTGGTACTAATATTATAAATATGAAAGTAACTCTGGCTGCTACGCTTTGACACCTACCGATTGTTGTGCATTGGTGCATATTATATAGACTAGACTCGGGAAAGGACGAGGGTGACTTTTATCACAGAAAAAGAGTTGACGGGATGGAAATGAGTAATGAATACTACCTCAGTTACCTTAATATTTATTTCGCGCGGGCGAAGTCACGGGTAAAAGCTAGTAAATATATACTGGAATGGATTGGCACTGGATAGATGCTTTCCATTTTATCATGTAAACTGGGTATCATTATTCCAGTCCAGCGATCGAATCCAGCGCTGGATTGCTTACTGGAATAATGTAAACCGGCATTGGCACTGGATTTATGCTTTCCAGTGCCGGTTTTTCATTATTCCAGTAAGCAATCCAGCACTGGATTGCTTACTGGAATAATGAAAAACCGCTGGATTCGATCGCTGGACTGGAATAATGTAAACGGGGTATTAGTGTTAATTCCAAATTCTACGGTCTTATAAATATTATTGACAAAGGTATCGGTGTCAGTGGTATGAAATTCATGTTATTAATAATAATGTTGTGAAGGAATGTTTATTATGAAAAATTGATTCTTTTCTCCTTGACCATAAAAAACGTTAACATGGCGCGAGTATTTGAATTTTCTTTAAGGTTTCAATTTGAGCGCCATCTCGTCTGTGCAAAGCGATTGGGGCCATATCCATAAAATTAATCGCCTAAGCCAAGAAAAAAAACGATTCACTCGAGATATGAAACACTTGCATACTAATGCAAAATATTTTTATAAATGGAACATGGATAGAAGTAGAACTAAATAAAAGTGAAAACGCAGTCCTTCTGTCTACTATTTAGCGTGACTTGACTATGACTACGTTCAGCAGTGGGTTTTTCAAATAACTATGGACTTACGTACAGTAATAATCCCAACTAACATTATGAACGTGAATGTAACGCTGCCTGTTACGCTTTTACGCCTAAACCATAGAATAGATAGTATAGAATGCCTAAACTACAGAACCGATTTAAATGAAATTTTATAGACTGATTTAATCCAGAGACGTCTCGTGATTACTTAGTTACTTACTCTGTGGTCCAGAGTCTGTAAAAGGACATAGGCTACATTTTAATGCGAAAAAGTCGGTTTACTGACGATAGTTGAACGTGACAACGTCTTAAGAAAATACTGATGGAATGGTACTGACTAGTATTTGTGTTAAGCGCCATCTAGGTAAAACATTCCGAAGCTTTTTGAAAAGCTGTTCAAAGCGCCATCTCTGGGTACATCTTGTACTAGCACAAGTTCTTAACTTCATATCGTCGCTTTTCTAAAGCATAGACAGACTCCTTGAACGTAATACACATTTCACTCACTAGATGGTGCGAAAAGTAATAAGGCGAGGTAACGGCGGTAACGGCACATGACGTCATGTTTTGCGGGCGTGCAGCCGGCTTCATCGAATTATAAGACGTTATCACGTCAAAATCAGGAAAATAAAGTTTGGGATGCGAGGATCAAGGGCGAATCCAGCTTTGGCTTCAGAGGGGCAGATCAGGCTCAAGCCACAAAACTGTGCGATAAGTACATGCGTGCTATTTAATTAGTGGTCCAGTTAGGTTCTGGATCCATCTCAGGAGGGTGGGGGTCATGACCTCCTCCCGTGGTGCACCCTGGGGATTAGTCGATAACTTCCCTGTGTCCCTAGAGGGTTTTTGTCGACTGATCGTTAATTCAACGATCTCAATACAAAGATGTGCCCTCCCAAACTTTACGGCGCACGAAATCATGTTATCGTCGGCGTTGGGAGCAGTGAGCTCACTCTTTGTCTATTTCGGTTCTAGTCGGTTACAGGAAACAGGAAGCGGTGGACGCCGGACGTTTTTACCTATCAATTCGTTGTCAACAACAAAAATAAGTGAAATCACAGCAAGTCTCGCCGCTAAGGATTCTAGGGGTCAAGTATATTGGTTGTTTGTAAACCACTTACGATACACACAGAGGCGCAGTTTATTACCAATTTCTAGCGGCTCAGGGCACATCTCTAGGTTTATATCGATGCGCTCCTCCCTTTTCGAGCTCTGCATGTTGAAGTTCGTAGGTAAGGTAGAACATTTTTATAATGAGTAGGTAACAGAGTATTTTCCACAAAGAGATGCTTCTCTGTGATATCACATTATAATCTGAAGCTAATAATCTTTTAGAAACTCAGATTCCGTAGATGGCTGCCTCAAAGAAAAACTCACACAGACTCGAATTCCACAATTTAGGTGTTCTTATTACGAAAAAATAGTCAAACCTCTTCATTGGAGTCTTCACGTATTAGGTGCATCTTGGCATTGCTTGAAATAAAATCTAATTACATAGTACAATACCTAATAGGTAATATTTACTTCATCACTAGGTACACAATAGAAGACACTGATCTAATTTTAGACATAAAATTGGGACTTTGATTATGCTATCTGAGGTCTTACTATCTGTGACCCAAATTAGTATACCTAGCTAACACTATTGAAACTGTAAGTATAACATTTAGCATAGCATTTGGTCGAAATTATGATGATTATTACGAGTATCCACATTATTATTATCCTCTTAATGCTACTCATAATCCTCCAAACTGTACTCCTTCTCTTCTTGATTTAATTCTAGTATCTTCTCCTACTCGTGTTGCAAAACATGGTCAGCATTCGGCTGACGATCTTTCGCATCATGACATGATTTTTCTCTCATATAAAATTCGCCCTCCAAAAATTAAGCCCAAAATTCTTTTGCAGCGCAGTTTTGGTAGTATTGATCTCGACAACTTACGTAGTGATGCTTTGGAAACGGACTGGTCTGAAGTGTTTAATGCCAATTCTATGAATGAAAAGATTATAAATTTTAACAATATTCTGATCAAAATCTATGACGTTCATGCACCTGTTCATGCAGTCAAAATGAAACACGCACCAGCACCGTGGCTTACCGACGAGATCCGTGACCTTATGAATAAAAAACTGGCCGCAAAACAAAAATTTAAAATTCATCATGGCGATGAACATAGAGAAAAATATTTAAACTTGCGAAACGTCTGCAATAGAGCTTGTAGAGACGCACAACGCCGTCACATCCATAACTCTGTAGAAAACGAAGAACCAGCAAAGGTTTGGCAATTTCTACGGTCATTGGGAGTTGGAAAGTCTCGTCAAGACACTGTCCCGCAAAATCTTGATATTAACAATCTTAATAAACATTTTTCTTCTACATCCAATTTCGATGGACCGGTTAAAGCTACTACACTTAATTCAATCTCTTCCATTTCTCCTCCCAGTTATGATCCTTTCTTATTTAGTCAATTTTCCGCATGTGATATAAAGAAGAGCATTCAGTCGATTTCATCCAATGCTGTTGGTAGCGACAGCATTAGTCGTAAGATGATCATGCCTGTACTCGACGAAATTGTCCCAATTATACAACATATCCTTAACTTCTCTGTCTCGTCGGGTGTCTTTCCACTTATGTGGAAAGATGCCCAAATTATTCCCCTTCCGAAAAAAACTAATCCTGAATCCTTCTCTGAGTACCGTCCCATTTCAATCCTTCCCTTCCTTTCCAAAGTACTAGAACGACTGGTGCACCAGCAACTCTCCACTTATCTCATTAAACACAATCTCCTTAATCCGTTCCAATCCGGATTTCGTGCGGGACACAGTACTGTCACTGCTCTCACTCAGATCACTGACGATATACGGGATGGTATTGGTCATTGTCGACTAACTGTGCTGTCGCTACTAGATTTCAGTAATGCTTTTAATAATGTTGACTTTGATATTTTGCTAGCCCTCCTTCGCTCTTTAAACATATCTCCATCGGCAATTGACTGGTTTCGCAGTTACCTGTTTGGACGCCGGCAACGTATCCGCATTGATGATATCTACTCCTCATGGTGTAGTGTTTCTGCTGGCGTCCCTCAGGGCGGCGTGCTATCTCCACTCCTATTCGCTATTTTTATTAATTCCATTTCAAAGCATTTGACGTCCTCATACCACCTCTATGCAGACGATTTGCAAATCTATACTCAAGCTCCATTGGAGTGTTTACATGATGCTATTAAGGTCACTAACACAAATTTAATGAGTATATTAAACTGGAGCAGATCATATGGTCTTTCTGTAAACCCCAATAAGACACAGACGATTATTATTGGCAGTTCGCGCATGATCTCCAAAATTGACTGGTTCCGGCTTCCTCATGTAATATTTGACGGTATCTCTATCCCTATTAGTGACACTGTCAGGAATTTGGGTTTAATCATAGATAAGCAATTTTCATGGGGCCCTCAACTAGCGGAAGTAAGCCGTAAAATTTTTGGTTCTGCAGCGTCTCTCAGGAGACTCCGTAATTTTCTTCCAATCTCTACCAAAACTGCGCTAGTGCATTCTCTTCTATTCCCCATATTGGACTACGCAGACGTATGCTATCTCGATTTAACCGAAGAGCTGTTAGACAAACTTGAACGCTTACAAAATTTTTTCATCAGGTTTATATTTGGTTTACGAAAGTATGACCATGTTTCTCATTTTCGTCAAAAGCTCAAATGGTTACCAATTCGCCTTCGCCGTAATTCTCATATTTTGTTCTTCCTCTACAAAATCCTTTTCCATTCCACCACACCTTTGTACCTGAAGGAGCGGTTCAACTTCATAGAACCGAAATCCTGTCCTCTCCGTTCTTCCAGATCCCTCAAGCTGAATATTCCTACCTCTACTCATCGCAATTTGTCCTTTTCTAAATCTTTTACTGTGCAAGCTGTCCTCCTGTGGAACTCTCTTCCTTTGTCTGTACGCCAGGCTAAGTCGCTTGGAATATTCAAAAACCTTGTGTATAAATACTTTCTAAGCTTTCCTTAATTTGTACGTTAATAAACTTTTAAACTATCTTGTATATATTTATGTGTGTAAGTTATATTTGTATTATTTTATGTATATAACTTCGGATGTATTTATTTTTATATTTATATTTTGCTATTCATATTTCTGACTAGTTCACTGTAGCTATTTAATAGCCATTCTACACCACTTATGCACTATTTTTGTCGTAGGCTTTCCATGCAAAGGTTGCCTGGAAGAAATTGCTTAAAGCAATAAGGCCGCCCTTTACACTGCATCTCTGCATTTATTTAATAAGTTAGCTTAACGTAGACATAAGAAAAGTTTAAACATAAGTCTAGTAAAGTATACATACGTTAAGACTTCACTGTATAAATATGTAATTTTTTTGTGGTGTAATAAAGAATTTTATTATTATTATTATTTAATTGTTTATATTTTTTATTCTCTCGTTGAACGAGGTATCAATATTATTCACGGGCTTGCGGCCAAGCGAAAAATAGAGTAAACTTTATTGGTTGAGTGACAAAAATTTCCGAACAATACGGCAGGTGTTTAGTATGGTTGCTTTTTGTAATAGGATGAATATATTCCGGTGTATATGCAATGACTCTAAACTAGTAAAAAGTGTGTGAGGTATTACGCCTGTAGTGGAGAGTATAATTGGAACAGTTCTAACTGTGTCCACTTTCCACTGTGTTTTGAGTTCTATTGCTAGATCCGTATATTTAGTAATCTTTTCAGTATACGTAGTAGAAATGTTGTGTGTGTTTGGAATGGCTATATCGATAAGGTAAACTATTTTATTTCTTTTGTCATGTAGGGTGATATCAGGTCGATTGAAATGTATTGTCTTATCTGTAATTATTGTTCTGTCCCAGTAAAGTTTGTAGTCTGTAGAGTCGTGTACTATTTCAGGGTTATATTTATAATACGGTATCTTTTCTTTTACGAATTTGTATTTAATTGCCAGGTATTGGTGTATTATGGCAGCAACTTGGTCATGGCGGTGTTTGTAGTCTGTTTGCGTTATGGTTCTACAAGCTCCGGTAATATGTTGAATTGTTTCAGAATTACTATGACAGTGTCGGCATAAATCAGTTGGTTGAGTATGATCACGAATAATGTATTTCCTATAGTTACGTGTGTCTATAATTTGATCTTGTATGGCTAACATAAATCCCTCCGTTTCTGGGAAAAGTTCACCGGACTTTAACCACATGTTCGACGCTATTTTGTCGACATTTGGGTCTAGCAAATCACGGCGATGCCTTCCATGGAGCGACTTCTGTAGCCAGGTGGAAAGTTTTTGTGAATCTTGGGTTATAGTCTCATTGGCTTGAACACTGGTGCTATTTAAATTTAACGGCGTGAACTTCAAGTCAGCCTTAGCCGATGCTTCATGAAGTTTAGAGGTGTGTGATTTATTGAGAAAGTAATTACGCAGTGATGTTATCTGTTTATTGTGCAAGTTTTGAATATCGATAATAGCCCTTCCTCCTTCTATTTTTGGTAGTGTCAACCTTTCCGTGCATGCTCGTGGGTGGTGTTTTCGATATTTGGTTAAATGAGTATTTATGGTTCGTTGCAGTTTTATGAGATTTGATTTCGACCAATGTATGATACCGAATGAGTAGGTAAGTATGGGTATGGCAAAAATATTAATGGCCTTCGCTGTATTTTTAGCATTAAGGTAAGTGTTTAGAATTTTGTGTAGTCGAGCTTTAAACTTTGTTTCTATGGCAGATTTTGTTTGTTTCTGATGTATTTGTCTACTTTGTTGGTAACCAAGATATTTGTATCCGGTATCTATATCAACAGGTTCTATTTCTTCATCTGTATCGAGATGGTAAGAATTACTCTCTATTTTTCCTTTCTTTACTGACAGTATTTTACATTTATCTATGCCAAACTGCATACATATATCTGAGGAAAATGACTGTGTGATGTCCGCAAGATGTTCTATTTCTTCTCTATTGCTTCCATAGAGTTTGATGTCATCCATGTACATCAAGTGTGACAAAGTGTAGTGTGTGCTTCTTTGTGTTGGATTGTGTTTGATTTTAAAACCGTTGTTACTGCTATTTAAGAGGTTAGACAAAGGGTTTAAAGCAAGACAAAACCAAAGCGGGCTGAATGAGTCTCCCTGAAAAATACCCCTACGGATAGGTATAGGTTCAGTTTCCAGAGAGGTTCCACCGACTTTGAGTTTGATTGTTGTGTTCCATTTATTCATGGTGCTTTTTAGAAATTTAACAACTGTAGGATGTATCTTATAATGACTAAGGATATATAAGAGCCAGGTGTGAGGCACAGAGTCAAAGGCTTTTTTATAATCTATATACATTGTGTATATGTTTCGCTTTTTGACAAATGCCTGTTTAGATGCTATTGTGTCAATTACCAGTTGTTCTTTACAACCTTGGCTATATCTTCTACATCCCTTTTGTTGTTCAGCTAATATATTGTGCGTGTCGGTGTGTTGATAAATGAGTTCATTAATACATGAGGTTATTATTTTATATATATTCTGTAGGCAAGTGATAGGTCTATATTTAGCTGGATTTGCAGTATCTGTTTTGTCTTTCGGTAGCATATAGGTAGTACCTAGGCTAATATAGTCAGGCATAGAGTCCGGAGATTTTATAAATTTGTTTATGTGGCTTAATAAGATTGGGTGTATGTAAGTGAACTTTTTATACCAGAAATTATGGATATTATCGGAACCGGTAGCTTTCCAGTTGTGTAGTTTGCAAATTACTTGTTTAAATATGTCTAGATTCACTTCTTCAAATTCCATTTCCGGTATGTCTTGTAATGTCTGCTTGTCGTTTTCAATCCACTCGGCTTCTGTGTGTTCTACTGGCACGGACCAAATATTAGACCAGAAATCTTTTAAAACTGTAGGTTCGGGAGTCTCTAAGATATTTGCATTATTCTGGTTTTCTTTGAGAGATCTGTAAAACAATTTTTCATTATTGTTGAATGTTGCATTTTGAGACTTTCTTTTAGTGGTCAGTTTGTAACGGCGAAGTCTGCTCACAAGGGCACTTAGTTTTTGTTTTAGGGTATCCAAAAATTGCGATAGTGTAGAGTTGTCCTTTTCGTGTTGTGAATGTATTTTGTATAGTGTCTTAATGTTTTCTACTATTCTTTTTAATCGGCCACTTTGATTACCTTTAATATATTCCGTAAGTCTGGCAATATTGGCCCTAAGGTCTAGAATTCGCCTCTCCAGTCTTTGTTGCCAAACAGGAATTTTATCCCTTGAGTTTGGATTCATAGATTGTGTGTCTGTTGTCTTACTAGTGTCTACTGAACTGCTATTTTTAATCTTACCACCATTTTGAACCACAGCCGTGTAGGCAGCGCAATATATAGCAGTTTGTGTTTCTGTGAAACTCGATAGTGGTGTGATGTGTTTCGGTAATATGTTATTGTTTATGTAATTAACTATTGCTGCAAATTTTTTAGATGTTTTTTGTTTTGGCAAACAAGGCCTCAAAATGGGGTCTGAATTTTTAAAAGTCTCTAGAGCTTGCAAGTAGGAATTTTCTAAAGTGTGATTATCTTCCACTGATTGTGTTTGAATTTGAGTTAGCCCTATTGTTGCTAAACATTGAGATTGAGTCTCTGCAGTAAGGTTGAAGTCAATATTTGATGCGATTTCGTTTTGTTCTGTAGTTCGCTCTGTATCTAGTAAAGTAGAATGTTTAGTAAGAGTTAGTGACGTTGATGTGTCCTGTACTGTATAAGTTTGAGTCACTGTGTCAGAATCGCGATTAATATTGATACTATCAGCTGTTTGAGATAGTGAATTTTGTGGTGCAATATTTAATTCTGTGGAAACCTCATCTCGTAATTGTTGTAACCGTTCTTCTGTGATAAGTTTATTATTTACTATTACGCGACGTTGATCTGAGATTCTTTGTTCCGAGATGTGGGACATTTGAGGATACTCATCAATAAATGCGCGGTGTAGTGGTTGTCTATAGCCTGTTCTGTTTGTGTTTAGTTGAGTTATCTTGTAATAAGCACGCATTATTGTTTCATTCATTGCGTTTGACCACCTCATTCTTTGGCCTATACTCGTAGTCCCTATATCCTGTGTTGGTATGAGGTTGGGTGAGTTTGTGGTAGAGTGTAAAATGGCTTGAACTTCTATTTTTATCTTATCTATGGTGTCAGCGGAAAGAAGTTTTTTGTTTACAATAGCTCTTCTTTGGTCACCGATTCGTTGTCGACTAACCTCCATTTCTGGGTATTGTTCGGAAAACAGTTTATGTAGTTCTCCAAGGTAAGATGTAGTGTCTGTTTCAAGTCTGGTTAAAATGTAAAATTTGCGCATAATGAATGAATTCATTTCTTCTGTCCATCTCTTGCGCTTACGGGTTCCGTCTGTAGCGGGTGCAGTATTGTCGGCGCATGCCTCCTGCACAACATCCACAGCCGGTGTCGAAGGAATAAAATCGGAGTCCGTTATGCTTGCGTTGGTCGTTTGACAGTTAATCGATCCCGCCCGGAGATTCACCTCGCCCCTGGCCACAGTGGGTTCTGGCCTACTGTCATTGGCTTCCCCCCTGGAGCCGCCGGGCACTTGGGGACAATGTTTTTTGTTTTTTCTCATGTTTAGATTGAACACGATAGTTAACTCATGACGCTGGTTCAAGACGTCCATAAGTATGCGATAGGCTAACTCACTAAGCCCGTAAGTGCCGCCGTTGGGTTAACAAAAACACCTCTTCCGCCGCCATCTTGAAACCAGCGCCCCGCATTGACGCTGATTGTTCCACTCAGGCCTCACCAAGCTTTTGTTGCTAAGAGCCCTGAAGTGTCTTCATGCATTTACTTTTCATCCGCCTTCTGTATCTCCTCCCCTATCTCTTATCTACCCAATTACTTACAAGTCCTTTTTCTTACTTAACTTCTTTCTCTTACTTACTATTGTAATATATCTCGTTTCTTACCTACTTACTTGACTGCTTTCTCTTCCTCACTCATGTTATAGGTACATCCCGTTTCTTACCTACTTACTTAGCTGGTTTCTCTTCCTCACTCTTGTTATATATCCCGTTTCTTACCTACTTACTTGACTGCTTTCTTTTCCTCACTCGTGTTGTACATCCCGATTCTTACCTACTTACTTTACTGTTTTCTCTTCCTCACTCTTATTACCCATCCCGTTTTTTACCTACTTACTTACTTACACATTCCAGGGCCACGTTAGCCGCACCAGTAAATTATCAATAACTGCGTTGTCCGCCCCCCACGTGATCTGGTTATTATTATTATTATTATGAGCTGGACCGAAAAAGTGTGGCAATGAGATACGTAAGGATTAAGATCGATTTAAGATAATATCAATGCATCCACAATATGGCAGATAAAATATAAATGTAGGTGTTTTAATGTTCCCTTTTTTATGGTAGTGACTGAATGAGGAGAGAGATGATTTAACATGCCTTCCCACAGTAGCAGGGAACAATTAATTATCTATGATTGCACCCCAGAGATATAAGATGACTTATCTTTATGCCGTGTAATATCTCTGGAAATATTGCCCTTCAAACCAGAACAGTGATGTTTACATAACACTGTTTGGCAGCAGAATAACTGGCAAAAGTGTGGTACTTCTCCAAGCAGACTCTATTTAGACTCTCAAGACTATATTTATTTCATGTTAATTAAACAATAGCAAGTATTTCCTATCTCAAATAATAATAATTTATTATTATAACTCATGTTACAGCACTGCTTTATAATATAATACTTATTTTAACAAAAATATTCTACTATCAATTCATTTACTCAAATTTCATACTAAATGAATCACCGCCTTCATTTTCAGATTATGCTTGATTTGTATTATACACAGTCTTGCCATTTAAGTCCAAAGTGCCCTTCAGTTTCTTGAAAACAAATGCCATGTAGATTGCTGAAACAGAACAATGTCACTGAGATTTTTTTCTTTAAATTATGTAATCATACTACCCTATAGTTACTTAGTTAAAAAATTAAATTGGAAATATACAGAATAGTTGAAATGTGTACACAAATAACGGTTACCAACGCTACAACTCACAACTTTTTTTTTTATAGTATAGAGTGACAGTATGAGCCACAACACTGACTAGCAGTAAGAAAACTGTTTTTTTTTTTTTTTTTTTAACTTCTATAGGTTTACACTTGACCGCCATCTCGCCTGATGTTAAGCGACGATGCGGTCTACGATGGAACGTGTTTACCTAGAAATAACCGATTCACTCTCGATTTGAAGACACAAAGATTGTAACCATCGGGGAAAACCCACTCAGGCAACGTATTCCACAGCCTAGACGTTCTTATCACAAAAGTAGAGTCAAATCTCTTCGTTCGTGTCTTTGGAACATCAACCATGAAACGATGTCGCTTTTTCGAGCTACGAGCATTCCGATAGAAAAAAGGACAAGGTGGTATCAGATCATGCAAATCAGTCGCACACTCTCCGAAGTGTATCCGATAAAAAACCGATAGGCTAGCAATTTTTCGGCGATGTTCAAGACTTTGAAGTCTTTTTCGCACAAGAGTGTCGTTACCTATGAGCCTTTTGGCACGTCTCTCGATCGATTCCAGAGCCTCCAGCTGATACTTAGCCGATCCATCCCAAAGGTGCGAACAGTACTCCATACAGGAGCGAATCTGTGCTTGATATAATGTAAGCAACTGTTCAGACTTGAAGTACCTTCGCACCTTTGAGAGGACACCTAGTTTTTTGGCAGCAAGTTTGGCCTTGGACTCGATATACGAGCCAAAGTTGAGCGTAGAGGTCAAAGTAACACCCAAAAGCTCAAGACGGTCAGTAACCGGCACGGATACACCTCTAAAAGTTGGAGTCAGTTGGAAGGGACTCCTTTTAGCGGAAAACAGACACGCCTGCGTTTTATTTTCGTTGAACTTGACCAGATTGGCATCGCCCCATTTAGACACCGCCTCAAGGGTCAAGCTCAAACGTTCAATCAGACTCTCTCTTTGTACCAGAGTTTGCGGCCCAGTGGCTCTCGCGCTAGACATGTAACTCTCTACGACGGTGCTATCGTCTGCGTACCCATAGATACCGGGCTTCAACAGATCGTTAATATGTAGCAGGAAGAGCGTCGCAGAGAGTACCGACCCTTGAGGGACTCCGGCATTGATAGCCATTTGATCCGACGAGCAGCCATCAATGACAACTCGTATGGATCGATCCCTCAAGAAGTCCGATATCCACGCAATGAACCCAGGAGACAAACCATAACTAGAAAGCTTGCTTATAAGGCCATCATGCCAAACCCTGTCAAAAGCCTTTGAGATATCCAGGGAGACTGCAAGTGCTTCCCCGTGTTTCTCAATAGCTTCACTCCAGATGTGAGTGACGTACGCTAGAATATCCCCGGTGGACCGGTTTCGGCGAAACCCGTATTGCTGGTCACTGAGGAGGTCGTTCGATTCTAGGTACGTCAGGAGCCTGTGGTTTAAGACACGTTCCATAGTCTTGCAGAGTATGGACGTGACCGAGATGGGCCTGTAGTTGACAGGGTCAGCACGACTTCCCTTTTTGGGCACAGGTTGCACATTAGCAAGCTTCCAAGACTTCGGTACTAGCCCAGTTTGGAGAGAGAGTCTGTATAGGCGCGTCAGTATTG
Organism: Ectropis crepuscularia; assembly: GCA_963693475.1. Classification (NCBI taxonomy): domain Eukaryota; kingdom Metazoa; phylum Arthropoda; class Insecta; order Lepidoptera; family Geometridae; genus Ectropis; species Ectropis crepuscularia. The sequence goes on along the minus strand of OY856344.1, from coordinate 9,318,781 downwards.
GTGACAACTCAGGCGCACAAGCCTTCAATACTAGAGCAGGAATACCATCTGGGCCACTGGCTTTATTCACGTCCAGATTGCGTAACACTTTACGAACCTCCTTTTGGCGAATGCGTATCTCTGACATAAAAGTCGAACAGCCAGGTGGAGTAGGAGGTGTCGCGCTACCAGCATCTAGACGCGAAGATTCTGCAAACTGAGTAACAAACAAGTTTGCTTTCTCCGTTGCAGTGTGAGCCAGTGTCCCATCAGGTTTCAGCATTGGAGGTAGTGAGGAGCGGGAGAAGTTCGATTCGACCGATTTAGCTAGGGACCAAAACGCTTTGCTGCCCGCAGGGTACGAAGCCAGTTTGTTCCCTATTCGACTAATGTGGTCAAAACGAGCCCTCTGCAGAACCTTTTTGCATGCCTTAGCAGCCTTGTTGAACGCTTTCTTCTTCTGGTGTATGTCCCTTGCCTTACGCTGTCGAGCATCAACCCAGGCTAGGTAGGCCTCATGTTTAAGTGCTTCAGCACTTTTACATTGAGAACCAAACCAAGGGCGAGCTTTGCTGGATAATGGGATGTCGGAGTATGGAATGAAATATTCCATAGCCGTTTGTATTACATTAGTCACAGCATCTGCGCAGACTGAGGGATCACCAGAAGCGAAGCACAATGACTGCCATGGGTAAGACGCAAAGAAAGAACGCATCTCGTCCCAATCTGCTGACTTGTATCGCCACAACCGCCGGTTGCCTCTAGGGCTGGGATCAGGCGGATGGTAGACAGATACAGATTTCACCAGACAGTGGTCGGAACTGCCTAACGGCGAAGACACCGCCACCGAATAACGGTCTGGATCAGTTGTCAGCAGAAGGTCTAAGCAATAAGGTGTATGCGACTCAACGTCGGGTACTCTTGTGGCCTCTTGGACCAGCTGGGTTAGGTCTAACGATAAAGCTAGCTTTCTCGTTTCCTGCCCAGCGTGGTCAGTGTCCCGGTATGGGTACAGCCATTCCTTATGATGGCCGTTGAAATCCCTCAGAAACACTAATTGAGCCGAAGGGTACTTCTGTTGAGCCGCGTCCGCCGCCTCACTTAAATATTCTGTGAGCCTAGTCGTCTCCAGATCTCCGCTGTGCGACCGATACACACAGGCGTAGATAATTTTATCTATGCCTGTGTCCATCAGTGCCCAAAGAACCACACCTTTGCCAGTTATTCTAGTGATTAGCACTAGAATAACTGGCAAAGGTGTGGTGCTTTCCAGGCAGGCTCAGCGAAGAGTCCTACTACTACTTGATTGTAGACGCAGCACAACTTATGACACACCATTCAGCCCAGTCCTGTTTTTGTTTCCTACTACAACCAGCAACCTTCTGTAATATTATCAGGCTATAGCATTAGAAGGCCTATGGTTGTGATATTAAAGTATCTAATGAAAAATCCCGCTATCACAATGGTTATCAGTTTTATGTCAAAAATCACAAAATTAAAATAAATAATTCCCAATTCCGTCCATCTTTGATTTTTTTATTTCTAGTATGACAAAAGTTAATCTTCACCTGTGAATTGATAAGACTTCATATAATTCTTAGTTTGGAAAGATAAAGTAATGGTGTATAAAGTACTTATTAGCAGTTTCTAATTCTAATGAATTTGTAATGATACTCACTAGAAACTTCCCATTCACATTTACTCATTGTACCAATTTTCAAATCTCTTTTATTGGAGTTGTCCTTGGCATCCCAAATTAATTTGGCATGGTCATATTCTGATTCATCACCCATGAGGTTTGCACCAGGTCCAGCGGGATAACTTTCGAAACAGTTAATCCTCTGAAGTAATTGCTTGTATTTATCTTTGTGGTCAGCAAAGAAATCCGCAAAGCCCGCTTTGTACACTAATTGTAAGCCATATTCTGATGCTAGCTTTACTAACATGTCAAAGTTTACCAAAAATTCGGGACAGTCTACTACACCCTCCAAATGAAAGTCATACTTGCCACCAAATAATGGATAACCTTCTTTTGGATCAAACAATAGTTTTATGTTGTAAATTCTGTTTCCAAAAGTGTAATCAGTCGATTTATTTGCTCTTGACACTATTTCATTCGCATTAGGAATTGTTCCGAAGAAATAACCATCAGGTCTGATGCACTCTGATATATTAGCTAGCATTCTTCGTGCTTGAGCTAAACTCTCGAAACTGTAGTGGAAACCGAACTGGCAGCTCACCACATCGAAGTTAATGGACGGATCTGTATATTTATCTCTAAGAGTTTCTCTAGTACAGTCTGCAGCAATGAATTCTGCATTGAAAAGTCGGCCACGACAACGTTTATACAAGTCGTCATACCGCTTTTCACACTGCTCCACTGAAACTGACGCGATGTCAGCAAATATGACGCGGTCCACTCTAGCTTTTTGCCATTTACTCAAATCTCCTCCTTTGCCACAACAAATGTCGAGTACTCTTAATCTCCTGCCGTAATCTTTTTCACGTAATTTGTCAGTATGCTCTTGTATAAGAACACTTTTCACCCAATTGTTAAAATTTCGTAAATAAAATATGGGAGAATTAAAGCGTTCTTTAATACCCTTTTCTTCAAGGTGGTTATAATGTGCTGCAACAATGCTACTATGTTCTTCAGTTTTTGCTAGTTTACTTGCATTATCATTTTCTTGTTCGAGTATATGGTGTTTTCGCACCTCTGAGTTAGGATTTTCTGAGGACGAAGGATTTGATCCATCTTCATGGCTTGGTGTAAACGACATTGTTTATTTATAACCTCAAATCTACTATGAAAATGTTCACTGAAATCGTGTTTTGAAGTTTACGTCACAATACAATCAAGAATCAATGAAGTTTAATACTACTGGCTTCGTTATATTTGTTGTTCTAATAAAGTTTTTCACAGACGTGCAAGAAAACTATTATCATTCTCGCTGTGCTGTTTTCACTTTTCGATGCTTGATTGCTTGATGCTTTGGCTTTGACAGCTTGACACTTTATCATAAGTACATAAGTCATATTCTAACGTCAACGTCGTTACATATTCGTTTGTCAAATCATTTTTACTGACATTTAGGAAGTATTCTTTTAAAAATGGCTTATTTGTCGTACAATGAGCCGTTTTCCGACGAGACAAAAAGATATGGTTTAATAAAACGATAATAGGAGGCGCTTGTAGGTCTTTTGGTTTGTTGTCAAAAGCGGTAGGCATAATGGGACTCAATTCATTCAATTTGCGAAAGCACGACTTCTAGTAATAAATAATAAACTACTTTATCCATGTACGCATTTTATTCGAATGAAAACTATATCAAAACAACAAAATTTCAAAACAAATTCGTAAACCTGATGAAAGACAAAATATATATTTTTTAAATTTATTCTTGGCTATGGATACTAATCCTTCAGCCGAGAGAGTATCTCTCTACTTAGTCTGTGGATAAAATATTGTCGTATCAGAGTTGCTATTTATATCTTTGAATTTTCCTTCTACTTTGGCTTAGTTGGTGTCTATTGCCTTGGGAGTTCTAAAGATTTTTACTGAAAAGGGATTGTGATCAGTAACGGTTTTTTATTACATTATCAACCTAATTAGCTATTTTTATTCTCAATATTTTAAAATTAAAAAATACACTTTTTACACTATACTTTTTCCCTGAAAACGGGTAGGGTCTCTAAAGGGATTACACTGTTGAGAGTATATGGTAGAGACAGATCTATCTGCATCTCGAACAATCGCCATCTAGTGCGTCCGTTGGAACTATTTTTGTCTCGTCGGAAACTCCCTCATTGCTAATATGGCGTTTTCAGTGCATTAGGGCCAACGATACTCAACCGGCAACGGCATACGGCATAATAATGAAGGGATTTTAAATCGAATCATTACATGTTATCACCTCTATTTTGTTTACCGTGTATTTCACTATAGTATTATATTTAATACTGGGATTTGAGTTTATATACGTGTCATTTAGTGTAGAGGGCGCCGGTGGGATACCATTCACTTCTACCCGCCATCTCAAAAGAGTTTTAGAGGGGGTGGCGCTATAAGTAGATGGAGCTAAGCCGTTGAAGAGCATTCCTTTGTGAAATTTTGTATGGGAAAGATCGAACAGTTGTCAATATAAATTCTTACATTCATTCAATTGGTTTACTTTTACTCAATTGATAATATCAGAAGTGCTATGAACACCACGCCTGGAAATCACAACGGTGATGAGAAATAATCGGAAAAGCAAGCGTCGCCCGCAGTTAGTTAAAAATGTTATTCTTGGATCAGTGGTTTCAGTAAGTGCGTAATGTACACGTGAGTAAGCAACAGTTTTATATTACGATTTACTTTGAAGAAACGATTTTAAAAATTGTTTTAACCTTGTTTTTGCATTTCAAATGAAATTTTTGCATATCACCGACAAGTTAAAACTATTAATTATTATCTCGTTAGGGGGTACTGTAAAAAAAACCTTCAATTCCGGGAACTGCAATCAGACCATTTCGTAGAATGAAACACCTTCGGTTTTTTTTTTAAGTTTGTGGATACTGTTTTATGAAACTTTATGAGAAGTAGCTTATTTTGTGGAAGAGTTGTTGCGAGGCACAGCAACCATAGATAAAAAGTGTAAATCAGTTGGATATTGGTTTAAATACCTTTCAGGGAAACTGTTTGAAAAAGGTCATGCATTTTAAAACATAATACAGTAATAGAAAGTGTTACATCTTTGATTTGAATTTGGTTACCGTAGTTGGGTTACAAAGTGGTTATATTCAGTGCAGTTATAAGATACCCTTATGGTTGAAATTAGAAAGATTTTAGTCAGATGATGCCGAGCTATGTACGTTACCAATGAATTATTTGGTATTGTTGAAAAATATGAAACCTTGAATAGGTACGATTAGTAGACTTGGAGATATATGTAATTGAAAGTCAAACCCAATCGAGCAGTGCAATGGCTCTAGGATGTTGTCGGGTATTATGATTGATTGCTGATGAGTTAACGTTTGAATAACATCGTGAAGTGCAATGGCTTCGATCCATTGACAAAGTAAGCGTTAGTGTGAAACCGTAATACCTTGGACATAAACTGACGTACCTTGTGTCGGCCTAAGAGTGTAACTGCTAGAGAAAGCATTAAGAGTGAACATAATGAACTTTGACTTTGACTTTGACTATGACTTTAATGCCGCGTATCTAGAGTTACCAGGCGGCAGCTAGGGAAAGGTGTATGTTTGAGATTTATGGAGAATGTGGGTAATGTAGTGACGTACCTCGAGTTGCGACAATGAGACAGCGCAACTGCTAGGGAAAGCTATTCATTACTCGTCTTAAGTGGATTTATGGAGAATGTGGTGATATAATGACGTACCTTGAGTTGCGACAATGTGACAGCGCAACTGCTTGGGAAAGTTACTCATCTAAGTAAAGTGGATAATACTGGAAGAGTAAAATTAACTTTGATAAAATGAATAAATTGTGTATTTTGTTCACAGCAACTACACCAGACTGTGACACTGCCAAGGTTGGCAGCGTGCGCAGGAGGGCCGTGTTATCACCTCTATTTTGTTTACCGTGTATTTCACTATAGTATTATATTTAATACTGGGATTTGAGTTTATATACGTGTCATTTAGTGTAGAGGGCGCCGGTGGGATACCATTCACTTCTACCCGCCATCTCAAAAGAGTTTTAGAGGGGGTGGCGCTATAAGTAGATGGAGCTAAGCCGTTGAAGAGCATTCCTTTGTGAAATTTTGTATGGGAAAGATCGAACAGTTGTCAATATAAATTCTTACATTTATTCAATTGGTTTACTTTTACTCAATTGATAATATAAATGTGATCCTGTACAATAATTGGAAACACTGTGCATCGCAATGGCTGAACCCTGACAAACTCAAACTAGCCAAAACATGCCCCAAACGAATGGGATGAGATGTCGCTAGAGTATCAAAGCAAATTGCTTGTACTTGTAATAACTATTATTAGGCTGGCCTCATACATCCGGAACGGCTGTCTGGGTAGCGATTCTAAATCCATTCAGTTGCATCGTATCTCTCTACCTAGTCTGTGGTTGCATCCGACACGGAATCTCATCTCTCGGTCTTTGTCTTATCTGTTTAGCATGACAAAGACCGAGAGATGAGATTCCGTGTCGGATGCAACCGAATGGTTTCAGAATCGCTACCCTGATCTATACATATAGCTATAACTGCTTACTAGATCTATATCTTCTAGTACCTAAGCAGTTTTTTTTGTAATCGTCATAAATACAGTATTGTTAAAAGACAGGTAGGGACACATTTTACTACTTTGGAAGAGTCTCTCGCGCAAACTATTCAGTTTAGAAAAAATAATAATAATACAAACCTCAACATCATTTTTAAAGTCTCAGTAAAAGGTTTACAAGTTTAAATTAAATTCTTGATATTCCGTTGTTGGTGTACGTTGAAAATGACAGATTTTTTATAATGTAATAAACTATAATAAAGTTCTCCTGGTGGTAAGAGACTCGGACAGCCATTAACCTGTACCAATGATACGTACTTGTCATGTAGTGGTACGACTCTTAGCAGAGTCCGCCTGGGGAAGTACCACACCTTTGCCATTTATTCTACCGCCAAGCAGTAATGTGCAAACATTACTGTGTTCCGGTTTGAAGGGCAATGTTTCCAGAGAAATTACAGGGCTTAGAGATATAACATCTTAGATCTCTGAGTGACGAGCGCAGTGCAGTGCTAGGTGATGATTTGGACTCTTCATGTTCCTATAGCTGCGTGTCACTGTGCTGTTATGTGGCAGGCATGTTGCTTACCATCAGGCACATGTCCTGCTCGTCTCGTCACTCTTTATTTAAAAAAAAAAAAAAAAAAAACTTGCTCATACTGAATCAAACCAGCACTGCAACGGCGTTCATTACTTCAAAATATTCGTTCTACAGTCTTAGTTTTTCTGTAATTTATATGTGTAGTTAGTTATATTGCTTCCCTGAAAAATCCCTTCCAGTCCCTGTTTTATGAAGTTGAAAGTTCTCAATGAACGGGGAGGGAACCTATTGGCTTGACCTGGCAACATTAAGTACGCCAGTTACGCCACCAGTCGCGAGCAGAGTTATATTGCGCGCACTTTACAATTATATTCGACAGCTTGTTTTGCGGTTAGTGACGAAATAAGTCATATTGATGTTTCCAGTCACGTGACAAAAATAATGCACTTAAAACCATTTATAATAAATTTACTACGTAATAATAAGAGTATAAAAATGTGATTTTCGAAATGCGATTATGACAAACTATCGTAAAATTAACACTAAACATTAATTTGTGATTAGTGTTAGCATCCCTATTCATATTATTAATTCAGAAATACTAAAATACCATACAATATCAGTAGTGTATCCTTCATACGGGGTGTAAGGGTAAGCGCTTATCATCTAGCTTCCTCAAATGTCAACCTCCCCTGCACGTGGTGCACCCTGCTGCCAACTAACGAGGGTCTGACGACCGAACCAATGGCGGTATATCCATTTAAAAGCCAGTCCTAAATTGACCAGGCCAGTGACGGGCAGCGGCGTCACTGGTGCAAAGGGCTGGCCCCGCGGTCACCAACCCGCCTGCCAAGCGTGGTAACTATGGCAAACACCCCCGCCTTATGAAAGACACAAATAAGAAACACCCCTAGTCTCCGGCGGCTCCGCTATTCCAGGCGTTGGTGGCAGCCTTGGTTCCGGCGGAGCATAGGGTGCCAAGCATTCCCGGCGGACGCCCTGCCACCAAACCCCGCCACCAAACGACTGGACCTCGCAACTTAAAATGCTCGTACGCTGAATAGACCAGTGCAGGGTAGTGATTCTGAAACCATTCGGTTGCATCCGACACGGAATCTCATCTCTCGGTCTTTGTCATGCTAAACAGATAAGACAAAGACCGAGAGATGAGATTCCGTGTCAGATACAACCGAATGGTTTCAGAATCGCTACCCTGAAGCGTTTGGAATTGGCAATAAACAAAAATAATTTATAGTAGGATAAAATCCATTGTAAATGGAAGAGAATATGACAAAAGTAAAAGGAAAAATAATTTACGGGCGATAAGGGTAGCGATTCTGAAACCATTCGGTTGCATCCGACACAGAATCTCATCTCTCGGTCTTTGTCTTATCTGTTTAGCATGACAAAGACCCAGAGATGAGATTCCGTGTCGGATGCAACCGAATGGTTTCAGAATCGCTACCCTGAGGTCGGAAAGTGGAAGGGGGGGGGGTCCGTTTAAGCGTAAAAACGGCTTATCTCGATTTCCGGCGAAACTACAAATCCTATGGAAATAAATTGTAGGGCAAAGTTGTAGAGTTTAAAAAGATCTACAGCTTTTGTATTGAATTTTTTTTCACAAAACCGCAAAATTTATGAAAAAAATTCAAATAAGTGAGTTTTTGGTTTTTAATTTTTTTCCAATGTAAACACACAAAAATTACTCTAAAAATTTGGTCAAAACTTGCCTTTTTATATCTTAAATACACTGTATTTTTTTTTATTGAAAATAATATTTTTTTCTACCTTAAATTAACTTAATATTGAAAAAGTACCCTAATTTTCATTCGAAAAATCTCCCATCAAAGTATCAGCTTTTTCAATAAAGTTGGTAAGCTTTTTGTTCTTTAAAATCTATTTTTTCTGATAATGTAAAAAAAAAATATACATTACCATGGCAAATGTTCTCAGAAAACGCTTTGAAAAAAATACCACATAAGTTCGATTTTTTTATTTTGGTATAAAATGCATTTAGATTGAAGTTTATTTTTCATATAATACTGAACTTCCAATATAAACTAACAAGTTAATACTTGAGCATAAGTGTCATTCGGATGCTAAGCGGTTTATCCACTTGACTGTCCGCGCTTGCAGACTTTTTTCCGGTCAACTGTCCAACGTTGCCGTTCGATAGAGGCGTATAAAAAACCGCGCGACCTCTCGTGATAAAAACGTTAATTAAAATAGAATTATAGAATCGATTTCAAAAAGAAAAATATATTTGAATAGGTAATGAAACAAGGCATCATTTAAGTTTTTAAATATGAACTTTAAACTCACAACTTCTTACCAATAAACCAAATTCAAACTTAAATTTGTGATTTTTCTACTGATTTCCCGCCAATTTTGTATTATGTTATTACAACAAACTTACGCTATATTTTATAGTTTTATAAACTCATTGAAAAAGTAAATTATATTTCCTTTCAAATAATGATAAAATATAAACAGAGGATACATGACAAGTCTACTAAATTCAATGATTAAAATGATTCCTCAAATCGCGGCCATTGTTCCCGACGCAACGGCGAAAAAGAAAAAAAATGCAATGGCTGAAAAACTAGAAAATTGATTAAACGCCATCTATGATTATTTCTGCAGATTATAAACCACAGTCAATACATATCTGCGCTACAGATTATTAATAAAAACGTGTTTCCGAACGCTTCGTGGTTGTGGCTCTGTAGTACCACTAACAGTTAACCGGAAAAAAAATATGGTACTGGAGTGACCAGGGACAGGCAAGTGGATTGAGAATATATTACATAAGTTTTAGAAAAACATAGGGATTGTCTGTTATAAATTAATTGTAAGCAGTGTAATAAAATAGAATTATTGCAAAATAACAAAAAAACTTTTTTTTCGAAATTAAACATTTTCAAAACAAAAATTACGCTATGAATACAAATAATTTACAACAAAAATGCCCGTCTTCTCCTAAATGTATGATATAGAAGCTCCTAAACCACTTAAAATCCAATAACACTTATGCTCAAGTATCAAACTTGTGAGTTTATATTGGAAGCTCAGTATTACATTTAAAAATAACATCAATCTAAATGCGTTTTATGCCAAAATAATAAAAAAACGAAGTCATGTGGTTTTTTTTTTTCAAAGCGTTTTCTGAGAAGATTTACCATGGCAATGTATAACTTTTTTACATTATCAGAAAGAAGAGATTTAAAGAACAAAAAACTTACCATCTTTATTGAAAAAGCTGATATTTTGACGGGAGATTTTTCGAATGAAAATTAGGGTACTTTTTCAATATTAAGTTAATTTAAGGTAGAAAAAAATAATATTTTCGATAAAAAACAAAATACAGTGTATTTAAGATATAAACAGGTAATTTTTGACCAAATTTTTAGTTGTTTTTGTGTGTTTATATGAGAAAAAAATTAAAAACAAAAAACTCAGTTTTTTTAGTTTTTCTTATAAATTTTGCGGTTATGTGAAAAAAGTGTCAATACAAAAGCTGTAGATCTTTTTAAACCCTACAACTTTGCCCTACAACTTATTTCCATAGGATTTGTAGTTTTGCCAGAAATCGGGATAAACCGTTTTCACGTTTAAAACGGACCCCCCCTTCCACTTCCCGACCTCAGATCGCCCGTAAATTATTTTTCCTTTCACTTTTGTCATATTCTCTTCCATTTACAATGGGTTTCATCCTACTATAAATTATTTTGTTTTCAAAAGCTATCGAGATTGGTCTAGAAGGCTGACGAAAAGATTGTGGAGTTGGAAGAAGAAGTCAACAAGTTGCGCTGGGATTAATATCTCATTAGGATCCTTTCGGATAACCCATAACTAGGGCTATCCGAAGTCCGAAGACAGGGCGACAACTCGCGATTCCGGCAACTTGTTCTACTACCGGGAGGGCGATCAACAATCCCAAAGGCATAGCTGGGCATTAATTCGTTAATCCGTTAATCGTTAATTAACGAAGTTAACATTTTGATTAACGGATTAACTTTTAAGTTAACTTTTAAAAATGTTAACGGACATGTTAACTTCCGTTAATTATGCAGAAGTCCGTTAATCGTTAATCCAATGCCTACTATTTACTGCACGGCACCTCGGCGCGGCGCAAAAAACAGGTTCAGACAAGTATGAAACGAAAAGTGCTGGGCGCAGTATGACCATATGTGGCAGGTTCCTGAAATTTTGGCAGGATTGAGGCGTCATTTTAGCCTGTGGCATGATCGGTTGACGTTATATGAAAACAAATATAATTTTGTTATCATAAGTCATATTTCCGATAATCTCGAGTTCTTTTTGGATGAAAATTGCATTGCAAGCATTGACGTACTCGAATTAATTTGACTGACGATGACGTTTACAATTTAGTTGAATATTTCTCACACATCCCTAGTAAACCAAGTAGATTATAGAAATCTATAGCTAGTGAGGAAATCCCCGATAAATTCAATCATACTTTTTCGATCGTTTATCTGTATTGTAACTTTCTTTTAATAAAATCGGTGGTAAAATTTCAACTAACCAAAGAATAGTTAAATAAAATGAACAACTCAATGTATAAGGATGAAGAAATGGGGGTATACAATGAAAATTCCAGTGTTTAACATCTTACTAATATTATAAATGGCAATTTTTAGATGTTGTAATGTTTGTTGTTTCATCACGTCAGAACGTCAGGGAACGGGAAAGGATTGGGTTGAAATTTGGAAACAGCCCTCAAACGCTGCAGTTGAACGTCTGCTATCCACGGGTAAAGACATTTTAACACCAAAGCGAGTCTCGCTTTCAGACGAGAACTTCGACATGTTAATGTTCATGAGGGGAAATAGATACTGTTATCACCTCTATTTTGTTTACCGTGTATTTCACTATAGTATTATATTTAATACTGGGATTTGAGTTTATATACGTGTCATTTAGTGTAGAGGGCGCCGGTGGGATACCATTCACTTCTACCCGCCATCTCAAAGGAGTTTTAGAGGGGTTGGCGCTATAAGTAGATGGAGCTAAGCCGTTGAAGAGCATTCCTTTGTGAAATTTTGTATGGGAAAGATCGAACAGTTGTCAATATAAATTCTTACATTTATTCAATTGGTTTACTTTTACTCAATTGATAATATCAGAAGTGCTATGAACACCACTCCTGGAAATCACAACGGTGATGAGAAATAATCGGAAAAGCAAGCGTCGCCCGCAGTTAGTTAAAAATGTTATTCTTGGATCAGTGGTTTCAATAAGTGCGTAATGTACACGTGAGTAAGCAACAGTTTTATATTACGATTTACTTTGAAGAAACGATTTTAAAAATTGTTTTAACCTTGTTTTTGCATTTCAAATGAAATTTTTGCATATCACCGACAAGTTAAAACTATTAATTATTATCTCGTTAGGGGGTACTATAAAAAAAACCTTCAATTCCGGGAACTGCAATCAGACCATTTCGTAGAATGAAACACCTTCGGTTTTTTTTAAGCTTGTGGATACTGTTTTATGAAACTGTATGAGAAGTAGCTTATTTTGTGGAAAAGTTGTTGCGAGGCACAGCAACCATAGATAAAAAGTGTAAATCAGTTGGATATTGGTTTAAATATCTTTCAGGGAAACTGTTTGAAAAAGGTCATGCATTTTAAAACATAATACAGTAATAGAAAGTGTTACATCTTTGATTTGAATTTGGTTACCGTAGTTGGGTTACAAAGTGGTTATATTCAGTGCAGTTATAAGATACCCTTATGGTTGAAATTAGAAAGATTTTAGTCAGATGATGCCGAGCTATGTACGTTACCAATGAATTGTTTGGTATTGTTTAAAAAAATGAGACCATTTAATTCGCTATAAATATCACTTGGGAGCGTTTATAAAAAATACATAGAAGGCCACATGTGAGAAAAATATGAAACCTTGAATAGGTACGATTAGTAGACTTGGAGATATATGTAATTGAAAGTCAAACCCAATCGAGCAGTGCAATGGCTCTAGGATGTTGTCGGGTATTATGATTGATTGCTGATGAGTTAACGTTTGAATAACATCGTGAAGTGCAATGGCTTCGATCCATTGACAAAGTAAGCGTTAGTGTGAAACCGTAATACCTTGGACATAAACTGACGTACCTTGTGTCGGCCTAAGAGTGTAACTGCTAGAGAAAGCATTAAGAGTGAACATAATGAACTTTGACTTTGACTTTGACTATGACTTTAATGCCGCGTATCTAGAGTTACCAGGCGGCAGCTAGGGAAAGGTGTATGTTTGAGATTTATGGAGAATGTGGGTAATGTAGTGACGTACCTCGAGTTGCGACAATGAGACAGCGCAACTGCTTGGGAAAGCTATTCATTACTCGTCTTAAGTGGATTTATGGAGAATGTGGTGATATAATGACGTACCTTGAGTTGCGACAATGTGACAGCGCAACTGCTTGGGAAAGTTGCTCATCTTAAGTGGATAATACTGGAAGAGTAAAATTAACTTTGATAAAATTGTGTATTTTGTTCACAGCAACTATACCAGACTGTGACACTGCCAAGGTTGGCAGCGTGCGCAGGAGGGCCGTGTTATCAACTCTATTTTGTTTACCGTGTATTTCACTATAGTATTATATTTAATACTGGGATTTGAGTTTATATACGTGTCATTTAGTGTAGAGGGCGCCGGTGGGATACCATTCACTTCTACCCGCCATCTCAAAGGAGTTTTAGAGAGGTTGGCGCTATAAGTAGATGGAGCTAAGCCGTTGAAGAGCATTCCTTTGTGAAATTTTGTATGGGAAAGATCGAACAGTTGTCAATATAAATTCTTACATTTATTCAATTGGTTTACTTTTACTCAATTGATAATAATACCTATGCGCATTATCCCCGACGATTAAATTACACATTAAATGAAATTAAATATAAAAATTGGCAGTAATAGAAATTGGCGATAGAAGTGAAAACTTATAACTCAGAATTTGATAGCTTACCTTGGAAACTACATGGGTGTAACCGGAGGGCGTGGCCTGGTCATCATGGCCTGACCATCTAGAAAAACAGCAGCATTTCCTATTGGCTGATGCATTTCTAGATGGCCATGCCATGATGGCCAGGCCACGCCCCACGTCCTTTCAGCATTTCCCATTAGCTGACGCATTTCTAGATGGCCATAGCCATGGTCCCGAGTTTACCCGAAGATTTCTTATCATATCCAAGCGTGAGGCTAGAATTCAATTCACAGCCCACGAAAATACTGTCTCGGAGCGCCTAAAGAAGTTTTCACTTCAATAATAATATTAAACTCTTCAAGTATTTGGTTTTTTCCTAACCTGTTAACTTCCTGAACCTAAACCAACAGGTTTTTATAAGTTCACTAACGCAACGATATAAAAATACAATACGCAAATTAACGGATTAACGATTAACGTTAACTTCCGTTAATTCTTACGAAATTTAACGCTTTAACGTTTAACGAAGTTAACTTTTTTTGTAACGGATTAACGATTAACGAAGTTAACTATTTGATTAACGGTGCCCAGCTATGCCCAAAGGGGTGTCGGCTTCATCGTCCACAAGTCTCTCGTCAACAACGTGATAATGATCGAGAGTGTGTCGAGCAGGGTTGTATACCTTGTACTTAAAATTACCGACCGGTACTCATTGAAGGTCATACAGGTATACCACTGACCTCGACACATCCCGAAGAAGAGGTCGAGACCATGTATGAAGACATTTCCAACGCCATACATGTCTCGCCAACACATTTCACAGTTGTGATGGGGGACTTTAATGCGAAACTGGGCAAACGTAGCGGTGATGAGTTGAGAGTAGGGCAATTCGGATATGGGCAGCGGAACCCAAGAGGGCATCGTCTAGCAATTTTTTTGGAAAGGGAGAGCCTCTTTAAGGTGAACTCATTCTTCAAGAAATAGCTACAGAGAAAATGGACCTGGATTAGCCCAGACGGTTCCACAAAAAATGAGATCGACTTCATTATGACGACTAAACGGGAAATATTCAGTGATGTCTCTGTGATCAGCAGGATCAAGACCGGCAGCGATCACCGTATTGCAAGAGGCACGCTGAATCTAAACATTAAGTTCGAAAGACCATGTCTGATGAAGTCCACTCTCCGACTCCCGACTAAATTATGCTCAAATCAAAACTCCCGATAACTTTCAACTCGAACTTCAAAATCGCTTCGAATCGCTAGAAGAGTGCGTAACAGCAGAAAAAATAAACGTCAGGCTAGTGAAAACTGTTCATGCATTTGGCAGAAAATTTTATAAGACCCGACGCCAAAATAGAACCCAAAAGCTCTCCGATCATACTCTAAATCTCATGGCGGTTAGGCGAGATATGCGGTTGTAGTCATCGGTCAATATAACGGTTTACAGATGGCTCAATATACAGATTTCTACTTGTGTGCGACGTGACATACGCTGCTTCCATACTGCAAGTACTGAAGAAGCGATCAAGCGGAACAAAAGCTCGAAAGTGTTCGCAAAAAATCTGTCTCTTGGGCAAAGTCAACTGACCAAACTGAAGACCGAACTTGGTAACGTCGTCTCGTCGAAGCCCGAGATTTTGGAGGAGATTGAGAGGTTCTACGAACAGTTATACACCTCTATGTTACACCAGTTATACACCTGTACGAGATCATTTTAGGATGGGGCATCCTAATATGATCTCGTACAGTCTCGTAAATTGTTTGTACGAGATCATATTAGGATGGGCCATCCTAAAATGATCTCGTACAGACTGACTTCCGGGATATCTTCGGTAAAGTATCGGGTCAGCTTGGCTCTGGGGTCTTTAGCCATGCTAACGACAGGTTGTGCTTGCATAGAGGTGTATAACTGTTCGTAGAACTTCAGATTTTTTGAGAAGAATTTTCAGAAGAGACAGATTTTTTGCGAACAACTTAAAAACAACAAGGCACCTGGCTGACGACGGAATTATGACTGAGCTTCTAAGAGCGGGTGGAAAACCGGTACTGAAAGTCCTCCAGAGGCTATTCGACTCCGATATACGACAGTATACTTTTATTGATTTTATGATTCGATTATATACTTGACGGTAATACGCTAGAAGCGTGGAGCAAAAGTATGGTGGTGCTTTTCTTCAAAAAAGGTGACAATACCTTGTTGAAGAATTACAGACCCATCCACAAGGTGTTTTCGAGGGTAATCACTAATCACGTGAGAGACGCTCACGCAGGTTTACAGACTTCCAGCCAATCGAACAAGTGGGTTTCCGAAAAGGTTATAACCTTTTTTTTTACCATAGACCACATCCATACGCTCCAGGAGATTATACAGAAAACCGAGGAGTATAATCGGCCACTATGTATGGCGTATGTCATCATCATCAACAGCCCACTAAACGTTCCCACTGCTGGGACTCGGGGCCTTCTCTCGTAAGGAGAGAGTTAAGGCCATAATCCACCACGCTGACCCAGTGCGGGTTGGTGGATGACACATGACTTCGAAAGATTCTAGGTACATGTCGGTTTCCTCACGATGTTTTCCTTCACCGTTTTAAGTTAGCGGCATTACGCACATGACTTCGAAAAGACAGTGGTGCGTGTGGGGTTTGAACCCGGGGTCTCCGGATCCGCATGCGCCGTTCTCCCGACTAGACCAGCCGTAAGTATCAGCCGTATGGTGTATGTGGACTATGAAAATGCCTTCGATTCCATCGAGACCTGGGCAGTGCTTCAGTCTCTCTAGCGATGCCATAGCGACTATCGCTATATCGAAGTGTTGAAGTGCATTTACAGCAAAGCCACAATGTCAATCCGATCATGCCGGCTTTAGGGTGGGGCGAAGGGGTCGGTCGCCCGGGGCGCCGGATACTACAAGGGCGCTGGGAAATCTTAACCCCTAGGGGGGGGGTGTATTTCAACGTCCCCAAAGTGTATTGTTGTATCCTTTAGGGCGCCTGAGACATGGCTCGCACGGGGCGCCTAGATGATACTACAAGGGCGCTGGAAAATCTTAATAATCTAGAGGGGAGGGGGGGGGGTTGTATTTCAACGTAATCGGCATCAATATCAACGGCGAATGCATCACTCACCTTCGGTTTGCCGACGACATAGTCATTGTGGTGGAGTCGCTGGAGAACCTCGGTGCTATGCTCAGAGACGTCAGTAGAGTATCCAACAGGTAGGTTCGAGGATGAATATGGACAAGACGAAGGTCATGTCAAATGTTCATGTATCACCTGTACCGGTTATTGTTGGGAATACCACACTCGAAGTTGTTGACGAATACGTCTACCTGGGTAAAAAAAATCCAATTAGGTAGATCCAACTTCGACAAAGAGGTCCAGCGAAGGATCCACCTCGGATGGGCAGCGTTCGGGAAAATACGGCACATCTTGGAGGCCAAAATACCCCAATGCCTAAAGACGAAAGCCTTCAATCAGTGTGTGTTGCCAGTGAGGGCTTATGGAACTGAGACGTGGTCCTTAACTGTGGGCCTCATAGCGAGCTATGGAGAGAGCTATGCTCGGAGTCTGTTTGCGCGGCAGAGTTCATAATGAAGATATTCGCAAAAGAACGAAAGTAACCGACATAGCTCCAAGAGTAGCTAAGCTGAAATGGCAATGGGCAGGCCACATCGCTCGCAGAACTGACAACCGATGGCGAAGAAAGGTTCTCGAGTGGGGACCACGAACCACGAACTCGAAGACGCAGTGTTGGACAGCCTCCCACTAGCTGGACAGATGACCTCACAAAGTTCGCATGAAACCGATGGTTGCAGGTTGCGCAGGACCGTTCGTTGTGGAAATCTAGGGGAGAGGCCTATGTTCAGCATTGAACGTCTTGCGGCTGATGATGATCCTCCATACACAAACAGATTTTTTTAGATTATGAATTATCAGATCGATCTGTAAGAATACTGAGACACGCTCTGAATTGCGGATCGGAATGTTTAAGATTATGATTTCACTAGCAGCGCCCAGCGGTGTTACCCGCGTAGTTCCCGTTCCCGTTATTTTGGCGGGATAAAAAGCCTATGCGTTCTTCCAGATTATAGATATTCTACCTGTATTCCAAATTTTAGTCCGATCCGTTCATACGTTACGACGTGATTGAGCAACAAACAGCCAAACATCCATACATCGGCATTTATAAAATTAGTGGGATATACATATTTTTGTGTTACCTATGTAGAGGTAAAAGTAATGCGTTTAGTATTAATTCCTCTTCTTTAAAGACGTTTGCATGTGCCGGAAATCACGTGACTACTGGCCGTTTACTCTTTTTCTACGAAAAACGTAATTTCGGAATAAACTCGCGTCTTTCCTACTCCGGTTCTGTTTCGACGTACTAATCAATCTGAATTTTTAAGAAAAAATAACAAGGCAAGGTACTGGAATTTCGGTTATGAATTTTAGATTATGAATCCAGAGAGCTATTCCGGATATTTGACTGTATGAGGCCAGCCACAGATTAGATAGGTACGGTTGTTGATCGGCGATGACACGAATTTCGCCTACTATCACAACTCACCAGCGAGTGCGCAGGACGAAGTACAATGCCGCGCTTGTGATTAGTGAACATCTGTGTGACGTGCACTACTTTCCACGAATGATAGGACAAAACGATATAGAGATAGACAAACTTCAAAGGACAGAGAAGGACGAAAAGAAAGACATCAACGGGTTCCCATTGTCCTGAACTGAGCAATCGTGCTACTAAACGGCGAAGGAGGGGAAGTCGTACGATCAGTCAGGTGGGTTATTGTCTTTGAGGCCAGCCTTACGGGCTGACCCAAAAAATAAATGCGAATCTGTAACTCGGGTAGTATTTTTTATACTTATTTTGCAAAAAAATACCCCTACTAATTTATATTTACTCATAATAGTTTAAAAAACTAAAAAACACTCTTTCCGCCAGCATGGAACGGCCGCCATGTTGGATTTAGGTTACGTGATAATTTTTTTCGTATCCCATTCAGCAAACCCTTTCATTTAATACCCATATTATGGGGGTGCATTTCAAATAGCCAATCAGACATCTTGGATATCCGCCATGTTGGATTTAAGTCACGTGACTATTTTTTTTTCGTATTCCTGACAGCAAACCCTTTCATTTGATACCCATAATATATCATGGGGGTGGATTTTAAAGTTTCAAACAGCCAGTCCGCCATCTTGGGGAGGCTGCCATATTGGATTTGTAATGACGTTTCTTAGTGTATTGTCATTAAAACTCATAGCGTGTGCAAAATGTCATCTTAATCAAAGACCGAGAAGTGGGTCAAATTAAGATTCCAAGATTTTCTTACATACATACCTACTTACAAGTGAAGCTAATAAAAGCGTGTTAAAAACTGCTTACATTAAATATTTTTTATACAATTTCATCAATATTGTTTCAGTTGTTAAGGTGTGACATATGAAAGCATAACGTACATACAGAGTTACTTTAATATTTGTATGGATTGCTTCACGTCCAGTGTCTAGATACAAAGTTTCATGGTTTTCAACAGTAACGAACTTCCAAATACACTTTAAAATCCCAATTTAACTTCATTCAATATTTTTTTAGCAATAAAGATTTGCATAAGTCATTATCAACAACTATTTTTCTACGCCAAAATTAATCAAAATCGGTTTCGGGTTTAGACATGCAAGCCTGACTCTATGCGGGCCTCAATACGCACTTTTATCCCCTAGATCAGCGTTTCTCATTCGCCGGGTCGCGACCCGGTACTGGGCCATGAAAAATAAAATACCGGGTCGCAACATTCCATTTTAAAATAATCCCTTCATTGCCCCAACTTCAAAACCAGAAAGAGGCACATAAAAGTATAAAACAAATTAATATAATTATTGTAAGCGCTACTCACTCATCTATATGAAATTGGTGCAGCAGCTTCACACTTAAAATTTTGAGACAAAAAAAACATACAAATGTATCTTTAAAATTAAAATAGAATATTATATTAATAATAATAATGTGTATTATTTTACCAAATGACCAACCCGACGGGTCACGAAGGGAATTTTTGGGAAATTTACCGGGCCATAGCAGAACAATGTTTGAGAAACACTGCCCTAGATTATCCATATAAAGTTCGAATTAAACAAAATCCCGGAACATTATTTTCAACGTTTATTTATTTCATCATTATGTAAATCATATATTTCATATCTTGATACGAAATTCCATAGTGTTATCTTCATCAGTCCAAGCTGCATATTGTACTAGTATGCGACTGATTTGCGTGATCTAATACCACCTTGCCTTTTTTCTATCGGAATGCTCGTAGCTCGAAAAAGCGACATCGTTTCATGGTTGATGTTCCAAGGACACGAACGAAGAGGTTTGACTCTACTTTTGTGATAAGAACGTCTAGGCGGTGAAATAAGTTGCCTGAGTGGGTTTTCCCCGATGGTTACAATCTTTGTGTCTTTAAATCGAGAGTGAATCGGTTTCTTCTACTTAGGTAAACACGCTCCATCGTAGACCGCAGCATCGCTTAACATCAGGCGAGATGGCGGTCAAACGCAAAACCATAAACATATGTATTATGTAGATACAAAGTATCTTTAGGTACTTGTTACTTCATCGGACCACCGGTATTAAACCTCTTCTAAATCAATAAATTGATTAGTGAATACCTAATCGAACAACGGAACGAAAGTAGGTAATAATGGATCGTTTTTTAGTAGGTAAGTATAAAACTTGCATCGATCTACCTTTCTGTTCACATAATATTAGGAATTTCATTTCAAATATACCTATGTAAGTAACATAAAAAAAAAAATTGGCAGTCATAGGAACTGCCGATAGAAGTGAAAACTTATAACTCAGAATTTGATAGCTTACCTTGGAAACTACACGGGTGTAAACGGAGGGCATGGCCTCGCCAACTTGTCATAGCCATCTAGAAATGCGTTAGCATTTCCCATTGGCTGGTGCGTGTCTAGATGGCCATGCCATGATGGCCTGTCCACGACCTTTCAGCGTTTCCCATTGGCTGACGTATTTCTAGATAGCCAATAGCCATGGTCCCGAATTTACCCGAAGCTTTCTTATCATACCCGAGCGTGACGAATGAATTCAGTTCACAGCCCACGAAAAATCTGTCTAGGCGCGCCTAAAGAAGTTTTCACTTCAAAAAAAATTGGCAGTCATAGGAACTGCCGATAGAAGTGAAAACTTTATAACTCAGAATTTGACAGGTTACTTTGGAAATTACACGGTTGTAACTGTAGGGTGTGGCCTGGTCATCATGGCATGACCATCTAGAAATGCGTCAGCATTTCCCATTGGCTGACGCGTTTTTAGATGGCCAATGGCTATGGTCCCGAGTTTACCCGAATATTTCTTATCATACCCGAGCGTGACGCTAGAATTCAATTCACAGCCCACAAAAAATCGGCCTAGGTGAAAAGAAGTTTTCACTTCAAAAACTATAATTACTTACAAGCTTACAACTCCCATCACTATAATATTCACATATCAGAGAGTCATAACGAAAGACGTGACATTTCACCTATTACTAGCGGTCCACCCCGCCTTCGCCGTGGTACATAATAGGTATATGGCCTATATATACTATAAGCTCTCAGAGATCACGTACATAACCAAAGAATATTTTGAAATCGGTCCAATAGTTACTGAGATTAGCGCGTTCAAACAAAAAAAAAACCTCTTCAGCTTTATAATATTAAGTGTAGATTCCCAGGTAGAAACTCGGCTTCATCTGGGTTCCTCCATAGATCCCACTCTGCCATATCCATTATCCGTATGATATCTTGATAATTAATTTATCATAAATTTTAAAAATATAGCCAACCGAACTGAAATAAAATGTGAGACTAAAACCGTAAGAATTTGTAACGGAAGTGAAGTTTTTATCCGCTAGAGAATTTTGTAAATTTGAATTTAGAACGTCGTGTGCACTAAGTTTGTGAATTCAAAACATCATTAAACCTATTTACCTACTTCTACCTCCGTGGGGCCGAATTTATCGTAAAACTTTTTTTAGTTTGTTGAAAACTCAAACTAGGAATCTCCTTGGTGTACTTTTTTTTTTAATTTGCCTTGCGCGCAATTTTCATTTACTGTCGGCTTTAACTTAAACATAAAACTTAAAAACAAATGAAAAACCCTACAATGCGAAATAAATTCTAGCGAAGATTAAGTTTATTGGACGCTGGACGCCTGGACGCCAACAGAATTAACTGAAATTGTTTATAATGCGCAAAGCATTTATTCATTTCCTTGCTGAGGTGGGATGAAAATCATAAATATGAAAGGTTACTTGTAGCAATCGAGAGCAAAGATTTTTCACCTCGTGCTCCTTTGATTCACTCGATTCTACATAATTTGAGCTCACTCGCTGCGCTCGTGTTTCAATTTTACAATCCTCCCCTTGCATCATTAAAATTGAGCACTCATATGTAACAAATTACTATTATTTGAAAATTGTGTTGCTTCTGTACTATTCGATGGAACTTCGTTCCTACCTGGTGTACCCATGACACCACATCTTTTTTTGAAATAGATAGAAAATATGTTATGATCCAAGTATGTACCTACCTATAAATTAGTACCAACCGGACAATTAAAAGGTATTATGTTGCAATGTTTCATCAATATCGTTGTTTCATTATTGTGTCAACAATCCGCAGTGGGAGGAAAAAAAATAGGAGTATACCCACACAGGCGCGTTGTAACAATATTGTTTTATTGAATTGTGGATCCGAGGCAGTGGGCGCGGTGAAGCGGCAAGCAGAGACGCGGAGCTACGCGATCGAGGCTCGAGACTCGAGAGGCTGGCGGGCCTTGTGTGTGCTGTGTGAGCGACCCAGGCGAGCCTGCCCCGGCGCCGGCGCAGGCGAAGGGGCGCGGGGCTCTAGTGCCGTTACGTGGAGCGCGGCGCTGCGCGGTGCCACGAAGCGGACGCGCTTCACTCAGTTCGTGCGCGAAAGTCGTTACCTGCGTCACTCCATACCATTTCCCCACACGCGAACACCATTACTCCTGTGCTATTAGGTGAAACCGTTCAATTTACCCGGTGAAAATCGTCCGCGATAGTCGATTGTCGATCGGAATACACGGGTCATTGGTGCACTCCGCCGTACAACCTTGTGAAGTAGTGAGAAAGCGCGTGACGTCACATAGACCGGCCGAAGCGATCATATGTTGAATTGGACGCGGATGCAGTGATGGAATGTGGTGTGTTGTTATGGTGACGTGAAATGATTCTGTGCCTTGGATTACCTGGTGTGTGATCACGACGTCGTCCGCGCCGGAGCGCGGTTCCACCACGGGAACCATGCGTAGAAAAAGATGAGCCAGGATGCTGAGAGCTTGGTAATATCACTTCTCTTTTGCCACATTTTTGCTTTTTATCAAATATTTACACAGCAACTAACATAAAAAGCCACAATATAAAAGTTGAAGTTTGCACAAATAACGTAACCCCTGTGATACCACCACCACCACTGCTTAGGTAGGTACTGAGAGACAATGAAGTCATCGTGGATTTAGTCACAAAATCTGCACGGAGGCGATCTTGAGATTGGCTATTTATAATGATGATATGGAATGTAAACTGCGAGATTTGTGTGGCACCTACGTCGGACTGATGACGTCCAAGGCTGAACCAGGCAAATATATGCAAAAACTACATCAAATAAGAATTGATCGATATTGTGCTTGGCTTATTGGTTATTTTCGTCATAGAAACAAAACATTACAAGGATAATTAACAAATATTACATTGTTCATGTTCATGCGATTATCGTATTTTATTACTTAAATTTATATCCTTAAAATGGTCAGTGGTACAAATATTTTCATCAATTACTTTATGTTTTGGATGAATACGTTAATATTTTTTATCCTTGACGAGACTGTATTGTTTGACGTCATAATTTAGTAAAGCAGGACTTGTAAACGACTGTGTTTGCAATCTTCCCTGGTTGCGAATCTCGTTTTGCTCCTTCGGTTTTTGACCTATACCTATTTGGTGTAAGATATGTTTGTGGCTGTTCACCTGCCATTATTAGCCGAAACTGTCGTCTGTCGATCTGACATCCTTTTACAATGTTAGGTGTGGAAGCAAGTGTATTTCGTTTGCGTTCTGCCTATCTTTAAAATTGACGAACTCAGTGGTTTAGTTGGTACCTACCGAAGAGTTTACATAGATATAGGTACAACCCACATAGGTAGAAAGTCTGTCTGCTGGTCTGAAGTTGGCGGGTTCGATTCCCACCCAGGACAAATTTTTGTGTGAATGCATTTACCTAAATATTTTTGTTGTGTGTCTGGGTGTTTCTATGTATAATAAGTATGTATTTAAAAACTATATAAGTATTATATCAGCTATCTGGCCGCCATCATACAAGCTTTGCTTAGTTTGGGGTCAGATGGTGTTGTGTGTGAATTGTCCACCAATACTATCATCATTTACGTACCAGTGAAACATGTTATGATTTTCGTGTTTCTACTCAATTCGATTTTTTTGTTGTTTTAATAGTGGTTTTATAATAAAATCAAATACCTAATTACCTATTCTATTCACGAATTATTAATTTAATTATTAATTAATTTACGATGAAATTAGTGTTATTAGGTGTATTATTAGCTACCTAATTAGCCTTCCAATACGAGTACAAGCTAATTAATGTAGTAGGTACGAAGAATATCCACCAATATTTGTTATTTATTTAAATACGAAGAATAGAACCACATAGGTACCTATATTAGCAAAAGCTAATGAACTGCGCTCTCTCGAACCGAGTTAGGCATTCGATCAAGCCAGATCGATCGCATTAAAGTATACTAGGTCATAGAATTGATAAATTAGGTATGAGATTGTGATCGCCTACGTAAATTGTTATTCTGTTTTAGAGAATCAGTGTGTAATTTTTTTTTTTTTAAATAAACAGTGACGAGACGAACAAGTCATGTGCCTGATGGTAAGCAAGATGCCTGCCACATAACCGCACAGTAACACGCAGCTATTGGAACATGAAGAGTCCAAATCATTACCTAGCACTGCACAGCGGTCGTCACCCAGAGATCTAAGATGTTATATTTCTAAGCCCTGTAATTTCTCTGGAAACATTGCCCTTCAAACCGGAACACAGTAATGTTTGCACATTACTGCTTGGCGGTAGAATAATTGGCAAAGGTGTGGTACTTCCCCAGGCGGACTCTGCCAAGAGTCCTACCACTACAGAGTGTATTTTTTGAGCTAAGTGAATGTAGAATCGCGAGTTGCGACATTTAATTGTACGAGTACGATAACTTTACGCAGAATGTCGAAAGCGTTCGTGGGACCAACACTTCATTTTACGTAAAGTACGTTCCAATTACTCTGCCATTGTTTGTTGCTTTGCACCGGCCATGTACCTATATTGCATAGTTGTTATAGGAATGTATATATGACCTCATTTAATGAAACAATACAATACCAATACATAAAGTACGTACTTATGCCTATCAAGCGAATTGGTATTACCTATAATAAGTTTAATGTCGTCTGCCAATGTCTTATAATATACTTAATTATAATACAAGAACCTACTGAACATATTATATTTACTAAAAAGTACCTAAAGGAGAATTAAAAAAAGATAATCATAGTTATAACTTGCAGAGCCCCGTGGTTTCACCTGCGTAGTTGCCGATCCCGTTATTTGCTCGGGATAAAAAAAATCTTATGTTTATTCCAGACCTATATCTATCTATGTACCAAATTTCATCCAAATCCCTTCAGTAGTTTTATTAAGAGCTCATTGTGTCCCAGTGTTGAGCAAAGGCCTCCCTACCTCCCCTCCTTCCATTATTGTCTGTCTTGAGTCAAAGTAGTCCAGTCTTTATGGTGTTTGTCGAGATCGTCCCGTCATCGCCTTTTGAGTCTCCCGCATCGTCGTTTCCCATTTGGCTGCCACTGGGTGGTGATTTTAGCATAGCGATCATCTGACATTCGATAGACATGTCCAGCCAAGTTCCACTTCAAATTGTTGGCCTTTTGGGTCCTATCAGCTATTCGTGTCTTTGAACGCAGTATGGTGTTTCTAATGCGATCGGTGAGCTTTACTCCCAATATAGTACTGCGTTCCATACCTAGCTCGTTGGCAAACCCTTCAGTAGTATTTCCGTGAAAGAGTAACAAACATACATTCTTAAAAACTTTCGTTTTTTATAATATTTTAGTAGGATTAAAATCATAATAGGTACCTACGTCTAAGTGTGCATACTACATAATAAACTCATAAAATTAAAATAAAATATGTAAAATATTAAAGATGGTATGTACATACATAGACTAGATTTGATAAGTAATTGTAAAATTGTAAGCCCCGTAAGTTTATAATAAAATGCGTAAGATTATAAAACTACGGTTGCTTAGATAAGTATCTACTCTATAATATCGTTAGTTTAAATCATTTGACGGTATTCATAATTTTACGGTGTCATAATACTTCCCTTAATAGGCATAGATAGATTGTTTGACTAGGAAATTAATTGGCTAAATTTGAAATTTAAGAACAAATCAACATAGGACTGATAGAAATATCTTCGTATCAATTTCTAGAAGAAAAGGCAATGATCTCAAAAAGGCCTAATTTAAAAAAGTGTTGAAATCAAAGTTGTTTAGGCAAATTGTGTACCGAGGACATACGGGACTTATAAAGATACTAACTGACCCAGCAAACCATAGATTTAGCAGCAAAAGTTTTTTTTTGCATTTTGGCATTTGTTATCAGCCAAATGTTGATAATTTATTATCATCAGCTAAACGAAATGCTAAAGTGACGCGTCACTTCATGTGATTTCACCGTAAATGAACGACGGGTAAATTATTTGGATGTTGTTCCTACATAAAATGTATGGTAATGCCACTATTAAAAAAAGAAAGAATTGGGAGGTCGTGAAATTTTTTTTACAACTTATTCTCAAACGGATCAAATAAATATGCAAACAAAAAGGAAAAAAAATAATTAACCACTGAACAAAATCTATTCAATTTCTAGTAACGCACATATTCTTCAAAACTATATTACTCTTGTCTGTCATTATGAAATCAGAATTTGAATGGATAAGTTGTGCGTGTAGCATCAGTGAACATTATTCCGTAGAAAGTGAAATAGCCGGACCTTCGGCCGCTTTCACGTCAACGCGTATTACGGCACGAAATCTGCTAAAAACCTTCGCAACCAGTTCTAGTCTCACGTACTGAGGCGATGAATTATATAAACTAGTTTGATAAGCTTTAGAAAGTTAAAATTTGCTTCTTTTAGGTTATTTGCACTTTGAAAAGGCCTCATAACTTTGTTACAAACTTTATACAATACATTATTCAAAACACTGAAACCTGAAAATTTAAGTGTTTAGAATAATTATGCTTATGTGATTCGATTTATTTTACATTTCAGTATAAATTACTACTTAGTTTCATATTTAGTAGAGTAGGTACGGCACCAATCCAGCACGTAAATTCTTGAGGTCATCGGCCAAGCGAAGGTTTTTCTTTTGTATTGCGAGTCATCCTGATTCAGAGTTATGGGGTGAATGAACAAAGATAAACTCGTGTTAATTTTCGTTACCCTCGCTTAAGAGCCAATGAATTACCAAATAAATCTACGAGTGTGTATATATTTTAATAATAAACCAGGTGAACTTTGGACTACAAAGGAGAGAATGTTCAATAAGGGCAAACATTGATGTGTGTGATCTTTAACGGATCTCTCAATTTTTAGTGAAATTTGGTGAAAAGGTAGTTGACACCCTAGGCATATTATCTATACATCTATATTATCTATTCTATGCCCTAGGTCAGCACAATGTGGGTGACACTACGGAAGGTATAAAAGAACATAGAGTTCTCGTGCACTACATGTTTTACTAAAAACTGATGAAATAGTCTCATGAGAATGAAGTTAGGAATAATAGTCCTCACTTCGTCTACATAATATAGGTACTTACTAATAAGTAATAATCTTACAAAGCTGAAGAGGTTTTTTGTTTGAACGCGAATCTCTGGAGCTACTGGATCAATTTCAAAAATGCTTTCATCGTTGGATTTGTATATGATCCCTGAGTGCTATTATAGGCTATTATATATCGTAAATACGTATATTATATACTACGGGCGAAGCCGGGGCGGACCGCTAGTTAATTATAATGTAATAAAAACAATTTACATAACGTGCACAATACAGCAATACTTGATTATTATTAATTGACTACGCTAAAAACTATTTAAAAACAAAAGGAATCTGAAATTATTTTTGTATCTGGACGCTACGAAATTATTAACAGACTATCCTGTAGATCCAGATTTGTTGTACAGTTTTAAACAACGCAACGTTGTGAAAAATATTGTGTGTCTTTTTACTATGTGCTGCAAAAGTCTTGATTCTTTTGATGGCGTCAACGTACCTAATAAATAAAAGCAACAACTTTCTCGATAGATTCTAATTTCGATGAAGTTTAGCGCTACCGACGCGACGGTGAAATACGGTAAATTTCACAGGAACATTTTGTATGAGAAAGTTACATTTTTGAGGTGGACCACCATCACCATCTCGCCATCTTGGCATGGCCATCTAGAAATG
Organism: Ectropis crepuscularia; assembly: GCA_963693475.1. Taxonomy (NCBI): domain Eukaryota; kingdom Metazoa; phylum Arthropoda; class Insecta; order Lepidoptera; family Geometridae; genus Ectropis; species Ectropis crepuscularia. Next base: position 9,290,431 of record OY856344.1, on the reverse strand, counting down.
CGTCAGCATTTCCCATTGGCTGATGCGTTTCTTGATGGCCTGTCCACGCCCTTTCAGCATTTCCCATTTATATTTTCCCCTATTATAGTAAACCTACAAAACGATCGACAATCACCAATTCCGACTATACGTCCAGTAATTTAAGCATAAAGTGACGTGAAGCGTGACGTCATTGTTGTGCCGTTTCGGAAAAGCCAAGAAAATCTTGCGCTTGCGTAGTTCCCTTGTCGCTTCAACTCAACCAGTCGTGTGACTGAGTGCGCGCGCAGAGCTCACTGCTCACTGCTGAGACAGACGGCGCGCGACAAGCGTCCTGTACGGAAGCGTAGTAAAACTCTAAACACAGCATTTTTGGGAAGCGTTCCCGCCAAAATATTTCGTATATATGTCCAAACTTAACTAAAAGGACTGTTTATAAACCGGTACAGGCAGTTTTTGTGATCTGTTTCTGATAATTTTGACGTTAAGTGAGTGAACCGGTGTTTAGCTGGGGTGCAATTTGCATATAATTGTGTGGTAGTGTGTTGCCTATTTACTGCTCCTCATCAGTCAGGTATGTAGTCAATGCCAAGCTTAATAATACACGACTTGCTAATGACGACTATTGTAAACCACATTATCATGGTTTTTAGTTAAACTTAGGTATAGTGAATATAGGTATCTACTAAAATTATAGGAACCTAAGAATGTTTGTTGTGGTATTCAATAACTCGAATCCAGTCTCCAAGGTCTTTCCTGTTATCAATCTAAAATATTGACCTACAGCTTCCAGATAGGTAATACACCAAAGTTTCAGTCCGTAAGATGTGCAAATTTTTATTGAGGTACTTACCCAATGTTTTAATTGAAAATAATTGATAGGTTTAGAACAAAAATATTTGAAAAAAAAATGGAAACAGATGCCTACTCTTACGTAAAATAATACAATTTAAGAAAAACAAGTGAGTATAAAGGAAATTAAAAAAAAAAGTATGTATAAAGAAATTTCGTCCCTAAGACTATCTTTTGGGCAGATGAATCACATTGATTTTGTAGCGTATTAAAGTGATACAAAAATCCGGTTCCTCCGCTTTTTTATCACTTATCAATATGTGTATGAATTTTGACCGGTGTGACTAAGTGATAGACAACCTGACCAACGAAAAAATTGGATATACCTACTTAGTTGCTTCTCTTTTAGAAGCGAATTGTGCTAATCCAGTTTAGCAACTGAATTAATTTCAGGCACTACTCAGATTGACTGTTAGTAGGTATACTTAGAATACAATCTCAAAAATAATATTAGAACGAATAACATTATTATAAAAGTTGTTAATCTTCAGTTCATGTAAAGTGTGGACTGTGGAGTTATAAAGTAGTCTTTGTGAGTAAACCTTAATCATCACCAATCATTAGATGTATATGGCGAATCATTACGCAGGCTAAGCCTTTGTTACTTCGTGTCACATACCTATTAGAATTTGTTATGTTGTTGTACATTCGGGATAAATAACAAATAAGTACACTTTTATGTACTATCAAAAAAAAACGTTTAGTTTTGAGTGCCGGGAACTTGTGAATCTAATACATCTACACGTCGAAAAATTGATACAAAATTTATTGACGATAGAAAAAAAAACGTAGCACTTATTTTACGAAATGAATAGAAACAGAAACATTGTGATAGCGACAATAACGGTACGAATACAAAACCTTGGTACAACAAAGAAGATTTTACAAAGCAGGTAGAGGCTTTGTGGTAGGTTTCGCACCTGACGGATGTCGGCCAGCGCTCGCCACCTGCCGTTGATCCAATACGGCCCTTTTTACGGTTTACGCGACTTGGTGTTACGAGCACTTGAGGAAACCATCTGCTGTCTTGATTTTATTATCGACACACCTTGCGTTCCGTAGAAGGATTTAACTAAGCTAAAAAATATTGTAATTATACTATCTCTCTCTTTTTCTCTTTGTGAGAGAAGGCCCCGAGTCCTAGCAGTGGGAACATCTAGAGCTGCTTATCTACTTAATTATTAATTACATGAACAAATTTTACAATGGGGGTAAATTTTTTGATCGCGATAATTAAATTTCCTGGTCCAAAAGCATTTCCTTTACAAGTCATCATATTATACGTTAATATCGCTTATTTGTATTGCTTTTTGAACAAATTTTAGCAACAGTAGGTTTTATTTTGCCTGATGAGATTATTATTCTACACCGCTTTACAATTCTCACTAAGTATAGTTTTCAGTATCTTGTAGTTACCATCTTAATATGGGTACATATTTCAATTTAAAAAAATATCGCTTGTGAATCCAGGTAGGTACATAATTACAAAAATGCGTTGTTATAATATAATATGTCCGAGACTAGAGAATCGATTTCTTTCCCCTATAGTTGTGTACAGACGTTGAATATTTTTTGATTACGAGTAGGTAGGTAGGTAGGTAGGTAGGTACCATAATATCACACCCCGGACACTCGGCCTAAAATCTATACAGACGGTGCAGTTGACATACCTACACTCACACAACTACGCATATTTATGTCGTTCGAACACATTTACGCATGTGTGCGTGTCATCTAGGGTTACTAAATTATTTTATGGAATAGCTGTGACCCGTGAGTTCACCTGCCTCACTGCCTGTGTTAAGTGGCCTATAAGCTTACCTAGTTAGTGTTCGATCGTTAATGTAGGTAAATATAACTTTCATCAACAACCAGAAGGGAGAAGATTTAAAACAAAATAGGAGATAATAAATGTACCATGGACGAATTGATTTTTAGTTAAGTACACTTACCCAAAGAGAAAACTTTATTCTGACAATATATTAATTAATCACTCCACATATCGCGTATTTCATTATAGGTAGGCTAGTCACAGAACATTAGATTAGGTACAACAACGTTCATAAGTTGCTTAAAAGGAGTTATCACAGTTCACTAGGTATATCAGAGTATCATACACTGCACAAACTAATTATTTACATCTCATGTCAACACAGTAAAAAACAAGAACATGATTTTTCAACTCAAAACTATAATTCAATTTTGTAAACAAACTACGAACTGGCCGGAAAGATAATGTTGCTAGTTCCGGATTTAATTTATTCCTAATTGCCTAAAAAATATAACTTTTGTATATTGATAAATAGTGATTTATTTATTCGCATTATAGTAAGGATCGCATAATACTTTAAAAATAAGTATTGTGAGAATAGTAAGTGAGTCTATTATACTCAAATCACAATCATATTTGTGCCGAATAAACAAAAATCAGTTTTAATTTCAAATTAAATTCAGAAACTTAATTGACCAAATTTTAACGACGATCATAAAAAACTTGAACAAAAATAAACGAAAGTAATTTTTAGTTTTGTTTTCATATTTCAAAACTGTGATCTACCAAAAAAAAGAAACATCAAAGGAGACATGGCCCAAATCGTACCCTGACCTCGGCACAAAATAATTGTATCTAATCTCAAAAATATCTAATAATTGTATGTAAATATATTTAAGGAAAAAAAAATTACACCACTCCCATAACCCAAATTAGTGGCTAACATGTTTTTTTATCAGTGTAGTTTTGTAGGCGTTTTTTTTAAAGTTCACCAATACTGTTTGCAATCCGATGTAATCATCATCATCATCTTCATAAAATCTTAGCATATACCTCTCTTCAAGTACGCCTCATATCCCAGGCCTATACTAGTGCTGTGCTTGTGCTAGTACTTGTCCAGATTTGACCCGCGATGTAAGCATACTGTTAATTGAATACAAAGTCCAAAGTACATTACCAAAAATAAGCGTATTATCATGAATTATTTTACTTACACTCGTTAAATTTGAATTCCAAGGCCACCCATCGCGAAAAGAACTTAAGCATATTTGTGCATTGTTTGATATATATCTTTATGACTCAGCCGGTATGTATTATTTTTATATCATTAACACCAAATTATACAATATATTTTGTTCCATAAAACGAGCTTTTGACACGAACTTCTACAAAACTTCTACAGGCAAAAAAACGCAGGTTAGCCACTCAAACGGATGATGATGATAGTTTAGAATATTATTACTAATAACTAAAAATCCGAGGTACATCAAAAAACCCAGGTGTAGCACCTGGGTTTTTTCAATGTGATTTGGGCTTATGTCCTTTGTTTCACAATAAATGGAGCTATCACGTGACAAACATATAAACGAATTGAGATCCGTCTCCTTTTTTGAAGTTGGTTAAAAATGAAACTAAATCGTAGTAGTACCGGTAGTACTAGAACCGGTAAAGTTTATAAGTCAATGTCAAAGCCGTTAATTACTGAATAAGAACCGGTAAAGTTTATAAGTCAATGTCAAAGCCGTTAATTACTGAATAAGTTTTAGTTTAAAAATATCGTTATTTTTTTTTTGGAACTATCCATTCCAATAGTCAATGTACTCGTATCCTCTTACTGGTTTTAATGAACGGTTGTTGCGAAATCTTAAATAAGCATACTACTTACTAGATGAAATCCTATATTCATTGTTCACTATTGACCGACATAATATATACATGGACGCACATAAAAGTACAGATAGTCTAATATAGAACCTGTTTCTTTTTTTTTTTGAGTCGGTTGAATGCTAAGAAATAATCACTTATCAATAAATCTGAATAGTAGCAATCTTAGTAAAAAAATCCACTAAATTGGCAACACTAGTGACTAGTGACTTCGTGAATTGCGAACTATATCTACTCCGCGCCATCACTCGTTACCATACGTTATTGGCGCCACTGACGTATTTCACAACGATTAACGAAAGCCGCAGTTTAAAAACAACGAGTTTAATAATTTCGTCACAGGACTTCAGTGTTGGCGCGTACTTCTAACCAGAATAGCTTAACACAGTTTATAAAAATGATTCAATCTTTGTAGAAATTCTTATGAAACCAAAAATCTCTTATTCTTGTTTCGTATAATAGACGAAAAATTTGGTACCATTTTGTTAAATAATACAGCATCATGGTCGTATTCTCATAGAAAATTATCGTCCGATATAACCCTTCGTTGAGTGCTTCTCGCGTTCTTGCGGGGTAGGAAGCTTGAAACTGGCGGGGGGTGGGGAGTGTCCGTTCTATCTGTATTATCTATTCTATGATAATATGTAAAAGATGACACAGGTAACCAATAAATAATACCGTATGATCATTTCAGGTACGATATCTCGTATCAGTTAAAATAATAATTAAATATCATGTAATATTAAATTAACATTCGAAACTGAAAAACGGTAATTTATTATTTATTTAATTATAGGCGAGCAGCATTAGCTGATATGCCTATATCTCAGTGTTGAAAAATGTAACAAAAAAAAAAACTGAATATAAACATAACAGTCATACTGGAGTCTGATGTCAGAGCTCTGTACCCTGGACTTCCCGGTTTGGGTGCTAAGTAAATGCTTAAAATTTGTAATTCAACTGTCTAGTCTTCGTGGTACTTGGTTTAGGAAAACTCGTTGTCGATGAGTTCTACGGGTCGCCAAAGAATCCCGATGTGAAACAAGTTGCTAAATCCGGTATTCAGAGACCAGATAAATGGGTTTGTGTACGATTTAGCCAGTCTAGTTCCATTTAAAAAGTTAATTCTAGGCAGTTGCCGACATCGGCCGCTCCCTTCCTCAATTATCCAATTTCCTTGTCAGAAGGCGACCTATTCTACAGACAGCATGCGAGCTCCAAGTTATACGAGTATTAACGAATACGTTGTTTTTAATGGTACTATTTTGATCTTTTCTGTTTGCTCGTGCCTCGTGGTATTTATTTATGTTTTAAATTTTTCTAAATTAATATAGTCTGTACCTGCAATATAACCTACTTTTATTTTATAAAGGCGAAAGTAAGTTTGTTTGTTACGCTTTCACGCGAAAACTACTCTAACCGATCATCATGAAACTTTGTATCACATATTTTTGGAGGTATTAGGAGTACCATGCCATCTGATTAAAACGGGTCACTTACGCATGATATGGTGAAGTGCGACCGAATTTATTAAATCCGCATGTTTGTAATTTCCATTTAACTTTTTTTAGTTTTTCAAATTGCTTGTGTTTATGGAATCGAATTGAAGTTTTTAGTAATTATTTTGTCTTAAGTGTAAGTAGTAGAAAGTACAGCGTAACAAATACAATAAATAATCAACAAAACCTTGATACGTTTCCATATTTAAAAAGGTGCGTACCAAATTATTCCCGGTAAATCGTTATTTTGATTACAAGGTCTAACAGTCGTCGTTGCCAGGTAATATCCATAATTTTGTATCTCATACATAATTTAGTGTGCCGCGCTTAGCCTTGACGCTTTCATTTCAATTTTCCCGGGGAAAATGACGAATCTAGATTATTTTCCAGACAAAATCTACACAGATTCCAAGATATAGGTGTACCTTTAAAGGTATAGAATTAAAGAATAGAAGATTTTTCGCTTTACGAGAAAAAAATAAATATATATTGCAATTTTGCAGACATCACAATAAGAGTTGTTCATAATCCGGAATACAGTGCACATAATGAAAAGTACATCCATATTTCTATGTAGCCTTATAAAGTACTTCGTAATAAAACATTCATTAAAACATTTGAAGTATCAAATACATTTTAAATGGAAGTAAACTTTATCGTGTTGCACAAGTAGTGTTCTTATTCCGTTTAGCATCACAGATTCGACCGGTGTTAGTGCAGAAACTCACGGTGCTAATTCGTAATAGAGACAAATTTAATGTCCATTACAAAACTAAAAAAATGTATGTGAGTAACTCAATATCTGTTTACGGACGTATTTGTGCTACGTACGAGTACTCGGTATTAGGTTACATCGGTACTACTGATTGCAGCTTTGGAGCGCTGCAGCACGTGGTCAAAACTATTTGAAAGTGATTTCTATCATCTTACCTCTAGGTATAGGCTCGCGGTGCTCAAGGTGGAATTACTAATGGAATTGAATTTAATCACTTAATGAATTTTGATAAGTAGATGGTACTAAGAATAAACACATTAAGTATACCTGTATACCTACATGTTTTATTTTACCAATATCGATAGTCTCTAAACTTATTACTACTTGGTTGACATTTGTAATAGGAAACTTGTAATTCATGTATTTTTTCGATAACTTTGAAAAATTGCTTTCAAATAAATAAACGGTGCTGGAGAAAGTCGTAGTGACTTTTGTGCAAGTTTGTAACCCTACTTCGCTTCCCACATTTTCAAGTAACGCGCGAAAGGTCAAATGTGATGACCAACCATATCTGGACGAGCTCGGGTATTTCTGTCAAAAGCTCTACATAGGGATAGCTAGCTCAACTAGCTCATATTTGATATATGTTCAACCGATTCCATACACGTCCTGCAGGAACATACTTTCAGACATCTTTCAGACCTGACGAAATGTATGTTTGTTAATATGACGTGTTCGAGGAATATGAAAATCCCCATAGCCACCAAGTTACCTATGTGAGGTGTATTATTAACATAATAAATTGTCTTTTCCTTATCAATGTGACGAATTTGTATCAATTTTATACAGTCCGATAGGTAGTAGAGGCACCCACCGCCTGCTACTATAGGTCCTTTAGAAAAAGAAAAAAAAAGTATCAATTTTACGATTTTAGATTATAAAAGATATTCAAAGATTTTAACATTTTTAAAAACATATATTTTAAAATTTTGTCGTTTTTCTTTGTTGTTGTTTTTAACAAAGTCGTGAACTTGCATTTCGTACCTATTTGCTAATGTTTTATAGTAATGTTTCCAACTAAAAATGGGAATTTGCTGTACTGATTGATTAACTATAATAATGGATAATTTGGTAGCGTAAAATTGTCAACGTCACTTCACGGAGTCACTCTTTGCCGCCTTAGCGTTGTGACGTACGAGACTTGTCCATAGGGAACATCATTTTCCTCTTTGCCTACGTCCGACATAAATACGTTAGTTCTGAGAGCTGACCTACATTGCTTTACAAGCACTTGCATAAATTACCTGCAGATTGTGGTTGCTTTAACCGAATTCTATGGTTGATAGTTAAGTCTACGTGTGTACACTACAATTAAATAGGAACTTTATTTTAGCAATCAGAAAATCTTTTTTTATTAGTGTCTATATGATTTCTTAATACTTATTTTTTTATGATTCAGTGGTTTTCCATTTTATTTTTAAAAGCACTTACCTACATTTTCTTATAGTATGCTCTTTAAAATATTTAAATTCATACATCTTTTCCTGTCCAAATTACACAAATATGTAATTTATTTTAAAAAATCACGCCAACAAAGTCGTGTTTAGTCGATACAAAAGTTGCCCAAAACGCTGCCTATAGGTAATGCCCCAGGTGATCTTGGTGGCTATCCTCTGCGTTTGAAGCGAGCGAGACGGACCGTACTGAGTAACTACAAAAGAGACGGCCAGTCTCGCAGATAAAATCTCTTCGCATCGGCTCCCCAACCACAGATCAGAAAATAGTTACTTCGTAACAGATGCATCACTTCCATACAAAAGTGCAAATACCTACACGATAAGAACCTAAACTGTCTTATATTACTTACCTACTGTTACTTGTAAGCATAAATACACCTTAACACACCCACGCAGAGTTGTAAATGCCGTGCGCACCATGTGACTTGTCGTCTGCTTACGTCATTGACCAAACGTGCTAGGGTTGTACGAAATGGTGGTAGGTGGTAGTAGTGGTAGGACTCTTGGCAGAGTCCGCCTGGGGAAGGACCACACCTTTGCCAGTTATTCTACCGCGAAGCAGTAATGTGCAAACGTTACTGTGTTTTTTTAAATAAAGAGTGACGAGACGAGCAGGACATGTGCCTGATGGTAAGAAACATGCCAGTCACATAACAGCACAGTGACACGCAGCTATTGGAACATGAAGAGTCCAAATCATTACCTGGCACTACACTGCGCTCGTCACCCAGAGATCTAAGATCTCTAAGCCCTGGAAACATTGCCCTTCAAACTGGAACACAGTAATGTTTGCACATTACTGCTTGGCGGTAGAAGAACTGACAAAGGTGTGGTACTTCCTCAGGCGGACTCTGCTATTAGTCCTACCACTACAGTACTCCATTAGAGAAGCCCATTCATTTGATACCCATATAGAGGTAGGTTGTGAAGAAATATTTTGTCCGCGATTTTGTGGAGGGGGCATTTTGAATCGATATTAACCAAACATAGCTAAGAACCACCGCACAAAAATAAACCTTTTTAAAAAAATCGACGTCAAACTTAGAATACCCTTTTATAGTCGGGGGTTAAAAAATGATTCACAATTAGCTGAGCTATCGCGAAACATACTTACATCCAATAAAAATTAAGCCCAGAACCGCCTCCTTCTTTGAATTCGGTTAAAAATTCTATAGCTTTTTTTAAGTAGGTACGTTTTATAGTCAATTGATACTGAAGTTTATTTTGGTTATACAATGTAGGTAGTTGTAAGTTGTTTTCATACCGTCGAATAAATTAACAAATTAGTATCATTCATTATGTACATGAATAAAAAAGTATCTCGTCAAAATTTTTATTAAACTTAATGAGACATAATAAAGATGGGGTAAAAGGTATTTCAGACAAAATAATGTGTATTTATAACCTCTACTGTATCTATTCAAAATAAATATTATACATATTACACACTACTGTTTCTATATTCTGTTCGATTGAAATTTGATACCTACCAAAATTTTGCTCAAAAATAAATATTAACAATAAAAACACTTCCCTTGCTTCCTGTTTCGGCAATTTAAAATAAGATAAATTACTTCTACATTTTAGTTTCTTGCTATTTGCAGCAGATTGCAGCCATTCACAATACAATAACGCCGCGACATTATTTATGCGCGCACTCAGCGTTCGTTCGCACGTCAACTCGGGCAAACGGCCGGCGGCCTTGTGATTTTAGTACACCCGGGAGGACCCGAACGAGTAGGTACTTAGCTCGCGCCGTTTAGCCAGTGACGAGGGTGTGCCCCAACTGCAAATAGTTTTACGGCTACCCGCAGTGCTTCTTGTAAGCACTGCGGCCCTTCTGCCGCTTTTTGTACCAACGGCCTCCTAGTACGCCGCCGCTGCCGGTGCAAGGACGCTGCGACCCAGGTACCTGGCCGCGACAGTGCTGACACAATTAACGTCTCACAATTCACTCACTCCAGCTCTTAGCATTCTTCCAAGACACCAAAACAATCTGGACGCTTACAATCGCATCGTATCTATTCAGACTCGGTAGCTCAAGAACACATTCAAATTTTACATGATTTATTAAAATTATTTTGTTATTTTCTAAAATAATCACAATCAAGCACAACGCCTACACGTCACGTCTATCAGTAGTTGCGTATTCCGTTGGTATTAAAAACTACAATTAATTTATAGAAATAGAATAGATGTGCATGTAATTGTGCGTATTTGTCATCCGTGCCCGTGGTCAGGAAGTTGACGAATTATAAATAGCACCCGGCGTGCGACCTTATCAGCTGGCCTAGACCTTGGTCGTGTCTCATCTAATCTCGTTATTGCACCTACGCAGCTGTGAAATCAGTAGGTGGTTTACTGTTACATTTCTATGCCTATCTACTTGATTCCTTGCACTGCTTCATAGTGTATTAAAATTTATGATCGCTTTGCATTTGGTGTGTTTGACATGTTTTTAAATTTGGAACTGAAGCTTTCACATACGGACTCCGTATATATACGTACGTATTGAGGCATATAGAGGTCTAAGTGAAGCAAAATAATTAAAGGTTTTGATTCTGCTAGATCAGTGCTAAGAGCCTTAGAAGATAGGTGATAACTAACTGCTATTGACTTAATATCTTTTCACTATTTTCTGGTATAATTCCGGAAGTATTACTCAGGGCCACATTTCAAAGTTAGGCTTGTATATTTCTTCACCCGCAATTCATTTCAAAACAGTAAATAATCCTTCATTCGCCCTTGCGATCTATAAATATAATTACGTCTCTGTGGGGGGCCGAATTAAGTATGAGTGTCACACTCTGGCGTATGGGAGTTAATCTCCTTAAGCCCCATAACAAAGAATATTCTCTTTAAACGTCACAAAATAAACCCACCCACCAGCTCTGGATTAACCGTCTGTGGTTGCTGATAGCGGGAAATTACTTTGTTTACTCATAGCTGTAATCCAAAGACAGTAATTAAACCCACTAAGAAAAATAAAACCCGTCGGTACCTACCATCGACCCCACAATTACCTACTGGAAATTTATTTGTTGTATAAATGCAACCATTTATTTACTAAAACATATAAACCAGAAAAGTACCGTGCTAGTTTTATACCCATCGAATGAATATACTCGTACATTTCTGTGGTAGTCGTTCATTAGCAAGCCTCTATAGAGTTTGTGGCATTGATTTACATAAATGAGTTTGTTCTCGTTATTTTTAGGAAATTAGACTGTAAGGTAAAAGAACGAGCGGCGGTGACCTCGGAAGTAGTAGTGACTTGTGCAAAGTATAGACAGTCCATTCGCGTCGGTTCGAGGAGGTTTAGGATGAGCGTAGATAAGGAAGGCTTCGTAAGCGTGGACGAGGGTGGTTGACTGGAGATGCTGGTGCGGGGGTGCGCGGGGGGCGAGCTGCGGCACTCGCTGGCGGAGCGGACCAAGGCGCTCGCGGCGCGCTGCCACGCGCTGCGCTCGCCCGCGCGCGCCGACCGCAGCAACGAACGCCGCCGCCCCAGGCACCGCAAGTCGCAAACACGGTGGTATGTCAAGGTAAGTTGCGATCTTTGCCGTCCTACGACACCCTTGCGCTAAACAAAACTAGCTTCCAATTTTATATTCCCCCAATAGATCATCACATACACAGAAATCTAAATTTCTGTGATCACATATTTAATAACTAACAAGATACGTGTGATCAGGTGACTTTGCAAAACGCACGTTTTTAGAATAGGCAACGCTTCGGTGAATTTGTCTCTAGTCTGGCACCGGCGGGTGCTTTTGTTTTGTTTTTGTTTAGCTATTGATTGTCGCAATGTTTTGTCCCAAAGAGTTTCTATTCATTGTAAGTGTCTTCCTGCCCCGTGATAAGTATTAGAATCGAGGCAATTCGAGGGACAATAGCCCTGATACAGGAACGAACAGTGTCAGAGACCGCAAATGAATTCATAGCCTGATACACGCACATGTTGATCAAAGCATTTTGGTGGTAGTGTAGTGGGATATAATACTTACCATCACAATTGCTTGTATCGTGCAAGTATTGAGTATAAATAAAGTATTTGTAATATTGTAATCGACTAATCGTTCAATTCGAATTGAATTGAATTGACTAATCGTTCAATACCGAGTCACTGACACTGTTTCAAGTGCAAAAAATAGTGAAGCTTTGCAGAGTTATGTTGATACAGTTGATACAAAATTGGTGTTAAACCACAATTGTTGATACCATCTTCAGATTCAAATGTTAAATATGGGATTCTGCCTTTTCGCAGAAAATTATCTGGCCAATTGTCACTTGCCAACCAACGGTTCGCCTATTTTGCACTTTGACAACTAGCGGTTGTCAAATTTTTGTGTGACAACGTTTCATTTAGTAGAATTATTGTTAAGCAGATTATTATAATGAAACAACACATTAAGTGCACTTATCTTTTGCCAAATCCTTCACTAGGCCAGACAAGTTTAAGTCGAATTACGTTTCGTTTGTGTAGAGTTCTCTTTTCGTACCTTTATTTTTATTATGATAAAAAATAAACTAATTTTGCGTGCAATTTTATAGCGACTTAAATCTGCAAACAGAGTTGCAAAAACTCAAAGTGCAGAACGAAGTTTAGGTGATATTGAAAGGAATCGGTTAGGTTAGGGTAGAACTGTGACCAACAATGCACGAGCCAAGCGAGCGAAGCGAGCGTGCCGCGGTAGCGGCCGGCGAAGTGTCAGAACCAAATCGTTTTTGTTTCACTACGCAGGGCACTTGAATATGCACTACATTAGAAAAATAGTTATAAATATTCCAAAAATAATAACAACCTGTACATAATCAATATGTCCCAAATGAACATAGCATTCTTGTAAATAAACTTCAAAATTTGATCGAAGACTCAATCAAGAAGAAGTATAGCAGCTTTTTCGAAATCTGACACACAAACTTACCAAGAATATATTATAATTATATATTTTATAACAAAATGAATATTACTCTAACTGAAACATTTGCTACTTGAAAGTTGGCCTTTTGAAAAGTGTCATTATAAAAAGCAGACGAATCGTACAGTTGGCAACTGTTAGGTTGGCTGAAATAAAACAAAATTATGTGATAAGTTTGGTAAATGATTATTCGCCGAAATAAAATTCTGCGAAACGTTAGTTGGCAAGTGATAATCGGCCAAACAATTTTCTGCGAAAAGGCAGAGAGCTGTTAAATATATTTAACGTAATGCGAGACATTAACTGATACTATCATTGTAATCTGTTTTATGTTATCTCTGGAAAACAATGCAAGCGATGGATGCATCTTAAAACAAATCGTCCTTTGGTCTGTACCTAATTCCCACGAGTATATTATTGTTTGCAACGACTGGAAACCAATTGGATAATTTGGCTGACCACATAGCGTTCGTAATTACAGAATCTATTGTTTTATGTACTAGCAATCTCGACGTCATCATCATCCTCGTCTCCCTGTTACCACTAAGATGTGTATTATCCGAGATTTTAAACTACAGTTGTGAGATTGATCGAAAATGAGATATGTAAATGAAATATGAATGACATCTGCTAACATCCGATGTTTGCAGCGGATGTCCATATCATCCGCTCTATGAATCAATAGTTTTCATTCCAATATGTACTTATTAACATGACAAATGATCTTGCTCATGTCGCTGAATCATGCTCAGTTGAGACGGAGTCATCATAATCAAACATACATTTTTTAAAGTAATTACCCAGTCATAAAATTTTATGTCAAACTTCTATTGCTATGGTATTACAAGTATCTGCATACGACGTAGTAGGTAAACATCCAGTCAAAATAGTCAAATAAAGCGTTAAGGTGACTCGTTGTGTTCGGATTTGGATTTGTTATCAACGGACTAAAAGTTTCGCGTCAAGCTTGTGAGTATTATCTCTTCATGTTATGTTTTGATCGATTTTAAACATAAACCCTGAGCGAATTCCTGGCACCGAGACCTATTGAACTTATTACTCATTGATTGACGCTACATCGTTTTACGTCGGTATTTAGGTATGTTTACGTTTACACGATTAATTCGTAGCTCTCGAATCGAGTTCAGTTGAAAAACAAAGTGCGCGACGCAAGTAGCCACTATGAAATACAGTAATGTGCGGGTACCGTTTTTAAATTCATATTAAATAATATTTTGAGATAAGTAAGGATTTCGGGTTCAATTTATCCTGTAAGCGCGAGCTTATGTATTGTGAACACGAGTAGATATGGTAGTTTTGTGTTGTTTGTGAAGTGCAGGTGGAAAGAGCTATGTTTTCGAGCGTTAGAAGTGTTTCAGTGAATAGCATTGTGTGCTCGTCTGCAGGCTTCGTTAGCAATGCAGGTCAAGGCTTGAGTTATGCGATCCTCCGTAGAGCACACACTTGGAATGTGCGCTGGTGGGGCCGAAGAATGCGGCACTGTGACACGGCTCTACCTTTACCGTGCGCGCCTCCGAGCATACTAACTAAGGTATTTGAGCAAACACAAATACGAACATCTGTTGCATAACATGTTACACTCATCAACTAGTATTATAATGATTACAGTATTTCATACACCGTCATTGCAATCGATAGATTTCTATTTTATCGGCACTTGAAAGTTACGACTACATGTTTACCTACTTTTACTTTTAAAGAAACGTGCAAAATTTCTGAAAATAGAATGGCAATGCGTTACTCTTTGCTGATTGAATACATTTTACGAATAAGAAAAATACCTTATAGGATTACGATACATGCGGAGCGAGAAAAATAAATTTTCTTTGATTCGGGACACAAGCGGGTGACGAGGGTTCAGTACCCTTTCAAACTTTATAAGATTTCAGAGCAACGCAAACAAATAAGTATAAAACTTATTTGTTCTCTGTTCTCTGCTTTTACTAAAGTTGGCCATTTTCCAACGTTTTATTTTCTCGTTATTTATGTTGGGTTAAGTTAACAGTCTTGGTTTCATTTATCAATATTTTTACTATGTAGGTACTAGGTACCTACGTAATGTGTGCCTACTCAACTTAACCTGACTTGTAAGATAAAAAACAACTGGAGAGGTGGACAGTGATACTATAATATTTTTGTGCTTAAAAACGTATAAATGTAAGTATATTAAAAAATGGCGGTTATATCGGACCAACGATATCGGTATAAGTTATAATGTTTCACATGTTACTATTGTGGTGTTTTCCGAGTTTCCGACCCCTTTATTTGTTTGGGTACCGTAAACACAGATAACACGGTATACTTACTTTGATATATCTATGAGATAAAGTAAAGCTGTACAAAAATTACCTGTAATACCTTTTCTTCAAAATACTGGATGTCAAACAATATTGTGAAGGTATTTTGTTATTTTCTTTAGAACGTGGTACTAATTTAGTTTTTCAATTAATGACAGGTATTTATTTAATAGAAAAGTTACTTAATTTATTTGAAATGGATAAAATAGGAATAAATTGTTCTCTGACCCTACGTCCTCCCTAAATAAACAACCGAAAGGGTCAAAGGCTTATTAAAACACAGGTGGTGATATGTACAAAGGGCAATGTAATCTGAAAACTCATTCTCTCGTTTCATTATTTATTTTTTAATTAATATTTTATTTACCTTTTGTATTTGAACAGGCAAAGATAACTAAATTATAACGTTTTGATATTGTGCAAATGAATGGATGCAGTTTGACCCGAGTTTGATGACTTTTTTAATGAGACTGTTTCGCGGATCATCGATACTACAATAAATTTAAAGAAAAATATGTTTCAAGGGGAGTTACGTTATTTAAAATATACCTTCCACTGTGAAAGAATACATAATGCAAAAATCGATGTCTAATTTAGTTGGACTTGTACTTGGAAAAAGTGCTGTTCACTTGGGTAAAATGTTGACTTAAAAACGGAATCAAATATTGACGATTTAGCGTTTTATAAAATGGTTAGCATATATTTTATGTGAGTTATTTATTTATCGAAAACCCAGCCGAAACACAATTCAGAAAGGCGCCCGCCTTTGTTTGACCGTATTACATAGACGTGAGTGATTCATCGAGTAATGTAAAGTGTTTTACAACCAAGATAATTTTCATATACTTAGTACTAAATAGTAATTTACTTTTCCGAAAAACGCATCCTTGTAGATACCTACATATATTAGGTATATCTCCTGACACAGCTAGGCTACATCTACATACATACAGTGGCATCAGCTTATCTGTCGAAAGGTCAAATGAGGAACAACCGAGCTCGGAGTATTAAAGAACAGAGAACACAGAAGTTGTCTAATTTTGTAATAGGTGGCAACACTTTTACAAGTATAATATCGTAGCGACGTTCTACAAGTCTGAAGGACTAGTATCCATGGCCAAGAATAAATAAATAAAAAGTAGCGCCAAAGTAGCGCAATCGCTACATTTTATAGATAAGTTGGTCGTACTATAAACACAGCTCGATAGTTCGTATAATACCTAAGTGTGAGCATACCTGCACTTGCGAATAACGACTTTAAGTACGATAACGAAGCAAACCAGAACACGCCATGAATCATCGTTTTGTGGCTTAGTGACGAACTACCATTATGTTTGCGAACGATATTTGCTGGACGTAAATTGCTCCTTCTTTTAGGTGTTTCATAAATTCAAAGAAACTATTATTTCATCGCTTAATAGGTATAATAAAACGGAAACGAAAGAATGAGTAACAGATAGATTTTACTTAAAATGATGTATTTAATAAGAATAATGATTTCCTATTTTACTGATTGTCAAGACTCCGTTATATTCACGGGATAATTTATATAGCCTACGTCTATTCCATTAGACCTATATCTATCTATGCACCAAATTTCATCCAAATCTTTTTAGTAGTTTTTGCGTGAAAGGGTAACAAACGTACATCCACACACCCATACAGTCCTACAAACATCCGTAGTTGTAATATTAGTAGGATGTCAAAGTTTGGATATTTGTTGCTCCATCACGTTTGAATTGTCATTCAAATCAATACGGATCCGGTTGAAATATGGACCACTATTAGATTATAGTCTGGAATAAATTGCACATAGGCTACTTTTTATCGAAAAATAACAGGAACTACGTTGGTGAAACTGTGGGAAACGGCTGGTTAGTTACGTAAATATTGGTTTATTACGCTACGAATAGTTTTTCATAACGTATGCAATTATATGCATGTGCCCCATGCAATGAAATTTGTTTCAAAACTGAATGTTACTTATCTTGAACTTTAATTTACATACAATGTTAACTGCTTATTTTATTAAAAGAAGTTCATTTGCACCAGATTATGTCTAGAGGACAAACGTCAGATGAGCGAAGTGAAGGTCATAGGTACTGATAATCCAAGTTACCAGTCTCCTATCACCTTGCTACAATAACTATTTAGGTATTTGCAATCACTGCTTGTGTAGGTGAGTAGTAATACAACAAAAACTTACCAAAAATAATACTTTTTCACACAAATTGAGTAACTATAGGTACGTATTTTGCAAAATTAATAATTATGGTAAAATCTTAGATAAAGTAAATTATGTAGCCTCTTTGGGTAAAATCATCTGACCGCGACTGACAGCCTGCCTCAAACCTGAAACTATATACGTTTCATTTTGATAACAATTTAAAGTTTCTCGAATGTAGCGCTGCGCGGCTGAAGGCTTGGTTTTTACGGAAATTGTTAACATACCTGTACAAAAAGCGAGTTAACACATTAAGTATTTTGATATTTTTGGCTATCCTTTAAAAGTGTATGTTTTTAAACTACCGCTTTTTTAGACGGTACAGAAAAAGAATTGTTTTTTATTAGGATAATGTGATGAGATAAAATAGTGAATTTGAGAATCATCTTACCTTTTTAACTCTGCTAAGATAGTTTGAAGCACTAGAATTCCAAAAACTTGAAGACAAATACTAATTGCCGTAGAAGGTAGTGGGTCATCAAGGGGTCGTTGTCACCGCGAACTCTACTTCGGTGCTTGCCTTATTGATTGCGGCGCCGACGAACTCGGCTGGCAATCATTATTGATAGCTCACCTGTTAGGTGCTTAACTTTCTGTCCTCATTAAACAACGCAATGAAAATTTTAAACAGAAAATGTGTTTAATTATTTTAAGGTTTCATTTCCATCGCACCGATATGAAATTTACGTTAAAAGTAGGGCAATTCTAAATACGTTTAATTTGGTTGCGAAAATGTAAGTAATTTAAACTAAATGTTTTAACTAAAAAACGAAGTGATCTTAACTGAAGAATCATTTTGAATATTCCATTATTAGAGTATTAGATAATCTGAGCAGAATCCTCAGAGTAGGCAATCCACTTCAATTTCTGTTTGTGGTGTTTACTTATCTGCGTAGGCTTAAGCGCGTTGCTACTGGCTGTTAATGACAATTAGTAGCTACTTCCTCAAAGCTAATTAGATAATGTCGTAGGTATTTGCTTATATCTTAATTGAGGTGTTCTATCTCCAACTGTTCTCATTAGTCATTATGAATTACTTTGGGATCGCTTATTTTTGTTTTATATTTATTTTCGGTGTAAAATTTAAAATTTAATTCAATTAAATTCCAGAAGATTTTGTTTTCCCAACAGCTTTAAAAAATATTTTCGGAGGTAAAGGATCTAGGTACATAATATTTTGTTAACACTTTTAACCTATCTGAAGAGTTGTATAATAGTAGCTATTTTCCATTGTCTCTGGCTGACCATCCTTGCTGCTGATAAGTGAACTCCTCTAAGGGCTAACCTAGCTATTTGGCACACATATTACGTTTTTAAAGTTGTGGGACAAAGTTTTTCTCAAACTATCAATTTGTTGAGTGAGCTGGGTTCGTCGGAGCTCAGCCGGAGGGCGGCCAAGCGGATCCGTCACGCCAGCCGGCACAATGCCCTCCGCTACGGCGTCCTTTGCTCCTCTGTTTTCTAATCGACCACGCTTTTCTTTGTTGCTATCTCTTACGCAATCTCAACCATTGGTTATGTAAAGCAATTCAAATGAAAAATTTAGTGCTTTTGTATTCGGGACAAGCCATCATGGCTTGTAGCTATGTCTACTTTAGAATGCTCTTGACGTGTTTAACTTGGCGGCTAGTCTGCTATTAGTTTCGTCAAATGTACATATAATTAAATTGTTTTGTACTCCTGAGGTACATCAATACTGAGAAGTATTAATTTACTCACTCTCTATACCCACACGAGAAAATATCGTAGAAACGTAGAATATCCTTTTGAGATACACTGCCGTTAGACAGTTTGCATCTCAATGTAGGTAAGTACAATGGGAGCCATTAGTTAGTGGGTGAAAATTACAAAGTGTCGAGGTCTCGTGATGAAAAGAGTGTTCCAAGTTATGAAAGAGCTATACATACATATATTTGAGGAAACCTTTCTGGAGTTCCGTACTTAACAAATGGGACTGATTATGAAGAAACAGACTCGAGAGAAGTTTGTTTGTATGATCTCGAACGATGACTTTTTTTAAACATGCTACTTAATCGCCACGTTTTGCTTCACCGTAAGGTCCGTAATGCAAGAAGTGGCCAATGGGTCATCACGGCTCTCTTTTGCGAAAAGCTAGAGGTCAATATGTAGGTACCTATGTGCCGAATATGTCACAGGGTGGGTGTTATGGGCTGAAAAATTTAGTAGCGTGATTTAGTATTACGAGTATATCTCACGAGTGTTCGGCCGTCGTCATCTCATTATACTTGGAAATCCGGTCTACGAGCGCTTGTCATACTCGTAAAATTCTATTTTAGGAAACCTTTCTTTCCGTGCAACTTATTTTGATATATAGATATGTATATGGACATCGTGTTATCATTTTGTTGCAAACTATTGAAACTATATTATTCCTGCTATTAAGTATAAGCCTGCTATTATGCAACGGCTATTTCTTCTGGCATCAGATAAATTAAAAACATACTTCATTGGTGCTTTGTATTGTTTCTATATTCTCTGTTGTTACTATATTTAGGTACGTTATATTATTAGTGTATTTTATAATGTTAGTATTGATAAAAATAATAATATAATAATTTAAGTTGTCATCAATATTTTACCTAATATAGAAGGAAATAAAAAAACAGGTTAAATGGTCTTAAGTTTTGTTTAGAGTGTAAGTACACTGTACGATAATGTGCAACAACAGTGGGTGGGTACAGTAAGTTTCATATTAGGTATATGTGACAACTTTATGCAGTACCTACACAGCTAGTACCGAGGTAGAGGTCTTGTCACAAAAAAGCTGTCAAACTCATAAACTACTACGCTGGCCAATTATAACTATGATGATACATGTCCTTAAGAGATGTCTTTATTGAAACAAGCCGGGTTCCTCACGATGTTTTCCATCACTATTAAAGCCAGTGGTGATGACTAGCTTGAAAATATGCACTTGAAAAAATACTCAGAGATTCAGTGATTTGAACCTGTGACTTTGTGTGTACGGGATTTAATATTCTTGTTGGTTTATCTAAGAACGGAACAAAACAAATATTATGTATTGATATTACTCATCTTTGGCTAATCTTATCTCGCCTGTCCGGTATTTATTCTGACAATATTGTCGTGATAAATGAGAGTATGTAATCTACACTATGAGGCACCAGGGGCTCAGGGGATGAACAATATTAATACACATCTCTAATCAATCTATAACAGAATGGCATCAAACAAAACGTTCATTGCTATGACCATCACAAATGTATCTTTAGGTCGGTATCAGGTATTAGGCGAGTAATGTAAAAGTTTAGATTTTTAGATCACATAATGCAAAGTTCTGTATGGAATATTGTTTTCTTAACTTTATTAGGTATAGGTACTTGCATAATAAGTACGTTAAAATGTTAAAAATACATTTTTTTACCAATTTATCACTTTATCTGTCATTCTGAAAAAGTCTCATTTGAAGTTAGAGTTATACCCCGTTTACATTATTCCAGTCCAGCTACCGAATCCAGCGCTGGATTGCTTACTGGAATAATGGAAACCGGCACTATAATGCATCAATTCAGTGCCAATGCATTCCAGTGCTGGTTTACATTATTCCAGTAAGCAATTCAGCGCTGGATTCGGTCGCTGGACTGGAATAATGTAAACGGGGTATTATGTTCGTATAAAGTTGAAAGAAAATATCTATTTTACGAAATTTCTTAGCGAAATTTTGAATTCAAACTTAAAAGTCTTTAAGGAAGAACTTTTGCTAAAGTGAGCATCTCAATGTATGGAGTGTTCGATGAAATGGTCATTAGTTTGAACATAACAAAGTCAAAAAACAACCGCGGGAAGCTATAAATGGACACGGCACGGATATGAGTTGATGTCAATATAACATTTTATATTTAGCTTCACAATAATTGTTTGATTGGGTCAGACCTTGGACGCGCATTAATCGGACAAAAGAGCCCGCACCCGTTTACAACGTCTACTTTTACGGCATTTGTTACAGATAGGTATAGTTCCGTTCAAATTCTCGGATTAAGAAGAAACAGGGCAGGTAGGTACTACAAGACTTTTTTTTATGTGGGGGAAATACATTTACTAATGCCCGCCCGCCATGCAGGGACCTGGTGGGGTATGTCGGGCTCGACATGGGATACGAATTGTAGTGGTAGGACTCTTGGCAGAGTCCGCCTGGGGAAGTACCACACCTTTGCCAGTTATTCTACCGCAAAGCAGTAATGTGTAAGCGTTACTGTTTTCCGGTTTGAAGGGCATTGTTTCCAGAGAAATTACTGAGCTTAATAATACCTTACATCTCTGGGTGACAAGCGCAGTGCAGTGCTAGGTAATGATTTGGACTTTTCATGTTCCAAAACCCGTGTAACTGAGCTGTTACGTGGTAGGCATGTTGCTTACCATCAGGCACATGGCACTCTCGTCTCGTCACTCTATAATCTAACTTAACTATATATAACATAACCACTCGTTGGTAAACTGAGGTATTTTTAAAGCTTGTTCTTTTTTATGACTGCGGTTTTGTCAACTGATTTTAATAACTCCCGGAGGAAGTCCCTCAGTGTGGAATTTGGAAAATGGCTAATCCCTAATTACTTTTTTCGGGATGAAACCTATGTGCTTGAGTTCTGATTCCGATTACCTAAAAAGTGCCTAAAATAAGGCAGTTGACAGTTAGAAACTAAAATAAATCAGCAAACACTCGTACAGCAATCAGTCGGCGGACACAGATGGATTTTTGCAACTCTCATATAAAACAATAAGTCAGCCTAGACTAGATAACAAAGAGTAGTATATTAGCTTTATAGTTATACAGCGGCAACGAATCGAAAAGTGCCAGATCCTTCCCACCACGGTTGTAGTACACCCCTTCGATGCCAAGCCGATCTTTGGTATCCCTCCTGCTGGCAGCGCAAACCGAAGTCGTACCGTCTGAATACCGCCGCCGTTGTGCTAATGAAATGTTTTCAGATAGGCTTTGTCTATGTTTCCTTTTCCTGTATGATTTTAGATATGGTCTACATATACGCCTTTTGCGCCAGCCCAAACTTCGGTAGGCGATAGATGCCATCTCTGAGATCATCATAGGTCCCCAAAAAGAAAAGAAAACATACACCGCATTTCTGCACTAACAATTTGTCTGATAAGGAAAAAATTTAGAAGTGTGGACGTGTTGTAGAAGCTGTAGATAAGATATAGATATTTTGACGATCGATCCTTTACGTTTATTATAAGGCTCGTGCAGATTGTCAGCCTTCTCCATCTCTCTCTATATTTAGACCTTCGCACAGCTACTGCACGCCAGCGATCGATACTGCTGTGTCTATTCGATTCATGTAAATCAGGCTTTGAACAGTTTAACACTGGTTTTAGGAATTACACGTATCTGTGGTATTTGTCTGTACAAGGATATTACAAAACACTGAAGCAATTGAATTGCTTTTGTTATCAGCAACGGCCTAATTACCCATACTTGTAGTGTTGCTTTATTGAATTCTGAAGAGCTTGATAGAGCCCCTAGGTTGTCACGAAAATTATCGCTGTTTGTATAACTTGTGCAAACTTTTATCGAGCCGGTGTAGCTCGGTAGGTAAGGACGCAATATTTGCTATTTCAGCAGCAACTTTAATATTATTGAATACTAGCAGCGCTCCGCGGTGTTACCCGCGTAGTTCCCGTTCCCGTTATTTTGCCGGGATAAAAAGTATATGTGTGTATAAGTCTATGTGTTCTTCCAGGCTATAGTCTACTTATATTTCAGGCCGGTCCGTTCATACGTTATGACGTGATTGCGCAACAATCGTTCAAACAGCCTTACATAAAAAAAAAAAATATTAGTAGGATAGGAAGATAGGATATTGTTGTAGTGTATAAAATTGTTGTTTGATTTATGTAAATTAATTGGTTTATTATACTACGAATACTTTTTCGTCACGTATTCAACTGTCAATATTTGCGTGGGGCACATGGGTGTTCTGAATTGTTCGTGCGTCATTAATTTTGAACTATCATCACACCATTATATTAGTAGCAAATACCCTCCCTCTTCCTATGGTACAAGGTACAACTCAGCTTGATAGGTAATAATCGGCTCCTCGTTTTTAACAGTTCTAAACTGTTAATATCAAAATGACATGCGTCGTGCGACGTGCAAGTTAATTAAACATTGTTTTCAAATTTACGTCTTGTAGAAAATTTGTTCACAGTTAAAAGCGCTATATTTTTCACTGTCTTTGATATTTTTCTGGTAAAAGTTCACTAGAGGTTAGTCGGGTCGGCAAGTTGGCGCCGACGAGACTTCTGGCACCAGCCAACACTACACCACTACTTACCTCTGTCTTCTGTGTGTAATGGCTAGATATCTAAGTATCCACGTAATAAACTCTATAGACTGCACATATTATTAGTTAGTAGCTAGTATTTATTAGTAGTTCCCGTTATTTTCCCGAGATAAAAAGTAGCCTATGTGTTCTTCCAGACTATAATGTAACTGTGTTCCAAATTACAACCCGATCCGTTCACACGCTACGTGATGGAGCAACATACACCCAAACATTGTCATTTATAATATTAGTAGGATTAGTAGGATAACTAATAGCTATGAACTCATGTTGAATTCACCTTAATCGGTAATTAATAAACAATTAATTGCTTCATTAGATAACATACATGTTGGCTCGTATCTCTACAGTAATTTTATTGCTAATAGCAGATTACGTTCATCAAAATTAATAGTGTATTGTATGATCTAAGATAAAAACTCTATTCATGCGAGAGGAGATTCATCCCCGTTTTGTGGAAATAGTAGTGTAGTACCCTACGTTGATAACCTACGTCAGTGTTTATAAATATCACCTCATTATATTTATCAACTTTTCGTATCGTATTAAGGAAAATATTTTATGTATAACGGGATGAAAAATGTGGTTGAATTACGATAAATGAAATATGATGGAGGATAAACTTGAATAAAGTATTTCTGAACAAGAAGCTGAAAGGTTAAATTTTCCTTCACTTATGATACGGGTCTCTAATATATACAAAAATCTTAAGATTTATACAGTAATCAACTATATTGTAGAGTTCAATAGATAACACAAATTTTGCAGTTGTGTAGGTACACGACAGTTTCTGACCATGTCACGCGAGGAATCAAGTGACTTTTACACCAAGGCTTAAGAATTAGTCAACATAATGCGATTTACTCATAGCGAGCTCGTATTTCTAAGCCTACTTATTACATGACAGCACACACATGCACGTGCGATTGTGTTGTGATCCACCTGGGCACCTCACCGGCACATGCATACGTCACTGGCGTACTCAGTCGTGGATTTTCACGCGATCTCTCTACGTGGAGAGCAGTCGGCCTGCATTCGCGTCACAGCATCAGCGCATTTGTATTTACTTAGTAAATTGTTTTAAATAACTGTCTATCCCAAGTTACGAACGTTTGCTAATTTTTAAAGCTCCGTATTTATAAACTGCGATACTTCTGGAACGATCAATTTTTCGAGAAGGAATGTGTGATGATATCAGTTGTTTGTGAAAGTGTGGTGAGGTTGAAAATTATTAGATTCGTGTTACATGCTAACAGATCGTATTTGCTTGATTTCATAATACTAGTAACCGATCGGTAATCGTAAAGTGAAATAGCTTTGTTACGAGAAAACGCTCGGTTACGAAAGGAGAGTTTTTCTCGCGTGCGTGAAATTATTCCTAAAGGGCGTACTCATAGTTGAGATGCAGCTGTGAGCAGATAACTCGGACAAGAGTCGCCTGAGCCGGATACCGGTGCCGACAAGTGTGTCGACGTCCGCTGGTGCGATTTCACTCGAGTCACGCACGTTCGCGGCCCAGCTGCGTCTCTACACTGATTGATCCAGTTGAGTTATTATATTTGCATGTGCGATCCGCGGCACTGTAAGCCCGCGAAGTGAAAGTGAGAACGATGCTGCACAGCTGAGAGTGAAGTGAGTGACGTCACGTGGCGCGGAGATGGGCCATGTGGAAGATATGCGGCGTCAGTAAGGTCGAACCCGCGCTGTTCGCTGATAACATCGATGACGATTATGTAAGAACTCTTACGTAACTATTCACTTCTTTATCACTTAATGCACATTCCACGGTTAGTCTGATGAAATGTTTGTTATTACAAATTGCTTACTGACATGATACGTTTACTGTTTGCAATGTCGTTCACCTTTAACGGAGTTAAATGGCTTATTAACTCTCATATTCTGCCTTATACGTCTGGAGAATACATTATGATACTATTGGCAACTATTAGGTTTATACCCGTCTATTTTATATATTATGGTATTAGAAAACTACATGGCAAACTAAGTTAGATGATAGGATGGGTTTGCTCTCTCTCATCATCATCATTCAGCCCTCTCTCTTTTTTGCTCTTTCTACTTTGCCTACGAGTATTTTACTACGGAAGCCAGGAAACTAATAATAAAATAATATCTACGTGGAATATTTTTATAATTTTAAACAAGTACTACGGTAAACACAAACTTGCATATAATTCGTCAATTATGATTTTATAGTATTTAGTTAAATTTCATAGCACAACTTTAAAATACTTCGATGAAGATCGAATCCACGTCGCCGCCGCCGCCGTTGCGTTGTTTAAAACAAGAGAGCTGTCCTAATGAGCTAGGCGTTTCACTGCACTGGATTCTCCCAGAGACCCGAGGTAGTCACGGGATATCTTGGGTTCGGGTGCTCTAGTTGTGGGGGTATGTTCCATAGGAAGGCCGGCCCTGCTACCACCTAACTAAATCGGCTTTCGCTTTGCGCCCCCTATAATTTCAAGCGGAAAGAAAAGAGAGAGAGCATTATCAAAGCTAAGACAGTTCTAGTTAGGTGGTAGCCCTCTGGAGACGGCAAAGCCGCAGCGAGGTTCTCGGAGGAATGCGAGAGTGGTCCCGCGTTCCCCCGTAGCATCAAAGGTGGAACCTGGTGGAGGTTTTAATCGGTAGGAGCATCATGCCCGTCCGTGGTGCTGAGTCTGACATAGCCCGAACGCGCCTTCTGGGCGGAAGGGTATGCGTACATGTATTTATCTGCAAAATGTTATTTTCAATTACGTTGCCAACTTAAACGGATTGCAAAATGTTTCCAATAAAAAAAAGGTGTGGTATCATGGGACACCAGGTAGGAACGAAGTTTTTGACGTGACAACGTCTTATAATTCGATGAAGCCGGCTGCAGGCCCGCAAAACATGACGTCATGTGCCGTTAACGCCGTTACCTCGCCGCCGGCGTTACCTCGCTCTAAGGCGCAGTTGAAGTTGTCACGTTCAACTAACGTCAGTAACCCGACTTTACAGACAACCATTTTTTTTCGGAGAGACGAACTTCTTAGCATTCCATGGATTCACCGTGCGGGTGCCGGGTCCATCGTGTGGCAGAGAGAGAAATCCCGAGTAGATCCCGAGACTTGTAACATGGGCGTAGGTTTAAGGGGCCCCTTTCTGACGTACATCAACACTCACCTTCACTACTCGTGTTTCTCTCCCTGCTCAGCCAAATCCGATATGAACCTACTAGCGCAGCTTTAGATACTCGTTCTAGTTTAGAACTTACTGCACTTCTGGACAAGCCAAGGTCTTTCAGCAGGTTATAGAGATACTCGTATATATATGTAGAAGCAATTTCCGAAAAAACTTACTTTTTTTTGTTTATGGCACGATCATCTGAAAAATAAAGTTGTCAACATTGGTCACGGGCAGTTTTAACGCATTTATTAGTGTATATCGGTGCTCTAACCTACTGAGCTAACGCGTCATTTCCGTTGTTTATTTTTCTTACGGTTCTCCTCCAAGCGTGACGTAAGGAACTTGGTTCCAAAAAGGTGTATCACTGGCGCCCTTTCCGCGCACTTTAGACGAGTGCAGTGTTTGGTGTTGTGATTATGTTGACCTGGTCGTCGGTTTGTTCCAGCAGCCGACATGGCGGTTGTGGGGCGAGGAGCGCGTCGACGGTGCCATCTACACGGTGTACCTCAAGAAGGTGCGCTACCACCGACCCACCAGGAGTGCCTCCAGCGTAAGTACCCCTCAAAACTGTAAAATAAAATTGCAGTCATATAAGTGAAGATGAAAACTTATAATTCAGAACTTAATTGCTTACTTTGGAAACTACACGAGTAAAACCGGAGGGCGTGGCCATGGTCATGGTCATCTAGAAATGCGTCAGCAATTGGAAATGGGAAAAGTAAACAAGAAATGCTGACGCATTTCTCGATAGCCAATGGTCATAGTCCCAAGTTTACCCGAAGATTTCTTATCATTCCTGAGCGTGACACTAGAATTCAATTTACAGCCCACGAAAAATCTGTCTGCGGCGCCCCAAAAGAAGTTTTCACTTCAAAAAAACAATACTCTAAGCTAATTTAAATCGACACACACGCATATGCCAAGGGCCGTTGAAGAAAAATGTAGGCCGACATGTTTAGTGCATTCTTGAGAAATTATATTTAAACTTTGTAACAAAAAACAAAACAAATTCCATAACTGCATATTTTTTTTTATTAAACACGTCTAAGACGTTTAATTAATATAGTACTAGCAGCGCCCCGCGGTGCTACCCGCGAAGTTCCCGTTCCCGTTGTTCCCGTTATTTTCCGGGATAAAAAGTGACCTATGTGTTCTTCCAGACTATAATCTATCTGTGTTCCAAATTTCAGCCCGATCCGTTCATACGTTAGGACGTGATTGAGCAACAAACATCCAAACATCCATTGACATTTATAATATTACTAGCGGCCCGGCTGCGCTCGAATATTGTCATTTAAAGACTATTAATCGAAATAAAAACTATCCTATCTCTCAAGTTGGACCAGACTGCTCACGGTGTGCCAATTTAATTTAAAATCGGTTAAGTAGTTTAGGAATCAATCGCGGACAAACATCGTGACAGGAGATTTATCTATACTAAAATTATAAAGAAGTGAAGTTTGTGTGTTTGTTAAATTGTAAGGGGTAATCTCGGGATCTACTGAACCGATTTAAAATAAAGTGGCCAAGTACGAGTTGGACTCGCCCATGAAGGGTTCCGTTGCAGCAAGTAACATAATATACATAGTACACATAGTTCTTGTAGTTCGTTGTAACTTTGATCGAAGTTTCAATAATAGTGTATTTATGACGTACTAAAAAAAAACTACTCATCAGATCGAGTTCAAACTAATTTTCGTTGGTAGTTTACATGGTAATGTACATCATATATTTTTTTTAGATTTTTCATTCTATTACTTTAGAAGTTAGAGGGGGGGACGGGGGGGACACACATTTTACCACTTTGGAAGTGTGTCTCGCGCAAACTATTCAGTGTAAACGAAAATGATTTTAGAAACCTCAACATCATTTTTGAAGACCTATCGATAGACATCCCATACGTGTAGGTGTGATCAAAAAAAAATTTTTGAGTTTCAATTCTCAGTATGGGGGGCAAGCCTAATTTTTTTATTTTTTTGTTCAAATCCTAATGCGGTTCACAGAATACATCTACTTACCAAGTTTCAACAGTGTAGTTCTCATAGTTTCGGCAAAAAGTTGCTGTGACATACGGACGGACAGACAGACAGACAGACAGACATGACGAAACTATAAGGGTTCCGTTTTTACGTTTTACGGAACCCTAAAACTCTTTCACCAATAGAAAGCCACATTATTGCTGAGTGTCATAGGCTCCGAGCAAAGCCGGAACGGGCCGCTAGTATATATTAAGAAGATAGTAGGATTGCTAGCAGTGCCCACGGTATCACACGCGTATTGCCTGTCCCCGTTATTTTTTTAAAAGCAGCCTATGTGTTATTTCAGACTATGATCTGTCTTCCGAATTTCAACCCGATGTGTGGCCTACTCACGTGATTAAGCAACAAACACCTAAATATCCAAACTGTCTCGTTTATCGTATTATATCAGCTCTGGCTTGCTTTCCACAAGCTTTGCTGTCCACTACGAATATTCATAGTAATAGACTACTGACCGACAAATTGATCGACAGGCTATATAGTGAACGCCGATTCTCCCCATCCTGCTGCAGACGAACTTCGATAAACACACATAGATTGGCCAGTTATTGCTTATTCATCATTCCATTAACTTTGCTAATGCCAATTTTCAATTTAAAACAAATTTCTTCGGAACCGTACTATATTATTTACGCGGGTATGTAGGTAAAACAAATAAGTATGAGCTTCACACAACAAACAATGTTTTATTGGACTAGAGAAAACGGAAATTCATTCAAACTTGGCACTTAATAACATTGTTTGCTTTATAAATATTAGTTTATCATTAATTACTCTACTAATATTTTAAATTCGACAGTTTGGGATATTTGTTGCTCAATTACGTTGAGTCGAATGAACGGACCAAGTTGAAAGTTTGGTTTATTGGGGGAAAATTATGAGAATAGGAATAACGCGAGTAAAATCGAGAGACAGTGTAGTTTATAATACGTGAGATTTTAGTATAACTATAAAAAAATAAGTCTGTCTGGAACCCCTGGAATGAGTCGAAATGTAGTGAAATTCAGTCAAAAGTGTACTGGGCTACTTGGTATGTCGATATGAGACTCGTAATTATCAGATTTATTATTCATGTCTTTTAAGTAATTATCGTCGTCAAAATAAAAGACACTCTTGCCTTACTCGTAACAGCGTCTTTCCATTCTATACAAGGCCAGAACGCAAGGGTATGAAACTAATCACGTATAGATTGGAAATACGTTTTTTACTAAATTCTTCCAAACCATACAAGACCAGTACTACGCAAATACTCGCGTATACTTTGTAGTTTGTAGTCACGTAGAAGTATTATGTTGTTCCAAAATATACAGCGCCAGTACGCATACGGACTAATCGTGTATGTTTTGGAATAGGCCCGCAAAACTCTAAAATTACAATTTGTACGTGAGCTGTTGCATGCTCGCCATTTTGATTATTGACCTAGCTCTTAATTGATTTATTGTAGATGTTGGTTTCCCAGATCCGACTCGGAGCACCCCGACTCCACCTAGTCTTGTCGCTACTACCCCTAGAGTGTATATAAAAAATGCGGGAGCCAGAAGCTCAAGGGAGGTCCTGAGTGGAACGAGCCATACGAGGCCTAGCGAAGCGTAGGGAGGTGGCGAGCGAAGCGAGATGGCGACCTCCGTAGTGGAGCTTAGGCCGGGTATGGAAAAGCGACACTCAGGGCTGACCACAGAGCTTCTGGCGAGAGCCTACCCAGAGTCAAATCTCAGTGATAGCTCCTCATCGGATCGACAACATCGGTACGGAAAAATCTTGTATGCATTGTAATAACAGATTTAAAACAACATTACTATATATCTATATAATATACTCGAACGCGAACAGTTTCCTATGGCTGCGTTCTGGCGTTGTATAGAATGGAAAGATGCGACGCAAGCATTACAAACTATACACGATCAGTACGCAAAACTCTTGTATGGTTTGTAATAACAGATTTTAAAACGACATTACAATATATACGCCAGCAGTTTCCTATGGCTGCGTTCTGGCGTTGTATAGAATGGAAATACGCCTCGTAACAAGTGACAAGGATAAACTTGCCACATCAGGTGATACTAATATCGGTCTCGTGACCGCACACCTTTGCTGCGCGTCCCTCGAAAAGACGTAACGTCGAAAACTACCTGTCGCGCATACACTCAAGCGCTGCGTCGGGTCAGAATGAGAGCGCAACAACGCCTTTGTGATACTGCTACATATTTCGATACGAACGAGTAACTGCGCATCATGTTACGCCGCACGCCGCCATTACGCGTTATGCGTAGAGCCGCGGCAGCTGTGACTTCGGAGCGTACGCAAAAAATTGTTACGTGGTATTTTTGAATGATACAAAATGAATATTCCGAGCCAAAGTATAATTCCAAATATTAGGCCAAAAAAATGGTCAGACGAAAAATCAGTGAGACTTATACGTGCTTTTAGATCGAAACCTGTGTTATGGGATCCACAGAGCAGAATGCAATACAAAAAGGAAGATAAACCCGCAATGTGGAATGAAATTACCATAGAGATGAATTCGTCTCTGGCGAACTGTAAAAACAAGATTGTTAATTTGATGTCGGGGTTTAGAAGAGAGAAATCGAAAATATTGCGATTAATGGCAGGTGCTACTGGTAATTGGGATGAAGGTAATTATTATGTATTATGACATTCTATAATTATTAGGGTTCCGTAAAACGTAAAAACGGAACCCTTATAGATTCGTCATGTCTGTCTGTCTGTCTGTCCGTCCGTATGTCACAGCCAGTTTTTGCCGAAACTATGAGAACTACACTGTTGAAACTTGGTAAGTAGATGTATTCTGTGAACCGCATTAAGATTTCAACAGAAAAATTTAAATAAAAGAAAAATTAGGGTTGCCCCCCATACTGAGAACTGAAACTCAAAATTTTTTTTTTCATCAAACCTACACGTGTGGGGTGTCTATCGATAGGTCTTCAAAAATGATGTTGAGGTTTCTATAATCATTTTCGTCTACATTGAATAATTTACGCGAGAGACACTTCCAAAGTGGTAAAATGTGTGTCCCCCCCTCTAACTTCTAAAGTAAGAGAATGAAAAATCTAAAAAAAATATATGATGTACATTACCATGTAAACTACCAACGAAAATTAGTTTGAACTTGATCTGATGAGTAGTTTTTTTTTAGTACGTCATAAATACACTATTATTGAAACTTCGATAAAGTTACAACAAACTACAAGAACCATGTGTACTATGTATATTATGTTACTTGCTGCAACGGAACCCTTCATGGGCGAGTCCAACTCGCACTTGGCCACTTTATGTAACTTTAGCCATGACAATCATTGAAACTCGCGTGTTTTTCTTCTGGTTCATGTCATGTCATGTCATGCGTGTCAAGAACTGTAACACACGTTGCGGTTTCAATTCAGAAACGACAAAACTCATACTCAGACATAAAAGACATATTTTTTGTAAAAATATAAATAAGTACTTTTAACAGTGTTATAAACTTGTTTATATGTGAATTTGGATTAACTATCCAGTACTTTTAAAATTGCGCTTGCGCAATCTCTTCTTCTTCTTCCCATTTTAGACTACGCTGATATCTGCTACCTCGACCTCAATGAAGACCAGCTAAATATAAACTTGAGTGTCTCCAAAATTATTGTATAAGATTCATATTTGGCTTGCGCAAATTTGATCATGTATCTCAGTTCCGTATGCAGCTTAAGTGGCTTCTCATTCGCCTTCGTCGGAATGCTCATATTTTGTCTCTACTGTACAATGTTTTATTTCAACCCACATCACCGCGTTATTTGAAAGATGTTTTTCCATTCTGGAGCGATGCTACTCTCTGCCTCTCCGGTCTAAGAACAACTTGTCTCCATTTCTTCATTTCTCCTTTTCCATCCAGCGGTTGCCTGGAAGAGATCGCTTTTAGCGATAAGGTCGCCAATTGTTACTTTACTTTATTAAGTTTTTGTAACTTGGTTTACTTTTTAAGTGCAATAAAGAGTTAATCTATCTATCTATCTACTTTTAACACTTTAAGCTCTCTTTTCTAAAACTTAATATCTCTACATTATGTACTCACCTAAACATAAAGTCGCTTCCGATGTCTGTTCGATTAGATATTTTAAAATGCTCTACGGGTTTTAATGCAGTCCAGTAATAGATAAAATAAAACAAGTATTATAGTTATATGTATAATAAATAATTAAATAAATAACATGGTGGACAATAATACATACCTACATACCTCTATTATAATACATATACTTAGTTAATCATTATTGGTGTTTACTGCCCCATATATCTACATTGCATCCTTGCTAAACTAGGATGGACCACCAGTACTTATCTATCATATGATTTTTTTTTCTAGACCTGGAATATAGATTGCGATACGGATGGTATGCTTTCAAGGAATTAGGATTTTTGCTTTTCAAAGACATTGAAAGAAATCGCATACAATCGGTAAGCAAGAAGATTCTACGTTCGTAGAATTTAAATAGTGTTCAGTTCAGTAAAATTTAATCTGTTCTAGAAAAAAAAGAGATTAATGTAACATACTTGTTATAGGTACGATTTGTTGAACTTTTAAGTGTTGAGTATTTTTAACAAAATTTCAGGAACAGCCTATTGATGTAAAAAAAGATTACGCTAATTTGAAACAAGCGTTATTGGATAGTCTTTCGAAGAGGAACAAACGGTTGTCGGTTTCGGAAGAAGATTCCGAAGACGTGATAGAAATAAGAGAAGATGAATCATCTTCAAGCTTCATAAAAACAGAAACGGGTCCCCAATGGCCTATTAAGCGAAACTCGCCTGTATCTGAAGGCTACGAAGAGACGTACAGCAACGAAGTCAGTTTAGATTCCCCGAACCATGCTCAAGCCAAGGGAGCGCGATGAAACTCAAAAGAAAGGCAAACAGCGACAGCCACGAAGAAATTAAACACTTTGCCAATTTTATTGCCTTAAAAATGAAAAATTATTCAGAAAGAACGAAGAATGCAGTTCAAAAAGACATTTGCGAAATTATATTCAAAGCAGATCAACATTACTATGAGACTATTTCGAACGACGATTTTGTCGTTTATGATCCTGAAAGTGAATCTAAAAAAGCTAAGAAAAAATAAGATATTTCGTATTTTAATATACAAAACTTGAGCGCTTTAAGGGAGTCAGGAACAAAGTGCTTTATACCAAGCATGGGATTAAAATGAGCTTTGTTGCTAGATAGAATTATTGAAAATATTTACGTCTCACCAGCTTTTGTAATTGCTTGAACAATTATGTTGTAACAATATGTTCACCTGTTCACTATTTTTACGTAATAAAAATGTTTGTCTTGTCTGCTCTACGGATTAATTTTACTATGGAAATCAATATGTTAATAACATTACAATTTACAATATTCAAAGCAAAGCTATGTAGAAATTGTTACATAATGTCGTTGAGTAATCAATACTATAAACCAATCTCATAATATATTAAATTTAATAATGTTAAGTATTGATTACGAAAAGAGTTTATAGCATTTCCGCTTAGACCTATAGAGGTCAGAGGAAGAAACCGTTATGAAAGTTCTGATATAAGATAAAATATGATAGATAGTGATAAACTTCAAATGGTTTGCGAATACGTAAATCTATTATTTAGAATTTTAGATAATTGGTTGTTAATTGTTATAGTTTAAGAGAGGTTTAAATCACTTCAATAACGTGTAGTGTATTTATCTGAAAACATTGAAATGAATAAATGTAGGTTTCTTTTCTTTTATATCATGAATAAATGTATGTTTATGGAAATGCTTGTGATTAAACACCTATGAGTATTGCTGCCAAATATTAGATACCAACTAGCGGCCCGTTCCGGCTTCGCTCGGACATAACCTAGACACTGTCTGCAGCGCCATCTGCCGGGCTTATTTGTGAATTTAAACCATCTTCGAATACACACACAAAAAATCACACATTCAAATCGGTTCCGTCGTTTAGGAGTTCACTGTCAAATGATAAAATTACTAAAATGGCTATAAAAAAACAGGGGTTGGTGATAAAAAGGAAAAAATTTAGGGTTGTATGTATTTTTTAACGCCACATTATAAAAAAATAAAATAAAAAAATACCAAAAATTAAAAAAAAAAATGTTAGGGGTGAACAACTCCTAATACTTAGGGGTATGAAACATAGCTAGTAGCCGATTCTCAGACCTACTGAATATGCATATAAAATTTGGTAAAAATCAGTAAAGCCGTTTCGGAGCAGTAAGGAAACAAACACTGTGACACGAGAATTTTATATATAAGAAAGATATACTTATTTTTACTAGATTTAAGGTTACGCAATACTAATAAAACCAAAATATTTTTTACTGGCAGCGCCCACGATTACACTCGCTTAGTCCCCGATGCTGTTACTTTCGCGGGTTAAAAAGAGCCTATGCATTATACCAGACTATTATCTATGTATGTACCTACTAAATCTCAGCCTGAGCTCTTCAGCAGTTTTTACGTAGAAGAGTAATAAACACCCATCCATCCATCCTCGCAATTCGCATTTACCAAATTAGTAAAACTAAAATAAACTTCTTTGCTAAATAAGAGAAAATATATAACACTAGCACCCCCCGCGGTTTTCCCGCGTAGTTCCTGTCATTTTCCAGCGAAAAAATAGGAAGCAGGGCATAGTACATAAGACATGTGTTATTCTGGACTAAAATCTAATTTTCCACCCGATCCGTTCTGGTGCTCTGACGTGATTGAGCATTGCACATCCAAACTGTAACATTTATAATATTTGCAGTCCTTCGTCCTTGGTCCTCCATTCTTGGTCTTTCATTCTGATTCAGCCAGGGATGAAAAAGGGGAGGTGTGCATTCCGTGCACTGCAGTAATAAGAATGAGGTAACAATGCAGTTAGCGTGCTCGACCTACAGTGTACTCGTATCTTTGTTACGTCACAATGTGTAAGTAGGTATCTACTATGAACTGTAGGCATTGTCTTTGTAATCATAGTGAGCTTATTCCAATTACGGCTAAATATAGCTCTTTCTGTTCAGAGAAACTTTGAATGATTTTCTCTTTATCTGAGAGTATTCGCACGCTTCTCTATTTATACCAAATACCCAGCATAATTTCTCGCGCGTAAACTAGCGTAATACAGAATCAATCATGCCACCCTTGTAGACAAAGTCCAAGTAAAAAAAAACATTTATTGAATGATGTACAAATTTCAATAATAATAAAACAATAATCAAAGCGCTGAAAATAAAATATTTTTTTATTACATATGTTCATCACTTTTATAATGGGGCTACGACATTTGATTGATCGTTATTGTTAGTTAAAGCAGATTTTTTTTCAATTCTGAGTATATTTTAATGTGACTGTAACTTAAACGACCTGACATTTGTGTTTATAACCAGTACGTTCAACCATAATTTCCGGGAACTCTACATTCGACGAATGACACATTAACGTTTAATAGTTAAGGTCGAATTTTGTTTAAAAACGTCGGTTAATCAGGAATCTCAGGACAGGCAGTACAAAGTTTTTTTGTAAATATAGACTACTACGCTATACATATAATGTCATATACAGTCCACTTATCACCGGGTCAGCTGACCCGGTGAACTTCGTACCACCATATTTTTTTCGTCAAAATTTTTTGCTATACAAACATTGTTCCGACAATAACGAATACATAAATCAATGAATCATTCAATTTGGTGCCGTCAAAAGTTATGAGCGTAAATACATTTCAAAGTTCTATTTTTATAAAACATATTTAGAAAAAATAAATGGTTCGCTATTTACGAACAGCTGTCAGTCTCATCAGCGAGCCGCAATGTTAATCGCGATAACACCAGCACAAAACACTAACAAACAGTGGAGCATCACAGTATTTACAGCACAATAACGTTGTTTTGTTTACTACACCCACATCCCGGATGAGCGACAACGTTTCAACGTATGCTTACCTACATACAGAACTATTCAAACACAAGGTTGGACCGAACAGTAGGTACGTTATGGAGTTGGTTGCGGAATAAATAGTTTACTATCATACAGGTATGAAGCGTATTTCAATTTTATTAAAGTAAGTACTCGTAATGATGTTACTTGTGGCACTTACAAAAAATAATTTTGAGCAATAGTTCACCTTTGATAACTATATTGTCGCAGTGGTTAGTCCTACCAGCAACTTTTGTTTTTCTAAAGAAGATTTATATATGCACAATATCGAGGCAATGATATTCATTTTAGCGCATTGATCTGGAATAGACTACAGGCCAGTCAACAAAATTTACGTAGTAAATGAACCACCAGGAGACCATGTGTGCAAAATCTTCGGGTAAACTCGGGACCACGGCCATTGGTCATCTAGAAATGCGTCGGCATTACCCATTATTAGTTAGCGATGGCCATGATCATGGCCACGCCCTCCGGTTTCACCCGCGCCACGTAGTGACCAATGTGATCCATCAAATTCTGAATTATAATTTTTCACTTTTGTCGCCAGTGCCTATGACCGCCACTTTTTTCCCCACGTATTATCAGCTTCACCCCTGTTCCGTAACCCTCGATAATTATCCTAACTAGGGTTGTTGCTATTGACTAACGAAACCGGATAGTATTAAATACATACATACATACCTTATCACGGATGGAGTAACGATTTAGGTTTCTCTACTATCCGTTTTTTAAGAGAAGGGTTTTTTGAGACGTCACTCAAATAAAAAATTGAGTCTAGATTCTTTATTTGGACTTGATTTACTGGTTGCTTTTATGTTTTTGAATAATAGCATAAAGACGGGAATAGAAATGCTGGTGTAGCTCTGAAGTAATGATTCCGGACTTCTCAGTGTGCAGTGTTTAGATTAAATGCATTAATCTAATAGAATGTTCTTAAAATGAGATAATTTAGTTCATTTTTGCACCCAGGCTTCTCTAATGACGAAATTTAATAATTCTAGTTAGTTAACAATGTGTCTTGCACGGTAAAATAAGAGTATCTCTCAATTCATTATATCATCTATGTACAAGTAGGTATATGAGATTTCGGTATTTTAGCAAACTTCCAGAGGTACGAGAATTAAATACCCAGAACCGCTATAAACCCTAGCTGTAGCACTTCGACATTTATTCGTAAATAGCGAAACACGTGTATAGAGCTTAGAAATCTATTTTTATAAAAGGTTTTCCTTGGTTCCTGATTAACCGATCTTATAAACAACACTCGACCTTAACTGCTTATTAGTCTGATGTAGAGTTCTCGAAAATCAATAATAGTGGCAAAATTAAAATCTTAATAATAGTATTTTTTATCGTTAATAGGTTAACACTTGACCGCCATCTCGTCTATTATTTAGCAACGATTGAGTGGTCTAAATTAGAAAAAACCGATTTAATATTGACTTCAGATTATAATTACCTACATACATGGTAGTTGACGTGCGAGAAGTATTTTTGAGTATAAATAGAAAATAAATTTTACTGTATTTAAATTAAATTAAATGCTTCTCTCAGATGAAGAGACCTTCGTACAAATTTAAATGGAACGGCTACGCTTAACTAACTGTCATAAAGGTACATTATTTATTCATACAAAAACCACAGCCTTTAAAAAAGAAGAAAAAGTCCCTTTATAATGATAAGAACAATGCTTACAATACCTAGTTCATGTTTATAACTTAAGATACTTTACTCTGTAGGAATGTAGGTAGCGCGCGCGCGCGCAAACTGCATTGGTAGGTACATAATTATCTATTTATATTATGATTATGATGATAATTATCTCAGTTGATAGTCATAGTTAATAGTAATGAAGTTGTGGTCAAAATACTCTAAACCTAGAAAACTAGACTATCCTATGTAGGATCATAATTGTTAGGTTGTTAGCTCACAAATTTCTAACCTGAATGTGTCTTGACTTGACTATGAGAAATTCCATAGTTACCTACTTATTTAACATTTATTTATTTACTAGCTGAACCCGCTACTTCGTTCGCGTACGTTGATCTTGCGACCTTATTAGTACATTAGTAGTACTTACGTAAACATATTTGGATGGGTGGCCATTACACAAACCGAGTGAATTTGTTTTCCACTCAAAAATATATTTATTCGAGCTTAGCAACTTCATATTTTATATTTTTAGCAACATCAACCATACTCGTAGTAAGGTTGTGGAGTATCGAGCATAGCCGCAGTGTTAAGTTTGTAGGATTTTATAGCTAGACAGTTGTAATTTTCACAGATGATGTATTTATATTGCCGCTACAACAATAAATACTATATTACACATTTTCTAATAAATATCAGATCGTGTTTCGTACCATGAGCTGCCATCTGTAGTTAATGTGGAAAAATATTAGAAAGGTATTGTAATATTATTACCTGACATTTGAGCGCGGTGTGTGTACCAGGGATGAGCTTTGACTCCGATAAGTCGGAACTTCCGATTACTATTACACCTGCGGTTCCGACTTCCGACTTCGGCTCCGAAACTTTTAAAGCGGGGGTTATAATCGGAGGTTATCTGCAATATTTATACACCTTGTATAAATATTGCAGATAATCCCATAATTAATGTGGTGGATAGTAAATGGAAATACAAAATCTCAACTTCCTAAATCAATTGCTCGTCAATGTTTACCCTGTGCACGTGTTTGGCAAAAAAATATATACTTTTCCAATAAAAATGTCTCTCCTGCCACCACTTCTAATCCTGCCTATCCCTACGACTTTGGTTCCGACTCCGATAAATCAAATTTTAAAACTCCGACTCTGCCTTCGAATCCGATAAAATGACCTCCGTTCCATCTCTAGTGTTTACAGTGCCACAGAATACTTAGACGTTAGTATGTACCGAACTTATTATTACCGTTATTTTTTAATTTCTATGTAATTTCCGAACCACACGACCAATAATGTTAAAATTTTGATAGGACTATATTAAAAATCTGTTCTTTCTAACAAAATAAGAATGAACGAAATTGAACAACGCAAACATGACTTTAACCCCTTTCTGCAAGAAAACCGTGCAGAATTTGGGGATTAAAAGTAGACAGCTACCATCTCCTTAGTATGATCTTAAATCATGTCAAGTTTCATTTGAATTGAATCAGTAGTTTCGGCGTGATGAGAGTTCCCTATACAGAAAGATAGACAGACAGACAGACATGAAAGAAAAAAAATGCAGTTTCGCCATCAGTATCGACTATAGAGTGCCCCCAAATTTTTTTTCAAAATATCTTCAATGTACAGAATTCGGCCCGCTACAGTTTTATCTTCTTTCTTCTTATATATAAAATTCTCGTGTCACAGTGTTTGTTTCCTTACTCCTCCGAAACGGCTTTACTGATTTTAACCAAATTTTATATGCATATTCTGTAGGTATGAGAATCGGCTACTAGCTATTTTGCATACCCCTAAGTGACAAGGGTTGTTCACTAAGGCAAAACAACGTTTGCGGGGTCAGCTAGTTATAAGTATATATATAAGATATAGATATATATAGATTTATTAAAATGTGCTTTCGTTTGAACTAAATAAGTGTAGGTGTTATTGAGTAGTCATAATACATATGTAATTCGACATAGTACATATTATCTAGTAAGTAATCATATATTTTTATCTCACTCTAGTGTGTGTGGCCTTATTAGCTACTAGGTTATAAAATATTGGCTTGATTTTGATAAAATTAAATTTTGAATCTTGTTTTTGTGTGTTACTTTACGATTTGTGAATAAATTAATAAAATACTGATAAGAAGTATGTACCTACTTAATGGGCCTACCATTTTGGTCGTTAAGTTTATAGCAGTAATTACAAAGTTATGATACATGGCGCCTATGGATGCATAACGTGAATCGTAGATTTTTGACAATGTAATTATTTCTGAATTAATTTACTTTAAAAATAAATAAAACAAATATTTAAGAAATCCCATACAAAATGTATATCTGGCTTCTTGTCTGCAGCATTCTCTAAACTTGAAAATGTTTTGAATACTTGAGGGGCGTCCAAGTCACAGGCTTAGTAGCCTAGTTAGGAGCCCACGGATACTTATATCATGCATATGTTCTTTTGCCGTTAGATAGATCATCATCATCATCGTCCACTGCTGGACATAGGCCTCTCCTATGATACGCCACTCAGCTCACTCACTCGGTTAGATAGATAATGGCACATGTGATCACAGGCGATTTACTACATAGTGCTGAAGTTAGAATTCGTAGTTTAATAGTAGTTGTCAACTAACAAATAAGATAACGTGTAATGTATGTTATTCCAGGAATCCGACGACGAGATCTCCCACCTGGAGTGGGAGACGGTGCGCGTGCGCTTCGTGAAGGCGGGCACGGTGGACCGGCTCGTGGAGGCGCTGGCCACCGACGACGGGGAGCTCGAGTCCACCTACGTCAACGTCTTCCTCGCTACATACCGGTAATTACATACTATCTGTATATCTATACTAATATTACAAAGCTGAAGAGTTTGTTTGTTTTAACGCAAGGATCTCGGGAGCTACTGGTCCGAATTGAAAGATTCTTTCTCTCTTGGATAGGCCGTTTATCGAGGAAGGCCATAAGCTATTTAACATTACGCTACTATCAACAGGAGCGGAGCATGAATGAAAAATATAACAAAAACGGGGAAAAATATTTCTTTTTGAGAGATTTCGTTGCGTGACAGCATGTGTCTATCTTTTAAAGGTTGCGTCATTAGAACCTAAGGTAGGCGAATTTGTTCAAAATTTGAATTGGTACGACCAATTTTCGATAGTTGGCGTAGCAAAGCGCGCACAGTTTCGCTAGCAATAAATATTAGTGAACATTTCACACACAACACCAGCTGATCCCAAACTAAGCAAAGCTTGTACTATGGCTGCCGGAAAGCTGATATAGTTTTAAATACATACTTATTATACATAGAATCACCCAAACACAGAACAAAAATTGTATTCATCACACAAATATTTGCACTGAATATTTGAATCGAATCCACGAACGACCCTCGCAGGCAGACTTAATACTTACTACCAACTAAGCCACGAATTACATACGCTTTACCGTTTAAAAACCGCTAAAATTGAAAGAAATCTTTGGGTGACCTTGGCCATCTAATTTTGTGGCGATGTTCCGGATTTTGAAGAGTCTTTTTTGCACAAGGGTGTCGTTGCCTATGAACCTTTTGGCACGTTTCTCGACCGATTCCAGAGCTTATAGCTGGTACTGGCCAACAACGCAGTTTTTTTTTGTAATTTTAGGGTTTATCTCATAGTAAAATTTATTTTTAATAACTGACCTCATAGACGTAGATGAATTATTTTTTATACGTAACTTAAATCCTGTTTTTTAACCGACTGAAGAAGATTTATTTGTATTTCAGATCGTTTGCAGAGTGCAGTAAAGTACTGGACCTCCTGCTCCGACGGTATGAAGCGTTAGCTGCTGAGGAAGTACTCCCGACCGCGATCGATACATCGCAACAACACCGGAAGTAAGATATCTATTATCGTCATATACTTATTTATTATTTATTTCTTACGATAAATAATTTTCCTTAGTATTGAATTTACAAATCGTATAATTTTTAACAAAACAAAAATTTTTTGAATTCATGTGAACCAGATGAATTCAATTAGTGCTAAGATAAGTAGAGGAAATCCCCTCAAGTTAGCTGAACCATGTTTTCACCAAATCAACCGATTTTCACGAATCTTGGCATTTATGTGTAATTTGGTCAAACTTGAGAAATAGGTTAGTTTTTATTTTAATTAATGGTTTTTATCTGACAATAGATACAAACCATTAATTAAATCTCTGGGTGATGAGTGCAGTGCAGTGCTAGGTAATGATTTGGTCTCTTCATTTTACAATAGCTGCGTGTCACTGTGCTGTTATGTGGCTGGCATGTTGCTTACCATCAGCCACCATGACCTGCTCGTCACTCTGTACGATAAAAAAAATAAATCCGAGTGAAGCCGCAACGGGTCGTTAGCGTGTAATAAATATTAGAAGCAAGTGGCGAGATACGCAGCTGTTCTGAGTTTAACTGGTGAACGTATTGGTTGCAGGACCCTGGTGGCGTGTCTGCACGTGTGGCTGGACACCTACCCGGAGGACTTCCGGCAGCCGCCGCGCCACCCCGCGCTGCACCAGCTGCTCTCCT
The DNA here is from genome assembly GCA_963693475.1 of Ectropis crepuscularia. Lineage (NCBI taxonomy): Eukaryota > Metazoa > Arthropoda > Insecta > Lepidoptera > Geometridae > Ectropis > Ectropis crepuscularia. Next base: position 9,247,048 of record OY856344.1, on the reverse strand, counting down.
TCACGCAGCTCCACCTGCCCGGCTCGGAGCTGCACTCGAAGGTACGCAGACATACCCTGCACATCTCCACACATACTTCACGCAGCTCCACCTGCCCGGCTCGGAGCTGCACTCGAAGGTACGCAGACATACCCCGCACATCTCCACACATACTTCACGCAGCTCCACCTGCCCAGCTCGGAGCTGCACTCGAAGGTACGCAGACATACCCCGCACATCTCCACACATACTTCCGGCAGCCGCAGCGCCACCTGCCCGGCTCGGAGCTGCACTCGAAGGTACGCAAACATACCCCGCACATCTCCACACATACTTCACGCAGCTCCACCTGCCCAGCTCGGAGCTGCACTCGAAGGTACGCAGACATACCCCGCACATCTCCACACATACTTCCGGCAGCCGCAGCGCCACCTGCCCGGCTCGGAGCTGCACTCGAAGGTACGCAAACATACCCCGCACATCTCCACACATACTTCACGCAGCTCCACCTGCCCGGCTCGGAGCTGCACTCGAAGGTACGCAGACATACCCCGCACATCTCCACACATACTTCACGCAGCTCCACCTGCCCAGCTCGGAGCTGCACTCGAAGGTACGCAGACATACCCCGCACATCTCCACACATACTTCCGGCAGCCGCAGCGCCACCTGCCCGGCTCGGAGCTGCACTCGAAGGTACGCAAACATACCCCGCACATCTCCACACATACTTCACGCAGCTCCACCTGCCCGGCTCGGAGCTGCACTCGAAGGTACGCAGACATACCCCGCACATCTCCACACATACTTCCGGCAGCCGCAGCGCCACCTGCCCGGCTCGGAGCTGCACTCGAAGGTACGCAGACATACCCCGCACATCTCCACACATACTTCACGCAGCTCCACCTGCCCGGCTCGGAGCTGCACTCGAAGGTACGCAGACATACCCCGCACATCTCCACACATACTTCCGGCAGCCGCAGCGCCACCTGCCCGGCTCGGAGCTGCACTCGAAGGTACGCAGACATACCCCGCATATCTCCACACATACTTCACGCAGCTCCACCTGCCCGGCTTGGAGCTGCACTCGAAGGTACGCAGACATACCCCGCACATCTCCACACATACTTCACGCAGCTCCACCTGCCCGGCTTGGAACTGCAATCGAAGGTACGCAGACATACCCCGCACATCTCCACACATACTTCCGGCAGCCGCAGCGCCACCTCGCGCTGCACTAGCTGCTCTCCTTCACATAGTTCAGGCAGTTTACACTTGATTGCCATCTCGTCTGATGTTAAACGACGCCCACGGTGCGGTCTACGATGGAGCGTGCTTACCTGGGAGAAATTAATTTACAGATATGAACAGACTGTATCCATCGGGAAAATCTCACTCAGGCAACGCATTTCTCGCTCAAACAGCGAGGCCTATCTACTGACTGGACATGAAGGGGTATCTGGGCTTGCGTTGTGACACCCCCTTATATTTGGCACCCTGGGTGGTCGCCCTAACATCGTTAGTGATGGTAGCTAACGAACGTGTTTCCGTTCTAGGTACTACAGAAGTTAGCGGTGTTCAGCGCAGAGCGCAACGGTAATGGCGTAGGCCTGAGCGAGGGCGTGTGCCTGGCGGCGGGCATGCGGCTGACGGCGCACCTGACGGCCGCGTACCGGCTGCCGCACGTGCCGCACCGACACTTCGCCGAGCAGCTCACGCGCATGGACATGGAGCTGTTCAAGAAGCTGGTCCCGCACCAGTGCCTCGGCGCCGTGTGGTCGCGCCGCGACAAGGAGCGCGCGCACGACGCCGCCACCGTGCTCGCCACCGTCAACCAGTTCAACGCCGTCTCCTTCCGCGTCATCTCCACCGTGGTCGTGGAGCCGGAGCTGCGGCCCGCCGACCGCGCCGACGTGCTCGCCGCCTGGCTCGACATCGCGCGCGAGCTGCGCGTCCTCAAGAACTTCTCGTCCTTGAAGGCGATCATCTCCGGCCTGCAGAGCAACGCCGTGTACCGGCTGCGGCGCGCCTGGGCGCTCCTCCCGCGAGAAAAAGCGGAACTATTCGACGAGCTCGCGCGCATCTTCAGCGAGGACAACAACCGCTGGGCGCAGCGCGAGCTGCTCATGCGCGAGGGCACCGCCAAGTTCGCGGACACGGTCGGCGAGAACGACCGCCAGCTGCAGAAGCTGCTGCACGAGCGCGGCTCGCCCGGCGTCAGCCACGGCACCATCCCCTACCTGGGCACCTTCCTCACCGACCTCACGATGATCGACACGGCCATCCCGGACACGGTCGCCGACGGGCTCATCAACTTCGACAAGCGGCGGAAAGAGTTCGAGGTGCTCGCGCAGATCAAGCTACTGCAGGGCGCGGCGAACGCGTACCACCTGCCCGGGGACCCGCTGTTCGACCGCTGGTTCGACTCGGTGCCGGTGCTGGACGACCGCGAGGCGTACCGGCTGTCGTGCCAGATCGAGCCGCCGACGAATCCGCCGAAGGAGCGGCGTCCGAAGGTTCCGGAGGGTCGGGGCCACCGGAAAAACGACTCGATCGCGAGTACGGGTTCGAGTAACGGGTCTCAGTTTTATTGCGAGACGGACGGGCCGACGAACGGGGCGTGGAAGCGGGACAGCCTGGAGCGGCGCGCGTCGCCGGCGCGGCTGTCGCACGGCTCGTCGTCGTCGTCGCTGCCGTCGCTGGACGCGTCGCTGTCGAGCGCCAACAGCGGGCAGAAGGCGAACGGCAAGGCGGCGGCGGCGGCGGCGCCCGCGCGCGCCGGGCCCGACTTCTACATCATCCGCGTGACGTTCGAGAGCGAGTGCGTGGAGACGGAGGGCGTGGTGCTGTACAAGTCCATCATGCTGAGCAACAACGAGCGCACGCCGCAGGTCGTCCGGAACGCCATGCTGAAGCTCGACCTCGACGGCGACCCCGACTCCTACACGCTGGCGCAAGTCTTGCCTGACAGAGGTAACATTCAACATTATTTCTTCTTTATTCCTAATTTCTATCCATTCTATTTTCCTTTGCAAACACACGTATGAGTTAATATTTAACATAAATGAGTATAGTATCTACAATCAACGCACACAAAATCCTGTCGTAAGGTGATCATTATGCGCGCTTGGTGTTCTTAACTTTGGGATATTTCGAGAGTTTTTCGTATGACATTTTGTGAAACCATCTGGAATGTTATATCGATAGATTCTTTTACGAAAGATTTTTCGTTGTTTGGTATTTCGCGAAGTAAAAATTTCAAATCAAATTAAATCAAACCCCGAAGCAATAGATTTATACACGTATCTAATGTTACGAGATTCCTAAAAACCGGTCTAGTTGTTGACTTGTTCCTCGGCTTTCGTTTGGAACTATCTTATGCAAATAAGATGAAAGAATGTCGTTCGTATCTACCGCAAACAACAACATTCTTTTTAGACTTTAAACTTTAAAAAATAACTGTTTTAGATATTTATGTGTATAAATTATCAAATCTTTAATGCCCACGTATGGGGTCCAGTGCTCGCTAACATAATAATATCATTCTATCAATTTCTTGCCGCCTGTCTTCTGTCTTCTTTTAATATTCCTTTTGTTATCGGCACAATAGATAGGTAAACGTTATTTATGAAGTGAAAACTTCCTAAGCCGCACTTCTTGAGGACTATTACGTAGGGGGAAATCTTATATGTTCGCGTCACAAACACGGTAATTTAACGTCGTGGAGGTGGAGACTCGGACGTTAAATGCTTTATGGAGGGGTAAAATCTTTGTCTCCCGTAATAACATCATAGCTGTAGGTTGCAGCTATAGGTACAGGTGACGTACAGTGCAATATTAGTGCTGTTTAATATTACAATTCTAAGTTGTAAGTGGGCACTTCTGTTGGCAGTCCTGTCTGCTGCAGTTGGATTAAAAGATTTCCTCCAACCTGAAAAGCGTCTAACGCGCACTTCTTGCTCCGCTGTTCCGCTGCAACTTACAGCTGAATTGGGAACCTCTTCCTTTTTTGAAGTCGGTTATATTAAAACAACACAATAAGTTGTAAATGGCTCAATAAGTTTCATTTATTTACTACATTTTAAAACAGATCCCTAAATATATGGTGTATGGAAATTTCCATGGTTAAAATTTGACGTCTCAAATTTCTTTAACATCTTATGTGGCATGGGCCCACCGGTGGAACGCCGCGTTCATGTTATTTTAAATCTAAATTCCTGTTGATTTAGTCTAAATTTGCTCAACTGGGCCTTCTTTCCGAATCCATAAACAGGTTAATATTGTTTTTTTTAGTAGCTCTTCAGTCAATTTTTATTTGTATATAATTTGGAGAACCCGGATCCCACAACAGGTCGCCCTAGTGTGGCGTCCAATGCACACTAACACAATATGTATTCAGTCATTGTATTTCTTGTCACATGTACCTTTTCTTGTGTTTTTGTCTTTCGTTTTTGCCACCACTGAAACTTCAGTAGTTGTGTTTGCCACAACAAGTTTTTCCATATTCATTTTTCAAACCAAAACAATCTGTGTCTAAGTAATTGAATGTTCGTTTCAGAAATGGTTCTGCCAGCGAACGCGAACGTGTACTACGCCGTGAACACGGCGTACAACCTGAACTTCATCCTGCGCCCGCGCAAGCCCGCCGCGGACCCGGCGCCGGCGCTCAACGGGAAGCCGCGGCGGCGGCCATGATTGTTCACCTGCTGAAGGGAGACTGAGGGATGTGACTGATGCGCAATGTGACTCTACTTATTTATTCAAGTTGAATAATTTTCAAATTTCCCTTATTTTTTTTTCAATTTTATAGGTACATGGTACACATTGTTGTATTGTTTTACCATCTAAATACAATTTGTAAAACGTGTTTTAATGTGGAATTACTTAAGTATTTATTGAATTAGAAAGAGAAATTTGAAATGATTTAGAAAGAGAAATTAGGTAGAGGCCACATTATGCATTATGTGTAGACGTCGATCCACGTTGCTCATTCTCCTTTCAAGCAACTCCTGCCATTTGGACCTTGAACCAGGGATTCACAAAACTATAAGATCAAGTTCCTGTGAGGTTCTCCCACCTATCTACACTAATTTATGTAAAGACGCTAAAATATATTAATGAATCGTTTATCCTTATTTTTACGAAGCATGAGTTTATAACTGAACACTAATTATGAAAATTATAAGTTCCATTTATGCTGTTATGTGTGAATATGATCAAACTGCTGATGACTGTTTTGTCGGGTATATGGACTATTTGTTACATTATACAGATGTACCTAACAGGAAAATTTTCGATACTTAGGTACTTGTTCAGAATTATGGAATCATATAATTTAACAGGTTTTAATTAAAATGTATAATACAAATTAAATAAAGGTTTAGGTATCGATAATGGTTCTGTTTCGGTTACGGATGTAATTTGTTCCTATTTTATAGCAGCTTCATGGGAGAACCTTCAACTATTTATTTGTGACTAACCGATCGAGCCATCTGTGTTCATTTTGTGCTCGAATATACATTCCACGGTGTCTATATTTAACATTAACTTAATACTCTGTAATTATTACGATGTAAATAATGTCCCTAATTTTAAAAATCTTATGCCACCTCTAGGATATAATTCCATTGTGAAAACTCATCTATGGTCATGTGAAATATTTGTATATAAAGAAATCGTGTATATAATATGAATCTCATGTTACGGTGATTACTGAGCCAAAGGCAAATTATGTCTAATAGCAAGGTGCTGTCACTTTTGTATAACACTATAGAAGCTTTAATGTATAACATGTATGATAAACCGAATTTCTGATTGTATTACATGAGTATATAGATATTATGTGTATATGTGCGTAGAAATAAACATTTTACGTGTATTGGGTGTTCAGAAAGCCTGGAAACTTAAAAATTATTGACAGGAAAACTTTGGAGTTGACTGATTATTTATACGTCGAATTGAACATCCTGTATCCGTGTAGCCAATATTGCTAGCATTACTTATTTATGTTATATTGTAATGTAATAAAAAAAATGGATGTCTGGATACATAATAAATTATTTGACTGCAAAATTATATCTATCTACATTATTTATTTACTTTACATTCTTAATTGTATTCTCTCTAGTAGTCGAATCTTGAGGTATAAAAAAGATCAATACTCATGGTACCTATTTATAAGAAACACACTGAGTGCCTCTCTTTTCTAATTATTCCTTGTATACAAATATTGTATTGCTTGTTATATATATTATGTATAATGTTATCTGCCCGACGTTTGTGTAACTTGCTCGATGTTAATTTGTGTCTAATTGTAGAGTAATTTTGTAGTTTTCCACCAGTGTCTGTATAACATGTTTATATTAATGAAATAAAAGTAACGATACCTTTTATAAGACTATTTTATTTTGAACTTACCGGTCTTACTTTGAAATTTATCATAGTTGGGTCCACCCCGACTACATATCGGTACGACGTAGGCAACTGGACAACTTCTTGAATTTAGCGCGAAAATGGCAAACATGATCACACTTATGAGTTCGTATGTACGCTAAATATGAATCTAATTAAGTTATTATTTTGGTCTTCTCTTTAAGTTTTTCTAGTTGGACTTAAATAAGATCATGAAAACTGTCATCAGCATACCTAGTCCAGTTTTATTGGAAGTAGGTACAAAATGCAAAGGCAATAAGAGAACCCGCTGATGCATAGAGCTGATTTGATGTGATTCGACCAAGATTTGCTCAATTGTTTCACCAAAATGTTTGATTGATTCGCTAATTGGAAGTCTGTTTCTAATAAAAATTTAATTAGGCATCAGCGTTCAGTCAATTCAAGAGTGCCAAGTTGATTTTTAACCGCGTGCTCAATTTTGATGACCGAGCAAGGATTCTATTCTCATGATTCTAAGGACTCAATTAGAATCCTGAGCGTTAGCGAGGGAATCAAAAGAGCACAAGGTGAAAAATCTTTGCACTAAAGTGCAACACGTAACTTTTCATCCCACCCCAGAAAAGAAATGACCAATATGGAAAATATGGAGGGTTGAGGTACTACTATTCTTCACTGAAAGTGAAAGTTTCAAGTGAAAAGAAAATTGCGTGGCAAGCAAATTAAATAAACAAAACCGGCCAAGTGCAAGTGGGACTCACGCACGAAGGGTTCTGTACCATTGGCAAATAAACGGCGAAAACATCTTTTATTGCACGGGCCCCCTTCATTATTTATTTTGTTTAAGTACATTTCAAGAGAACATAAATATCGATCTGTTGAACCTCGATTTTTGGGTACGCAGATGATAGCACCGTCGTAGAGAGTTATATATCTAGTGCAAGAGCCAGTGGGCAACAAACTCAACTACTGAGATAAAGTATGATCAAGCGTTTGAACTTGGCCCTTGAGGCAGTCTCTAAATGGGGCAATGCCAATTTGGCCAAGTTTAAGGAACGAAAGACACAGGCGTGTTTGTTCTCCGCTAAAAGGAGTTCATTTCAACTGTTTCCTACTTTTTGAGCCGTATCCGTGCCGGCTACTGACCAGCTCCAGCTTTTGGGCGTTTCTTTGTCATTGACGCTCAACTTTGGCACGTACATTGAGCCTAAGGCTAAATTAGCCGCAAACTCAAAGTCCTCTCAAAGTTGCGAAGATACTTCAATTCTGAACAGTTGCTCACGTTGTACCAAGCACAGATTCGCTCCTGCATGGAGTACTGTTCGCACCTTTGGGTTGGATCGGCTAAGTATCAGCTGGAGACTCTGGGATCGATTGAAAGACGTGCCAAAAGGTTTAGAGGCATTGACACTCTTGTGAATAAAAGACTTCAAAGTCATGAACATCGCCGCAAAATTGCTAGCTTATCGGGTTTTTATCGGATAGACTTCGGAGAGTGTGCAACTGATTCGCATGATCTAATACCAACTTGCCCTGTCTTCTATCGGACTTCTCGTATCTAAAAAAAGCGACATCGTTTCATGGTTGATGTTCCAAAAACACGAACGAAGAGATTTGACTCCAAGTTTGTTATAAGAACGTCTAGGTTGTGGAATGCGTTGCCTGAGTGGGTTTTCCCCGACGGACGGATGGATGGACGCACGAACGGACGGATGGACGGACGGAGGGACGGACAGCGAAGTCTCAGTAATAGGGTCCCGTTTTTACCCTTTGGGTACGGAACCCTAAAAAGGACATGAAGGAGGTTCCTAGTCTAAGTTTTTAATAAATTAGTCCAAGGCGATATAAGTATAAATAGGTTTAATGTTTTCAATTCACAAACTTGGTGCACACGATGTAGTCCAGTCAATTTGGTCAATTGAAATAACAAAAATGTTGCCAGAGCCAAATTTTCGCAGAGACCTTGGGTTTATTGGGCTTCCCAAAATTTATTGTTTTTTCATCTTAATGCGGTTCACAGAATACATATACCTACTTACTAAGTTTCAACAGTATAGTTCTTATAGTTTCGGAAAAAAGTGGCTGTGACATACAGACAGACAGACAAACATGACGAATCTATAAGGGTCCCGTTTTTCGCCATTTGGCTACGGAACCCTAAAAATGTGTCAAGTGTTGGTTTTGTATACTTGTTAGTTAACAAAAATATTAAAATAATCATTTGGACTTACAGACATAGACCTACTTGTCTGATATATTGATTGTTTTTCAACTTAGACATGGTTGTTTGAGTAGCTGAATAATACAATACATATTATTTAGTATGATGGTTAGCCTTACGATGTAATTAATTATTGCTGGTCACACCAGATGGTATGACACCGAGTGTCATACCATCATTTCGTCACTGGTGTGTCAATGAGTCTGCCTCCATATCGAAGAGCAAAAGTACTCTTTCAAAGGTGGTGGGATGAAAAGGTATTTTACAGGCGAATCCATTGCACCGTCCTTGTAGGTAAAAAATTAGTACCTAGTCATAGGAACTGCCGATAGAAGTGAAAACTTATAACTCAGAATTTGATAGCTTACTTTGGAAACTACACGGGTGTAACCGGAGGGTGTGGTCTGGGCATGATGGCATGACCATCTAGAAATGCGTCAGCATTTCCCATTGGCTGACGCATTTCTAGATGGCCATGCCATGATGGGCAGGCTACGCCCTTTTGGCATTTCCCATTGGCTGACGCATTTCTAGATGACGAATGGTTAAGGTTCCGAGTTTACCCGAAAATTTCTTATCATACCCGTGCGTGACGCTAGAATTCAATTCACAGCCCACGAAAAATCTGTCTAGGCGCGCCAAAAGAAGTTTTCACTTCAACAACGAATTATCATAATGTTATCTACCAAAATTATAAAGCTCAAAAGAAGGGCTTTCAACGAAATGAAAAAATTGTTTTGAGCAGAATTCAGAAAAAATATTAGAGTTAAATTTTTGGTCATGGTTAAAATATGCACATCTTTCCAAGCTGATGGAAACAGTCCTTTATCTTTTGAAAATAAAAAAGTCGGATAGGCCTGGTATACTATCACTGCTAGAACCGCATTGGAGGATATCGACATGAAGGTAGAATAGAATCGTAAATATAGTATCGATAGAAGTGAAAACTTATAATTTAGAATTTGATAGCTTACCTTGGAAACTACGCGGGTGTAACCGGAGGGCGTGGCCTAGCTATGATGGCATGGCCATCTAGAAATGCGTCGGCGTTTCCCATTGGCTGCCGTATTTCTAGATGGTCATGTCATGATGGGCAGGCCACGCCCTTTCAGCCTTTCCCATTGTCTGACGCATTCCTAGATGGCCAATGGGCATGGTCCCGAGTTTACCCGAAGATTTCTTATCATACCCGAGCATGACGGTAGAATTCAATTCACAGCCCACAAAAATCTGTCTAGGCGCGCCTAAAGAAGTTTTCACTTCAATACATAAGTAGGATTGTAGTGGTAGGACTCTTTGCAGAGTCCGCCTGGGAAAGTACCACACCTTTGCCAGTTGTTATTCTACCGCAAAGCAGTAATGTGAACTCGTCACTAATTGACTCACTATGTTCCGGTTTGGTTAGGGCAATTTTTGCAGTGAAATTACAGGGAATAGAGATAAAACATCAATATCTCTGGGTGACGAGCGAAGTGCAGTGTTAGGTAATGATTTGGACTCTTTGTGTTCCAATAGCTGCATGTCACTATGCTGTTACGGGCAGGGGTGTTGCTTACCCTCAGGCACATGTCCTGAAAACTCCTCACTCTAAATTATAAAAAAGTAGTATACAGAGGTATAAATATGAGAGAGACATGCAACACCCCACGGTGTTGCATCTCTTAAGCCGTATTGCAGGATGGTAACAGTAAAATTTTTCTTTTATATTAATTTCGCCATCTACCGGGCTGTCATTGACTTCACTTGTACAGTGAAGCCACTGCAATCCAACCTTCAAGCATTTTCTTTAAATGTTGGGAACAGTTTTATTCTCAGGATTCACTTTATGACTTTAAAGTGTACTAGATGCTTTAAGCTGTCATGGTTGTCACAACACCTTTGCATTATTAATCTACCTACATATTTATAATATATCATCTCTGAATCGTGCGCGCGTTGCTACGCCATCTATCTAAAATTCATTACCAATACCAATTCAAATTTTGAACAAATTCGGTTACCTTAGGTTCTAATGACGCAACCTTTCACGAATCTTTGACGAATGACACATGCTACGAAAACTCTCAAAAAGCAAAATTATTTCCCGTTTTTGTTACATTTTTCATTCATGCTTCGTTCTTGTTGATAATAGCGTAATGTTAAATAGCTTATAGCCTTCCTCAATAAATGGACTATCCAATAGAGAAATAACCTTTCAATTCAGACCAGTAGTTCCCGAGATCCTTGCGTTCAAACAAACAAACTCTTCAGCTTTATAATATTAGTATATATATTAGTATAGATATAAAAGGCAAAGATGATTGATTGACTGATAGATCGAAGCACAGTCCAAACCATAATGGATAGTAACTTAAAATTTTGCACACATATTCGTGAATGGCGTGCAGCCCTAGAAAACGTGGGCACTCTCTGCGAGCCGCGGGAGCAGACACGCACTCAGTGCGGTAAAAACAGACGGCGATCCAGATCACCGACGCCGTCTGGGATCGCCTCGAGAACGCGAGGCATCGAACCAGTAGAGCAAAAAAGGGACAATAACTTGTCTAAAAGTATTTATTTAAGACAAAAACACATAGTAAGAATTTTTTTAATTCGGTTTGAATTCTAAGGGGGTGAAATAGGGCATGAAATTTCGTATAAATGGAGTGCGGCTGAAATAATGTGTAACACAACTCCAGCGTTTTTCGAAATTCAACCCCGAGGGGGTGAAATTGGGGATGATAGATTGCTGGAAGCTTTTTATTCCTATTTCGTAGAAATTGAATACAGCTATATGAAAATGTGTGGGAAACTTTTTACTCCTTGAACATATTTGCATGACTTTTCCCAAGAATGTAGTACAACCAAAATAAAGAGTTCCATATTACCTACAGCGTTTTTGGAAGCGCTGCTAGATGATAATAGTGAACCAAATTACAATATGGATATTCCTAAAATTTATTGAAAATAAGATGTGTTTTCAAGCAGTGTAGGTACCTATGCAAGAATTTTACTGACATTTTCTTTGGTGGCTTTTTGTCTAAACTAAAATTAGGGAGCGCTTTCCTCAATCTACAACATAAATATTATTTATCCAAAGACATATCTTTTTTTTTTTAATTTCCTACTCCACAGACTCCGGGGTCCGTGACTTTGTCATTTCAAATCTTATTTATTTATTACATATTTCTAGGATTAGCAGAAGAAGAGGAAAATAAGGGGGGAGGGAGTTGGGAACATTTTAAACCTAATACCCTCTAATAACCCCGTCTGTTGAGCCGATCACTACCGGTTGGGATTCCGCTAGTAATCGACTCGACATCGATTCTTTGCCTAATTGCCATTTGCCTAGCCACCTCCTCCTGGCTCAGAGCCTCCACTACGGCTGCATTTCTGTCCCTGATGGCCATCTGTAGGTTGAACTCTAGGATGGTCTTCGGTGATGCAGCCAACGCTCGCTGCACGAACCGACCCATTGGGTCGTCGGTGTCGTCAGCGTAGTATGTGAAGGTCCCCGTGTGCCGCGAGATTGCAACAACCGCATGGGGCACGCTCTCGTCCAGCTTCATGTTTGCCTTAGTTTTGATTGCAATTACCGACTCGTACGTCAGTCCCTGAGCTTCATAAATGGTAAGGATACGTGACCGTGTGCCTGACCCATAAACCTGTTTTGTCAGGGTCTCCTTCTCCTCTTGAGTGTGAACTAAAAAGAGGGTGTTTGGTAGGGTGTTGGATATTTGCGCTCTTTGTACCTTTTCTGCTCTAGGGACTTTATACGGGGTGCTGAGGAGTACATACCTGAGTATATTTCCCTCAGCGCATATGCGACATCCATCGGGTTGCGATGTGTGCAGAGCAACTCCTGGCTGATCTTTGTTACCAGGTTCGGGCGGTGATATCTCATGTCGAAGAGATTTTCCCTGTCGATATAAGGCAACTGATTGACGTCTCCGATGGCACCAAAATGGTTCATGAGAGCTTCGTCCACCATGAGGCGACTGAAACTCCAATGACATTTCTGCCAAACAAAGCTTGCCACTAAACTACAAATGAACATGTATTTGTAGTTTTATTGTTTCTATGGTTGGGTAAATTGTGTTGTCACACAGCTAAGGGCAAGTTAAGTGCAAGTAACAGCTGCGCTACGTTTAGCATTTAGAAGACGTTGGCATGCGTGGTGGCAGGCCGCGGCGCGGTCGCACCTGCGTGCCGCCACCGGTTGACAGCGGCTCGGCTGAAATTTTCATGGCCATCGTATCGAGCGAGGGTCGGGGAGCTGCGCGCGGCCGCGACGCGCCGCCGAGCCTCGCACGCGGGCTCACTCGCCTCCGCCGCGCCGCCGCCGGTGCCGCCGCCGCCGCCGAGCACAACAAACACACGCGAGCTCGCCCAGTGCCCAGTGCTCCCGCCGGACCGACCGCGGCATGCACCCGCGCCGCCGACCAGGCGCTGTCTCACCACCCCGCTATGTGTCCCACTCACAAACACGCAACATGAAATAATAAGGTAACCGACACATTTACTACACGTTTTAAATTTTAAGTCACCGATTCTTCATTATCAAAATTAATTTATTTGCCTTACCGATCAAGATCAACCTTATTTCGATTGGGGCAGAGTCGTAAATAAAAATATCGTGAATGACTTTCATGAAAAGGTATTACTAGTGAGCCAGTTTATGTAGTGGGAGCGGCCGGAGTCCGTTCGTAGCGAAGCTCTACAAATGCCGCAATCTGATTATGGCACACCCACAAAACCAAACAAAAAAGTCGAAAATAACATGATAATGTATAAACAAGAAAATTGTAGCCATTCTAAAACTAAGAACCAATCTAAGAACGCTCCGATTAGGAATTTCTCTTCCGCTTAAAGTTTTGCTTAAAGGAATCTTGTTAAGACAAATATTTCTACGATGGTAGCAATTAATCACACATGAATGAATCATTCATGTATTCGCGTTCATTTCCGAACGTACCTTTATTGGCATTTAAATCTCTCGTAGCGCAGCACCTGCGTAGCACGTAGCGAGTGTGGTACGACTTATAGACAAACGTAAGATTTCTATAAGGAATTATTATTTTTGATCAAGTTGTCATAAGCTTGCTGATGATAAACTTCGCTAATTGATTACTTTTTAATACAGGCATACAGCACTCAGTATAGTGATTAATTTATTTATTTTCTCGTAATGTTACATTAAAACTAGCGTAAAATTTTCAAAACACTACATTCCGTGGCTATTGACTTTCGATTTGAAAGATTTCCCTAAAATGTTCGTTTTTTTTTAAATGTTTTTGTTTTTTTCCAATGTCACGGTGTGCCGGCAAATCCGGGGTTGTAAAAAAACGGATGATAGAAGTCGATTCTTGGAACTATTTAATTTGCACTATATTATGCCACAATAATATATCATAATAATTATAAACTACAAGAAATTAATCATAATTGAAATCTTGTTGAACACTAAGCTCTTAGGTAGGTACCGTATTATGTCCGTAGAGTAAGAATGTCTGTAAACACCGATAAGACATTTTAATGTCATAACAGCATAACAACTAGTTCTATTTATTAGTTGGTATGAACTAAATCATTAAGCTAGCTTCCATTGTATTCGTTTCGAGCTAGTTGGTGTCTGAAAAGGTTTGATTAAAATGAATACAAGTATATTTGGTGCATCAAACAATTTCTGATTTTTCGTTTTGGTTTTTTTACACGTCCCATAAAAAGTATTTGTTTTGAGGGTATTTGTATGCTATAACTACTAAAGGTTGGTCCCCTAAATACTAAATTGGAAATTGTACTAAATCGCTCGTGGTTTCGAATCGTGTTTGCGTCATTACACCTTAATTTGTGAAACATTTTGGTTTCTATATGATTTGAACTTTCGTGGTTAAAACCAGTGAATTTGATAAAACTTTTTTTTTTTAAATAAAGAGTGACGAGACGATTAGGACATGTAGCTGATGTTAAGCAACAAGCCTGCCACATAACAGCACAGTGACACGCAGCTACTGGAACAGGAAGAGTCCGAATCATTACCTAGCACTGCACTGCGCTCGTCACCCAGAGATCTAAGTTGTTACATCTCTAAGCCCTGTAATTTCTCTGGCAACATTGCCCTTCAACTTATGCACGTGCATGTTGACTGGGTCGCGATCATACAATCTCACGTTCTCGCTACTAGGCGTTCCAGCGAGCGTTTGCCTTAAGGTGCGTCCCCTACAAAACGAGTTTTTTGTCCAGTTTTAAGGGCTATCTACTCATTAATCAAAACAAATATCAACTGGTAAAAAATACATTAAATTTTTACAACTTCTTGGCTTCAAAATGGTAGTTTTTTTGTGCGATAAGGTAAGAAATACTCAAGGTCATTTGCTCGGGGTACGCCCTTAATCAAATAACGCAAAACCAGAGTACTTACACATTATCGTGAAATCCTTCCGAATAAACTAATGTCCAATAGCAGTTTATAAATTAGCGGGACGGAAATACCTCCCAGCATTAATTTCGCATTGTCATCATAAACGCGGTCACAACTTTGGGTTTATTATTATTGCGGGCCACAGTCGTGATACGCAGTCGCGTGATTGGCCGCCCGCGTTCGCTGCACGCAACGGTGTACGGTGCAATAACTCAGGCTGGGGCGGCTTCGACTAACTTACTAAGTTAATTTTACTGTTGTGTGTTTGGCGACATATCCATCATTACGGTAAGGCTAAAACAATGCGTTATAGTACCACACTGTTTTTACTGTGGTCTTACAAAAATACATTCCAAAATAAACTTATTGCTATTGTGCTAATATTTGGCGTACTTCAAGGGTCGTAAAAGGAAGAATTTCATACACTTGGTAGTGTTATCAAAGACGCTAGTAGGTACCCATAGATGAAGATTTTTTTTTGCTACGCAAAAAGATCAACAAAGCGAGTGAGCGAGAAATCATTTTCAAGTGGAAATCGCTCGAGAGATGAAGAGAAAGTGAATGAAGTAACGTCATTACAATATTTTAGTGTACCCGAACGTAACAGTCTGATTTCGTCGCGGTGAAAATCGTGTATTTTTTAATTAATCCTTGGATTGCAGACGATTTTGTTAAATTATTTATGTTATGGCATGTTCTGTGCGTGAATGTGATACAAGACGATATTATAATCCGAATCATTACACTAGTCACCAACACATGTAAATATGATTTTTTATCAGGTCACCAAGCAGCCTTTGTGTGTCTTTTACATTTGACGTCTTTGGTAGGTACCTAATTATTGTACTTCGCCCAAATAAATTTTGATACATATAACGACTAACGTCCAAATAAACAAAGCATAAAAAAGGAGAATTTTAAGTAAGTCTCTTTTTTATAACTATATCAAATCTAATAGAAATTGAACTTTCGAAATTCAAAATTTGTAGTTGACTCGCAGTTGACTTGATTGGTGCATCATTTTTTTCCTTTGGGGTCGTCCTTTGGCTCATCACTATCATCTCCCACTCTGCACAATTTTATTATTGTAAATGTAACATTTTGTTAACAACCTATTAATGAATGATATAATATTTAAACTACAAATATTATATGTTCGTAATGGACAACACTGTTCAATCTAAATGATAACACCTTAATGCACCTACACTGACCTACACAGTTTTTACAATAAAGATTTTTCTATTCTAGACGCAAATAAAATCTGAGATCGGGTTACGTAATCATACTACGTATAAAAGGCACGATTGAAATGGTTATAAAATTTAATTAACGGCCGTACTTAAGCTAAAATAAAAAATGTGAGAAGAATTTGTGTTTTCAAAGGATAAACAAGGCGACGTACTTCCCCAGTAAACTCGTAGAAAAGTTTTATGATTCGCCATAAAGATCTTTTTTTTTGACGACAGGAAACGAAGGAAGGGTCTGAGAGAAAATAATTCGAGTTCTCTTTTCGGCAAGCGAGGTTTTTAAAGGGTTGGCGGGTTCTTCGTAAACTGTGAATTAAATTAGAAGTTTTACAGCATTGAGATGTTGAATTCTTGCTATCGTGCAGTCAATTCGATTTGGGATTAATTTGCATCTACTTAGATGAAATTCATTTTGTTTACTATACTAAAAATATTAAGATTTTGATTAATTGAAAATTTCTAGACCGTCATCTATCTATAGATAATTCAGATGTACTTACTTACTAATCTTGCTATAGTGAGTAGACAGGTGTGTATTGTAGCTAGCTATAGAAATAACAAGCTATAGAAATAACTTCTCGGCTCACTGTGAGCAGTTTGAAATCAAAGCTCAAACTTTGGATTATTGAGCAAATATTCTACAGAATTAATTAAATCTTAAAGTTCGATGTCTACCAATGAATTAAATTCCTCTTTTGTTCGTTGCAGAATTTACCCATAACGACAAATAAAAAAACTTACCTTACTAAAAATATTAAGATTTTTATTAAATCATAATTTCTAGACTGTCATACATCCATAGATATTCAGATGTACTTACTTACTATAGTGAGTAGACTGTTACTTTTATATATAGTAAATCAGTGAAAGTATGCGAGTGTTGTGAGGGAGAGTTCATAGCTCGTGAACAACTCGGGTCGCCTGCCCGGTACGAACAAAAAGGTTTTCCATGTTCTCATAAAAAAATCCATAAATGGGAACACGAGGGCACACTTGCTGTGCAGTTAGACTACGTACCTATGTTTGTGGGATGTTTTATATAGCCTGCTACTGAACGTTAGAAGCTATCATGGTCGTTCACTACAATGTTAGTCACAAGACTACCAGTACTAGTTCGACTATCAGTAGGTAGTTATCGTCCTGAAATACTGAGAAAGAGCATATTTCGATATGTCTGTCCCAGATTAGAGACTATTGTGTCCACTCTCTGCATTAGCCAGTTTGTCCGGAAACATGATGTAAAACTAACTACTTACATCGAATCGTGCCATTATATGACCGTGGTTAATATTATCCCGTATTTGGTCTACTAGCATTTATGTTTTTGTTAAAGTATGATTACTTTTTAGCCGATTGCGATACAAGTAGGGTAATGTTTCTCGGGAGTACATATGTATATAAATGTATTTTGTAAAGTGTTTGATTCCACCTACAACTTCAACGGCAGTTACCTACAGATTTTTATTAGTAAAGTGAGTGTATTTATATTTAAAGTACAAACATGATTGATCAAATACATCTATATAGTCAATCCTCAATCATCATACGAAGTAATCATTTGGTGGCCGCGTCGTAATCATAAGAATGCGCGCGATTTAATTTACCTACCTATTATTAAAAAAACTAGGGTTTTTAAATAATAAACTTAGGTTTTAAAATTATTTCCTTCTAGAGGGATACAAGTAAAATAACAATTTAATTTTCGACCTCTATTTGACGGCTTCATAATAAACGAAGTCAAATGTGGGGAAAGCTACGACTTACCATCAACTCTAGTGTTCTGGTAACACAATTGACCTAAAAGCAGAATCCAATCAATCACCGAAATGTCAATAAAATAATTGAATTAACGGAACAATAACATAAAGCCGCGTAGGCACGGCCCAGCTAACATAAATGGCGTCAGTAGAATTAGTTCAGATATACTAATAGCTACCAATAAATAAAGCTATTCGAAATACCGAAATTTGGCGAAGAACGAAAGTATGAAACGTCGATATCGCGTTAAATGAATTAATTAAAATGTCGGGCAGGGCAAATTGCCAGGCAAAATGAATACCTGGAGTACCTAAGTGAATGTTGATAGAGTGGTATTTTTTTCAAATAAAAAGTGACGAGTCTAGAAGGACATGTGTCTGATGGTAAGCAACATGCCTGCCACATAACAGCACAGTGACACGCAGCTATTGGAACATGAAGAATCCAAATCATTACCTAGGACTGCACTGCGCTGCCACCCAGAGATCTAAGTTATTATATCTCTAAGCCCTGTAATTTTTCTGGAAACATTGCCCTTCAAACCGGAACACAGTAATGTTTCCACATTACTGCTTGGCGGTAGAATAACTGGCAAAGGTGTGGTCCTTCCCCAGGCGGACTCTGCCAAGAGTCCTACCACTACAAAATGTTTTGTTGGTATGTTGGTGGAGCGACTGAGCGATGATGGCTCAACAGCAAGATAACCTCACTGTCCATACTGAGGCATACGAGTAGTATTGTATTGTAAACAAAAGCTGAAATTCAATAGCCGTGTAAGGAAGGCTGTGGAAAATAATAATGATGTTGACGATAATGCTGACGAATCCGTTTTCTTTTGTTTACTTGTTCATTTCTCATAATGTTGAAAACTATCAGTCAGCTTTTGAAATTTTATATTTGTAGGTCTGATGCCTCAGCTCAAGAAGATAAATTAAACTGAATTTCCTGTTTGCGCTTTGCTAAAAATAATTTGAAATTCAAAGAATTCTGTTCATTATACAACCACCCGTGTCACAAGTCTCGGGATTTCTCTCTCTGCCACACGATGAACCCGGCACCCGCTCGGTGAATCCATTGAATGCTAAGAAGTTCGTCTCTCTACTCTGTATTTTTAAGTGTGAAATTAGAGAAATTGAAAACAATTAAAATTATAGTGAATTGCTTATTTGCACTTTTCCAAAAACTGTTTGAAATTCGTAAAACTTTTTATACTATAGGTACCTACAGTACACTTTTCAGTGAAAATAACGATATTACAAACAAACAAAATATGGAATTTACATTTTAAATTACCGATTTAATTAATCATAAAATAAAACAAGATTAAAAGAAGGAGAAGAAAAACTAGATACATAAAGTTTTATGTTTTTTTAGGGACACAATAATTTGCTGGGTTTCTTATATTTGCTTGATTTTGCATCTATATTGGCGTGAGAAGAAACTCATACGTCTATTATTCCATACCTATTTGTAAATTGCCCTTTATCTGCGTTTCGGTAATTATTTTATTAAAAACATACTCATACAAACCGTATAGATTAAACTTGCAAACAGATTGGAAATCGATTCACCCTAGACGGCAACGGTATATATGATGACCAGCGGAAAAATAATATTTTATCGTGCTTCTGTCAGACATAGACATATCCACGTAACACCTATTGATTTGAATTTTAAGCATAAACAGCCCACTTTGTGTTCCCACTACTGGGACTCAGAGCCTTTTTTCACAAGGAGAGAGTAAAAACTTGAATTCTCCTCGCTGGCCAAGAGCGGGTTGGCAGATGACAAACCTATTTAATGACAAACCTATACATCTGCATGGACCTACGATCCCACGGTTGTGAAGCAGACGGTGTCACTACTAGGTTACCACGGCTTTTTTATGACTTGCCGGAATTCGAAAATATAAAAATCATAGATAAAGAATAAGTATATATAGGTACACTAGCTGACCCCGCAAACGTTGTTTTGCCTTAGTGAACAACCCTTGTCACTTAGGGGTATGAAAAATAGCTAGTAGCCGATTCTCATACCTACAGAATATGCATATAAAATTTGGTTAAAATCAGTAAAGCCGTTTCGGAGGAGTAAGGAAACAAACACTGTGACACGAGAATTTTATATATAAGATATATAAATCAGGGCTTTCCGCACGGTTCCTTTGTACCAATTGTAAGCAGATGAGCTATGGCGACATAGTGATGTGCCGCGACAAAAGTATGACACTTCCACAAGAGCGACAAGACAAGAGCGATCAGACCTGTGCTTTTGGTGTAAAGCGCTATATAAAGCGTTCTATCTAGAGTCTAACTCTAGATAGAACGCTTTATAGCGTACAAACTACAAACGCGTAGTATAATGTAGACGCTTAGCTAAAAATATTTACCTAAACTATCCCACTGCTGGGTGAAGGCCTCTTTTCTGTGCTTCTAGATAGCCTGATCTACATCTCATTTGCCACACAACCTTCTTCCGCCAACGGTCTTCAGACCGTTTAGATGTTGAAAATATTATTACGAAGAATAATCAAAGAAGCGTCCGAAATATAATAATTACCCAACGGTCCCGTTCTGGCTTCGATTAGGTGAAACGCCTCTAACGATTTAGAGGTTTTCTTGAAAAGTCAACGTTCCCCCCTCATTTTTAAATTTTTAAACCGAAAACGATTAATCGCTGGATAAAATATTATACCTACTAAGTAAACGCCTCGCGTTATAAATAAAGAATATATGTACGTAAGGTATACACAACACGGCCAGAATATACGGGCCTGCATGTAAACGTAATTTGAAATTCAAATCGGTGTTTATTTTTGATTCGGGGAAGGAAAGCCGTGTACCTACCTATTTATATCTAACTAATTTTCGCCTCAAAGTTTCGTTTACGTGAAAATATGTAGAGTAAGATCCCCCACAGCGAGACGTTATTTTATAAAATAACTAGCTGACCTGGCAAACGTTGTTTTGCCATATAAATTATTAATAGAAATTTTAAAAATCTAACATTGGTAACCCTAAACTTTAATAATAAAAATATTTTTTTATTTTTGTAAAACAATTTTAGATTTGCCATAACTTCCGAGAAATTTTAATCGAAATAGAGTGAAAACATTTAAGTACAAAAAAGACTAAAATTTATCAGTTATCGAGCGGGATGAAAAAATATTAAATTACTAAAAATGGCTGTTAAAAAATAGGGGTTGGTGATAAAAGAGTAAAAATTAGGGTTGTTTGTATTTTTAACGCCACATTATAAAAAAATAAAAAATTACCAATAATAAAAAATAAAAAAATGTTTGTCTGTAAAGTCGGTTTACTGACGATAGAACGTGACAACGTCTTAAGAAAATACTGATGGAATGGTAGCATTTTTCAAAAGAAAATTTTAATTGCATTTGTTTAATAGATTTGTATGTAAAAAGTAATCCGTAGAATTTAGTCATTTTCAATCAAAACAATGCAAAAAACAATGCAAAAAATCGGTTGTCTGTAGTCGGTTTACTGACGATAGTTGAACGTGACAACTTCAACTACGCCTTAGAGCGAAGTAACGCCGCATGACGTCATTCGGCGAGGTAACGGCGTTAATGGCACATGACGTCATGTTTTGCGGGCGTGCAGCCGGCTTCATCGAATTATAAGACGTTGTCACGTCAAAAGGCTTTTAGATGCCGGGGATCGAACCCGGGGCATTTCACATGCAAAGCGAACGCTCTACCACTGAGCTACATCCCCGCTTGAACTACTGGTCGAAATAATTGGTTTATTCCCCACGGCACTACCAAGCTGCACTACTGGTAGTGTCGTGGGGAATTTTTTTTCCCTTCTGCACTACTGGCCAGTAGTGCCGTGGGGAATTTTTAAATGTCTTACATCTTCATTCCCTTCTACACTACTGGGTACAAAAACGTTTTACCAATAGTGCGGTAGGGAATATTTCTGCACTACAGTCGTGTCGTGGATAATATTTCTGGACTACCAGCCAGCAGCATAAAATGTAACGGAATTTCGATTACCTCCACACCTTCAGGTACCAGGGTAACAGAAACAGTAAGGAGTTGCCATATTTTGTACAACTTCGTTCCATCCGGGTGTCCCTTGAAACCTCTTAAGTATTTTTTTTTGGAAACGATTTTCACTGACATATGAAAGTGATAGATTTAATTAATCCAGCTCATAGAAAACAAAAATAATCTAAAATACTAATAATTTGTACTCAGAGTGTCGCCAAACAAGTATTTTTTGTTCTTAAACTAAATGATACTTATATTATGACTTTTATTTGATTAAGGGTTTTAATGTGAGGAAACCTAACGTGGTAATTACACATTTTAAATAAATACATAGGAACTCTCCTATGATAATATAGTCAATCCAGTCAGACTAAGTTTCAGTCGCGCCCGGCAGCCTCTTCAGTCAGGGCGATGCGCGGTGCGGCGGTCAGTGTTACACGAGCTGCGATCACTCGCGTGTACTCTCGTTGAAAAAGGCCTCCGGACTTGTTTTACGGTGCCGACCTGATAATGTATAAATAAAACAATAAATCCAATAAACGGAATAATTTAGTTACCATTTGATAGTTACGACTGGTCGAGAGAACGGCGACTGCTGATCCGAATCCCCTGGTTCAAATCCTACGCGTACCAATATTTTCAAAGTCATGTTGCATAACGCCACTAACTTAAAAACGGTTACTTAAGAAAAAAGGCCCCGAGTCCCAGCAATGGGAACATTTAGTGGACTGCTTATGTTTATCTCCTAAACGCGTAGTTATGAAATTTTTTTTGGATATAGTGTAGTACGAGTATAAATGTCGATGGGAATGGTGATGTAAAAAGACCCATTATAAATTACTCAGTACCGACGCTGCTGGCTGGTAGTCCAGAAATATTACCCACGACACGACGGTAGCGCAGAAATATACCCTACCGCACTATTGGTAAAACGTTTTTGTACCCAGTAGTGTAGAAGGGAATGAAGATGTAAGACATTTAAAAATTCCCCACGGCACTACTGGCCAGTAGTGCAGAAGGGAAAAATAATTCCCCACGACACTACCAGTAGTGCAGCTTGGTAGTGCCGTGGGGAATAAACCAAATAATGGTTAATACAACTGTAACAAACATGCGGCGAGGTAACGACCGACGGTAACGCGGTAACGGTACATGACATCATGATTTGTGGGCGTGCAGCCGGCTTCATCGAATTATAAGACGTTATCACGTCAAAAAAATGTTGGGGTGAACAACCCTTATCACTTAGGGGTATGAAAAATAGCTAGTAGCCGATTCTCAGACCTACTGAATGTGCATATTCATAAAATATTCATTATCAAATTTGGTAAAAATCAGTAAAGCCGTTTCGGAGGAGTAAGGTTTCGGTAACTAACATTGTGACACGAGAATTTTATATTTAAGACAATATGCTAACTAAACCTTTGCTAGTACACTCTTCTAATGACAGGGATGATTTTCTTAGAAATTTAGTTCACTGCGATTTTGGCAAAGATAGAACACATACGTATATCTAGTTTTGTGGGTCAGTGTCCAAATTACTAAATATGCTAAATTAAAAAGTGTTGTTACTGTCGCATTTTGCAATACTGTTTAATTCATATTGTTGTTATCATTTTCGTTGTACGCCGTGGTGGCAAACATTTCCGATTTCCCAATCGTAAGATCGTAGGTTCAAATATTTTGCTTTACTGAGTATTATGAGTATTTTTCAAGTGCAGATTTACGAATTTGTCATTGCCACTGGACTTAACGGTGTAGAAAAATATCATGAATGTTCCAATTATCTTTCGCGTACATGTTTGTGTCGTCCCAAAGTCATCCGCCAACCCACATTTGGCCAGAGTAGCGGATTATGGCCTCGACTCTCACCTTGTGAGAGAAAGCAGTGTGAGTCTCAGCAGTGGGAACATAAAATGCTTTATGCAAATTTTGTGGGACGGAATAGTGTTAGCTTGAAATGTTATGAATCTGCATAAACTAGAATTACCTACTTAAAAAAAAAATTGGCAGTCATAGGAACTGCCGATAGAAGTGAAAACTTATAACTCAGAATTTGACAGCTTACTTTGGAAACTACACGGGTGTAACCGGAGGGTGTGGCCTGATCATCATGTCATGACCATCTAGAAATGCACCAGCATTTCCCATTGGATGACGCATTTAGATAGCCAATGGCTATGGTCCCGAGTTTACCCGAAGATTTCTTATCATATCCGATCGTGACGGTAGAATTCATTTCACAACCCACGAAAAATCTGTCTAGGCGCGCCAAAAGAAGTTTTCACTTCAATAAAAAATTGGCGGTCATACGAACTACCGATAGAAGTGAAAACTTATAACTTTGAATATGATAGCTTACTTTGGAAACTACGAGGGTGAAGCTGGAGGGCGTGGCCATGACCATGGTCATCTATAAATGCTAACAGATTTCTAGATAGCCAATAGGAAAAGCTGACGCATTTCTAGATGGCCAATGGCCATGGTCCCGAGTTAACCCGAGAATTTGTTATCATTCACGACCGTGACGCTAGAATTTAATTAACAGCCCACGAAATATCTGCCTGTGGTGTGCCAAAAGAAGTTTCCGCTTCCAAAAACGTGACGAGCAACACACGCAGTTTATAAAACAACACGCTCACTCATCTCACACCGACCACGTAGCAATGCGAGCATGGAGAGTCCAAATCACGGTTTAGCACTGCAACGTTCGTAACCCGGAGATATAAGATGATTTATCTCTTTGCCCCTTAATTTAACTGGAAACATTGCCTTTCACGCTAGAACACAGTAATTTACACATAACAACACATTTTTTTGCGGAGAATACATTCGCCTGCAACTTTCCAATTTTCCTCGCTAAATCATGCCAGACCCTGTCGAAAGCCTTCGAAATGTTGTCGTTTCTACCCGTGGTTGGAAGCGTACGCTTATAAACTTTTAAGTTTTATAAAGTTACGAAGGTCTGGCATCTACAGGCCTTTAGGTCTTAATCGCCTATTTCAGTTTTTTTCAATATGACTTTTCAATGGTGAGGCAATTATTAAAACTGGTTTAGTAATTTTAAAGTTTTCTATGGATTAAAAACTTTTTTATTTCTTATGATTGTAGCCTTATACTATTTTAAGTTTGTGGTTCTAATTTTATCATTCCGCATTCCTACGCGCTACTTTTGAAAATGGTAACGTAACGGAAACATTAGGGTCTTGGCACGCCATCTGCTTCTAATTTACTTATAACGACTGCATTGTAACTTTACGCATTTAAATAAGATTTTAGTTCAGTTTTGCATGAGAAATTGTATAAAGTTGTTTACGGTTTGGCAATCTCATCCCTTGTTCTGTGATGTTTGTTTAAAGTTAATTTCAATGATTACTGATGATGACTTTTGATGTGATGTTCAAAAATTAATGCACTTTGATCATTGGGTAGTGACGAAAAGTCACTTCTACAATTTGTTTTTTCTAACACTGCTAAAAGATTTCCAGATTTTAATATGTGGAAACAGAAACACTGCTGCTGGTAGATTTTTTCTCACTATCGCAATTTGGATTATGAAAGAGCCTTCAAAGTTCCTTATGCGAAGAAACGGACTTTTAGCACGAGAGTGTGGAAGGACTTGCCTATTTTGGAAGTTTGAAAACGTTAAAGTGGTTTTAGTTCGTGGAGACCTTGTGCTCACTTGCCAAAGTGCAGTCTGTACAAAAACCTACATACAACATACACATAGAAATACAATGATCAAGATTTTGCGATCTCCTGCCAAATAGCACCATGTTACTAGTTGATTTGAAGGCATATTTTTCGATCGAGTATAAAGCATATAGCTGTAGTATTTTACTGGCCCATCCCGAAGACAAAATTACACACTGAACCGCACCTGCGCTTCAGCTAGTGCAGCTATTGGATGGGTGTAAAAACTACTTGCATGCATAAAATAGTTGGTTGCTTTGCACATTTTTGCGAGTTGTTTCCTTTTGTCAAATCAAGTAATTTTTTTTATCATCAATGAAGATCTGGTACCATAGATCTTACAAAAAGTACACAGCTACAGCCAAAAACAATATCACATTAGATATGCAAATTAATTTATTATATCGGAATACAAGTCAATGTTTCACGTTATAAAGTCAATATAAAAAATTAGTAATTAAGTACATTGGAAAATTCCAGATAAGGAGTACAATTTTATAATATTACGTTAAACTTTTCGAATCTACAATTGAATCTGGTGCGGGGCGGGATCTATACTTCTAATATTGCAAGCGCACAAGTAATTCTGTCTTTTACGATTTCACGCGTGAGTGGCTGAACTGATCTAAATGAAATTCGGTACAGAAATAGTCCAGACCCTGAAAATAGACGTACATTAGTTTTTAATCCGAAAAATCTAGATGTTCTTTAGTTAGATTTTAGGCATAAATGAATAATTTTGCAATCATTGAAAATAAATTATTGTGAAAAACTGGCAAGCCCCGGGTTACCCTGTGGAGCGCAGCTAGTTAAGTGGCGCCTTGTAAAAACAATTCTTGAATTTGTTCCTCAACAATTTCAGATTCACACTAGGCATTTCGAGCTGAAATTCCTATAAGGTTTTTAACAAAAAAAAAAAATTGTAACTACGAGTGTTCGGTGCTGCAAGTGACTTGCATACCTGGAATTTAGATGTGATCGCTGAACGGAAACGATATATTCTGAAAGGCTGGGCTCACAACTTTTTTACTCGGTAGACAATATGTATTTATGTGTCTTTTAGGCGTTAAATTTGACTATTTTGTCGTCGTCCTAGTCTGACTCTGATCTCAGAGCTAGCACGTTCGACCATCGCATCTTTCTTAAACTACAGTCTATGAAAGATGCTATTTGTGCGATTTCGATTATGTGAGCCTTAAGGTTGGGCAAGAATCAGTATATCTCCCAAAGAGTACCATCATCAGCATAACTAACTATTCCAGTCTGAAGTAGGTCGTTGTTATGCAAATGGAAGAGCGTTGCAGTAAGAACAGACCACAGTGAGACTCCGGCGTTGATGGCCATTAAATTCGATGAACAGTAATCAAGAAGCACTTGGATAGGTTTGCCTTGCAGAAATTCTGCTATCTATTTGCAGAGACCAAATTCCATAGCTAGGAAGCTTTGCAAAGTAAACTGGAATGCTTTGGAGACGCCATCAAATGACACACAGAGAGCCTCTACATGTTTGCTCGATTGCCAGTAATGTGACTAGGGTAAGGGGGTTTCCAATACATCGATTAGGTATGGAAAAAGCACTATTGTCTATCACTGAGAAGGTTGTTTTCGTCTAGATATTCAAGTACCTTAACATTTCAAACACGCAGCATAATTTTGCAAAAAATTGAAGCGGTGGTGATAAATTGATAAATAATTACTGTGGACGGAATAACTGCCTGTTTTGGCTCTGGTTGCACATTTGTGACCTTCCAACTCTTGAGCACTATATCAACCTTTAAGGAAAGGCGAAACAGGCGAATATAAGTTCGGATATGTATTTTTTGGTAGTTAATTGGTATAATATATGTACTTTTGTGTTTTTTGACAAAAAGCAAATATATTTGTCCTGTTCTCTAACGAATAATCATGGTAACAAACTGTCAGCTTTTGTGAGGGTTAGAACTTCAACTTAAATTATTTGCCTCAATTGATCTGGCAAAAGACCAAAAAGTTTGTTACCTACTCGGCCAACACGAATGGACCTCGATTAGTAGCTATGTGAAGAGCAAGGCTGGAAGCAGAGCCGGAGCGAAAATATCTGAGCTGCACAATATCGCTAGACTCGAATTTTCGACTACGGAAATTTCGCAGTAAGCCGCACTACGAAGATCTTTTTTAAATTCGTAATAATAAATATATCAGTTTGACCTCACGAATAGACTAGTTATGAGAACTTGTAGTTAAAAGACATAAACTGAAGAATACATATATTGGCATTATTTCCGTATTAAATTGTCTACGTGATCAAATGAAGCAAATTTGGTAAAGACCGAAAATATTCACGGTATTTTCCATTCAGTAGATGTAATGTATTATCCAAATGATTCGGAGTTGCATTCCATGTTCGAAGCTCATTGGTATTCTTTTCGACGATCTTTTTCGTTCGGAGCTGAATTCACTTTAAGCTTTAGTGAGTTACCTGCAGGGCGTTCAATGATTAAATTTTAATGCTCACTGAGAAAATAATATAATCGTAAGTTTGTACTGTAGGTACGTAGGACTGTTTTATATATTTTTAAAACTATATAAGTATTATATCAGCTATCTGGCCGCCATCATACAAGCTTTGCTTAGTTTGGGGTCAGATGGTGTTGTGTGTGAATTGTCCACCAATATTTATTATTATTATATATATTCTTTATAGAACCGAATTCCAGAGTTTACATCCATTAGGTAGGTACCTAGGGTATTTAGTAGTAGAGACATAATACATACACTGAAGGTATTTTTTACAACAGTAGCAGGACAAGCAAGAAATGCGCGGTCAACAACAGCACAGTACCATGTCACTATTTAGTCCGAATCACTCACTGTTAACTAACCTAAAACCCAAAACTAACTAACTATGGTTATTACTACATACGGGTGACTCCCGCTCTGGCGCGTTCCTGGAGCATAGGTTGGCCATTGCCATTCAGCGTGGGAACGCGGCGACCATCATGGGCAATTTTGCGCCGGGAGCAGTTAGGGGTGGGTTATTCGGAGATTAGTTTTTTAATTATTATTTTATCAATAATAATAATTTATTTATGTTACTGCTCAACCTTAGAATATGGTTATTACTTGCAATAAAAAGTTTATTTATGTAAGTATAACGGAATGGATGGATAAAAATGGAAACAAACTAAAGATACAAATTTTAATTTGAGTTGCAAAAATTAATATAAAAATTTAATCGCAAATAAATATCTGAATATATATACATATATATTTTTTATAATATAGAGTGACGAGACGAGCAGATCACGTGCCTGATGGTAAACAACATGCCTGCCACATAACAGCACAATGGCACGCAGCTATTGGACCATGAAGAGTCCGAATCATTACCTAGCACTGCACTGCGCTCATCACCCAGAGATCTAAGATATTATATCTCTAAGCCCTGTAATTTTTCTAACCCTGTAATTTGTAATTTTCTAATATGTTATAATCGCCAGTACCTACCTATCTGCATTTTTACCTACTTTACACGCAAACTGCGTTGGTTTTATGTTCACAATGGCTTCCTGTTCAATAAAGACCAGTCAGATACGAGCAATAGAATAAACAAAGCTTCCCTCTTCTATTGAATCATGAAAGCTTCTATCTATGATCGTAAATCACCACACTAAATAGCATTATTTGGATGAATGCTTTTTAAAAGTGACGTCTTTTTCCATTTTCATATAGAATCCCATTTTTATATATGTACGTTTAGTAATTGTTGTGCACCACGTTTCACGTTTTCAAAGATTTCTGTCCATCCCAAAGTTGCCTCGAAGAAATCGCTTTTAGCGATAAGGCCACCAGTTGTTTAACTATTCTTATTGTTTTTCCTAAATTGTAGGTAGGTATCGTTTATGGTGTGAACAATGAAGAATTCATATTATTTTTGGGATGTTTGTTGCTCAATCACGTGAACTTCTGAACGGATCGAGTTGAAATTTGGAATACAGTTAGATATTAGTCTACAATAGGAGATCGATCTAAATTTTATCCCGGGGGAATAACGGGAACGGATACTACTCGGTTAAAATCGGGGCACATAAATAATCGTAAAAAGCATACTAACTGTGGGTACATAGAAATTCCCAGGCACATAACAAATATGTGTATTCATCGCACTAGTATTTGAACTGGGTGGAAATCGAACCCACGACCTACGATTATGTGGGCTAACTTACAACCAACTAAGCCACTGGGTCAAAATGTATGTAGCATTAACTGCTTATTACGGTTTCTCTAAAGTCTAACCCATTATATATGGCTGTATAGGAGCACCGAATGGACCCATAATAATTATTATTTATCGATAGCGAAATATTTTTTACTCCCACGCACGATCGCCTGAAGTTCACTCTTCCGCTGTCAGTTTCCTCCCACACGTGCTCTCGTTTCCTTTGTCAATGAAAGATTGTTGTTCATGCTTTAGTTTGTCGTTAGTACCTACACTAAATTGCTGTACTGTTTTTCTGCTAAACTAATTTGCTGTTCTGCTGTTCGCATGCTGGTTGCTATTTCCAAGAACACAGATGTTAATTAATGGAAAGATACAACATTTTACTAAAAGCTAGGGTCGGTTGTGTGCGTCAGGTACTGAATCTAAAGAAGTGGAACCGAATTTTCAAATTTCATATAATGTTAAGTCGACAAATAAATTAAAAGACAAATTAAAAGAAAATATATGAGTAAATAACCACACGATCGTCAATCCCATAAAAAAATAGACAAATTAGTAAAAATACGACTTAACTACTCGTAGTTCAAATATCTCTTGATCCAGCTTCTTTAAGGGAATATTTTACACTAGTCTAATAGTATAATTAAGCGCGTCAGGGATATCGAATCAATTTTACACCTATGGGTATAGGTAAGGTATCCTGAAGATAAAGGCAATTCATTCCGAAAGGGACATTTTAGGGCCTGAAACGTGACTCGAAACTAAATGCTGATCCCTCGTTGATATTTTACAGGTAGGCTATTATTAGTGAATAAATTGATTTAGTAGTTCGTTGGCTGTGATTATTTAAATTCAAAAAGGTAAGTCCGTAAAATAAATTACGTGAAATTTATTATTGTGGACATCCGATTACGGAAGTATTAGATATCCAAGCAGTTCTTTAGCTCAGAAAAGGCAGGTTGCGCTGTAGAATTCTACTATTGTAGTAGAAATTATTAAATAATTTCATTTTTAATCTTTAGATCTAATATATTTTTTATTAACCAGCTTGATCATCCGTATTCACTTGAAAAAAAAAGTGTATTAACTTAACAGTATCACTGAGACAAGAAGATAGCATAATATTGGGGGCTGGGAACAATGACTTAAATAAAATTAACACAGGTATGTGTTGGTAATTTTAGACATTGTTCGAGTAATCCACGATACGCTATAAAATATTCAAGCCATGTGTAGTTTTTATTTGCGAGCTTTGAGTTTAGGCCTAAGTTTTAGTCCTAAGCAAATACCTATTGCATTCCTGAGTTCTGTTGTAATTTTATGAAAGTAACGAATATGCAGTTGCTTTAGTTGACGGTTTTCTTTAGCATTCCGCACTACTCTCCATTAGACGTCTGTGTCACAAAAGGCTTCTGATTTCTCCCCCTAAGGTTGTGAACTAAGAGCAGCATTTGTAAGGAACGCGATCTTTATTGGCAACATGAACGGACTGAAGATAAACTACGGAACACGGATTATTTATGGATCGAACAAGAGGCTCGATTTGTTTCTATACACGTTTTATTTTTTTTAGAATTTCCGCGTTTTGGGTTCTAAGGGCTCATATATATAGTATAAAATAATATATAAATAACTTAGAGCTTCTAGCGATAGGGCCGCCAACTTGTCGCACTAGTTTTAAAGTTAGTATATTCTTTTCTTTTGGAGTGTCAATAAAGTGTATCTGTCTATCTATCTACTTACGTACATACTATTTTTAAAAATATTTTTTCTGACAATATTTCTGTATGGCCATTAAAAAGGATGAAAAAAACGTGTTGTTGCAATAATGTATTTTAAAGTGTGTTTTTCAGGGTTCCGTAAAACGTAAAAACGGAACCCTTATAGATTCGTCATGTCTGTCTGTCTGTCTGTCTGTCTGTCCGTCCGTATGTCACAGCCACTTTTTGCCGAAACTATGAGAACTACACTGTTGAAACTTGGTAAGTAGATGTATTCTGTGAACCGCACTAAGATTTTTACAAAAGTTTTTAAAAAAAAAAAAAAATTAGGGGTGCCCCCCATACTGAGAACTGAAGCTCAAAAAATTTTTTTTCATCAATCCTACACGTGTTGGGTGTCTATCGATAGGTCTTCAAAAATGATGTTGAGGTTTCTAAAATATTTTTTTGTCTACACTGAATAACTTGCGCGAGAGACGCTTCCAAAGTGGTAAAATGTGTCCCCCCCCCCCCTCTAACTTCTAAAGTAAGAGAATGAAAAAACTAAAAAAAATATATGATGTACATTACCATAAAAACTACCAACGAAAATTAGTTTGAACTCGATCTGGTGAGTAGTTTTTTTTTAGTACGTCATAAATACACTATTATTGAAACTTCGATCAAAGTTACAACGAACTACAAGAACTATGTGTACTATGTATATTATGTTACTTGCTGCAACGGAACCCTTCATGGGCGAGTCCAACTCGCACTTGGCCACTTTATTTAATAAATTCCTCAAAGGTTAATAACAAACGTATTTCTATACTAATATTATAAAGAGGAAAGATTTGTTTGTTTGTAATGAATAGGCTCCGAAACTACTGGACCGATTTCAAAAAT
This sequence comes from Ectropis crepuscularia, assembly GCA_963693475.1. Taxonomy (NCBI): domain Eukaryota; kingdom Metazoa; phylum Arthropoda; class Insecta; order Lepidoptera; family Geometridae; genus Ectropis; species Ectropis crepuscularia. The sequence goes on along the minus strand of OY856344.1, from coordinate 9,214,535 downwards.
TCTTTCACCTTTGGAAAGCTACATTATTCCCGAGTAACATAGGCTACGGCAGATGGCGCTGCAGTTGATATCTAGGTTATTATTCGAGCGAAGCCGGAGCGGGCCGCTAGTATTTCATAAACTGAAACTATTGAATGTTATTCGAGAATTCTTACTACCTACTACCGATTGATGTCGAAAGTTTATATTTAGTTCTATATAGGTAGCGAAAGTCGTACTACCTACTATTCAAAGATTGTCTAAGTAACTCTACATAAGTACTGTTGGAACCAAAGTTTGATTTTATCGTAAGTACAAACATAATGTGAAATGCGCATGCTCCGTATCATTATCGGAACTCCATCTTCATGTCCCAGTATTTCAAAGTTATTGAGGTAATTTACATTCAAAATTACGGAGTTCGTAGTCCTTTAAAGTTCGTGCTTCCTCAAGACTAGTTGTTATGTTGTAGAATTGCATGGAAATTGTGTAGCTTACAAAAGTGCTAGTATAGTTAAAAGCAAGATAAGTATCCTGGTTTTGTAGTGGGGTAAGTCCCCTATATTTCGATGCAGTTTCTTGCATCACGGAAGTGGTTTGGAAAATGTTGATCAAGTTTTGTTTTTAAAATAGGTAATTTAAAATCTATATATATAAAAGCGAAAGGTCACGAAAGCTCAGAAACTACAAATGCTAGGAGTCTAAAATTTGGCATGGAGGTGTCTTTTAGCGTGTAGACGCTCGCTAAGAAAGGGGTTTGCGAAATTCAACCCCTAAGAGGGTGAAACAAGGGATGAACGATATTGATGAACATTATGAAATCATAATGAGAGTAATACGTACATTTATTTCCCCCACGTAAAAAAAGGAAAGGCAAAGCATTTGAGTTCGGAGAAGAATGTAACACTAGAACCAGTGACTTAGAAAAGTAATTTAGATGTTTCCTTATAAGAAAACGTTCCTTTTATTTTTAACAATAATTAAATCTCGTTCGAATTGTCCTCGTACTACCCAAAACTGATCATAACACTATGATGTAATATTCTGGAAACACATACAAAAGTTTCGATCAAAATAACACAAAATTTATCGCATTTTAGAGTGAAAATTATACTAGCTTTTGATAGTAAACAGCGTAATTTGGAACACGTATTTAGTGGTTTGCGATTTTCTCTCAACTCGTTACGACACAAGAAACCTTTTTCTCGGAGTTCTTTAGTCATACTCATACTCTTTTATTGATAACGAGTAGTTACATGTCATAATATTCAAATATTACCAATACAAGTCAATAATTAAAAAAAAACAGACATCAATTTAAAATCCCATTACAATAAACATCAAATAATACATTACATTAAAATCAAATTACATTACAATTAAAAATTCCAAATAAATGACAAAAATAAATAGAGTAAAATTAATCCATACTTGAATATAATGGAAATAGGCATTTTCACAACATGGGCATGAGAGGGGTATGTTAGAAAAATAGGCGCGTCCTTAATAAGAATAATTTGATGAAAAGAAGTATAAATGTCTTGAATGCAACATTGAGAGTTTGAGAAACACAGATCAAATTGCTAGTACTTAAAATCATATTTCTATCATCCTACTGTTAGCAATATTAGTAACTAGCTGATACCCGCGACTTTGTCCGCGTGGAATAGCGAAGTGTATTCGAATAGCATTGTAAACTACCTATTTCGGCTTAGTTATTTTAAGAATAAGACACGTAAGTTTAAATTCTTAATTAAGTTTTTAGCGGATTTGGCAGACGAAAAAAACAACGTTTGGGTTGGGATACTTAGAACATTTAATAGACACATGATATAAACACAGATATTATAGATAAAAGTAGTCACATCTTGTATTCAACTTAGCAAACTATGACCTTATATCAGTACATTTTTATAAACAACATTTTTTGTATAACCGTCTTTTGCGAAAACATAAAGGCTTTGTGGACTCGATACGCGTGAGCATGCTACGTAGAGTTGCCCATGAGAAAAACATTTTTTTTCTAAATTTACTCCTGCAACTGTAAGTGTCTGACCTTGAGATTTGTTTATAGTTATGGCAAATGCTGCTTTCAGTGGAAACTGCACTCTTTTAAATGAAAATGGCAAATCAGTCGGAATTATGGGAATACGGGGAATCAAAACATTTTCGCCTTTTGCCATTCCAGTCATGATTGTAGCGGTTATAATGTTACGTCCCAGGTGTGTAATTTGTAACCGTGTACCATTACATAGTCTTGGCGCGTCGAGATTCCTCATTAATAGGACTGGAACACCAACTTTTAGTCTCAACTTATGGGATGGCACTCCTGAAAGCTCTAAAGAGTTGAGAAATTCTGTAGGGTATGATGTGATTTGTTCAGCGTCTATAATATTGTCAACTGATGAGTATTCAACAACATCTCCCTCAACGTTTGACATGATTTGCTCATTTATTTTGTGAACTATTTCGTTAGTCGGAGCCAAAATCGCCCTTTCACATAGCCATTCTCGATTGTTCATATGTGTCAGAAGAGCCGGATATACATTATTTATAAGGTCTTCTGTGCTGTTGACCATTTGACAGAACTCACGGCAAAGTCTAATCATGCCGTTATTGTTAGTTGGCATACGATCTTCTCCAATTTTTAGTATAGCTGCCGCATATTGCCCTGCTTGAGAATCATTGTGGAGTTGTACTCGCATATTTGTAGTAAGACAAAACTTTTTCACATGAACCCATAACACAGATGCTTTCAAACATGCATTTATTTCATCTGCCGGAGTTCCCCTAGTAATCACCGGAAGAGTCTGCCTAAAGTCACCAGCTAAAAGTACTACCATCCCTCCCATGATATTCTGGTTACCTTTGATATCCCTCATTGTGCGATCTAGTGCTTCAATTGCCCTTTTGTGGGACATCGTACATTCATCCCAAACCAATAATTTACACTGTTGTAACATTCTTCCGCGGTCACTGCTTTTGCTAATGTTACATACCGGCATTTCCTCACGGGCTAAGTTCAATGGTAGCTTTAGAACTGAGTGCGCTGTTCGGCCTCCACTAAGTAGCGTAGCAGCTATACCAGAAGACGCTACTGCAACAGCAACTCCCTTATCTTTCCGGATTTGAGCTAATAATAAGTTTAAAACATAGGTTTTGCCTGTACCTCCTGGAGCATCCAAAAAGAACAAACCGCCTCGGCCACTGCCAACTTTTTTAATTATTGTGTCAAAAATGTCTTTTTGTTCTGAATTTAAAAGTGGAAGGGCTTCTGTTACTTGTTGCATTAATAAATCAGTATCGTAATCCAGTTCTCGCATTAAATCACTACTAACTTCCCCAATTCTATGTGGTCTGCTCATTCCAAAATCAGACAAATCTTTTCCAGTAATTGTAATCACTTGATCTTCAACTTTTGTTAACGCGTCATTGTAAATTAAATCATTGTATGAAACATTTGGATTCTGTTCTTGCAATCTGTGCAAAATATCATCTGCCATATCATTTTTATATTTTTCCCACATATCTTGAGGATTTGAGAGTCCACATGTTGCTATTAATACAGCGAAAAGCTCTCTCAACTTGCGCGCAGATTTACATTGTACAGCCTCTTCTAGAGTTATGTCCCAGTGATTGTCATTCTCTAATAGTCCTCTTTCCTCGCATGCCTCACGAAATGTCGATAGTTCTTGATTGTGGAGATTTTTAAGAGCTTTGAAAGAGGTTGGCCCACGTACATGGTGTAAAAGCATTCTTAAGCAAAAGCATTCCATATTGCTAACATGTACCGTGTATACTCGACCTAAAGCATCTCCAGATTTGACACCAGGCCAATTCGGAACAGGTACCCCTTGGATTCGGCGTTTCCATGCTCTCCTTGTTGCGTTCCAAGTGTAGTATCTCGGCACCTCAACATACAGAAGAGTTCGTGCAAATTCATCTTTGGAACACAGATCAAAAAAAGCAGTAAGGGTCGTTTTTGGAGGAGATGATAATCTGTCTTGAAAATTATTTTCACTAAAGTAGACACGTTCGCCATTTTCTAGGTGCACATTGAGGTGTGTGACTGTTGGGTGCCTCTCGTGTAACGGGAATCCTAAGAGCCGCCACACAGCTTCGTTGCTACTGACATAACGACCCGACTGATATGTACGTACTTCGTCTATGAGCTTGGCGGTGTCTGTGTTTCTAAAATTAAAAATGGCTTGGTCGCTACCTTTATTGATATATTTGCAGATATATTTTATAGCGCGTACTGAACTGCAAGCCTCCACATTTATATGGGCGTTGAACATTTTTGACAGAATGGGCGAATAAGGGACCACCCAGCCATTATCTATAGTAACGTAACTACGATTTCGTAGTTTTACAGATGCCGTTCGACCTCCGTCTACTGGCGCTCTTCTACGATACATCGGGTATCCGTTGTCATTGTGGACAGTCTCTTTAAGAAGCCTGCGAGGATATTTTTTCGTGCATTTCCCATCCTTCATGCAAGGGCATTGAGGGTTTTCAGGACCACATGGCCCATGAATCATATTTTTAACAATAATTTCATGGAGAGTCTTATCATTATTTGAATCCGGTATTTCAGCGCTGATGATTTTATCTATTTGATCGGGTCTCAGCTTGTTCTTCAACCACACTAAAATATGCACGTGAGGAAGGCCGCGCTTCTGCCATTCTATCGAATACATGAAGCACAATACCTCTCCAAACATTTTTCCTTTCGTAATAACAGCGATAAGCTTTTTAACTTTCAATCTAAATACTCTTGCAACGATGTCATGTCTATCTATCGCGCTTTGTCCCGAGTGTAGCTCATTAACTATCTCAGACCAACTTGGATTACACGTAAAAGTTATAAATAAATCAGGACGTCCATATGTACGTACATAAGCAAACGCGTCCTGTGTATATTCGTGTAAATACCGGGGGCTATTTACGAATGAAGATGGTAAAATTACCATTTTACCTAAATTATTCGGATTAACATTACCATCATTTGCTACAGCATCTTGAAGGTGAATGTAGTTTTCGGCTCTTAATTTTCTTTGGTTTAATGATATAAATCTTAAGCGTTCGCTTTCAACTTTTACGTACATATCAACATAAAACTGATTTGCCAATTGTTTGCATCGTGATATTATGTTAAAGTCATTTTCACGAATCATCATATAGTAGGCATAAAAATCCATGCACGAAACTTTTTTATTGGTAATGGGACATCCTGTCAAAGGATTTACTTGAGAAGTTTGAAAATGATAACCTTCTTGCCCCTTGCTGAATATTAACGGATATTGCAAAGCATCATAAAATTTGTGTGTATCTGGTACCCTGGTCAACGTGTCATTACGGGTATGTAAAATTATTTCACGGGAAGCAAACTGTTCGCCTGAAACTACAGCTGCGACGTCATTGATTAATGGTGCATTATACCGTCTTTCATGTTCCCCGCTTGGAGTACGGTCAGGGTGTATAACTAACTTGTAGTCTTCTCCCGGCATTCTTTCTAATGCTGTTTTGAAAGTGTTAATGAGTCTGTTATGGTCGTGTAACATTCTCTGAAGTTTTAAAACGATGTCTCTTTCAACTCCCTGAATATTTTGACACCTACGATCAACTTCGTCATTTTCGTCTCCCATGAAGTATATCTGCAAAAATTTTGGTTGATCGTTCGTAGGCAGCAAAGAGCCAATTTTATGATAAATTTGACCTTGGACAGTAAACGTAGTAGAAAATCCAGGAAAAAGAACTTCGTTATCAACTCCAAACGATGTCATTTGGAAACAGCAATTGTATTTCCTTATTTTATTCAAAAAACGCCGTGATTCGTTGATTTCGTACAAAAATAAAGATTTTAAGGGTTCTTCTGGCTCACCAAGCGATGGAAGTAAAACTTTACCACCAGAACAACACATACCGGGAGTTTCTTCTTTCCACTTCAATGCTTCGCAATGAATACACTTTTTATCCATCAGTCCTATGAAAACCAATCTATGATTAATGTAATCGATTAATGGGTCATAGTCAAAAGCAGCGTCATAAAATCCCTCCCATGTATTGCGCGTAAATGCACTTCTCCGTTGTGACTGTCTCTCAGCATTTAATAGACGTCGTCTTTTTAATTCTTCATGGGACTCTGCAGCAATCTGTGACGCATGACGCTCAGCATCTAAAAGTTGACGTGTCTGAGTTTGCTCTGCTGTTTCAGCAGCTCGTTGAGCTGCGTGACGTTGAGCATCTAATAGACACCGTGCTTGCTGTTGCTCTTCAGACTCGGCAGTTCTTTGAGCTACATGACGTTCCACATCTAATAAACGACGCATTTGACTTTTATCTATAGATTCAGCAGCTCGTTGGTCGGCGTGACGTTGGGCATCTAATAAACGCCTTGCTTGCTGTTGCTCTTCAGACTCTGCAGCTCTTTGAGTTGAATGGCCCTCGGCATCTAAAGCCATACGGGTTTGAGTCTGTTCTTCAGATTCTTGGCTTCTAGCAAATTTCACAGCGCGAGCTCCGGTAGAGCTACGCGATAGATTTGTTTTGCGTTTTTTAGGCATTGCAGTTTAAATGCAACAAAATACAAACAACACAGAAATACAACAAACAACATCAACAATTAATTTTAAAATCCTTCTACTACATTAGGCGGATTAGGCCTCATTCGCACGGGAGCTTAAAAGCGTTGCGTTAAAACTCAGCGTTAGCGCTATTATAACGTTCTCGATATGACTGTTCATACAAACGTTTTAAAATCACTCTTTTCGTTTCGCTTTTCGCTACACAACAAACATACAACGTGAAAATGGTTTCTACTGAATTACTTAATACAGCGATTTGTGTGTCTAGAAAACAAAACGCTTTTTGGGTTCATCTTTTGAATAAACTGATATATTTAAAAGGGTAGGTTGTAATATTGTACGAAGAATTGAGGTAATACCCCATTATTTGTCTAGTTATTTTGTAATGTCTATCACATTTTATTATTTTATTCGAATAATCTGGCAATGTTTTTGTATGTAGAAGTGGACAACACTCCACCTATAAAATTAGGACCTCAGGATCCATAACCGTATCACGTTTCACGTTTCATTGCATCGTATCACGGCGCTGTTAAAATATCTACGAATAAAATAAAGTGAGGAAGAATACTCTTATTACAAATTATAAAAAAAATAATGTAATAATACATTATAACATTATAGATAATGGTGTACCATTTTCTGTAAAACATAGAAATCAATGTAAATTAACAGATTCCATTGTCATGGAAAGTATATTTTAAAGTATTGACTTCTTTATCTGAGGACTTTCTACTCCTAACATAAACAAACACGTCCCACCGCCAAGCGAGCATGTGCATAGCATGAGCATGAGCATGAGCATATTTACCGCTCGTGCGAACAATAATAGGACGTTCCATACGATCTATTTTTTTAACTCTCAAATCTCAGCGCTCAAAATTCAACACTGCTCGATAAAAAAGCGTCGCGTTTTAAAAGCGCTGACGTGTGAACAGATACTTGAAAATGCATCTGTTCCATTTTGAACGATTTTTTAACAGACGTTAAAAAAGCTCCCGTGCGAATGAGGCCTTACACTATACTGTCATAGACAACCTAATATTTGCATGACGTAAGGTTGATTATGGAGTTCTCAACATTTAAGATCTTACTGTAATTACCCATTTTCGCAAACAGTCTGTGACATGTGCTGTCATAGACTTCAGCGCTCGCCAAGGAGAATAACATACGCAGCTGTAGCTCTGATAGAAAAATATTATTCCCCGTTTTTGTTACATTCTTCAACCCCCAACCCTTTTTCTGCAATAAAAAGTAGCCTATATCCTTTCTCGGGGTCTAGTCTATCTGTGTACCAAATTTCATTCAAATCAGTTCACTGGTTTAGATGGTAAATCATTACAGACAGACAGACAGACAGACAGACAGAGTTACTTTCGCATTTATAATATTAGTAAGGATGTATGTAAGTTCTTATTGAAAGAATAGTAAGAATATCGAAATGCACTCTATGGCAACCCTACAATTACGGGTATGGTTGGTATATAGTCTGTGGCTTGATCGTTTTGGCGGGAAACAATCAAGCTCTTGTTTTTTGCTCGAAAAACAGGTTAATAAGAAAATATTATGCAGCAGCAAGTCCAAGCGAAAGGTTTAAATTAAAAGTACTAGTAAACCGATAAACATCTAAATAAAAGTGATAATTGTACATCTGTTACTGAATTTAAGGTACTGTAAAGCGTTTTCTTCAATTTTGTAATATTTTACAAAATTTACTACTTCAGCTGCACAAGGCAGCTGTGAATAAGTTGGTATGATGAAGGATTGATTTCGAAATATAATGCCGTATACTGATCATAGCTGTTTTATTTATGGACTAATTGTCTTCTTAATGTAGAGTAAATTAGGTACTTAACAATTCAGAAGTGGGATCGGCGGACAAGAAGACTATAATATATTATAATCAATAATAGAAAATTATATAATTGTCCGTTGATCCCGCCCATGATATATATTTTTTTCTTTTCAATGTTTTTTTTCTCTCCACACTTGTGCCACATGTGCTTGTTAATGTCACTCAATACGAAAAATCTATGATCAGTATTTAATTTGTTATAAAATGTACGGTTTAATGAAACGATCTAATTTGGTTTACTGAGTTGCAGAGTGAACCATCGATATAAACCAACAGATGTACCCTGAGCACCTTGAAATTGGTAATAAACTGCGTCTCTATGTGTTTGGTAAGTAGTTTACACACAACCAATCTACTTGACCCTAGAATCGCTAGCGGCGCGATATGCTGTGGTTCTACTTATTGTGGTTGTTGACAACGAATAGTGACAAACGACTAGAACGGAAGGAGTGAGCTCACTCTTCCCAACGAAGACATGATTCCGTGCGCCCTGAACATTTGTGTATTGAGATCGTTGGAGTGAACAATATCTCTTAAGTGGATTTTGTCCTTATAGGTACTTACCATTTTTGAATTTTTCACGCAATGCGGTCCTCACTATCTCTATTACTAGAATAAGTCAAGTAGACTGCAACCTATACCGCATTATCGAGATGTTCAAAATACAAACATAGTCTGGCTATAATTGTGCAAACAGCCAAGCCAGTTATTTGTTATTATTTTCATATAAAAAACAAAATATATCCGTCTAATTGTGCACACAATATTACACATAATAATTAATGTGTAAATGACGGCTATTCATATTTTCTATGCAATTTAAAAAGGGTATGCCATTTTACAAAGATTCTCTTTCATAATTACAGTTTTCGAAAGTCATATAAATATGTATGTAACACCAATAACCGCAATGTCAGTAATTCTGGACAAACCATTAACGTTACTTTGAGGTTTATTAAAGCGTTATTTTTGAAACTCTGGTCGCCTAGTTGTGAGAACGTTCGATTTACACGAGGTTCGAATTCCGACCGCATGTTTGAGTATTTTTCCATGTTCTGTTAGCGAAACTTTGTCATGACCACTAAAGTCATATTATGATGATGCCTGATGACACATGTCCTGTAAGTCACAAGGGACCGGTATGGACCTAGAACGAAATCTTTCAGGGAATCGTTATCCGTCCAGCGGCACTTTGCTAGAGTGATGGATAATGACGTTTGTCTTCTTTTAAGAGAAGTACCTTTTTAGTCCCAGCCGTGGGAATAAAAATAGTGACTCAATAGACATGCATGTCAGATCATGGGTCAGACGTTGAAGCTGTATGTACGAACCGTATCACACATCATAATAAAATATCCTCAGATTACTATGAAATATAATATGTCATTCGCTTTTGCCTTCTTGGTACTATGTTTACAACTTACATGGAGATCCGGACAGAGTAAAGATTGTCTTTGTCTAGTCGTTTTAGCGATTAATTCAATTTGAGAGATAATCTTTTGCACGTAGAATATTTTAAAGAAACTGTATTTAACTGCTGAGTCAGATAACCATGGGCATGTGACGTATATTAAATTAAACTCCACTTTTCTACCAATAGCTATGAACTAAATTGACATTGCCAGTAATTTGATCTTAAGTCACAGCATGTACCATTCTTTGAGAATGGGGTTGAGAGCTGTGAACTGCGACTGAGGTGGCTATTGTTCAGCCAAGATGTAACTCAATGTGTGTATGTACAAAATGTAAAGAGTTAAACTTTTATAGATTGTACATTTGTTGTTGATTGTACAAACGGGTTGAAACTAGAGTCACACGTGCCTAGTATTATCAAGGTAGAAAGTAGGTACCAGAGCTTCTCATTGCAGTTTAGCAGTGTTCTAAACTAAAGTGATCTGATGAAAGTACTTGCTCATATATGAGAAAGATGGAGTTAAAAGTAGGTTGAGCAATTATTAATGACTTTATTGGAAGTTCCAGATTATGGTTAGACTGTACCAAGGCCGCAAAGATTAGAAGAAAGTTGCGACATGGAAAGTGAACCTGAAGTCGAGCGCTGCAAAGGGCGCGCTCAGATAACGAGTATTCCACCGATTGACAAGGACCGGAACGAGGGAGTGGAAGGGAGTCTGAATGACAGGCAAATCCACAAGCGTTCTAATTTAAATTTGTTCAGTAATGTGTAAATTGATCCTGAAATCCGCAGCCAGGAAGTGGAAGGGAGTCTGGATAACAGGCAAGTCCACAAGCGCTCTAATTTGAATTTGTTTAAGTAATGGTGTAAATTGACACGGTTTAGAACCAAGGCGAGGATGTGAAAGGTAGTCTGGATTTTAACAGGCAAGTCCACAGCCGCACATAAATATATAGATTCGATTTATGGTGTAAATTTGACGTGGTTTAACGAAGAGTTATTTAGCGACGCATCAAGTTATTTAAAAAAAGTTTGTTTTACTCTTTGCAATATCACTTCTATTCATCGCATTTTGAACCAAAATGATTTGAGTTACAAAGTAATGTGTCAAAATTTACGAATGGGACGAAAAGGAAATAGTCCACTTTGCTTTACACAATAACCAGGCATTGCAAAATCTCAGAAACGTTACTCTAATAGCTGGGCCGAATGGATATCAAAGCTTAGCTAGCCATTCTCCCGCGGCCGCTGAGACAACCATGCCGGATTACTATTATTATTAGGCTTTAAAGCTTGCGAAACTTGAAAGACATGGTCTCATGAAGGCAATATTGTTACTTAAAAGCATACACAAGAAGAATATCGCAGATGTAGAGAGAGATACGGAAGGTAGCAGACTGTTAATTACACAAAATTGACGATCGATTAAGAGCATCAAATTGCAAACCATTAGACCCATTGCTCAAAGTGAACGTAGACATAAAAGCTTGTATCAGAAAATGTCGACATATATATTGTCGAGGATCAGTTTTGAATGGATTAGTTGATCACGGTTTAACTGAACAAAAACTAGAACTCGCTATTCCTAATAATGTTAATGTTACTTTGTGTTTTATAAAATAGCTTATAATATAATACTCTGGTATTATCGAATGATGGTGTAAAATTGGCATGTACTAGTTGTATTAAGAATTTAATATGGAAATAACAAATACACCAGATGACCTCTTTTCGAAAATACTTAGGTCTGAACCAAGAGTTTTTCTTAAGTTGAATAATGAAGTTGTTATTGGTCCGGAGCGAGCAATACATACTGTTCCAATAAAATCACAAGTATAAAGAGGCAATCTAAACAAACCGTTCAATTCATAAATGTAGCTCTAAAATAAATCTTGACATACACAAATTACGTGTTACGTTGTTTGTCCGCGACGGACTCCGCGATTGTAGTCTGGTTTGCGCATCGTGTAAGGCTTGATCCAATTTGAAAGTTTGTCTTTGTATGGAGGTTTCCGAGCGAAGTTGAAGCGGGCCCCTAGTCTCTATATCATTATATTACTGCATTGATGCCTTCCTAATTCACACTTGATGATGGTCAGGGAAATGTTATCCGAAATCTCGTTGAAGCGAAGATTCGGTTTAGAACAGTACTTTAGTAAATCGAGTTATACCTACAAGTTATAATGAGTGATATCTTTAGTAAATCGAGTTATACCTACAAGTTATATTTAGTCCCGTGGCATTTGATAATAAATGGCACTTCTTCAATTGTGACTAGCAGCCAAAATTAAAAAAATTAAAAAATAAATATCGTAACTACATAATTTGCTCGTTGAATAAAGCGATTGCTTCTTGTCGGAAAAATAAAAAGATTTAGGAGTTTGCCACAATTGATGACATGAAGCATATGAAGCCAGCAATATACGAGTACAAGACGTATCGTATGTCTCATGACAAAAAAAAACGGGTAAAGCCGAAGTAAAGTATCGAAGTGGCATTTCTTTCACGCTACAACTTAACAGACTCCCCCTGGGGTTTGGCGTCAGTATTACCGGTTTAAAGCCTGGACTTGAAGGCGGTTTCGAAGTAGGTACTCTAAGTACATCGAAGAACCAACTGGGCTTAAACAGCTTTCCATGATTGCGGGCCGTTTGGCCGGTCCACACAGATTCAACTAAGTACGGCGTGGCAAGTATTCTTGGGTCCTTAGGACAGTCTCTTTTAACAGTAAAAAGACAAAGAGGAGCAAAAGCTCCACTCGTTCGAACCTGAAACCCTCTCATTATCATCCTCTTTTGGTAAATTTAGAGTTAACCTTCAGAGTATGCAACTTAAAATATTGTCAGACCGCAATGCGCCGAGAACCACACTCACTAACAGAGATCTAGTACCGTGTATTGCTCGTTGAAGGGTGTAGTTCCAAGAATTCAATTGCGACATCGAATATCGAGCTGTCAACCCACGTTTGGATGCTTTAGAATAGGAGTCCCAAGGAGAAGTTATGGATTCATATCCTAGACTTTATTAGAGTATTCTTAAGATTGTATAGAAAACAATACAATGTAATACAAAATACTTTATTGTATCACGAAACAATACAAAAAAGTGAGTAAACTTGTGATTAAAATGTCGTACACAAAAGTCTATCCTATCGCTAATAGAGATCTCTTCTAGATGACCTTTTGGTTGCTAGGACAAGGTAACAAGTAAAGGTATGGGTGTGGTATCCATGATATAGGTACTTACGTACATAAATAATTACACAAATAGAATACATATCATTTAAAAGTAAATGCGTTAAACAGATATGGTACATATATATTGCTATACCTACTTTATACTAATATTATAAAGATATAGATTTTGTTTGTTGAACGCACTAATCTCTGGAACCACCAGGCTGATTTTAGTTATTACACCGTTGGATATGTGCGTGGCCTTCGAGGGATTTAGGCTATAAATATACCTACCGCAAGCGAAGCTGGGGTGGGTGGCTAATAAATAATATAATGCATGAACATAATATTTTATATTAAAATATACTTACATATAAGCACACTTCATAACATAGAATACCTACGCGTAAAGGACAATACGCACATGTTTATGAAACGAGACTGAAAAGATATCTACTGTTCAGAAAATAATCCGAAAGTAGTACCTAATATTTGAATGTTGTATAAATAATAAAAATAGTATAAGAAGTATATATCGTCGAAATTAAGATATCATCTATAGAGTAATGAATGACAATGATCAGATCCGAAACATACGTGCATACTTCATCAATAAGGTTCAACGACTAGGGTTTAGTGAGAATGTAAGGCGCGGAACGCCAAGTAATAATACAATTAGCTATTAAATTTCAAGGCCTGTAAATAAACTTTGACAAATATTAAAAATCTGATTGATGATATGCCTTTAATAGCCGCGGTTGATATGAAGACGTGGTAGCCGCAGATAAACTCAAGTCATCGATGATGTTGATGATTCAATAGAGATTATCAGATTGTTGAGCACGAAACAATCAAGAATTCCGTATAAGTACCTATAAGTAAAAATTATTTAATCGCCCATATGAAACAGGTTATAATGCTAAATGATTAGATACGCTAAAATAATTACATTGCCTAGTAGAGAAATCATTGACGTGATTCATCATCATTAATTTGTGAGTAAATTTTTACTTTGGTTTATGTTCAACGATTAAAACTTAGGCCTAGTTTGAGATTTATTGACAGAAGCTTAATTTATTATGCAACAATAATACCTACTATGTTCTTGTTAAACTGGTTATGGTGGTTAAACTGTGTGTGTCAATAAAGCATGATTTGATTTGATAATGTAACCACGAAAATATTTTCCTTGTTAAGTATAGTGACACATTTAAAGAAACTTATAGTTACTGATGATGCCATGTGCTCAATTTTATTTGTTTTCTTTCGAACATTACTAATAAATTATGTTCCTTAATTTGAAACACAAATTGTAAGTACTTGTAACGTACATATTATTTAAAATATAGATAGAAACTAAATGATAATGGATACGGGCTATAACGTACTTATTACATTATGGCTGTCAAACCTGAGCGACCAACAATACCCACATAAGAAAATTAAAAACATCTCAAAATGCCATGGAAAAGTGTATGATGGGAAAAAGGCTATCTGATAAAATAAGAACAACAACTTTAAGAGCAAAATCAAAAAGAAATGATGTTACAATAACTGTTAGAAAGCTTAAATGGAAATGAATACATAATAATTAGATGAAAAGAAATCGTGGCAGACCACTCAGAAGATGGGTCGATGACATAGAAGCGATAGCAGGTGCTACATGGACCACAAAAGCTTACGTTTGGGATGAAGTTGGAAGAAGTTTGATGGCAAGTTGGAGGAGGCCTTTGTCAATAAGTAAACAGACGGTGCGATGACAATCTAAATTTAAGAATTTTAAATTGTATTAACAATGAAAAATTGTAAGCATTACCTGAATAGAGGCTATTATTATTATTATTACTATATAAAATGGAACAGAAGTACTCGTATAATTTAGTCAAGATATGTGAAATAAACTTAAAATCCTTCAACATGTATACAATTAACAATATATTATTAAAGCGCGAGGACTCGCTTCTGCAGGATGGCCGAGCTGTTAGCAATATTAGTAATGTATGTAAGTTCTTATTGAAAGAATAGTAAGAATATCGAAATGCACTCTATGGCAACCCTACAATTACGGGTATGGTTGGTATATAGTCTGTGGCTTGATCGTTTTGGCGGGAAACAATCAAGCTCTTGTTTTTTGCTCGAAAAACAGGTTAATAAGAAAATATTATGCAGCAGCAAGTCCAAGCGAAAGGTTTAAATTAAAAGTACTAGTAAACCGATAAACATCTAAATAAAAGTGATAATTGTACATCTGTTACTGAATTTAAGGTACTGTAAAGCGTTTTCTTCAATTTTGTAATATTTTACAAAATTTACTACTTCAGCTGCACAAGGCAGCTGTGAATAAGTTGGTATGATGAAGGATTGATTTCGAAATATAATGCCGTATACTGATCATAGCTGTTTTATTTATGGACTAATTGTCTTCTTAATGTAGAGTAAATTAGGTACTTAACACTACCATTGCTTTCTATGACTTTTAACACGTTTGCTGCATTATGAGGTCGAAAACGCCACATGCGTAGCTTCTCGCAGGTGCGGTAGTCAAAATCGTGTTCTTTTACTCTGTGCGGGGGGCGACTATATTAACATTTTTATGAGTATAACAGAGACAAATATATGAAATTGCTTCTCGTGCAAAGCCTAGCCTAAGAGTGAAGTTAAAACTAAATGAGGTTTAAAAGGCCTCAAACGCACTGTGTATTAATTAGTTTCGTACAGTGCGAAGTGAGGTCTAATCTGCCTCAAAATTGTAGGCCTCACAGCCGCATGGAGTGAGGTGCGGGCAGCAAGGCGCCTGCGTATTCTAACTTAGTGACGTGATAAAAAGTATCGATACGAAAGCATGCTGCAAGTTGATGCACTCGCTAATACACATTGCTACATGTTAACGACTATTAGTCTAACAAGTCAATATTGTATAGAAATTAGTACATGTGCTCAGTAATTTTCAGACGACTTAAATTGTGCCAATACATAAAAAATAAATCACATACATATACATATATCGAACTATCGAGTCGAACTATAATTATAAATCGTATACTCCTGAAAGATACTCGTATACTACACTTATTTATAGAGACAAAGAAAGCTATCATCTCGAGCAAGATTTTGAGTTTTGAGAATAATTAAAGGGTCGTATTGTTCTTCCTGACAACTTCAACGAAATTGACGAAATGGTCAACGAAAGAGCTGTGTAGGTTGCTACGATAAATTAAGACTTGTGTAAAAAGTAGTTAGGAAGCAAAAACAAAACAAATATTGTTCGTGTATTTCGTGTCCAATTCGTAAAAAATCTTTCTACTTGACCGGTTGTAATAAAACCATATTAATCAATCTTATTACATAAATTATTTTAATATCGCAACTGCAACTCTCTCTATTCACAACACTAGTCGAGACACTAATAGAACTTTATTTCAATGCGATGTGAGGCAGAACAGATGTCATATATATAATTTTCATTTACTCAATACCTAAATGTCATAACTGTGGGCGAAGCTGGATTCAACTTTAACAACTCTTTAAATTAATATTGATAAATTTTCAAGCAATTACTCTTATAAATGAACATAATATTTAAGGTATTCTTAGAAACAATTTTGTGAGGCACAAAAGGTCCCATACGCACTGCAAGGAAAGTCAATTTTGCCTCGAAAAGACCTCATACGCACTAGTTGAAAGTCTACGAAAAATGGCCCCGCAGCAAAGGTGTTAAAATAAGATAGTATAGAATTATTTGATCAATACAAATCTAAGTATATGGTATTTAAAATCGCAATAAAGGCGAATCCTATTTGTGAAAAATATTATAAGGCAATTTCATAAAAATACTAAATTTAAACGATGTTTATGTTATGGTATCACCTTTTTTTTGGTTTGTTTTGGTTTTCTACACGCCTTACTGGAACGCAATATTGGCTTGTCATGCCTCTTTGGTATAATGTCTGTCCATTGAATGTGCTTAATGTACGAATAACGAAGTATCGTAGATATAAAGCCTTAAAGATCATGGGCAGATCGAAGTGTTCCGCACGGACCATTATTTCGTATGAAATAGCTCAATCCAGCAAGTCTTAATTTGCTGAAAGGCCGTACGTGATGAAATGTCTCCAACGTCAGGCGATGAACAGACATGAACGTTCCCTAATGTAATTGACAGAGGAATCCTTTGATGGCTTGCGGTCGACAGCGGGTTCGCCCGCCCGGAAAATATTTACAGATTGTTCGTTGAGCCAGAAGATTCCTGTCGGCTGATTACTTCTGCTCGACGGCCTATAACGAGATGGAAGTGTTTGGGAGAATGTCGCGACATTTGTTGAAGGGATAATAGGTATTGGATACCTGTGACGTAGACAATGTATACTGTGTTTCCTCGTCGAACAACTGAAGACGTCTCTTTAGATTTTAGGGGTTAAGAAATTGTTATTTCATTATTTTGATATTGCCGTGTGGCACGTCTGCTACCGACATAGTTGGTCACAAATGTAAGTGGATATTTAGTTTCAATACAAAAACCAAACTAAGTATTTTGCATTTGGACCAAACATTGGAAGTCAAAATAGTTTGAGGAAGTTTATGTTTATGTATGTATTCTCCGTTTCTCTCTTGGCCAATCAAGGCGTTGATTCTCTAACTCCGGGCAAAAACTAATTCAAAGTAAATTCGGATCCAAATAAGATTTGTATGTTTAACTCGCAGTAGAAACGGAGGACAACGAAGGAAGCAAATAGAATTACAAACCAATCAGGAAGTAAGCTGTTCTGAGCCGAGCCCATTCGTAGTAACCCGGTAGCCGTGTCCCATTGACCTATATTCGCATTCTCGCCCTTGAACCTTTACCTCGCTCCCCGTATCCCTCTCGTAC
This sequence comes from Ectropis crepuscularia, assembly GCA_963693475.1. Lineage (NCBI taxonomy): Eukaryota > Metazoa > Arthropoda > Insecta > Lepidoptera > Geometridae > Ectropis > Ectropis crepuscularia. The sequence continues at coordinate 9,196,657 of OY856344.1, read as the reverse complement.
CCGTGACGTCACAGAGGCCCTTCAAGTTTCATTGTCTTTTAACAATACTGCTGTGATCTAAACCCCGATGCTGTGTGAGTTAACAAACTTATTATTTTGACCACTGAATAGACATGCAAATATACACTTGAGAGAATAGAGCTGTTTAAACCCAATTTTGTATTCGGTTGCGCATTACTGGAGTTATTGCTCATTTTCCAAACCGTTGGTTAGATCCAATGAGTACATGTGAATACATCCGTTATAAACAAATTGTTTGATCGTAGTCGAGTTTTAAATTAGTTTTGGTACACGAAAATACAGCTGTTTTAGTTGAATTCCTACGTATTTCTTGTCCATTCTTATTAGACTCTTTGAAAATGTAGGCTTAAACATTTTTTTTAATGATTATCAAGTTCCCAATGAGATTTCCAACCAGACATTTTACTTTAATGATTCCATTACTATGAGACATTTTTCGCAGGATACATTTACATTAGGAATGTATCTAATCAATAATTCTGTTGCACTCGTGACCCAGTGTACAGAATATATTCATTGTTCCTACTAGTTTCAGCGTGAAATTACATTTTCAGACTCGTCAGATTTATCTCTTATAATTTTACTACACAGTTAAAAACTTTTTTTAGTAGTGGCTTTCTTTAATCAACTCTTATGTTTTCTCAACACATCAGTAAGTTGCAGAGTCCGCCTGAGCAAGAATCACAAACAAGACATTCTACCGTAAAGTAGGAATCTTAAACATAACTGTGTTCCGATTCGAGGGGCAATGTTTCTAAAGAAAGTACAGGACATAGACATCATCTTTTGTCTTGGGTTGTGGGTGCAGTACAGTGAAAGGCAGTGAATAACACTCTTCATATTGAAATAGCTGTTATGTTGTGCTGTTTTGTTAATCCTATACAGCACAATAAATCGTTAATAATGTTAATTATTTATTCGCACACTATGGCAATATTGATTATAGTTATCGAACTAGATATTTCTATTTGCAGTTCCAATGAAATCGTAAGCCAAACTGCAAACTCTGCAGTGGAAACTAAACTGTCAGGACATTGGGCGGTAGAGTGGGGTGTGCGTCACTGGACGTGATAATCCTGACATCGTTGGTGGCACACTGCCAAGGCCCAATACCGTCCAAGCTTCGTGTTCACAGACATACTTTGATACGATTTAATTGGGTCATTTTCACTGATTTCCTTGATTCGTGTTCGAATGTTAAAATTGAATAATTGTTCTCCGTATAGTCGATGACCCATTACATTGTACTCTCCGAATATTTCGCCACAACAAATTTAATGTAGAGGTAGGATTCTTAGCAGAGTCCGCCTGGGGAAGTACCACACCTTTACCAGTTATTCTACCGCCAAGTAATAATGTGCAAACATTACCGTGTTCCCGTTTGAAGGGCAACGTTTCCAGAGGAACTACAGGGCTTAGAGATAAAACATCTTAGATTTCTGGGCGACGAGCGCAGTGCAGTGTTAGGTAATGAACAGGACGTCTACTCTCTTTCTACGAAAACTAATTTCGAAATAAACTCGCGACTTTCCAACTGCGATTCTACTTTGTTTTGTCCGTTTCAAACAATGTCAAACAATGTTGTGTCGGACGAAAAGAAGTAGAACGGGAGTAGCAAAGTCGCGTTTTTTTTTTAAATTTCGTTGAACTTGAAAAATTATACGTTTAAAATATCAGTAGGTAGGTACATCCTTAAATACAGTAGTGTCGCTATCGGTAATCACCTCAAAAAATTACCTACTTTATGCTACTAAATGCCTTTTTTATGAGATACATCTATTTCCGGGAATATGTCTATGTTTTTTCGTTCTTGCTTCCTGTTTTATGACGTCACATAATGATAATGATTCTGTAAATACCGTAGATACTTAAGGAAATAATGATATACGCAGGGAAGTCGCAGTCTTCCTGGGTAAGTCGTTTTACCTCATTTTCCTCCGTAAAAGAAGTATTTTAATAAGACAAATAGCTTTTTCTTTTTGCGTCGGGAAGTCTTGATATATTGTTAAATTTAGTATGCGGGCGACTTTATAAAGATAAATGCGTTATTTTTTCAAAGTGTAGGTACCTACTAACGAAAATGCTCTATTAGATAAATTTTGCGTCACAATTTGATTTGAAAAATGTACATATATGCTGGAGAAACAACTAATCTAATGGGGAACGCAATCCTTCAGTTCAATTAACGAAACTAGATAAACTTATAAAGCGTAAAGTCAAGTTACAAGAGATGAATACAATTACAAAATTACGTAGTAGTTTATAAAAACAAAATTAGGTAAGCTTAAATATTGCTAGTAGGTAATTATATCCTGTATTTATAAATTAATGAACATATAACCAGCCCGAGAAAGGTCCATATAGATTTTACAGGGAGAACGTCTTAAAAGCTACCCACCCATCTTAAAATTAAAAATATTCAAGAATGGCCAATTCACATTTCGAACATTTACCATTTACGAACTTTAATAATTATAAAAAAACTTTAAGAAAATAAGTGATGCGGAGGCGCATCAAGTAACTTAATTTACGTAAAACAGTCACTGTGGCAAACATCCGTCTGGAACCGATCGAACTTGAAGCGACTGTACATATTATTTATATACATCATCATCATAAATTAATGACAAAACAACATAAAACTCGATGTAATGGACTTTTATACTTTTAAAATAAATAAAACGGCAGTGAAGTTAGTCCCCGATCGTATAACCATTGACCGTTAAAACCTTAAAATAAATCCAGAGATATACGGTGAAGCTAAAGGCGGCGTTCCCATAAATTGGAACCTCGCCCAGGTGTTACGTCGTGTCTCCCTTCAATAAACTAACTTTCAAACCTGCTTAAAACTGCGAACTTATATTATTTAGTCTTTTGCCGAACTGTTGCCAATTTTCTGGGTTATTGTAAAATTTTATTTAAGGAATTTTATGTTTGAAGTTCGAACGATAAATTCGAGCAGAAACCAATTGCGCCGATTGAATTAAAGGTTGTTCGTTGGAAATTTGTATTCGGTTTAGTCAAGTTTTTGCGACAAATTGCAAATATTTTTTAACAGTTGTCACAGAAATATCGTATTTAGTTCAGTTGTGATTTTTTTACCTCTATCATTTCGTTCCCGGATCGATGAATTCATCACGTTGACGCATCTAGAATAAATTTCCTTTATAACATATTTGCTCGTAAAGGGTCTCTTATTGGACCAATTTCTGTATCGTAATGTATCTTATTACGCACTAGTGCTGTAATGTGTAATGTAAAACGCACGGTTTCAAAATGCTTCGTCCACAAACTAGGTAGAGAGATATGCTCCGTCTAAAACGAACGGTACCTTTTTAAATCTTAGTAAAGAGTTTTTATGTCAGAAAAGTGTGGTCAACATTTTATGAATAAAATTAACTTTGAGAGGTAAAATATAATAAAGAATTATTCAATTCGTTAATTTAATTAATTTAGACCATAAATTACTTTATTTTTTCTGTAACAAAACACAAAAATATTAATTTACTTTATTATTAATGGCATACCGGCTGGTTCTGTGCCGTTGCTTAAAAAAAAAAGGCGCCGATGCGCGCGCATTGCTAATCTGTGATCCATAGTGATTACTAAGATTACTTACTCTGTGGCTCTGTGCTGTGTGATCTGTGATCAAGTTAATATTATTCCGCGCGTTATTTTTCGCTGTACCTATTGTTTTATTTGAAAATGTCGTCAGAGTTTTGTTTATTTCCTCGCAAATATGTTATAAAACGTCGTATGACATACGTGCGCTTTGATAATTACAGCCTCTGCTAATTATAGCTCGAGCCGAAGGCGAGAGCAAGCAATAAAGCCTCGGCTGTAATTATCAACTTACCGCACTTATATCATAATGTACTATTCTCTGTTCTTAATTTTATATTACTCACTCTAATTGCAAGTTCACGCTAATTTGGTTCCTTAAGTCTTGATAGGTAGATTTGCTTCAACATAACTACATTGTTATAAATTCATTGCAGTCTAATATCTCTTCTGGAAATGCGCACGTATGTTAAAGCCATGTGCCAGACTGATCATAGGGCAGACCCACCAAGGACAATTTATTTTCATATCATTTGCACATGGGACATGTCATCAAATATGTAGCAATGTTTGTTATGCCGTTCGTACCGCACCGTTGCCTCGTGGGTTGGGAAGATGACTGGGTCAAAATAAACTATTCTAATTAGTCCGTCAGGTATATTATAGAAAACTATGGAACACGTATTTTTTGTTTTATCAAATTATTAAAAAACGACAAAGATGAAGATATAGATAATCGAACTTCCGGAGTCGAGAGTTGTGACGTCACGTCTTCATAAAAATCGTGTATAAACGTGACGTCACTCGAAACTTCTAAGCACTACCCATATCTTCGTAATTTTTTGATTGTGAAACAAAAGAAAAAATACAATAAAATAGTATTAGCCATGTAGTCTAGATGACCGTGTTTAGACGACTATATGCTTTGAAGATTTATTCAAGACTAGCAGCGCCCTCCGGTTTCACTCGTGTAGTTTCCAAAGTGAGCTATCAAGAGTTATAAGTTTTCACTCCTATAGGTAGTCCCTATGACTGCCAATCTTGTAAAATAATTTGACGGTCTAATGAGGCGTTTTCCAGATGCAAATTGACTTGACAAAAATAGTTCTAAATTTTACCAAGTGTGAGCACCACTGTTTTGTTTTTGTGAAGTTTCACTAGCAAAATAAAACATTGGCGCTACCTATGGTGAAATTGGGGACTGTCTTTAACTGGTCTTTTTGCGTCTTGATTCCCGTCCCATTCGTTTTTTTTTGGTCAGCATGGTTAGGAAGTGATAAAGTGTTGTATGGTGTTGTTGCAGCGCGGGCCGTGACCCCCGGCATGAGGTCGGGGGAGGGCGAGGGCTCGGAGCTGGCGGAGTTCGGCGCGCGCTGGCCGCCGCCGCACGGCCCGGGCGGCGGCTGGACGCGCGCGGCCACGCCGCAGCACCCCGCGCACCACCTCGCGCGCCACTCGCGCTCGCAGCAGGTACCCGCTCCTGATACACTCTATACCTGCTCCAAATTCATTCTGTACCTGCTCCAAATTCATAATTCACCCGCTCCAAATTCACTCTGTTCCCGCTCCAAATTTTGTCTGTGACCCGCTCCAAACTCATTCTGTACCCGCCCCAAACTAATTCTGTACCTGCTTCAAATTAATTATGTACCCGCTCCAAATTAATTATGTACCAGCTCCAAATTAATTATGTACACGCTCTAAATTAATTCTGACCTGCTCCGAATTCATTATTTACCCGCACCAAATTAATTATGTACCCGCTCCAAATTAATTATGTACCCGCTCCAAATTAATTATGTACCCGCTCCAAATTAATTATGTACCCGCTCTAAATTAAGTCTGACCTGCTCCGAATTCATTATTTACCCGCTCCAAATTAATTCTGTACCCGCTCCAAATTCATTATGTACCCGTTCCAAATTCACTCTGTACCCGCTCCAAAATAATTCTGTACCCGCTCTAAATTCACTCTGTGCCTGTGCCCACAATGTATTATAAGGCGATTAACACACTGCCACGCACAACGCAGCGTAGCGCGTGAATGTGTGTTCTCACGTTGCTTGCAAGTATCTCCGTTTGTATAAAAAAAACACGTAAACAGAAAACGCAAGGACGAGTGTTTTTTGCATGAATTTTGTGCGTGTTGAACCGTGCGTGTTTTCTAGACAAACGGAGTTACAAGCAACGTAAGAACTCGCATTAAAGCGCTATGCGGCAGTACTAATGGCCTAAAGCAGTGCATCCTCACTCGCTCAAGGTCGCGCGGTTTTAGCCTACAGCTAGACCGTCCCTCCCAGGGTACAAGTGCCAGTCGGTTGTCGGACGCACGGCTGAGCGCTCGCGCAACACGTTTCCCGCGCATATTGTTATTAGATATGTCGACAACCCTCCGCGTTAGACAGGGACAGAGTTACGCGTTAGAAAGAGCGCAAATGTTTATTTGAAAATCGCGACAGGTATAGCGAGCTGAATTGAACTTTGTTGTGTCCCAACAAGAGTCGCTATTTATATTATAATTGTTTTCGGTAAGTTAGGCTTCTGTACTAATATTTATTCTGTGCCTAAAGCCTAAACCCTTGAAAGACTACCAATCTTAGAAATAATAAAATATGAATGCGAAAGCTCGGATGTGAACTTCACTATTTGTATTAGACAAGATGGACGTTTCATGATAAAAAATACACATAACAGCAAAACAGTCAATATAGGCATTTAACACTGATCAGCACTAGTTATAACTGTTCTGTTATATCCATGACATAAACTGCTACAACTTAAGTCAGGCTGGACCGACCATATCACACGTGGGCACAGATCAGAAAATAGTTACTTCGTAACAGATGCATCACTGCCATACAAAAGCGCAAATACCTACACGATAATAACCTAAACTTTCGTAAACTACTTACCTACTGTTACTTGCAAGCAAAAATACACCTTTGTACAAGCACGCAGAGTTGAGAATACCGTGCGCCCCGTGTGACTTGTCGTCTGCTTACGTCACTGACCAAACGTGCTAGGGTTGTACGAAATATGATAAGACTAGTGGCCCATTCCGGCTTCGCTCGAATAATAACCTAGACACCAACTGCAGCGCCATCGCCGGGCTGTTTTGTAAATCTAAACCATCGAGGGCCTTACCCAAACGCATACAGAAAAATTCATTCAAATCGGTTCAGCCGTTTAGGAGGAGTTTATTAACAACGAAAAGTGGCATTGATTTTTATATAATATAGATAGATGATAAAAAAACTTTTGATTTTGAAAAAAAAATGTTGTGTAGGGGACCATTTTGGATCGATATTATCCAAACATCTAAGAACCACCGCACGAAAATAAACTTTTATAAAAACGCATCGAAATCGGTCCGTTTGAGCTCTACGGTGCTACAGACAGACACACACACAGACAGACATCGACGTCAAACTTATAACATCCCTTTTTTGGTCGGAGGTTACAAATTAATTCACAATTAGCTGAGCTATCACGAAACATACTTATTACATACTAAATAAATTAAAACCAGAACCTCCTCCTTCTTTGAATCCGGTTAAAAATTCTATAGCTTTTTCAGGTAGGTACGTATTATAGTTCATTGATGCTGAAGTATATTTTAGTTATACAATGTAGCTAGTCGTAAGTTGTTACAAATTAGTATCATTCAGTATGTACATGAATATTCAAATAAAACCGGCCAAGTGCGAGTGGGACTCCCGCACGAAGGGTTCCGTACCACCCCACTAATAGGTATTATAAATGTGAAAGTATGGATGTTTGGATATTTGGATGTTTCGATGTTTGTTGCTCAATCACGCCGTAACGTATGAACGGATCGGGCTGAAATTTGGAATACAGTTAGATTATAGTCTGGAAGAACACACAGGCTACTTATTATCCCGGGAAAATTACGGGAACGACGGGAACGGGAACTACGCGGGTAAAACCGCGGGCCACTGCTAGTTAGCAAATAAACGGCGAAAACTTCTTTGGCATTACACGAAATTTCTTTTACATCGCAATTTCCGCAGACAGGCAAAAATTTTAATTAGAATATTGACTTTTCCCTCATGATAATCACAATGAAGTCTACATCGCGATCTATTTTCACTAGTGGCGCCATCTAGTTTATTTTCGACGGACTAATCGAGCAAAACCCTTTACCCTTTGGGTACGGAACGCTAATAAAAAGTATGTCATCAAAAACTCATTTAAATTTAATGAGACATAATAAAGATGAGATAAAAAGGTATTTCAGACAAAATATTTTTTACGCATAATCTCTATTGTATCTATTCTAAATAGATATTACCTATACAAAATACATATTACACACTACTGTTTCCATGTTCTGTGCTATTGAAACCTACCAAAATGATGCTCAAAAATAAATATTAACAATAAAAACACTTACCTTGCTTCCTGTTTCGGCAATTTGAAATAAGATAAATTACTACATTTTAGTGTATTGCTATTGCAGCCATCCACAATACAATAACGCCGCGACATTATTTATGCGCGCACTCGGTGTTCGTTCGCACGTCAACTCGGGCAAGCGGCCGGCGCCCCTGTGATTTTAGAACACCAGGGTGGACCCGAAAGAGTAGGTTAAAATCTCGCGCCGTATAGCGAGTGGTGAGGGTGTGACGTGGGTTACTCGTGAATTACTTAATTAAATCTTAACAACCACGTTAGTCACTACTTATTCATACTAAAGCTGCTACGATTTCAGTATTCATTGCTCTGTAGCGGTGATTCTTGTCCCTGCTGTTCGTAGTTTCTTTTTGCTACTAACATGCCATGGGTTCAATATCTCGTAACACGTTGCTAAGTTGCAAAGATGCAATAATCTAGTGATGGTTTTTAACGAGAAGACCCTTTATTGACAAAAGTAAAATACAAAGAGAGCTACTTACACTACGCTACACACTAACTGCTTACAATTACCATCTGAATTATCCATAGACCAATCAAGGTCTAAAGACCATCAAGAAGATCAAGTCCATTACCATAAGTGTAGCGATTGCGCTTGTATAACAATACAAGCGATCCACCCTGGCATCTATCAATCTACAATCTATATTAGTACGGGTACACCCGTACTAATATAGATTCAGGAACCACGTAAATATCCAACGGAGAAAGACTTTTTGAAATCGGTCCAGGAGTTCCTCAGATTAGCGCGTCCAAACAGATAAACTCTTCAGCTTTATAATACTAGCATAGATTCATCGATATAAACGAATGAATGTGCCCTGACCAGCTTGAAATTGGTAATAAACTGCGTCTCTGTGTGTATCGTAAGTGGTTTGCAAACAACCAATCTACTTGACCCCTAGCTAAATCGCTAGCGGCGAGATATGCTGTGATTCTACTTATTTTGGTAGTTGACAGCGAATAGTGATAGATAAAAACATCCGGCGTCCACCGCTTCCTGCAACCGACTAGAACGGAAAGAGTGAGCTCAACCCAACGATGACATGATTCCGTGCGCCCTGAAGTTTGTGAGGGCACATCTTTGTATTGATGGGTTCAATACCTCGTAGCACGTTGCACAGGTTGCACTACCATCAGTTTAGTGATTGCTGTTGTATAACAATAATACCACCCGAGCGATAAAGTTGACGTTGAGTTGAGTTGAGATTTTTGTAGTGGTAGGACTCTTGGCAGAGTCCTCCTGGGGAAGGACCACACCTTTGCCAGTTATTCTACCGCCAAGCAGTAATGTGAAAACATTACTGTGTTGCGGTTTGAAGGGCAATGTTTCCAGAGAAATTACGGGGCTTGGTGATATAACAACTTAGATCTCTAGGTGACGAGCGCAGTGCAGTGCTAGGTAATGATTTGGACTTTTTATGTTCCAATAGCTGCGTGTCACTGTGCTGTTATGTGGCAGGCATGTTGCTTACCATCAGGCACATGTCCTGCTCGTATCGTCACTCTTTATTGAAACAAAAAAAAACGCCCCAGCGTTCAACCTTCACCCGTGGGCCACACTTTCAACGGAGAAAGAATTTTTGAAATCGGTCCAGTAGTTCTTCAGATTAGCGCGTCCAAACAAAGAAACTCTTTAGTTGTATTGTTTTAGTATAGATTGGTTTGTTCGAGGTGTGCAGTGGTTGCAGGACAACCGGCAGAGCTACGAGGCGGAAGACGCGCGGGCGCGGGCGCGGGGCGGCGTGTACTACTCGCCTCCCGGGACCTCCTACACCATCGTGGAGCGGCCGGCCTCGTCCCACGGGCACCACTCCTACTCGCACCACTACTCGGGCAAGCTCTCACGTACCCCCTACCTGGGCTCCACTACTATTGCGAATAGTGCAGGTGAGCGGCTCGACATTCGAGTAAATTGCTAAAATGTGTAACTTCAGAACTCTGATAGTTAGGAAGGCAGCGAAATAATCTACCTGCCAAGCGGGAAAAATTGGATTTGATTCATAGAGTCTCCGTTCCGTAGACTCTGGTTGAAATCCCACGCCCACTGTCTTTCCGAAGTCATGTAACTTAAAAACGGCGAAGGAAAACATCGCGTGGCAACCTGTACCTAGAGTCTTTAGATGCGTCAACCACCAACCAACCAACCTACACTGGTAGTGGTTTATGGCCTTGACTCTCTCCTTGTAAGCATCGAGTTCCAGCAGTGGAAACATTTAAGCTGCAAGCATTGATAGTAACTGTCACATAGCAACACATATTGTCGATCTTCCGATGTCTGTGGTCGTTTGACGATGTTCATTTGTTTGCAGCAGGAGCGACCAGTTTACGAAACAGTACAAATCAGTTGAGCGCGAGCAACGGCAAGAAGCGGCCGATCTCGCCGGAGCAGGTGCTGCGCCTGTTCGGTCAGGGCGGCGCGGCGGCGCTGGGCAAGGCGCTGCCGCCGTCGCACGCGCCGCCGCACGCGCCCGCCGCGCTACCCCCCGCGCGCCGACACTCCCCTGCTAGCAGTCCTAGCAGCACCACGCATCATGTAAGAACCATCGCTATAAAACACTACCTGAACCGTAAAAAAAATGTCCGAAAAACTGTAGTAAAATTGGTCGAACAATAAAATGTTGAACAAATTCGGTTACCTTAGGTTCTAACGACGCAACCTTTAAAAGATAGACACTTGCTGTCACGCAACGAAAGCTCCCAAAAAGCAATATATTTTCCCGTTTTTGTTACATTTTTCAATCATGCTCAGCTCCTGTTGATAGTAGCGTAATAACCTTCCTTGATAATGGACTATCCAACAGAGAAAGAATCTTTCAATTCGGACTAGTAGTTCCCGAGATCTTGGCGTTCAAACAAACAAACTCTTCAGCTTTATAATATCAGTATAGATATCGCCATAAAATTAGTTACTGCGTCTGTGTGTATAGCAAGAGTCTGTATTATCTATTCTGTGGCTAGAGTAAACACCACCAATCTACACTTGATCCCTAGAATCGCTAGCGGCTATTAGGCCTGCTGTGGTTCTACTTATTTTGTTTGTTACAACGAATTAACAAGACATCTATTTCGCTGTCGCTAGTAACAATTGTTATTATTCACTCTCTGTCACGTTGTTGGTTGACATTTTAAAATTATAATGCGTAATTAGAACAAGTAAGTGAAAATCATCACCATTGTCCAGCGTGGCATTGTATATTAGCTCAAGCTCCCCTGTATTTGAAAATAACGACTATCAGCTGCAGCGGGCTATACGTGGGTTGATAGGGATTTTCCTGCCAGGCGATTGACGGAAGCTGTTAGACATAACGTAAAAATCACCATAGCAAGAAAACTTCGATCTTGACAGGGTACGTCCTGAACTAGCTATTTTTATCCTGCCCGGTAAAATGCACTGCGGTTTTCGTACCTGTGCCTCAAATAACCTTGAACTTTATGCATCATGGACACAGGTGGGAGGGAAAGTTTGTTGTACTAACATAAATCTAAAATTGGGTGGCACGAAACGCTATTTTAATATAACAGAATAAATAGATATATGTCAATTGGTTTTTCAAGATTTTCGCCAGTGATTACGGACCAGTCGATGTCCGATGCTCCTTCAAAGAGCTACGATAAACCTAGTTCTAAAAATATCATAATTCTAGTGAAGCACGGTGGGGGAGGGGGAGGGGGTGTCGTACTTGTAAATTATTCCCGGTGAGGCCGTCAGCCGTCGGCCGGCCGCGGCAGTCGATACCACTACTTTATTCATGACCACAGCGCCCACCATTTAGCCACAATGTGGACATATCCACAGCTAAATTGTCTGAATGTTTGTGTTTTGTGACATGCGATTTAACGTAAACTATTCGAATGACCTGAAATTTATTATTGTGTTACCTATGAGCACATACTCACAAATGAAAATGATGAAGAACTCATAGAACAAATGTTAGAAATTGCAAACTGCAAAAACTATTCGTGAAATAAATTGTGTGTCGCCACTGTGATTCTAATTTATTACCGCGTATCTGATAACATAAATTAAGGTGCGTACGAGCGAGTCGCGGAAAATTTGGCTTGTTAAGTTAATATTTTGTCCACAATTAAAAGCTAGCAAGGCGTGTCCACACCAAGCCCATCACGCCACGAGTCACGGTGTCCGAGCCGGGGTTGCCGTCGTTATCGTCAGTCAGACACGAGGCAGTCGTATTAGCACCATTATTCTCTTTAATGTCTTACCGTAAAATAATTTGAATTTCAAACTTCCCCATTCCGCAAACTTATAACGCCACTTTGCAACGGAGAGCGAAGCGTTTATTTGACCCAATTATATAAAGTTTCATTGCGACGGAAAATGTTATTTTGCAGTTGACGTGTTGGTGTTCCCTCGTATTTATTTTAGCGAGTTTGCGTCTTATCAATAATTCTGGTCGCGGTCAGCTGTGAAATTCCCAGAGGCGCAAAGTAACGAATGTTTTCAGTGTACCAAGTCCGGTGTGGTGATATATTTGCGGATACACATAAAGTATAGAATACTCCAAGAAAAACTAGTTACGATGGAGGCTTAGAGTGGCTTACAAGTGTGCGTGATGTGTTTAAGTGTAGTGCGGTTCAGTGTCGTGGAGTGTCTAGCATCGGTTTCAAATTGGATTCCGCCAAGAGCTATGAGGTAAATCCTTCGTCTTTCTTTATTTAATTATCTGACTATGTTGTCTGATGTTTTGACGAAAGAAACCCTAAGCAAGGCTTTGAAACATTTGTATACCGCATCTATATATGAGTAACTAAATACAAGTAAGTAGGTGAACCACTGGTTGGATAGATAAATTCAAGCGTAGCTAGCTTCGTAAAGTAGGTACGAAGTTCTCACGAGCTGTCAGCTCACCGTCGGGGGCTGCTTTGAGTGATTACCTACTCCTGAACACTTGTTGATATAAACTTCACAAATATCTAAGTAGTAACCTAGTAATGGTAGCAAAAAAGAAGCCAAACATAACTCGTATAGCATTTTAATTGAGCGTATAAGTATTTAGTAAAATCTGAATACCGAGAAATGCATTTTTTAAGATAACGAGTTCAACTATAATATTTTGCATGTTTGTAACTAACTTAGAGGAGCTTGTGACTTCAACCATAAATATTTTGAACACATTTCACCAACGGCGATTCCATTTTTCTATACCTGTTCTTAGCTTACAAAAATCGAATGTTTATTACAAAGAGTACCTACCTAGGTAGCTTTTTACTTTTCCTGTGAGCTGTTCGCAACAGTCTGTTTACACAGAGATCATTACATTAGAAAAAAACTTCACTGAAGGCCGATTTGCTATTAAAGTGTACTTAAAGCTTCTTTATTTAAATTAGTCCCCGAAGTATTCGAAACCGTCCGAAGCAAAGCAACAAAATAAACCGTGTCATTAAATATACAGAAGTAGGCTGAACAACGTTAACTAGACCAATTTTCCAACTGGACGCAGAGTGGATCTGCAGAAAATATTATTACTACTTGAGAGTTTGAAGTGATGTAGCGCTCGAGAGGGGCGGCCGGGGCGGCCGGAGCGGGCAGACAGCGGGGCGGCCGCCTGCTTCTTTGAAATGCTAAACGTCCGCCTCGAGAAACAATGTTTACACTGAAGAGGGCCGCATTTTATTGCTTATGAACTGAACACCCCGCTCCAGCGCAATATCGTACAAAACAATTCTTTGCCAACTCATTGCCGCTCTCGAATTGCTTCCATTTTTTTCATCCGGTGTATGCAAATGCCAACGAGCCCGGAATGTTGTAATATTCATCGGAACGTGCAGGCTTGCAACGCCCGACTATGTGGCCTATATCGCCATCACGATACATCCATTTGCGGATTTCCAGGTGCGAGTGACGTCACAGCGCTCAGTTACAGCGTGTGAGTCATAAACAAAATGGTGAAAATTAATTACAGAACGCGGTTAACTTAGACGGGCTTAAAGTTAGCGTGCGAGTGGAATTTACAGAGTTTAGGGTAATGAAGGCAGTGAGGGCGGAGGCGCGGTGCGGGCCGCAGACTTCCCGACTTCGCGGTATGGTCACGGCCGTTGTTTAATCGATTGTTAATAACTTCGATTCAATTAGTGAATGATTCAGTTAACTTGCAATCAGCGCAATATGGCTTTGACTTTGTGTTCACTGATACAATTTATACATGTACGTTTTAAAGTTTTCTAACACAAATTTTCAAGCTTTAGTGGCGTTATAATCTGAAAAATGAGGTGTAAACGGTCAAGCATCTTAAGGGTCAAGGCTTATGTTCTTAATTTATTTCGGCAATGTGATATTACTGTTCCTACTCTATAATCATACTATTAAACAAGTTATAAACACTTATTTTACTATTTGAGATAGAAAAAACGATATGAATTGGTGTGTGACTTAAGTTGTTTATAAAAAAATAAAATACAAAAATACCTATATACACTCCGCTAGGTGTGCCGAGTTTTGGAATTTGAACATGGGTCGGACATACCCCAAACATTCTTAAGGATATCTTCCTGTACTGAATAGGCTTAGAATCCTACATCCAACTGTTATTAACCAAGGTTATTAAAGTAGTATAGGAGACGCATTACAAAAATACTATGTTCTATGAATGATGTACCTAGGTAGATTTTTTGTTTCTTCTTTGTATTTATGTAAGGGGTAGAAAAAAATGCAAAGATTATACCAGTTTGAAGGGCAATACTACCAAAGAAATTACTGGGAAAATAATATATTACTCAACTTAAATCCCCATGATATGGGCAGGAGTGATTTGAACTCATCAAATTTACCTAATAGCTGTGTAGCACGGGGCAGTTATTTATACCTAGATAGTCGCGTTGCTTAACATCAGCCCGTCACATCGTTCGGTCTTATAAAAAAAGGTAACGGTAGGTAAAGGATTGTACGTTCATATTTAATGCAAATCCTTTTTACATATTCCAATGAGATTCGGGGTATATTTTGCACTCAGGCAGAATTTAAAATGTATGCAGCCTTTTCGAAATGTGATGCATAACCTTTGGGGAAATGCTTCAGCTACTACTAGAAGGAGAAATAAGAAAATGTTACTATGAAAATTGTTCGAAACTTCATAAGCTATTACACACTTAAGAAAATATTATATGAAATCAATTAAATTTATAAAATCTCAAGTAAATATATTTTTTAATTGCGATTCAATGGTTTTCACTTCAATCTATTATCATTTCAATTAAATAAATAAATAAAAAATATAATTTAAAAACTCAAAAACCCGACTGCGTAAAAAGTGAATCAAACTACGTTCTCGCATACTAAAAAAAACTGAAAAGAATAAAACAAGCATTTAGATTTCTGGTGGTCTAGAATTCTATAATATGTTATTGTATTAATACTATTGAAATATATACAATATTTTCTAATAAAAGAACATTACAACTGAAGAGTCGGGATCCATTATTTTTCGACATACAATGTAATTGTTCAATGGATCCCGACTGTTCAGTTGTAATGTTCTTTTATTAGAAAATATTGTATATATTTCAATAGTAGGTATTAATACAATAACGTATTATAGAATTCTAGACCATCAGAAATCTAAATGCTTGTTTTATTCTTTTCAGTTTTTTTAGTATGCGAGAACGTAGTTTGGTTCACTTTTTACCCGACTGCGCGACGCAAAGGAGTGGTAATGTGTTTAACAGTCTATGTATGTATGTTCCTTTGAAGCACTATACAGACCAAACGCCTGGGCCGATTTTTGTGATTCACTCGTCAATCGATTCCTCTTAATCTGGCGAGTGACACTAAAGACATGATATTAGTGTAAGTCCAATATGGCGGATTCAGGACGCCATATTGTCCAAATTAAAAAAATGAAAATAACCAAAATATGTCAAGAGGGGTATCGTTGAATAGGTATTTCAAAATAATGTTTAGCTTTTTCTCAATGTTTTTCGATTTCACTGACCGTTTAGGATGTATATCGATTTAAAGTTGAGTAACAACCATTCTCACATTTATAGGTTTTTAGGTAGCAGAAAACTTCGTATAACTTACTGTACGTGTGAATGTGGATGGACATTATAGACTAATGTATCTAGTAGGCATCGATATAAATCAACAGATGTGCCCTGAGCACCTTGAAATTGGTAATAAACTGCGTCTCTGTATGTATCGTAAGTGGTTTACAAACAAGCAATCTACTTGACCGCTATAATCGCTAGCGGTGAGATTTACTGTGGTTCTACTTATTTTGGTTGTTGACACCGAATAATGATAGGTTAAAACGTCCGGCGTCCACCGCGTCCTGCAACCGACTAGAACGGAAAGAGTGAGCTCACTCTTCCCAACGTTGACATGATTGCGTGCGCCGTGAAGTTTGGGATGGGGCCCATCTTGGGTTCTACGATCTATGCTAGTAGGTATATTGGACTACCTTTTTTTCGTACGTGCAGGAAATGTATTTACGCATACCCTACTGTCCCGCCCGGGAGACACAACCGGGTTATGTTGCACTCTATATCATGTATGGATATGGTGGTGCCCCTATCTAGTAATAAACCTCCATGGGGTTTCAACTCTGCCGCTGATAGTGGGAACACGGAACCGCTCTCGGATTGCTCCGCCTCGGTCGCCCATCTCCAACTTCAAACGATTTAGTAGGTACTCAACGTCAATCGAAAACCTATACTAACACAAAACTATAAATTGAATTACATGCAGTAGAAAATCCTACATATTATATCAGTAGAAACGTACGTTTTTCGTAGATAGAGAGTAGACGTCCTGTACGTTTTAAAGCCGCCTCTACGCACTGGCCCAGTGGAGGCCAACGCGAGCGTCGACAAAACGGCACTAGACGAGTGGTAGACTGGCCGAGCGCAGGCCAATACGAGCTACGAGCGCCTTTGTTTTGAGCACAAAAACCGACACCGGTCACGAGAGACGAGTCGAGGCAAAAGAGCCCTATACACACTGGCCACTTGCCGTCACTCGGCCAGCTAGGCGAGCGACGGCGAGTGATCACAAGTCATGACAAAACGACCCTCCACACACTGGCGTTGTCCTGCACTCGGCCAGTATGTATAGGCGGCTTAAAGTTTTCTAACACAAATTTTCAAGCTTTAATGGCGATATAATCTCAAAAATGCGGTATAAACGGTCAGGCATCGCAAGGGTCAAGGTTTACGTTCTTAATTGTAAGTTGTAAGCGATAATATATCTGGTATCTATGTAAGTTGTAAGCGATAATCTATACTAATATTATAAAGCTGAAGAGTTTGTTTGCTTGTTTGTATGTTTGTTTGTTTGAACGCTAGGATCTCGGGAACTACTGGTCCGAATTGAAAGATTCTTTCTCTGTTGGATAGTCCATTTATCGAGGAAGGCTATAGGCTATTTAACATTACGCTACTATTAACAGGAGCGGAGCATGAATACAAAATGTAACAAAAACGGGGTAAAATATTTCTTTTTGAGAGTTTTCGTTGCGTGACAGCTTGTGTCTAACTTAAAGTTTGCGTCATTAGAACCTAAGGTAACCGAATTTGTTCAAAATTTGAATTGGTACGACCATTTTTTGATAGATGGCGTAGCAACGCGCGCACGGATCAGCTAGTACATAATATGTATGTTAACTATTGTGTATGAATTGTTCAGGCGATATACCGGTGCGGCGAGCGCGAGCGGCCGTACTCGTCGGGAGGCGCGCCGCCGCCGCCCATGGAGCCCATCACGCGCACCGTCACCATGAGCCGCGACCCCAACGACTCGCACGGGTTCGGCATCTGCGTCAAGGGCGGCAAGGAGGCAGGTGAGAGTATATATGCTGGCTGCTAGACATTGAAAACATGTATGGGAGTCGTGCGGCAAAAGCATGTAGACATGAGTATTTGTACCGAGTATTTGACATTGTGGATGTGAGAGTCGCGTAGTAACAGCAGAGCGGCAAGTAGGCAGGTGAGAGTACCTATCTATGCTGGCTATTGGACATTGAAAATGTGTATGGAAGACGCGCGATAAAAGTAAACAGGTAGATATGAGTATTTATACCAAGTATTTGACATTGTGGATGTGAGAGTCGCGTAGTAACAGCAGAGCAGCAAGTAGGCAGGTGAGAGTATCTATGCTGGCTATTGGACATTGAAAATATGTATGGGAGTCGCGCGACAAAGGTAAGCAGGTAGATATGAGTATTTATACCGAGTATTTGACATTGTGAATGTGAGAGCCACGTAGAAACAGCAAAGCGGCAAGGAGGCATGTGAGAGTATATACTTATATTGTGTATTGGACATTGCAAATCTGTATGGGAGTCGCGCGATAAAGATAAGCAGGTAGATATGAGTATTTATACCAAGTATTTGACATTGTCAATGTTAGAGTCGCGTAGTAACAACAGAGCAGCAAGTAAGCAGGTGAGAGTATCTATGCTGGCTATTGGACATTGAAAATGTGTATGGGAGTCGCGCGACAAAGGTAAACAGGTAGATATGAGTATTTATACCGAGTATTTGACATTGAAATGTGAGAGCCGCGTAGAAACAGCAAAGCGGCAAGGAAGCATGTGAGAGTATATAATTATATTGTGTATTGGACATTGCAAATCTGTATGGGAGTCGCGTGGCAAATGCAACTAGGCTAGGAGGGTAGATAATACTTATAGAGTTCATGCCCGTATACAAAATGTATGGGTCATATGAACCACTAGGAGACCTATGTAGGATCATAGAAGGGTTTTTTCAATACCTCTTCTAGTCCATTATTCCGCAACGCCGCGCCGTACAAAAATCATGCGACAAGGTGAATTTATCGAGGGTTGCTGGTTGCAACCCTCTTCACCTGCACTCAGTTGGGCAGCTTACAAATGCCGGCATAGTGCTGAATCTTATTATTTTACACCCTTAGGTCTCCTAGTGGTTCATTTGACCCATACATTTTGTTCACGGGCTTGTAGTCTATTATATTATATTGGGCATTGGGACTATACCATATAGGAATCACGTATTAAAATCAGAGCGGCAAGCAAGCAACAAAGTGTAAGAGCATTATCTTATATATAAAATTCTCGTGTCACAGTGTTTGTTTCCTTACTCCTCCGAAACGGCTTTACTGATTTTAACCAAATTTTATATGCATATTCTGTAGGTATGAGAATCGGCTACTAGCTATTTTTCATACCCCTAAGTGACAAGGGTTGTTCACTAAGGCAAAACAACGTTTGCGGGGTCAGCTAGTGTATGTATATAAGAGTCACGTGTTGACAGCAGAGCGGTAAGCAGGAAGGTGAGGGTATTTGTATTGTGTATTGGACATTGTGAAATTCACATTGTTGGATTATATGTATAGGGAGTCGAGGGTTAACAGCGGAGCGGCAGGTAGATGAGGGTATTTATATAAACTGTGTATTAGACATTGTCTATGTGGAAATAAGTAACATGGAGACAGGAGAGAATATCTATACTGATCAATGAACATTCTGTTTATAGAGTTAATGTTTAACTCTTTTTTCATAAACGCAGCAACCATGAACCCGCTTTTCAAAACGAATTCAGTGTTTTCTGTATAAAATTGCGCTTTGGACTCGACAACATGTACTTATCCCACTAATTTTATAAATGTCAAAGTATGGATGTTTGGATATTTGGATGTTTGTTGCTCAATCACGCCGTAATGTTTGAACGGATCGGGCTGCAATTTGGAATACAGCTAGATTATAGTCTGGAAGAACACATAGGCTACTTTTTATCTCGGGAAAATAACGATAACTACACGGGTAAAACCGCGGGGCACTGCTAGTGGTACATAATATAAGCTGATGTTTTAGGGTTTTTTGGGTTAACTTTGCTTATAATTATTTACAGGCGGAACGCAAGCTTTTCTGCTTAGTAAAGGTGTTCTAACTTTGTGTTTGTATATGAACGTCGTGGAGAGACACGTGATAATGTATACAACGTAATTTTCAATCCGTTATAAATTTTATAAAAATATGGATTTACAATTAGCCGTCAGGGCACAAAGTTCGTAAAGTATGAAAGAAAGCAGTTTAGAATACTCTACATTTTTCATAGTACGAGTATGAATCAATCTAAAAAACTTGTGAATTACCCAATGGATGAAAGGATTTTATAAATGGATATTATAATAAAAAGCGTACGGTAAGGTCACCGTAGCCACGACTACAAAAGACGGCTTCGGTATCAATTCAGGTTACTATGTAATGTACTGGGTGCATTTCAAACGGCACCAATAGGGCAAGAATACGCCAGAGTGCAATTATGCATGTCTAAAGAACATTGTGAAAACATTTTCGTTTCACACTGTTCCTTCTAGGATTACACGAGGGCAGATGAGAATACCTATTTTACCAAAAAACCCCGAGCACTCAACCAACAAAGAAAAACATATTTTATTCAATCCATTGTAGGGTTGCGAGCCGAAAGGATGTAGATAAGCGAGTCTATTGGTGTTATTATATTTCTTGTGCGATATTTTGAACCGTAATAGTTGTTGTATGTAATATCTGAAGAGAGGGATAAACAAAATGGATATGTATCTCATTTAACGAATTATAGTAAAAAACGAAATCGGTAAAACTGACTCGGAACGTTACGAAACAGATCTGAATCTCAGTAAATACAAGTATCAGTCTTGTACAAGTATCAGTCTTGTTAAGAGGTAATCGAATCCTGAGATAAGCAGCCGTCGACCGCAGCTAGTATCGATTGCCGGCCTTTATTCGAGCTGTATAAATAGCGGTAGGGGTCAATGCGGCCTAACCACCCACTCGGGGATGTTTGGAAAACAAGTATTTTTAAGTAGATAAAGTATTATACCTATCTAAACAAACTTCACAGGAATAAACTGCTCTCAGAGTTAGAATGTCGTATGTTGGACATAAATGTTTATAGTGAAATTAGTGATGAATGATGAAGTGATGGAGCTATAACACAAAAATTTTAATCTCAATTTCTTTGTTCAAATTAACGTATTATTTTAATTATTCGTTCTTCAAAAGGTCTTCAGCAAAAAGTAAAACTGTATTTTTTAAACATACTTATTAAACACATTGTTTAACTAATAGAAATGTTTAAATATTTAATGTATAAATGTGCAAGCGCGACACCGCGTGCTTTCACCGCCTCGTTAAATACTATAATGACGGTTTACCCAAATTACTTTCCTTTGTTTATATGCCTTGCGTGTGCGAATGAAAACTGGAAAATGCGGCATGTCACCCTACAGTGCAGATTTTTAAATTGGATTTTCCTTTATGTGTGACATTATTTTAATATTCAATTTTCCGGTGCTTTTGTCATACGCGCAAAGGGAGGAAGTCATCACCATTTATATTATTTTTTCAATTGGCCATGACACAGCTTGAGCTGTGTGCGTTTAACACGTTTGCTGCGGGGCCATTTTTCGTAGACTTTCAGTTAGTGCGTATGAGGTCTTTTCGAGGCAAAATTGACCTTCCTTGCAGTGCGTATGAGACCTTTTGTGCCTCACAAAATTGTTTCTAAGAATACCTTAAATATTTTGTTCATTTGTAAGAGTAACTGCTTGAAAATTTACCAATATTCATTCAAAGAGTTGTTAAAGTTGAATCCAGCTTCGCCCCCAGTTATGACATTTAGGTATTGAGTAAATGATAATTATATATATGACATCTGTTCTGCCTCACATAGCATTGAAATAAAGTTCTATTAGTGTCTCGACTAGTGTTGTGAATAGAGAGAGTTGCAGTTGCGATATTAAAATAATTGATGTCATAAGATTGATTAATATGTTTTTCATTAAAACCGGTCAAGTAGAAAGATTTTTTACGAATTGGACACGAAATACACGAACAATATTTGTTTTGTTTTGGCTTCCTAACTACTTTTTACACAAGTCTTAATTTATCGTAGCAACCTACATAGCTCTTTCGTTGACCATTTCGTCAATTTCGTTGAAATTGTCAGGAAGAACAATACGACCCTTTAATTAGTCTCAAACCTGTATTTTTGCTACGATCTTGCTTGAGATGATAGCTTTCTTTGTCTCTATAAATAAGTGTACTATATGAGTATCCTTCAGGAGTGTACAATTTATAATTATAGTTTGACTCCCTATATATTATGTATGTGATTTATTTTTTACGTATTAGCACAATTTAAGTCGTCCGCGCCACGTTATCATAGATTTATCAATTATTATAATTTTTCTAGTACGAAACACTTGTTAAAATCGAGAATTCAACATAATGTATTTGGCTAAATTTATATAACTTATCCCCAGAATCAATTTATAAGTCGCAGAAACAACAAATTAATAAATGTAATAAAAAATATGTCCCTGAAAATTGCTGAGCACATGTACTAATTTCTATGCAATATTACTTGTTAGACCAATAGTCGTTAACATGTAACACTGTGTATTAGCGAGTGCATCAACTTGCAGCATGCTTTCGTATCGATACTTTTTATCACGTCACTAAGTTAGAATACGCAGGCGCCTCGCCGCCCGCACCTCACTCCGTGCGGCTGTGAGGCCTACAATTTTGAGGCAGATTAGACCTCACTTCGCACTGTACGAAACTAATTAATACTCAGTGCGTTTGAGGTCTTTTAAACCTCATTTAGTTTTAACTTCACTCTTAGGCTAGGCTTTGCAAGAGAAGCAATTTCATATATTTGTCTCTGTTATACTCATATAAATTTTAATATAGTCGCCCCCCGCACAGAGTGAAAGAACACGATTTTGACTACCGCACCTGCGAGAAGCTACGCATGTGGCGTTTTCGACCTCATAATGCAGCAAACGTGTTAAAGTTCCACGCTCAAATTTAATAATATAATAATATAGCCGTTTGCCTGTCATTGGTAGATTCGTATAATTGGTAAATTAATTGTAATAATTAGTTTACTTTTAAACGGAATATGTACAAATCTACAAATCTAATCCAAATCTAAATATATGAATAAACAAAAATCAGCTCATATACTATGACGTAAGTAGAATTATAATTGCATGAACATAAATCAACACAACATGGGTGTCTGCCAAGCGGTTACCACGGTGTTAAGTGTCTGGTAAGTTTTATTGATGTGATTTTAATAATATTCTGAAGGTTAATATCAGTCTTTATAATTTGACAAATTCAGATCGGTATTTCATTGGAACACCTTAAGTACCGTTTATCTGCCAAAGCAATCCTGGCTGACCCAAACTTCATAATGGTCTAACGTTCTTACCTGTGTTGGGAGCATGCGCTGAAAAACTTTCAGCTTTAACGAATTTAGTAAATATAATTTCAGCAATAACGAAGGTCTCTAATCCGTTTGTGTTTATTGGTAGATTTTCACAACATATAATACCCCGTATACATTATTCCAGTTCAGCGACCGAATCCAGCGTTGGATTCGGTCGCTGGACTGGAATCATGTAAACGGGGTATAATTCGTAGATTGAATATTCCATTATTTTAATATGAAATACGTAGGTACGACAGCATTTTGCATATGTTTCAAAAAGCATCATATTATGCAAGTATGCAACTACATACATACTTTATAAAAATTGATGTCTTTCATGAATGGATTCACGAGATCATCGAGATTGTTTTCTATGTAGTATATTGTATTGGCGCAGGTGTAGGCGTGTACATATCGCGCGTGGAAGAAGGCTCGGTGGCGGAGCGAGCGGGGCTGCGCCCCGGGGACTCCATCCTGCAGGTCAACGGTACGCCCTTCTCTGGCATCTCGCATGAAGATGCACTCAAGGTAAATTCCTAAGCTTTTCTTATTAAAAGGCTTGTTACACTTGTCTAAATTTACACGACTGAGTTTAGTCGCTATTGAATTCAGTGAAATGAAATAGCATTCAGTAAGCATACTAAATTCAGAAGCGCGGCTTACTTACTTCTAACTTTCCTCGGAATTCAGTCACTAAATTTAGCTAAGTGTAATACGCTTTTTATCCGATGTATTCGGGAACGTTGTATTCCATACATTTACTCCAGATTTACGTGAGCTAAAACCTTTTCAATTCAAACCTTTCAAATCTTTTGAATTTTTTTTAGTACTGCGTAATCGGTAGGTATATCTTCGACGTTTCGTCAAACTAAGTCAGAGAGGCAAAACTGAACTTGAGTCAAATTTTGGAATACGGTAATATATATCTATTCCATTACACAAGTTTTAAATCTTTTTCATTCCATCTCTTTTTTTTTAGTTAGTTTAGGTTAAGTTTTTTTATAATGTAGAGTGAAAAGACGAGTAGGACATGTGCCTGATGTAAAGCAAAATGTCTGCCCATAGCAGCACGTGACACGCATCTTGCAACATGAAGAGTCCAAATCGTGACCTAGCACCGCACTGCGCTCGTCACCCGGAGATATCGGTGTTTTATCTCTTAGCTCAGCCATTTTGCTCATAAAATCTTTTCTATTACTAGTATCTTCGCTTCTATTAACTATTTCTATGGCATAAAAGGTAACCAGTACAATTAATAATCCTGAATCGTATTACCAATAATGCTGTTTCGTATATGTGATAAATTGAAGAATAAACCTGTTGCCCCTGGCGCAGCACCCAGCTCTCTGTTGGAATTACTCGGAAGCGCCATACTTCGCGCCAAGCTCTGCAAACCAGCTAAATCGCCCGAGAAACCATTAAACAGTTTGTTTGTCGCCTCCTGCTGCCAAAACCGATCCAAAAATACTTCCCCCAGTTGAAACACTCCCAAATTGAGGTTTCTAGTACAATCTATTTTAAGTCGCAGTAAAAAATTCAACAGTAATAAATACAGATGAGTTTCTTAATATCCGCTCCATCTACGGAAGCTTCCATTTGTATGCAAATAAATTACTGAGTCAGGTGTCAGGAAAACAAATTATGTCTCATTAGGATTACGTATTCAATTTAGAGAGGAGGATATTTCTCGGCTTCACATTAATAAACACACATTATTGCAAATAACGGTAGGTGAAATGAAACATTGCTTTCGATGACGCGATACTACAAAAGTTATAGTTGTTGTACAAGAGTGCAAAGTTGCTTTTTAATTTTGACGACCGATCAAACGAACGATCCTAAAATTGCAAGAATCAGTCGCTGCGCTCGTGATTCTTTAAAAATATTTTTTTTAAAAGCGCGCAAAAGATTTTCAAAAAAAGTACACCAAGGAGGTTCCGAGTCTGAGTTTTTAACAAATAAAAAAAAATGTATCATGAATTTGGCACCAAGGAGGTAGGAATAAATTAAAGGTTTCATTATGTTTTGAATTCAACTTTTGCGCCCTGATATCGAAGAGCAAAAGTACTCTTTCCGAGGTGGTGGGATGAAAAATAAATTGATAAGACAACTAAATAGACAACAAGACATAAACAAATAAGTTCTGATTTGCAACACCCGATTGATTTCCCGTCAAAATATTATGTTTTTAAGATAATCATGCGCAGGAGTCGACATCATTGAACAATTTATATTTTTACAAGCAGCTCCCTGCGATTTTACCCACCACGTAGTTCCCGTTTTTATTATTTTCCCGCGATGGAAAGTAGTGTATGTGCTATTCTAGACTATAATCTAATTTTATTCCAAACTTTGCCGTTCAGGCGTTCTGCCATGATTGAGGAACATTCAAATATTCTAACATCCAAATTATCTCGCAAATAAATTACATAAAATATTATAGATGACTTCTGAGCGGTTCCACATTGTTCTATATAATATTGGATTCAAAAACCAGTACGATACCGGACGATATAGCACAACGCATGAAATGAGTACCTACTAGGTATTTTGTATTGTCCACTTTGAAATTGTATACCAGACCTGGCTTTCTACCGCCTAACTAAATCGGTTTTGGCTTTGCTTTTCCCATCTCTATCGTTTCAAACGGAAAGAAAAGAGAGACAAACATTAAAGCTAGGACAGTTTTCGTTCGCTGGTAGACCCCTGAAACGGATATGTTAGTGGCAACGGTTGAACGTTCGAAACCCGCAATAGGAAGGTAATATGGGTGCGTCCATACATGCAGTGCAATTCCTGTTTGCGCTAGGTTTACTCAGTGGTGCATTATACAGTAGCGGCCATTCCTATTGATACTTTTATGTTTTTGGTAGTATTTATGTTTACACAAATATATACAAATAAACGAAGAGTAAAATAACAATAATTTACATCTCGTTTACGTCAATACGTCAAAAATACTGTAAAAATCTTCATTTAAACTGAGCTTTTTGGTCATGGAACCTTCTTCAATAAATAAACATGCATAGAAACTTATAGAAGTAACAACTTCGAAATTCAAAATGTGTGTATTGTTTTCCTGTTGTTAAAGATTGTTGTGTTGTTGTTAAAGGTTTAAATAAATAAATAAATATTGGTGGACAATTCACAATTTGTCTGGTTGCTGGTAATAATTGCCTGAAAATACGTATAACTAGGGTTCAATGGGCTAATTTCCTCCGTTGCTATTGTCGTGCACGTTTGGGAACGACAGGCGGACATGTGAGAGAGACATTTCTATTTCCGAGCTACGTCCGTACTGTAGCCGCCGAGGCACGGGTATGTAGCGTTCGATTGCTACGTGTGTAGAACTTTGCTACGTTCATCTTGTTTTCCCCTTACTCGTCTTTATAATGAAGTAATGAACTTTTTAGGGTAATACTTGTTTTTTACTTCCGACGTAAAAAAGAGGTACTATAAGTCTGCTGTGTCTGTGTGACGAAGACTGTTTTAATTCATTTCTTTACATCTTAAATTTTAATTTAGAATTAGCTCTTTTTATGTGGTTTCATTAAGTTTGTTTTAATATCTGAAATGATCTGAATTATTATTGAATTACCTTTCACAAAGCATTTTTTTACTTTACGTCTTCGTAATTTATGGAAACATAATATAAGATTTTTTTATTCAAAGGAAATATACTAACAAATCAATTGTACGACAATGACTACAACAAATTCTATTTAAATGGAAGCCGTCATTCGAAGCAGGGAAAAATAATAGTTCCAAAATAACTTCTAAAAGCAATTCACAAAATAGCTGCAGTAAATCATTTGCTAATGCAGATATATATAAAAGCCTTGTTAGCCAAGCCACATGCTTGTTATCTGTATAGGTACGAGTATTTGTTGAAATATGTTAGCTCTTTACATTAATTTGATTGTAAGTAAATATGACGAAAAATAGTCACGAGTTAAAAGATCTTTAGTCCTGATTTCGTGACTGGGTCGCGTTAAGCCGAACTAAAGTCGGACCGTACTTTTCCGTTTTATGTAATTTTTTTGCTGGAAGGTTAATGGCTGCTGCCTTTCTTTATGCATTTTACTCATAACATGAATTTTTACATTTAATATAAAAACGTAACCCACTTAACTAGCTAGAGTGTTTGTTTGAGCTCTCAAGCTACTCATTGGCACGAACACAGTAGTATGACTTATCTATGTATCTACATTGTGGCAGTTATTTCTTGGCCAATTAAAATACATAGAAATTACAGCGATTAGAGATTTAACTACTTAGATCTACTACTCTGGGTGCAGTGCCAGGTAATGATTTGGCCTCTTCATGTTCCAATAGCTGCTTGTCACTGTGCTGTTATGTGGCAGGCATGTTGCTTATCATCAAGCATATGTCTCGTCTTGTCAAGTTGTATTAAAAAAAATACAGCGCTAATCTATCTCTCTATCAAATTTATGTTATGGTATCTTCGTGTTGAGTAAATTACGTAATTGTAATACCTCGAGTTTGAAACAAATAATGAAACACCTCTGGAAAATAACGCACTGTCTCTTTCCTGAAGTGCCAATTAAAATATCCACAAAATCGAAATCTCGATAATTGTATGAATAATCCCGATATAGCTGCAAAGATAAAGTTTTGTCCGATGTTACGGCTCATTTATTCCGCGAACAAAGCCAAAGTTGGAAGGTCTATATAAAGTTCCGTCTTCTTCGGCCAGAGTTTGTTTTAGGAACGTTTGTTTTCCTTTGGAACCAATTATTAGTTTTATCGTTACGACGGGACGCTGTAATTATTACATTGAGAGAGTGGCTAATATTATTGGAGCTATGACATGTTGATTTACATAAATTTATTGATCCGTCATTTAACCCAATGAAATTAGGCAAAAAAATGGAATAAAAAAACATTAAATTATGTAGTTTGGGGACTATAAAGGATCGATAGAGGGGTGCATTCTGAGCTTATATTCCAATTTGAGGGATTCTGGCATGGTCAGCTCAAGGTCATTTCGATGTTAATTATGCGATATATAATAATTATTAAGCGTTTAATTCGATATCTCGAGAACTGTTAGTGTTAGGCAAAAAATTGTGGATACCTTTTCTCTTCTAAATTAAATTTACTAACTTTTACATCCACAACTTTTCTTTTTTTCATCAATATTTTTCAAGTTATTGCTTCCGAAAGGCAAAAATTTAACTTTTTTTCCTCCTTTTCGCCATTTCCTCCCCAACCGTTCAATTTTATGAAACTTTACCGATAATCAAAAGTGTACATCTTTTAATAATAAACAACTTTTTCTTTGAACTTTTTTCTGTAATGACAACACCTTCAGAGTTATGTTACTTTACCGAGTGGAATCCGCGCCACTGCGACACCTCCGCGACACTGCAAAAAATCCGCGACACCTCCGGTCTTAGGGCTGAACCCAAAATTCATTGTTGGATTGTGTCGGTGGGTTTCTTCTACACAGGGTTATGTGGGACAACAACGTTATCTACTTCGACATATGCCAGAAATACGTAACATACATAAAAAACACTACGGTACAGACGTGGTAATTGTATTCGATGGCTATCCCAAAGGTATTTCCAACTTTGGCACCAATTCTGCCAAACCGCTGCGCCGATCCCAGCTGAAACCATGTGCAGATATCATTTTCATCTACAATATGACCGTCACCACAACTCAAGATAAGTTTTTAGGCAACGAGAGCAATAAGACCAGATTCATCTAACTACTGAAAACTTTTCTCATCAAATCAGACATAGAGGTGGAGCAAGCCGTAGAGTCCGGCAAAATTCTCTTAGCCGTACTGATAATCAGACCATCCGCATCCTCTACGGCTCGCTTCAACTCTATGTCTGATTGAGTGTATCTGACTGTATTTCTGGCATATATCGGAGTAGGTGACGTGGTTGTCCCACATAAGCTTGTGTAGAAGAAACCCACCGACACAAACAAACAATGAAATTTGGCTTCAGCCCTAAGTCCGCAGGTGTCGCGGATTTATTGCAGTGTCGCGGAGGTGTCGCAGTGGCGCGGATTTCGCTCGGTAAAGTAACATAACTCTGAAGGTATTGCCATTACTGAAAAAAGTGCAAGGACAAAGTTGTTCATTATTAAAAGATCTACACTTTTGATTATTGGCAAAGTTGCATAAAATTGAACGGTTGGGGAGGAAATGGCAAAAGGGAGGAAAAAAAGTAAAATTTTTGCCTTTCGGAAGCAATAACTTGAAAAATATTGATGAAAGAAAGAAAAGTGGTTACAATAAAAGTTAGTAAATTTAATGTAGAAGAGAAAAGGTCTCCACAATTTTTTGCCTAACACTAACAGTTCTCGAAATATCGAGTTAAACGCGTTTTCATCGAAATGACCTTGAGCTGACCATGCCAGAATCCCTCAAATTGGAATATATGCTCAGAATGCACCCCCCTATCGATCCTTTATAGTCCCCAAACTACATAATTTAATGTTTATTTATTTCCTTAATTGCACTGCATTAATTATATTGCTTATTTGTTTTTTCTATAAACAAATTTAGATATTTTCTTCGAACAGTTCACCAGTAGGTATCTATTTCGAGTATACGACGACACTGATGCAGAGGTGGAAGTTTGTGGGTCTAGAACAAAGAGCAATTGCAATTGTACTCAACTCGTATAAGTAAGTCGTACGTGCTAGTAGATTGCTGTACGATGTACATGTACCTATGTACCTACAGGCAAACTTTCAGTATTTTGAGTGTGATAAATACATGCAATGCAAAATGAAATTATGTTATTTGGAAATCTTGTTACTTTGCCTTCTTGTTTATTTGATATCTCAATAAATTGTTACGCATTAATTTGTTTTTTCTATTAACCAGCTGTGCCCCGCGGTTTCATCCGCGTAGTACCCGATCCCGTTATTTGCTGAGATACAAATTACTCTGCGTTAGTTACAAAATAAAAAAATAGGTGTAAGTACAAAGTTTCTTGGTGATCGGTTTGGTAGTTTTCGCGTGAAAGCGTAACAAACAAACTTACTTTCGCGTTTACTATTACTAGCAACACGGGCTGCGGTGGCTACACCCGGGCAATTCCCATTCTCGTTGTTTCCTTGGGTTAAAAAGTAGCCTATGTTACTTTTGATATCTCTAAAAGTAAGTGTACAAAGTTTCATGATGATCGGTTAAGTAGTTTTAGGGTAAAGTCTCGTCCTATTAATATTAATTTTCATATAGTACATTATGATATAAGTGCGTTAAGTTGATAATTACAACCGAGGCTTTATTGCTAGCTCGAGCCGAAGGCGAGAGCTATAATTAGCAGAGGCTGTAATTATCAAAGCGCACGTATGTCATACGACGTTTTATAAAATATTTGCGAGGAAATAAATAAAACTCTGACGACATTTTCAAATAAAAACAATACAGCGAAAAAAAAGGCGCGGAATAACATTTACTTGATCACAAAATCACAGATTAGCAATGCGCGCGCATCGGCGCCTTTTTTTTTAAGCAACGGCACAGAACCAGCCGGTTTGCCATTATTAGTAATAAAGTAAATTAATATTTTTGTGTTTTGTTACAGAAAAATTAAAGTAATTTATGGTCAAAATTAATTAAATTAACGAATTAAATAATTCTTTATTATATTTTACCTCACAAAGTTAATTTTATTCATAAAATGTTGACCACACTTTTCTGACATAATAGTACATTATGATATAAGTGCGGTAAGTTGATAATTACAGCCGAGGCTTTATTGCTAGCTCGAGCTGAAGGCGAGAGCTATAATTAGCAGAGGCTGTAATTATCAAAGCGCACGTATGTCATACGACGTTTTATAACATATTTGCGAGGAAATAAACAAAACTCTGACAACATTTTCAAATAAAAACAATACAGCGAAAAAAAACGCGCGGAATAATATTTACTTGATCACAAATCACAGCACAGAGTAAGTAATCACTATGGATCACAGATTAGCAATGCGCGCGCATCGGCGCCTTTTTTTAAGCAACGGCACAGAACCAGCCGGTATGCCATTAATAATAAAGTAAATTAATATTTTTGTGTTTTGTTACAGAAAAATTAAAGTAATTTATGGTCTAAATTAATTAAATTAACGAATTTAATGATTCTTTATATTTATTATATTTTACCTCTCAAAGTTAATTTTATTCATAAAATGTTGACCACACTTTTCTGACATAAAAACTCTTTACTAAGATTTAAAAAGGTACCGTTCGTTTCAGACGGAGCATATCTCTCTACCTAGTCTGTGGACGGAGCATTTTGAAATCGTGCGTTTTACATTACACATTACAGCACTAGTGCGTAATAAGATACATTACGATACAGAAATTGGTCCAATAAGATACCCTTTACGAGCAAATATGTTATAAAAACTCTTTACTAAGATTTAAAAAGGTACCGTTCGTTTTAGACGGAGCATATCTCTCTACCTAGTCTGTGGACGGAGCATTTTGAAACCGTGCGTTTTACATTACACATTACAGCACAAGTACGTAATAAGATACATTACGATACAGAAATTGGTCCAATTAGAGACCCTTTACGAGCAAATATGTTATAAAAGAAATAAAGCTACTGTCCCTTATAAATAATAAGCTTTCTCCGCCTTGCGCTTTTTAACGTAGCAACATGCAGAAAAATAAATGCTTGTTTATTCGCTATAGTATTATCGATTACATATCTTTTGGCTTTATAAAACTTCAATGTTAAGATTTTTTTTATTTGATTTTTCGATAACGTCTGTGGGAGAAAGTGAGGCTCCTTGTCAAACTGAATACCGACTCCTGGACAAGTTCGTCTCTCCCATAGTAATATTAATTAAAATAATAGTATTGCAAAGTCTTTGCTACCAGTGTATTGACTTAAGCTATAATAACATGAATTGTACCAACAATGTTCCATGAAATAATTACCTGTATTATGGGGCCTCCAAGTATTACAATTAGTGTACCAACCCAACCCAAAGTACGAACTATTTGTCCCTCACGAAATAACTGTACAATATTAAATATAAAATAAATAAACACGCATACGTGTGTAAAATCAACGAAGGCTCCCGCCGTGTCTGGCCGCAGTTGTCTTGTACACCGTTACAATCACTGGGTCCAACACTAATTACACCGTTCACTTCTGCTTTATTCAAAAGCACACAAAACCATACAAAATTTTCCTTTGAGTTTTCCGTTTTACTAAAATACGAAACGCGGCACCCGACCGCGAGTTCACCAAGCGAATCTATCTAACCGACGCCTTTCTAAAAACTATCTAGAATTGTGTTGACACCCACTTTTTTTAATGATTACTAACATTTACCATGGATTATTACAAGCTTGAATGAAAACCATTCATTCGAATGGTAATAAATTCACGATTTTGTGTTAACACGAAAAATCTAACGCGACAAAAAAATGCTAGAAAGGACCGTGTATTCTGAACAACGTCACTCAGATAATATTTATAGGGTATACCTTGAGTTTGCATGTTACAGCACGAAACAGATATATTTTTATTTAATATTTATTATTTAATATTGAATAAAATTTTAAAACTACGAGTAGAGATGTCTACGTTCGAGTAGCTTTCTTCTATGTTATACGAGTATTTCTAGAATCCCTCAATCGTACTGTGGTGTTTTTCTCTTTTTATATCTCACATGTGTCCGTGTTTGACCGCTATCTTGTCTTATTAAGGATTACCAGTGCCTACACTCTATGCAATATCATCATTGTTTTGCTGCTCGAACTACATCTAAAGGCCGATTTAAACTAAACGAACATAGAGCTAGAGCTGGAACAAGAGCATTCTTTATCGATCTTTTAGTGTAAACGAAAGATCGTTCTTAGCGTTTTCCATATTTTAAATTCCATAGAATCTTTGCGAACGCAAACAAAACAACGAAAGAATGCTCTACGTTTGTTTACACCAAATTAAATTGATACAGTGGGGATAGAATGAGCATTCGCTCGTCTGATGTAAATCGGCCTTAATACCCCGTTTACATGATTCCAGTCCAGCGACCGAATCCAGCGCTGGATTGCTTACTGGAATAATGGAGACCGGCACTGGAATGCACTGGCACTGGATTGATGCATTCCAGTGCCGGTCTCCATTATTCCAGTAAGCAATCCAGCGCTGGATTCGGTCGCTGGACTGGAATCGTGTAAACGGGGTATAACGTCATAAATTCCAGAGAAAATCGTTCTAAACATAAAAAATCAATACTCTAGCTATTGAACTTTTTATCTTTTTCTAGACTTGTCTAGAATCAGAAATATTATACGACATCCGAACTTTATGGCTCGCTCTACCCGACGTAAAATACGGTACCTATCTGAAAATGTTACTACCACAGAAATGTGTGACCTACATAAAATGTTCAAAATATAATCCAGTAATACAGGCAACTTAGGTAGGCAAAACTATTTTTACCAGACGTTGGCGTTCCCTTCCTTCCTAGTCAGCGATATCATGTGATTTACGATGTTGCTTCCTGACATTTACTAGATTGAACTTTGTGCGAACACACGTATCACAACAAACGCAGCGTTATTGTAGCTATAGTTAGTTGCATTTAAGTAAACTGAACGGTACTTTTTGCAGCAAATAAAGTTTTTTGAAGTGAAAACTTCTTTAGGCGCGCCTAGACAAATTTTTCGTGGGGTGTAAATTGAATTCTACCGTCACGCTCGGGTATGATAAGAAATCTTCGCGTAAACTCGGGACCTTGGCGATTGGGCATCTAGAAATGCGTCAGCCAATGGGAAATGCTGATGCATTTCTAGATGGTCATGCCATGATGGCGAGGCCACGCCCTCCATTTACACCCGTGTAGTTTCCAAGGTAAGGTATCAAATTCTGAGTTATAAGTTTTCACTTCTATCGGCAGTTCCTATGACTGCCATTTTTTTTTTGTTCACAGTGTTAAAATAATAATTTCTGCATAATATAGCGTGAAATTACCTACAATCTATTTTCTGAGTAGAAAAGATCACAATCCACCATGTTGGCCTAGTATTGTCTGATCATAGTATTGGCTGATCTCGCAACCTAGGCACAGTAATTCTAAAATTAATAATGTTGTCCTAATATTCCGAGAGCTAGTAGCAGTAGGTATTTGAAGCAAGCTGATAACTTTTCACATAGTTTTCCTATTATAACCCTACACGGAGGGGCAAAAAATATACGAGTACGCAAGTATGTGTGCACTGACGATTTACATCTATTCCAAAATCAAATAATTGTAAAACCAAATCTTAGATTTTTTGTAAACTTTTTCTCCTTGTAGACGCCGCGAGCTGGAATAACATGAAATATATTACCTACAAGTTTAAAACGAAGAATATAGTTTCACACGTGGACTCTTTACATTTAGCTAAATATCAGTAGTTCATTTGTGTACCATCAGTTTTAGATCCAGCTCGACTTAGGTCTTGTTGAATCTCATTGTGTACAGAATCTAATTAAGTTACTTGCTCATTATGGTGTTGTTACTTATGAGACGGAAAGCCGTACATGCTGAAATCATCGATATAAATCACTAGATGTGCCTTAACTTACAATTACACTTAACAAATAAATTGTTAATAAATTGCATCTATGTGTTTACCGTCGACCAATCTACTTGACCCCTAGAATCGCAACCGGCGAGGTATGTTGTGGTTCTACTTATTTTGGTTGCTAACAACGAATAGCGATGAGTATAAATGTCCGGCATTCACCACTTCCTACAATCGACTAAAACGGAAAGAGTGAGCTCAATCTTCCTAACGATAACATAATTCCGTGCGTCTGAAGTTTGGAAGGGCACATCCATTGATTTATATCGATGGCTGCAATAGTAACGTGGCCGCGCCACGCTGACTGGGTTTGAAGGCGATGTCTCGTCGTCAAGGAGACAGTCCGGACTGAGTCACGCCCGGATCTCAGCTCAGTCTGGTGCGATTTTATCACCACTGAGCTTAGTTTTATGTAATAAGAATTCTCCATATTTTACGACACTGAATAAATTGTATGAGAAAAATAAGATCAGTTAAGTATTCGTATCTAGACGTGACGTTATGAGGCTGCTGCCGTGGTTGCATGTTGTACTGGTTATATATTACGTACTCGTGAGTATTGTTTTTTACTTATTCTACCACTAGTGACTTTGGATGTTTGCTACTTAATCTTGTCGTATGAACAGAACTGACTCAAATTTGGAACAAATTTGAGCCAAATATGGAACAAATTTGAGCCAAATATGGAACAGATTTGAGCCAAATATGGAACAGATTTGAGCCAAATATGGAACAAATTTGAGCCAAATATGAGCTCAAATTTGGAACAGTTAGATTATAGGCTGGAAGAACACATTGGCTACTCGACACATTTTTTTTCCTAAGCGAAAATACGAGTCTTATTAAAGGGGTTAAATTTTGAGGACAGATTTATAATCTGGAATGGAACAAAAGCCTCGCGGGAAAATAACGCCAACGGGAACTACGCGAGTAAAATCGCGGGCGTTGCTAGTACCTACAATAAAGTGGCCAAGTGCGAGTTGGACTCGCCCATGAAGGGTTCCGTTGCAGCAAGTAACATAATATACATAGTACACATAGTTCTTGTAGTTCCTTGTAACTTTGATCGAAGTTTCAATAATAGTGTATTTATGACGTACTAAAAAAAAACTACTCATCAGATCGAGTTCAAACCAATTTTTGTTGGTAGTTTACATGGTAATGTACCTACATCATATATATTTTTTTGATTTTTCATTCTTTTACTTTAGAAGTTAGAGGGGGGGGGGGGGACACACATTTTACCACTTTGGAAGTGTCTCTCGCGCAAACTATTCAGTGTAGACGAAAATTATGTTAGAAACCTCAATATCATTTTTGAAGACCTATCGACAGACACCCCACACGTGTAGGAATGATGAAAAAATTTTTTTTGAGTTTCAGTTCTCAGTATGGGGGGCAACCCTAATTTTTCATTTTTTTTAATTTTTTTTGTTTAAATCTTAATGCGGTTCACAGAATACATCTACTTACCAAGTTTCAACAGTGTAGTTCTCATAGTTTCGGCAAAAAGTGGCTGTGACATACGGACGGACAGACAAACAGACAGACAGACATGACGAATCTATAAGGGTTCCGTTTTTACGTTTTACGGAACCCTAATAAAAATGGTACATAACGTCAAGAACTCACACTAAGTCAGAGTAAATTTTCCTATACACCGTCTGTTCGTCGATGCAAACCGTCAGAGGGTTTGATCCTTTACGATAATCAACGAGTTCGAGGAACATATAAAGGATCATTGCGCTGTTGAATCAATTGAAATACGTCATAAAACGAAATTTGAAGACAAATCCTATTTATCAATTTATTTCACTAGCTTAAAGTTTTTTTTCTGCTGCCGCGAAAAATGTTTAGTTGGTAAATGTTCAGTGTTCACTTATGATTCGTATTGTCAAAACTACCCTCAAAATTTTTGAGGGTAGATTTTTTTTTTAATGTAATTTATTTCAAATGATGAGTCATAACAGACATCCTCGCCTGAAACACAGGTTCTACCTAGTTCAGGCTAACAAAGTAATCTGATTTCAATCTTAATTACACAAAGTAATCTACCTGTTTATAGAAGTAAGAAAATATTGTATAGTTAAGATCGATTTTATTGAAATATTTTATTTTTTATATTTTTTAGAACGTGGCCCGAGCCCATATGGATTCCGTGCGGCTCAACGGGTACAAAACTCAATGTACAAAATTAAATCTTTGTTATCTGTAAATTACTGTAATCGAAGATATATTTAACAGATTTCATTTTTATCTTCGGCTGACTCATTATAATTAAATAATGATTGATT
This sequence comes from Ectropis crepuscularia, assembly GCA_963693475.1. Classification (NCBI taxonomy): domain Eukaryota; kingdom Metazoa; phylum Arthropoda; class Insecta; order Lepidoptera; family Geometridae; genus Ectropis; species Ectropis crepuscularia. Next base: position 9,159,551 of record OY856344.1, on the reverse strand, counting down.
TCACTTAGAAGTTCGTTTGACCGTATTTTGCACCTATCATTTAAGGTTAGACAAAATAAATAAAGTAGCCAAGTGCGAGTTGGACTCGCCCATGAAGGGTTCCGTTCCAGCAAGTAACATAATAAACAAAGTACACATAGTTCTTGTAGTTCGTTGTAACTCTGATCGAAGTTTTAATAATAGTGTATGACGTACTAAAAAAAAACTACTCATCAGATCGAGTTCAAACTAATTTTCGTTGGTAGTTTTCATGGTAATGTACATCATATATTTTTTTTAGTTTTTTCATTCTCTTACTTTAGAAGTTAGAGGGGGGGGGACACACATTTTACCACTTTGGAAGCGTCTCTCGCGCAAGTTATTCAGTGTAGACAAAAATTATATTAGAAACCTCAACGTCATTTTTGAAGACCTGTCGATAAACACCCCACACGTGTACGTTTGATGAAAAAAAATTTTTTGAGCTTCAGTTCTCAGTATGGGGGGCACCCCTAATTTTTGTTTTTTTTAAAAACTTTTGTTAAAATCTTAATGCGGTTCACAGAATACATCTACTTACCAAGTTTCAACAGTGTAGTTCTCATAGTTTCGGCAAAAAGTGGCTGTGACATACGGACGGACAGACAGACAGACAGACAGACAGACAGACAGACAGACAGACAGACAGACATGACGAATCTATAAGGGTTCCGTTTTTACGTTTTACGGAACCCTAAAAACGCGGTTCTACTAAAAAGTCTACGGAATAACTATTGCCATCTATCTTTGATAGACACACGTTTTTTCATTTTTCCATTTCGTACTCGAGCTTTATTTATATCTTATCTCCTTGACATAAATCCCGGTGCAAAATCTCCTCGGGAGAAGAGACTCGTAATTCTACTAAGCAGGGTCCGTCTTACCTGAAAGCTGGCTTAACAATTCGCAGGAAGTCTTATCGACATCGGTGAATTCCTTGGGGCATGGAAACTTGTCTACGAGAGAACATTTCGGCTACTTCCTGTATCATACGGGGAAGGACGAACGCCCAATTGCTTCTGATAAGATTGTATTACTCTCCAGACGAGGGTCACAATAGGGGACGCCAATGCCAGAAAATTAGGATTATGTTTATTTTATTACACAATAGACATTATTCGCCAATGCGTGATAATAGGATGTACGCTGGGCGTAAACAGAAACCAATTACTGATGGACAGGATTTCAGTAGAAGTTGTGTAGTACTTATGTACTTTTAGGGACGACGTGACGGCTCTTCTGTTATTGCCCTTATTGTTGTAGGTACGTATGAGTAAATTTTGTTTCTATAGTTGATATACGTTTCTGATTTAAATAAAACTGCAGAATTAATGAAGTTGACGTGTTAAATCATCAAAAAAGCTTTATTTGAAGAGTTTACATGGAATTGTGTGACAATAGTTAACACGTAATACAAATGTACAAGCTAATCAGGTGTGAACTCTGATTCCCACACTAGGTCGGTCCTGTGTCGTGGAAGACATCTCTTAATAATTATTTTTCATACTACCACCTCGGAAGGAGTACTTTTGCTCTTCGATATCAGGACGCAAAAGTCGTTTTTACCCTCTTACTCTAGTGATTAAAGTAAATTTGAATTTCGAACATCGTGTGCACTAAGTTTTTGAATTCAAAACACAATAATTTAACCTATTTATCCGGCACCTCCTTGGTGCCGAATTCATAATAATAAGAATTAATACATTTTTTTTAAAACTCAGACTCGGAACCTCCTTTGTGTACTTTTTTTTAATCCCTAGTGCGCTATTTTCTTTTCACGTATGGAGGATAGAGGCACAGACTAAGTAGAGAGAGATAGAGGTAAGGAATCTCAGAACAAAATGGCAGAACATTTAAAATGCCATTAATGAATCAATGTAAACGAATTGAAGTATGCCGAATTGAATAATTTAATGTTATTGACGACTAAAATAGTTATCTACCAATAGAAAATTTGCGTGTCACTGAGCTGTTATGGGCAGGCGTGCTACTTACCATATTTCTTTTTACTCAACATGTCTTGCTCGTCTTGTCAAAAAAATTGGCAGTCATAGGAACTGCGACAGAAGTGAAAACTTACAACTCAGAATTTGATAGCTCACTTTGGAAACTACGCGGGTGAAACCGGAGGGCGTTGCCATGACCATGGCAACCATCTAGATCACCCGAAGATTTCTTTCATGTACGAACATGACACGTGAACTCAATTCACAGCCCACGCAAAATCTGTATGTGGCGCGCCAAAATAAGTTTTCACTTGAACAATGATTTGTGTGTCCAGATGCTGAAGTCGTGCCGGCAGCTGACGATGTCGGTGCGCACGGCGGGCGCGCTGGTGGGCCGGCCCACGTGCTCGTGGATGGACCGGTACGGCCGGCCCGCGTCGCCGCCGGCCGCGCGCCCGGCGCGATCCGCCAGCAAGGACCGCTCGATACGAAGGGCAAGTTTCAATACCTCTTCTAATCTATTATTCCGCATCGCCGTACAAAAATCATGCGACAAGGAGAAATGATCGAGGGTTGCAACCCCCTCCCCCTCCTCTTCAACTGCACGGCATAGTACTGAATCTTATTACTTTATACCCTTCTATCATCCAACATAGGTCTCCTGGTGGTTCATTTGACCCATAAATTTTGTTCACGGGCCTATAGTCTTATCACGACCGTGACTACGATGTCTACAGTCGACGTGACTACAGTCGCCGTTGTTTTAATTTGTTAAAACCCTTCCTTTGAGTTGAAAAGGAGCTTATGAATTTTCTGAGGTTCTGCGCTATCACTGTCCGAAACTTCATTTAAATAATTTCAATAGTTCAGGCATGAAAGCATAACAGATAGGCATACAGACAGATAGAGATACTTTCACATTTACCTCTATAATATTAGTTGGAAACTAAATCTAAATTTCTAAAGCCTTCATCATTTTTTAAGAGTAGGTATGTTTTATTTGATTACTCCCGTCTTTTTATTTTTTAACTTCTTTTCCATCCCACGGTTGCCTGGAAGAGATCGCTTTTAGCGATAAGGTCGCCATTTGCTACTTTATTTTAAGATTGTTTTTTTTTTAAGTTGTTTGTTTTGTTAAGTGCAATATAGTGTTTATCTATCTATCTGTTTTTTTTCGAATTTGTTAGTTTGAATCGGTTAATTAACGGTCTAATATTAACATTAGGATGAATATTGCCTACATACATAACTAACTACTCACACTAAACATTAAAATGATCTCAAGACCGACGAAGGTCTATGATCTCTAGAAGATACTAAAGAGGATTTTTGTGTTTATATCTGTTTCTGGTATTTTCTGTGTGTGAATGAAAAATATATGCTCCTGTTGGATCTAAACCACACAGATAATATTACGACGTAATTTCGCTTTTTATGAATACAACTCGGAAATGATTTAAGATTCATTTATTTTATTTAAGACCTATGTGTACACTTATACCTAATTTTACAGACCAATAAAGAATTGAATTGATTTGAATTGAATTGATTGTAAGTAAAATTCAAATCGCAATTCCCCTTGAAAAGTTACGTTTTATATGCTTACGTAGATAATACCCCTGTGAATTATAAAAGCTCTGACTACATTGAAACGAATTTCAAAGTCAAAGTTGAATGAAACTACGTAAATGAATGGATAGGTTTATCCTTGAGACGGCTCTATGTATTAGCTATCTCTTCTATAAATCGCGAGTCGTAACAATTCAAAGCTTACTGTAATAAGCTACAGCGACTGTTGTGCAAGCTCAACAAAATGTAATTTAGCCTCTCAAGTTTATTCTAGCACTGCAACGTATTCAATATATCCCTTATTCCAAATACAATACAAATAGCAATACGCCTAGGATAGATAGATATAAAATCACCTATCCACTCGATTCGGTACGACTGAAAGACAAAATCGATAGCTGGAAGCATCAAAAGGCTTTTGTGTCCGCTCCCTCGATTGAATGCCTTTTGCTTGTATTTTATAAGCGCAATATTATGATACCCAAGGTGAATCGGTCATACTGCTACCGTAACTGGGGAAATGGGAAATGACTTTATGTGGCTATAAATTTTTACGTTCAATTTCTCGATCGTAAATACGTTGCAAGAGCACGTTGCCGGGGGTAATGCAAAGTTGAATGGAGTTGTGGTCGGTATGCTAATTGCTTCCATCGGCCAGTAAAGTGTGCCATTAGAGGTTATAATGAAACGCCCAGTGCCGCCCTCTCCCGGCTATGCTATGACATCAGCATAGCATTGTTTTATGAATAGCCGCTGTCTAGAATGAGTGATATATGAACTTTGATTACGCGCTCAGTCAACGTTAATGCGAGTTTGAATGGACCAATTTTATGTAATGGTTGTTGTTACGTTATATGAGACTGTAATTGCCTCGTGCCAAGATATAGTTCTGAATACTTAGGAATATTTATGAATTAGTTAACATGTCGTTAGCTTATGAATTGTGTTATGTGGTTATGTATACAGATAGATTTACTCTTTATTAATATCTCTATATATAGCGTATAGGTTCAAAATAAACTACAAAATAAGTAATTATGCTTGCTACTGATGATTTTGTCGTTAAGAGCAATCTCTTCGTCGCAACGGTAGAATGCAAAAGGAGATCTACAAACAAGAATATGGGGATAGAGATTCAAATAAGGAGTAGGTGCGTGATGCTGTGTTGTTATGTGGCAGCCAAGTTACTTACCATCAGGCACATTTTCTACTCGTCTCGTTACTCTATACCTACTATAAAAAAATAGCAGTCATAGGAACTGCCGATAGAAGTGAAAACTTATAACTCAGAATTTGATAGCTCACTTTGGAAACTGCGCCGGTGAAACCGGAAGGCGTGGCCATGACCATGGCCATCTAGGAATGACGCTTTTCTAGATAGCCAATGGGAAATGCTGATGCATTTCTAGATGGCCAATGGCCATGGTCCCGAGTTCACCCGAAAATGTCTTATCATTCCCGAGCGTGTCGCTAGAATTCAATTCACAGCTCACGAAAAATCTGTCTGTGGTGCGCCAAAAGAAGTTTTCACTTCAAAAAGAATTGTAGGTAGATGCTTATACTTCGATAATAATCAAAGCTATAAAAATCTTAATTTGTCTGACCGCTATCTTATAATAAAACTATGTATAAACTATTATACACGTTTAAGACATAAGATCATACTTTCAAAATTACCTTTCTTTTACGTGTAAATGTGAGGCTTGACTTCAATTGAATTTCATTTGATTTCAATCGAATTCAAAGCAGCATAATCTGCCCACTTTAGGTTCCCACAGCTGGGTCTTGGGGTATTTTTTCTTAAGTAGAGACTAAAGCCAACACAGATATATCCAGAAGTGCAAGCCAATAATAATCTTTCAAGCCAGTGTGGTGACACTGACCTGAAAGATTTCTTTCTTGGAACATGCTGGTTCATTCATTCATTCATTCATCAGCCGCAAGACGTCCACTGTTGGACATAGGCCTCCCCCCTAGATTTCCACAACGAACGGTTGCTGGTTACCTCACTATAATTTCCTCTAAGGTGCCAGTGATTATGATACACTGGTACCACTTATTTCTCTAGATATACTTGAATAGGTACATACTCCGACGTGTAAGCGAGAGATTCGAACCTACGACATCAGGCTCGTGAAATTAGGCGATCTCGCCCCTAGGCTATCACTGGTTATTGAGAGTAAATCTATTTATTATTTAATGTATAAATGTATCTGTACAGGTGGACCTATGTATAGAGCCAGGTCAGTCGCTGGGGCTGATGATACGAGGCGGCCTGGAGTACAACCTGGGCATCTACATCACAGGAGTCGATAAGGACTCCGTCGCGGACCGAGCTGGACTCATGGTAAGAGCTAACTGTAAAAAAGAGCTACTGCGCTATCAACTGAAATTCGACGACCGGGAGATTGAGCGACCTACCTCACCTTTAAATCAAATAATAATAAGTCACTTGACATCAATTTTAGTTACAATAAATAACAATTTCATAAGAGAGATTTACATTCAGCAGTTTTCGACCAACTATTTGATCAGTGATTTTGTTTTGAACCAGTAGAATTGTTATAAGCATCTAATTTTATCTAATGTATTCGTAGATCGCGTGTAAACACGGAAGCATCCCCACTGATTTATAACTCTGATTTTATCGATCAAATCACACAAATATCAAGGATAGACCATACCTCACCACCAATATTTTATTCCTGCACACAATCAAGTTTGTTACATAAGCGTTTCCAATTTCAAAGTTAAGTGAAGTATTTGTTCGAGAAAGTTTGCGGTGACAGTTAAATCTCGCAATACCGCAACATAAGGAAGTTTGAATCAGCTTTGAACGCTGCTATAGCTGTGTATAAAGTCATACCACTCGCTGCAGTCCGTCCCTCCATTGTTAAGGCGGTATGTGGCGAACTTATTCTCATCGAGTTCCACTTGGGATTGCCACTTCCTAACTTGCATCAAATGGAACGCCGCTGTCTCGCGCTGAGAATTGCTCGTTTGCCTTCTATTAAAACTTAGGAGTATTGGATCTTCGACATTGGTGTGTTTTGGGTTTTCGCATATTTTTACTGTTTGGCTCTATAATGTAACATAACCTAGTGCTAGTTATAGCTTTGGTTTTATTCGCGTATCTTATTCTTCCTATCGGGTTAATGTTTCCAAGTGATGTGGATGATTTCGTCTTCGTCTTTCGTCTGGTGTTCACTATACATGCAAATATTATGTACTTGATTAAATAATTACATACTGAAATGTAATCTTCTTCTTATATATAAAATTATCGTGTCACAGTGTTTGTTTCCTTACTCCTCCGAAACGGCTTTACTGATTTTTACCAAATTTTATATGCATATTCAGTAGGTCTGAGAATCGGCTACTAGCTATTTTTCATACCCCTAAGTGTTAGGGGTTGTTCACCCCAAACATTTTTTTTTAATGTTTGGTAATTTTTTCATGTTTTTATCTTTTATAATGTGGCGTTAAAAAATACATACAACCCTAAATTTTTACCCTTTTATCACCAACCCCTATTTTTTAATAGCCATTTTAGTAATTTAATCATTTTTCATCCCGCTCGATAACTGATCAATTATCGTCTTTTTGTCATCATGTAATAGTTTGCCATATAATATGCCATTTAAATTATAACATCATGTAATAATTTATAAGGCAAAACAACGTTTGCGGGGTCAGCTAGTTATTATATTATGTAGATAAATAAAGGCAGGGAGCATATGTCATCAAGGTAAGGAAATTTTAGATTTTTGTTGGTTTTTAAAAATCGAGGTTCTCAATTCAGTTTTGTTCGGTAGATCATATATCAGAGGTAGTCCCATATTAATTTTACGGAAATCGGTAAACCGATTTTTGAAATATCAAAAAAAATCTAAAATTTTCTTACCTCGATGATAGGTTGAAGTATAAATCTACCTCACTGTCTCACTGAACCGTGTTTAAAGTTGATTCCCCAAAAAAATATGAAATATAGGTAGTTAAAGAATAAAATTATTAAAGTCGAATAAATATACTATACGTCCAGAAAACGTTTTGCTGATTTGTTAGGTGTAAAGCCTTTGATTTAGAGTGTTGTTTGCCGGTTTGCGGCCACGTTCTTTAATAAGAGTAAAAATCATTAACGTATCCACTAAAATTATAACAAATTTACATAGCGTAGGATTCACAAATTTATAAATTTAGTCAATATGTAAAATAATATAATCTTTAGATATAAAAATAGTTGTCTGACAACGATGAATTCCTAAAATACTGAACCTATTTGAATGAAATTTTGCGCAATATAAATATGTAATTTGATAAAACTGGAGAGATAAGATAGTTTATAGCTCAATTTGCCATTGCAATGTTTTTATTTCAAATTATTTGTTGTTATTAAATTATTATTTGACATTACCCGAATTAAGCCTGATTATAACCTGATTTGATTACTTTAATTTAGTTTTTTTTAATATCTTTATTTCTTACACAAATAAGTAACGAAAACAATCCATTCCCTTCAAGTTTCTAGGTGCTTTAGGCTGGGCTTTATTCAAAGGGTTGGGCTTTAGAAGTTAGTAAGAAGGTCAATCAACTACACGCAACATAGCCTTTTACACAAGCGAACAAAAGGTTTTACCCACGTGAACCCATTTCAGGTCAAATGAGTTCATACTAATAGGACGGCATTTGATAATACTTTCCTGATATTCTGCTAAACAAAAAAAGTCGTAAAAGTTTCGTTAATCAAACACAAACACTGACTATGTCAATTTTTATGTTTAATTGTCGTGTGTTTTATGACATTGTATGATTGAAAGTTATTGTTCCAGTGGATCGACAACGAGACATGATTGCCTATTTAAAACCAGTAAAATATATTTATTACCTCGTGCTAGCACTTATTCAAGATTTATGGAACGCTTCCAAATATTAGATCTCTATATCATTCTGATATTGCCAGCGGTGCCCGAGGCAAGGTGCGTCCGCTAATTTATAGTCCCCAGTTTAGCGTAGATAAGTACTTAGCAGTACTAATGTTTAGGTTTAAAAAGTATTTTACTTTCTACGATTTTTATAAGATAAGAATTTAACGATTTAACCTTTAACAAAAAAGAATGTAAGACTTTCAAACATAGGTCAATTTGAAACAAACATGTTACGTAGGCTGTCTTCAAAATAACTTTTGATAGGACCAACTCTGAAATCGCGTAAGAAATTAACTGTTTTATTATTAGGCTGCAAAGATAACTTTTGTATTGAAGGGTTGATTGTTTACACGCTGAATATTAAGGTTATTACGGGAAAATAACACACAAACAAAAACTTTCGTACGCTTACCGTTTTCAAATTTCTATTTTTGTGTTGGGTGTTGGGAAACTCTGTAAAATTTGTTATTTATCTTTTCTGATAGCAAAGAGAAATGGGACAGACGTACAATTTTATTCGTGTTTATGCCAGTTCTAAAAATAGGTTACGTTACGTATTGTAGCTATTAGAAATAACATTATTCTGGATAACATTATTAAAAAGCTCAGTGGAATGGAAGAGCTCTGTATAACATCCGAGGGGAAGTTATGATCGTCCCATAAAAGTGTCTTACTCGGTGCCGTAGCAACGAATGAGCACTTGTTAAACCATAAGTACCGCGTACTTGTGTATCTCCGAAAACAAATATATTTTGTGTATGAAAGTATTTTTCAAAACAAACCTAAGTCTCTGACGTGATTATGATTTTGGTATCGGTTTTTACTTACTTTAGGTACTTACGTTTTTTAGGTAATAATTTTGTATCGAGACGAGGCGTAATATTAGTAGGATGTTTTTTTCTTTTTAGCATAGAGCATAGAGTGACGAGACGAGCAGGACATGTGCCTGATGGTAAGGAACACGCCTGCCCCATGATAGCACAGTGATACGCAGCTATTGGAACATGAAAGTACAAATCATTGCCTAGCACTGCACTGCGCTCGTCACCCAGAGATCTAAGATATTATGTCTTTAAGCCCTGTAATTTCTCTGGAAACATTGCCATGTATTGAAATTTCTTACAATCTTAACTATAAACTTATGTAATAAATAACTAATTTATTGCCAAATAATGTTTTATGTGATTGTATGACATCAGGAACGAATGTTTGTGTCAGGTCGGCGACCAGATCTTGGAGGTGAACGGGCAGTCATTTCTGGAGGTGACGCACGACGAAGCGGTGGCGCAGCTGAAATACCACAAGCGCATGTCGCTGCTGGTGAAGGACGTGGGGAAGGTGCCCCACGCCTGCACCGCCTACGGGGGCGGAGACCAGCAGCGGGAAGCGCCTGTACCCAGGTAATATAAAGTAAAAGATGGCCGAGCGTTACTCAGTATTTCATTCATTACTTGAAAACACAGATAAGACGACGTTCTCTTTAACTGAAACCTAGCTAGATCGATTTATTGCCCCCGAAACCTTCTGCATAGGTACTACATTTCATGAAAATCGTTGGACCACGACGACGACTATGGCCATGACCGTGACTATGACTATGATTACGACTATGATTACGACTATGACTACGACTGTGACTACGACTACGACTACAACTATGGCCACGACCATGACTATTACTATGATTATGCCCAAACCGAGGTCGTACCAGTTTCAGGTGCCCTTGCCCTAGTCGTACTAGAAGTAGTACTCGTTGAGTACGGTAAGTAGACTTAGTAACTGGAATGCTTTCAAGGTTCTGTTTCTAGTATGCTTTGAGATACGCTATACGTTTAGGTGTAGGTACAGTATGTTATTATGCTTAGGATAGTAGGGTTCTGCGCCTTCTGCGCCCATAGTTCAGTAGAAATACTATTATACGGCCTCTAAAACACAAACACGATGCTCTCGCATGATATGCGAGAACGTTCATGCAGATCTAAACAGGAAACTTTGCTCATTTCTACACAGAATAAGCGGCTGGGGCAAGAAGCGAGGTGCGGCGTCAGTGGCTGTCGAGCAGAAAGCGCGGTCGCTTCTTCCGCAGAGCGATCTACCGGCGCTGGCCTACTATATGGAGGAGTACGCCGGCAGAAGACTCACCCCAGATGCCTTCCTCACTGTGTTGAGAGATTTACTTGACACGCAACAAAAAGTAAGTTTACTACCAACACCTTTTCGCACAAAATCCCTCCACAACTTTCATAAGTCTTCAAAATTCTCATTATTCTGTATTTTGGTTGTTTGTAGACATAATGGAAAAAGTAAATGTATGTACCTACTTAGCAAATATACTTATTATTCTAATAGAAGCAGCCTAGGTATTGACGAAAACGTGATTTGTGCCTTCGTTTGTCAATTTCTGGTCTAGAGTCGACCCAATATTTACTATTTAATTTACAACAATGTTTGCGTATTCTATAGATCTATAAATACATACTCTAAAGTTTTTTCAATGTTTCATTGATTCCAAAACAAACTTAACCTACTAATAAACATTTGTTAGTACTTGAGTAATGTATTGATATTTTTATCATTTTAATGATCTGTTTGCATGACACTTTTACCAATTTCATAGCTGTGAAAACTCAGAATGTTACCTCTTCAGTCAGCTGGCTAAAATGCCGACTCATTTTTGCCGCAAAGCTCTTGTCACCGATCAGCTGTAACATGACTACCGTATCACCGCGCATAGACCTATTATTACGAAACACGACTAAATGTAGCACAAATAAACATATCTCGGATTTATTGTGTTGTTATTTTATACAGTGCAGTATTTTTGAGAATCCAATGATTTTCGTACTAGTTTTATAACTTTGTTTCTATGGAAAACTAATCGATGGCCAATTTTGTGTAGCATAAACGGTAAAATAGAAAACTATGTTTCCAAAATATTTTCTATAATAAATCTGTGATCAGATAATCATTATCTGCGAAAGTGTTCATTTTCTAAACTTTCAAATGTGAGAAATTAATTACCCAAAAACAATAAATAAGTACTTTAAAAAAAAGTTTTGTGAAGAACAATACTATAAAATGTAAATTTGAAACTGTGGTAAATTTGAAATTATGATTTTCTTCAAAGATATTCTTTGATAATATATTTTGCACATCTATACCGGATGTACAAAGTTTATATTTATAACGGATTCACGATGTTTAGTGAGAGGGCTTCGAAATCCCCAATAGTATTAGATACGAGGATAATCACATTGTAATGTGAACAGTTTCCTTTGCTTCCGTAGATCGTCTTATTTCCGCGATTATCTTTGCAGCGCCATTAGAGTTGTTTCCACGATAAGCTGCTTACTCAATGCTTAAGGGTGTGAGAGTTTTTCTTATCATCTGACCTTTGTACTCTAATTTTATTGCTATTTTTATAGCAATGTATAATAAACAAATATTTTATGTAACTTTTATTAACTAATTTCTTTATATTCTTGATGATCGATTTCATCTATAACTCGATCAAATTTGTCCATATGCATTTTTTGGCACGGAGTCTCTGTTAACATTGATATAACATTAAAATACAAAGACGAATTCAAACCAAATACTTATTTCTAAAAATACAATTATTTCGCAACACGTTTCGTACAAGCTATGGTACAAGTAAGTATTTATCCACACAAAAAATCCGTTCCAACCGTCAGCTGCCTGCAAGGCCGTACAAATCCCCCTTAGATCCTTTGACACGTAATCCTTGGGAAGATATCGTTTTTAAATTGTACAGCAGAGTATTCCACAAAGGGTTTTGTGAGCCTTTTGACATGGCTCGCTTTGTTCCAGTACACGCTTCTGACGGAAATCCGCGAGTTTATGATGCCCGAGGATCGACCACGGTTCGACGAGCTCGTATACAGGCGGCCTGAGGAAGCCGCTGAGCATCATATAAAGGTATGAGTCGCTTTTATCGTCTGGTGATGCACACGCTTGTACTAATATGTAGTAAAACTGGCACAGTTTTGATCTAATTACACAATCAAATACTAGAGAGTAATTCGAAACGGCAATTACGTACGACGTAAGTATAATACTGTCCTTGTACAGAAGTTTATATACTACCTACTATTTCTAATACTCAGAAAAATACAATTTGTAAATTATACTTTTGTGGGCTGTAAAAATGTGAAAGAGAAACATAAAAAATGATGTATCCTTCCTAAGTATTTCTATCCCGATATTTCTAAACTTTTTTTGCAAAACGGAAGGGTAATCTCGTATTTAAGTTCGGTCTACCAAAATGTTATCTCGTGGACTGCGGCCGTATTCAAAGGAAGCTACAGGCCATTTAAAAAGCGTATTTTAACACAGACTTCATTACACCGGATTCCACCTTATAATCTCGTAATCTGTGCCCACCTGGAGGTTTAATTATATTCTTGTTAGACTCGCGTTCGCCGCGACCCGAGACGGAAAGTTCACTTCATTTAGGGATAAGAATTAGCGGTGTACTACTAAATTCACTCTGACTACAAAACGGATTAGATTTACTCGATTCATTTACAATATTTATCGTTATCGAATAGTCTAGATTGTGCTGTTTATCTCAATGAAGCGCTTCGTCTTGAAATCCCAGGATTTAATGCACTGGCTACGTTAGGAAAACACAATTAGAGAACTCTACAACCCGAACACGACCCCGCACGATAGTGACGTTATAAATAGACGCAACTTTGGAAAAGTGTATTATATATCTGCCGTTATAACTTAGCTTAATTTATCGATAAGTCACAGATCGATTCGTATCTGGGAAATGAATCGAAGTCGGCACTTTTCTAGAGGTCGAATATCTAGTTGACGCTCACGATTTGTCCGTAGCGCGGAGGCGAGCGGCACATGCTGCCATCCTCGACGATGCATGACTTGCACGACCCGGTGAGTGCACTTACACCTCTGCAAGGTACTTTACGACCCTCGTCGCTGCATGCCCGATGCCCCATTGTTAATAGTGTGACCGCTTTTAATGGTAGCCGTTGAGCTTTACGTGTTGTTTATCTATGTTGTTACCCAATTAGAGAAATCGTCTCATTTGAATGTAATTAGGTAGCGGACCGAGCGTTAAAAAACATGAGGAAAATGGATAGAGCAGATGAAAATGCTCGATACTAATTCATCCTGCATTTGTAACAAGAAGTGGTGTATATTTGAACGCTGCAATTGTGTTGTTGTTTAGGGACTAGAGTGAAGGTTGTAGGTAAGGCAGTGGCGACGCAGTGAGGTGAGGTTGAGGGTTGTTGTTGTAGGAGGGCCCGGGCGAGGCGCCGCTCGTGGCGGAGCACCGCTCGCCCTCGGAGGACTCCGGCCTGGGGCTGCCGCCGCACGACGCGTACAGGTATTCCGGCGCACTTGCCGCTCCTTCGATCGCAGACCGACCGACGAACCCCCACTCGCATCCATCCGACAGACCCCTAATGAGCGACACGTAAATCCCGCGCCGCCGACGGTTCTCATAAAGGCGCTCGAGCGCTAAAGCACCACTAAAGTGAGAAAGCAAAGGAGTTCTCGTCGAGCGTTCGCTTTCGTCCGCTCTTTTACCTCTGAAAAATAGCCCGCAGTTTTCCGCGAGCCCTTGCCTTGCGCTATGTCGCGAGCCGTCTCATTGGCCTCACGCCAACCACTTCCACTTTTATTCGATATCGGAATCGATTGGTTTATAGCGGTATAAACGCTCACGTTTACTGTCGCCGGCGGTTTAGTGCCGCCGTCCTGCATCCGTGAGGGCTATTCTGTATTTACTGCCAGTAAACTCGATGCGGAATAGACGTTTAACTTCTTATAAAGTCGCTATTCAGTCACTACAAAGAACCTTACATCATGTTGGTGCTCAAATTTTAACCAACTTAGTACATTGCGTCTTCTACTTGAATAAATATCTGCCATGAAAATGTAATTCAATCACGAAGTTAATGTTTTTGTCAACTCTGATACAAAATGTATAGTTTGCACTGTTTCTAACATGTATAATTACAACAAAACAGCGTGAAAGCTAGTTAATTGATTTAACTGCGCGATCGTAAACAAACTTAGAAAATTAATCAACCAGATCTAAACAGAACAATTAGATGTGCTAACCGACATTACCTATTTATTTATTTAAATCTTGCATATCTTTACATACAAGTACCTACTAGATGTAGATAGTTGTTCAAACTAAAATCTAAATAGCACTTCCCAATTGGAAAACCTGCAATACAAAGTCATAGTAATCTACATAGCAACAATAAGAAGTCATCTATAAATTTCCTAAACTTTCTAAAGCACCATCTTGTAGTCCTAGAACGCTTTTGAAATACAAAGCGATATAGGGTGTCAATAGTACGTATCGTCGCGAGGTAGTCGCGAAACTTGTACATAGCGTCGTGCGGTAGCGAGGCGACACTCGTATCCAGCGCTTGGTAGCGAGCGAGCGGGCGAGCTGTCGAGACTGTTGATAGTGAGCGCAGGTGTTGTGGCAGGAGCGGCCGGTGGCGCGCCGGCGCCGAGGCCGCGCCCGCCGATGACGACCCGGAGCCACACCACGAGGTGATTTTGCCAGACTTACCTTACACTTCTTCTTCGACCACATTCACTTTCCAGCCTTGTGTATAGCGGTGTCCCTGGGTGTCACTCGCCTGCCACTCGCAGCCTGTAGGGGCGCGATGCGATGTCTAGTGTTTTCCGCGCGCACGTTACACGATTACATGGAAAACGCAGTCCATTTATTAAAGAAATCATGTAATAATGCCTATGTATAAAAGTAGATTTGTTGCTAAGAATATTTTAAAAAACGTCTAACTTCCAGTCCCCAGAAATTGAGAAAGTTGCGATTGCCGTATCAAGAAAATATTTTTATGATATGAAATTAAATTTTCTATAGGTACCCGAATGCTTTTATGATGTATGGAATTTTATCGTAATCTTTAAAAAAATATTGGTTTTACTCGATTTCAGAGTACTTACAGTTTAAAGTAACTTATTTGTAATGGCAAACATAATGCGATCGTTTCAGTAGTGTTCACACAAAATTAGTAGTACCTATCCAGGATCAAATACCAAAAAGAAAATTGAAGTAATAATTCAAATGAATAAATTGAATTGAATTAGATATGCTTATCTATTTTATACAACTGACAATATATACGCGGATTAAAACATTAACGACGAAGAACATAACAATTTACGGCGGGTATGACATCGCATCGTGTTCTATTAATGCTATCTCATTCACCTTCAACCTTCAAGTTCCTTTAATGCCCTTGTAGAATATAAATTAACGAAGTGTTTTGAACCCGACCGTCTCCCGCAATAACGCAGAGAGGGACGGTCTCGCTTTTAAATCTGCATTTATTTCTGAAACAAAGGCATTACCACTTTTTCTTCTATTTCAAGATGCGCGATTAATTCAGCAATTTCAGCTTGAGTGGCACCTCGGCACACTCACAACCGACTTCTTACTACACATTTTCCTTGCATGTGTAAAACGGCTAGCGTCTAGCGAGTAGAACTCACCACCGCTGACATTCATGGCCGTTATTTCCATTAAATTCAAATGTTAACTATTCAAAATTATACGACTGGTAAATCTGGCAAAATTGTGTTTTAAATTTCATAATGTGGTCTGCGGTGATAAATTGGCTATAACTTGGATACTTAAGATATTGACATGAAATCGGTAATAGCGGCCAGCCGTAATATCTTCTATTTATCTATTAGATTAGTTCTAGATTTGTAGACTTCTATTGTAGGTACTCTATTTGCAGCTTTATTGCACGTAGAGAAGCACTACCAAATTACCAATTCCATAATTCGACGACTCAGCTTGAAACATTTTACTACAAATATAATTATCTATTACATCGCATATACGCATTTACACCTAAACCGTATGAACGGTAAATTAGATAGATCCTACTACTATTATAAAGGCGAAAGTTTGTAAGTATGGATGTATGTATGGATGTTTGTTACTCTTTCACGTAAAAACTACTGAATGGATTTGAATGAAACTTTACCACAATATAGCTTATACATCAGAATAACACATAGGCTATAGCTTATACATCAGAATAACACATAGGCTACAATTTTTGAGGTTTTTAATGTGAGGTCGTAAAAAAAACACATTTTTTGCGCTTACATTGCAAACGCTGACTGAATCCTACAAGATAGATCAAAACAATTTACTACAGTATTGTACAACTTAAAAAGGTCTACAAAAAAGTCCCTGATGGTATATGTTTATCTCTTAGGAATAACCCACAATAACCATTTTTTATCCTTTACTTTGTACGAGAAATAATGGCTTATTTACGAAGCGATTTTAAGCAATACAGTATTAATCCTTATCCAATTAAGTATCTTAAATACATTGTGCATTTAATAAAGATCAATATGGCTTTTTACAGCATGTAAATTAAATAAATATTTTCGAAGATATCACAGATTTAAAATGCAGAGTCATAGCAATTTCGGCGATAAATACCGTTTCGGTAATAAATACCGGCAGCGGTGCCAGGCGAACGGGGCGTGGGGGGAGCGGGGTAGGTGCGGTGGCATAGAATAGATAATACAGAAGGCGGTGGCGGTGGGGAAGAAGTGGCTCATCGCTGAGTGCGCGACCCGAACGCGGGCAGACGCGTGAGGGCAGACGTCGTTGACGGTTGTGTCCGTTTTGCGAATTTTCAAGGCACTAGCGATTTGATAAAAACGTATGGTCGCCTACTTTAAGTAATATAGGCCTAAGGTTAGTTATTGCCAGGTTTCTTTTTGGTTAGGAGTTACACGTACAAAAAGATACTTCATTTTTACGAATTACTTCATTGATAATTCAATTACTATATAGATAGGTTACTTACAGTTAATTATAACAAATTATATAAATAGGTTAATTATAACGAATTACTTCATTGATAATTCAATTACTATATAGATAGGTTATTTACCGTTAATTATAACAAATTATATAAATAGGTTAATTATAACGAATTACTTCATTGATAATTCAATTACTATATAGATAGGTTAATTAAATAGGCAAGGATTGCATTAAAGTACAATCATAACAATAACTACCGTACTGTATTTTTTGGAAGTATAGAAACAACACGTACTTAAGAATTATGCCGCGAAAGCGTAAGTCTAATCTTTCCCAAAGCTCTAATAAAGCTCGAACTATGAAAGTAGCTAGACTTAACGAGACGTTTCCACAAGCCGAACTGCGAAGGCTTAAACAAGCAGAGCGTGAGGCAGCTCAAAGAGCTGCTGAGACACCAGAGCAGTCCCAAGATAGACGTCGACAGCATGCTGAGTATCTAGCATCTTAACGGGCTGCAGAGACACCCGAACAGTCTCAAGCTCGACGTCAACAGAACGCTGAATATCTGGCATCTCAACGGGCT
The DNA here is from genome assembly GCA_963693475.1 of Ectropis crepuscularia. NCBI lineage: Eukaryota > Metazoa > Arthropoda > Insecta > Lepidoptera > Geometridae > Ectropis > Ectropis crepuscularia. Next base: position 9,141,671 of record OY856344.1, on the reverse strand, counting down.
TCTGAGACACCCGAACAGTCTCAAGCTCGGCGTCTTCAGCAAGCGACTTACATAGGGTCCCAAAGAGCTACTGAAACTGTTGAAGCTGCTGAAGCTCGCAGACGCGCTGTTGCTGAAAGGGCACAACAGCGACGATTAATATTTACAAGAAACGCGTGGGGAGTATTCGATAAAGCTGCATTTGAGTACGATGAAACTCTTGATTACGAAAGCCACAAGCTTATAAAAATAGAAGCGATGAATAAAGAATGCAGATTTTGCGGTGCTCTTAAATGGAAAGAGGAAGCTGCAGGCATGTGTTGTTCGGGAGGAAAAGTAGTTCTTCCTTCAATAGACGAGCCTGTTGAACCTCTTAAAGAACTTTTTTCAAATGAAACAGATGAGTCTCGCCGTTTTTTAAAAAACATAAGAAAATACAATACATGCTTCCATATGACATCTTTTGGAGCTGATAACATTGTGTCGATGCCAGGATTTTGCCCGACTTTTACAATCCAAGGGCAAATATACCACATGAAAATTCGTGATTTTCAAAGTTATCAAATTTTGTATCTAGACACTTGACATGAAGCAATTAAATATTAGTTCTATCAATTTTGTGATTTGGCACTGCGCAGGTGTGAAATTGGGGTTGAAATGGGGGATGAATGTCAATATGGAAGTTCCCGCCCGTAGAAGATAAAACCATGAAACTGTGTATATAGACACTTGAGACGAAGCAAACAAATGTTTGTTCTATCAATTTCGTGATTTCGAACTGCACGGGGGTGAAACTGGAGTTGAAATGGGGGATGAATGTCAACATGGAAGATCCCAACCGTTCAAGATAAAACCATGAAACTCTATGTATAGGCACTTGACACAAAGCAAATGTTTGTTCAAGCAATATTGTAATTTAGAACTGTACGGGGATGAAATTGGGGCTGAAATGGGGAGTGTATGTTGATATGGAAGTTCCCAATCGTTGAAGATAAAACTTTGAAACTCTTTATATAGATAGGCACTTGGCACGAAGACAACTAAATGTTTTTTTTATAGCAAAGAGTGACGAGACGAGCAGGACATGTGCCTGATGGTAAGTAACATGACTGCCACATAACAGCACAGTGACACGCAGTTATGAGAACAGGATAAAGCTAGCAATTTTGTAATTTTGAACTGTATGGGCATGAAAATAGAATTGAAATGGGGGACGAATGTCTCTTACGCTTTAACACCTAAACAACTAAACCGATTTTTATGAAATTATTTTATTATAAGCTGTTTTTAGTAACTGTAAATATGTCTGGGTATAAAAAATAGATACTGCCTGAGTTACCTTAGTATTTATTTTGCGCGGACGAAGTCGCGGGTAACAGCTAGTATAAAATATTTTAAAACGAAATGACGTCATTGACAATATCGTTCTGAAAGATGTGCGTTGACAATACTAATTTTGCGCCACGTGTCAGCGGCTCGTTGGTCTAGGGGTATGATTCTCGCTTCGGGTGCGAGAGGTCCCGGGTTCAAATCCCGGACGAGCCCGCGCCTTATTTTTTTAGTGTAACAAAGTGAAACACTATTGTTTTTAAAGACCGTCCTAAAATAATAAATTTTACATTGGGAATAATAAAGTTTATATGAAAAATATTTACATATAAATATGCTTCTTAATTTTACCAAAGCTCTCCAACGATTTTTTACTGAAGTACTAGATACTTACTATAGGTCATTTTATTGCCGCTGGCTCGAGGGTCTCACATTGCCGATCTTAGAAGAAAAGATAAAACATCCGAATATCTATTTATTTACTACCTTAATTTGAAAATAATTAACTTATTTATTTTACACTTGTATTATATAACACACTATGAAAGTACCTATTGTTTTTTATTAGTTATCGTTCATATTATTTGATTAGGTATGTGTTTGAATAGAAAAGCAAGCCGGTGCCGTCACAATAATTTCCACGTGAGAGCGTATTTCCCGTGTAGGTAGCAATTTCCTAGGCAGGCCACCAAACGACATTGTTATCAGGGGAGCTAATAAACTAATGGGGCGCGCGGTGGCGGCCGCAATATTAATTTCCTTATGAATTGGGTACTTTTGATCTCATTTTATTACATAAACTTTCAGCCAGTTCTTCCGAGTAAATATCTACTAGTATATTATTTATTAAGGGTTATGTTTGTTTGGTGTGTGAGTCCTGGCATTTCCCGTCAAATAGCCCTTCGTCAGTTTACCCGAAAACATTGTGCTTGAATCTGCGTAGAAATATCGAAGACTTGCTACACCACATAGCCATGATAAATTTCACGAATTACGTATTACCTACTAATGCTGTGAACAACCGTGAATAACCGAAACAAAATTCCTTATGGCTGGCCTAATGGCTTAGTTAATAATAAGCCTGCGAGGCCGTAGGTTCGATTTGTGAGAAAATTTGTGGGATGTATACAAAAATTTGCTCAGTGCTTGGGTGTTTTCTACGTTTAATCAGTATGCATTTACAATATAAAGTATTATTTCAGCAATCTGGTTTCTATAGTAGGTACAAACTTTGTTTATTTTGAGGTTAGATCGTGTTGTGTGTGATATTTTTTTTTTGTAGTTTAGTGAAGAGACGAGAAGGATATGTGCCTGATGGTAAGCAACATGCCTACTACATAAGAGCACAGTGACACGCAGCTATTGGAGCATGAAGAGTCCAAATCATTACCTAGCACTGCACTGCGCTCGTCACTAAATAATACAAGATGTCCCATCTCTATGCCTTGTAATTTCGCTGGTAAGGCTCAATTTTCACGGCGCGGTTTCAAACCGCGCTCGCGGGCGGGCGCGGCACCGCGCCACGCGACGGTTTTGTTTTAATACTCACGAGACCGCAGGTTTTCGCGGTTTCTACTGCGCAAGAATCGCGCGCAGCCACGCGGGTGCCGCGCGAGTGCCGCGCGGCTGCCGCAGCCGCCGCGGCCGTAAAACGCGTCGTGAGTTTTGAATTCAATTTTGTATAGAAAGCTGCCGCGCCCGCGCACGGGCGCGGTTGGCAGCCGCGCCGTGAAAACCGGCTCTAACATTGCCCTTCAAAACGGCAGTAACCGCAAATTAGATGTCATGATAATTATTTAGATGGCAGAAGGGGATATTATAGTAACAACTGATTGATACCTTAGATCGCATGTTACTTTTTTCCCTATGAGTTGATTTGTACGGTCATGAGATGTAAGGGGGGGTGGGTTTCCATTCATATATTGGCATTAAAAAATACCATCCATGTATAGGTATAGATTTTATAGATCTACTAATTTAAAACATAAAAATGCTTTGTTGTTGTAAACTATTTAAATGATTCGATTTTGTATTAGAGAATTTAATCACCTTCTTCTTCAAATTTAGCTAATTGTTCCTTGAAAATGCATTTTAATAAAAAACGTATTATTTCCTTTCCGTATGAAAAAAGGACACATTAAATAGTGATTATGATAGAAATACATATAAATGGCGTACTAACATTGCAAATGCGGGGTTTCAAAACCAGGAAGTCTTTACAGTTGCTAATTTCCGGTGTTAACGACATTTTAACAGCAAATAAAAAGCTGAAGACTAATTTCTTCAGCATTGTGACGTCAGCGAGGCGCGGTTGCCGCCATTTTGATACGTCATAAAGATAAAGCGAGCTTATTCTTGGGGTTGCCAGCGTCGGCCAAACGGTGTCCTTTTGTCTTGACTTGGGTTTACGTAAATTAAAAAGTAATTGCATTTTTGCGTTATCTAGATTTCTCTTTAATTAATATAATAAGAACATAACCTAGCTTTTGTACGACCGCCAAATTAAATATGAAAAGAATTAGTACATAAATATATTAATTTGGGACGTGCCCCAAAAAATTCTTACAATTTATTGTAAGAATTTTCTTAATATATAAACTTCTTAATATATTACATATGTGGTTACTATTTATTAGGAAATATATTATTTATTAGTACGAGTGTACCTATAGACAGATGTACATGATCATAGACGTTTATCATAGTTTGAGACTAGATAGAGTAACGTGGGGAATATCTACCACCATTTTATTACACTTTGAACTAAATTGGCAGTATTTCAATAAGTCGTCGTATCATAGCCCTTTACACCCGAGAGATGAAGTTCTTCTATATCGTGTTTAAATGCTACTTACTTTCATAGCGATAAAAAATGATGAGAAAAATATTGAAAAAAATCCTGGTGCACCTGGTATCCAGCAATCAGACCCTCACGATCGTGAGTTTCAGGATATAATTGTAAGTCGCACGATCGTGAGTCTATGTTATTTTATTGCTATAAAACAAGGAAAATTATAAAATAACGATTAATAATTATGAACATAGTTTTTATTTACATAAAATAACATAAAATCAACACGTTTTTAGTACTTTCATCAGTCTTTTAGACGTAAGTTAAACAAAACAATGTATTTTTAGATACTACTCTTATTTTTGGTAAGTTATTAGAGGAACTCAACTTATTTCAATAATAATCAACCTTTTTGGACGTGATGACGAGTCTCAAAACAATGTTTAGCTCGTGACAAACATAAATGCATCACGTTTTTTGCCACGATTTTTTGATAGACTGCCACAATTTTCCATTCAACAGGATCTAGGTGCTTTTATATCATCACTGACAGTATAGTGTTTATATCCATCATATATTTTTGCTGCGGATGATGCAATTGCTGATCTATAATTTCTTTGATCTCGGCTTGGTACTTGAGAATCTCGTTCGCTGCCATCTGGACGAGGTAGGACGATCTGGTAAAAAATATTCAATTGGTCGTCTTATTGGGTTTATTGGTAAGCCAGAATACTTATATTGCGAGTCTTTTCTGTAAAAGCAGTTTGATTCCACATCCGCTTTCTAGTAACTCTAGGCTCTAGGTCCTGATGCTACTCCTCGCCTCCTTGAAGGTCCTCTTCCACGGCTACTTACTGGCGATCTGGATCTGACACTTGTAGAAGATGAATATCTTGATTCTCGTACAGCAGATCGAGATTCTAGCGCAGTTGTTCTTAAATTTTGCGGATCTGGCAATTCATATAGTGATGACGGTGGTAGTGATACTGTTGCCAAAGAGGAACATAGTATTTCTTCCACATCCTGTTCTTCCTCAGACACAAACATGGTCTCTAGCGTAACGGAACAAGACGCCTGGACCAAATTCTATGTCATCGTCGTCCAAATCCTCAAAATTCGAGATCTTGCCGTTCGCCAGAAAGTCACAAATATTTTCTTCTGTGAGTGAACGCTCTAAAAGTAAATAAAACATATATTTATAGGCTTGAAAATACATAAATAAAATTAAAACACAGAGGAGCATTTGATATTAAGTTTACGTCGTACAACCGAGGTACCACGATCGTGCGAGTTTAAATTTCGAGGAATAGTGTCAACCGATAAATAAAGTTATATTAAAAAAACTAATGTAGTACTGTTTAACAACTAATAAAGTAGCAACGTACATTAAAAAAAGTTAGTAAACCATTAATACTACGAAAATATCCAATACTTACTTGTTGGAGCCGCGTGGGCAAAAAACGCAGCCCTCTCTCTCGTGACTTCCAGTCCACTGACTCGTTCCACTTTATACCTAGAGTAGTAAAGTGTGTTTTCGCGTGTTCTCAGATAGTCTCACAATTGTTCGACGGCGGTTGCGTCCGCAAAAGTTGTTTCGTGTGCAGTGCAGAATTTTTTAAAGTCAAAACTCACGATCGTTTAATCTCGGGTGTAAAGGGCTAATGTGATTTGTTTTTTATGCAAACCAAGTTTCTGCTAACGTAAATTGGGGCGAGTGACTTATGTTTGGACAAGTTACCTATAGTACTAAACCTGGCATTGTTAAATTAATGTGGGTAACTATGTTTTTATTCGTTTTATTTTTACGCTTCACTATTTTGTTTCTTCTGAAAGTAGGGCGATCGTGAACCGAGCGTCTACTGCGCGTATGTACGCGCAGACATGATGACAATGATGCAGTGGCGCGTAGCTTCCGCGTTTTGATCAAACGCGGCAAATCGCGTTTTACGCGCTTTTGAATCTATTTAACGCATAAAATGGCATCTACGACACAGAATACGCGCGTTCCTGAAATGCGCGTCGTCTGCGCGTTTACAATACCTACATCGCGTTCCCTTACAAGTTGTTTGCGCTCATAGCTAATGAATAGGTGCGTCCCTTGTTGTGTACATTAGCAAGCCTCGTGAGTTGAGAAATAAACTTGAGATTTGTCTTTATTGAAACTAGGTATCTTATTTATAGTTCCTTGTTTATACACGCAAACACAACTGATTATTTGTTTAAGTTTGTTTCCGAATTTTGGTTGACTTCAAAAAAGGAGGAGGTGCTCAAATCGGTTGTATGTATTTTTTGTTCGTATGTTATGTAAGAGTAGACGCTAATTGTGAGTTGATTTTGAACATTCTTCTTTTGATTCGTAGATAATACTTCAGGTAATCCTATATAAGTTTTATCGAAATCAGAGTGGCGGTAAATGGCGGCATAAAACTGTTTTAGGCAAGCAGAAAACTTGTTACATAGGTAGTAGCTCTCTCATTATACCCCAACATGGAAGTGCAGACCTGACTGATGAGTATCGGGGCAACATGAATCTGGACATTTTTTTCAACAACTTTGTTTGAGGTAATGTGCAGGTTTTTATAAGTTGTACTCGTAGTTTAACGAAAAATAATAAAAAATAACCCAAACGATTTAGTCAAGGGCTTAACATTGTATTGCAAAAAAATTTAATAATTACAAATAATTTGAAATTTTATTGTTTATGGTTTATTTATTACAAAAACACGGGGATTCTAAAAAAACAAGATCATTTAGGTCGGACTTTCTAAAAACCAACTCATCTAAATTAAGAGATTCATTTTGTGCCGCTACTCACCAGCCAGGTCTTTTCCTCCGTGTTGGGGTATGGCAAGAGAGGGGCAGGAGAGGGTATGTTGGGGTATGGTATGATATGACAAGTTTTCAGCTTGCTTCAAATACCTGTCCAAAATGGATACCAGCGGCAGCGCTTGGAATATCACAAAAGTTACGTATAAGTATTTATCAGTGACATGACATTTTTAAGTACCTACTTACACAACTTCATAGATTTTCACTATCCGATCTTGTACAAGTTCTTGCAGACACAGAGTCGTTTATTATTGTTAGAGTCGCAATGTCGTGAACTTCTGTAACCTTTAAAAGTACGTTTGTACTCGAGAGGTCGATTTTAGGAAATTCTTTCTGAGTTGCCATTTCTCTCAGACCATCACTTGACAACGTCGCGACTCGCGACCGATTTAGCTGTTGTTGGCATCTCTTTTGTTGTTCGCAATAATCAGAATAAGCTATTTGCGGTAAAACCACCGGAAAATTTTGAAACTTACCGCCATAAATATTTATTTAAAGGATTACAAAAAATAAACGTGACTTAAACGGAGGTTTTAAATACTACCGTATTAGACATAGATAGACAAACTTTTCAGCTCGACACATTGTATGAAACACAAACATGTTTTATTCACGATTCCAAGATTTGCTAATAAACGCTATTTAAACGATAATAATATACTAGCACCGCACCGCATTTTTCGACGTAGTTCCTGTAATTTTCCTGCGACAAAAAGTAGCTTATAAAAAGTAAATTTCAAAGCGTTCAGTTAAAATAATTTCCTCATAATTGAGCAACAAACATTTAACAATCCAACCTTTCGCATTTATAATATAAGTAGAAAGTAAAACAGGACGTCTACTCTCTATCTACGAAAAACGTAATTTCGAAATAAACTCGCGCCTTTCCTACTTCGGTTCTACTTTGTTTCGTCCGATCGAACATTGTTTGACGTTTAAAATGTAAGACTATTCTAATTAGAGTAGGCTTAGAACATTTAAACGGACGAAACGACGGATCGAAGTAGAACCGGAGTAGGAAAGTCTCAAGTTTATTTCGAAATAACGTTTTTCGTAGAAAGAGAGTAGACGTCCAGGTCCCTATCGGCAGAGTATTGGCTTTCTTAGTATTGAAACCAGCCTCAATTCGCTGTGACTTCGTCTGTGATAAATTTTAGCCGATGTGTGATATGTGCTGAGATAACACACATAGATAGAGGTAATTTTCACATTTGTGATGTGTAAACGTTTTTTGAGTAAAGTTGATAAATAAGTAATAATGTATTTTTATTTGTTATTTTTAACCGACATAATAAACATGTCACTGATTTGATAAGTTTGTAAAGTAATATTATCATTGCAACAACAAGAATAATATCAAAATGTGTATTACTCCCATACACTGCAATGATGAGGCTTATCTGTATGTGAGGGTCGTCGTGTGATAATGAGTCCACGCGGAGGTCGTTTCAGCACACGTGTCCTCTTTGTTCCTCTCCCTCGCCCTCCCGAGCGAATACAAAGGTGTCATTACTTAGTAAAGTCGTCGCAAGTAATTACTGAAAATAGGCCGCCTGTAGATTAACCATACTTATTTATCTGTCTAATTAAATCCGTTGCCGGACTGAACTGAATCGTTACTTAAACAGTAAATAAGCTGTTGTTTTGTGTACTAGGTAGATACTTGATGAAACAATAGCGTATCACAAGTTTGCATTATTTTAAGGAGTCAAGGTTTTAGATTCGGATTTTACAGTATTTTGTCTCAGACCAAAAGTATTTTGTTGATCCGAATCGGTTATTAATTGTATTTTTTATTTATTTAATTACACAAACAAGTTTTGCGTATAGGTATATATTCTATATTTCGATTAGAAAAATCAGTCAACTTAGAAAAGATTTTTTGGCAAAAATGTAACTATACTATGGTATATTTAACCTTTGAAGCGCCGTGCCGGTTTGCAACTTTAGCCATTAATAATGCTTATTAAAAAAGATGGCGAAATATGATGAGATCTATTTATTTGGGATATTAGCCGAAGTTTGAGCATATGGCTTTAACGTTATCGCTCCGTATCGCTAGCAAATGTATGGATGATACGTTTCCCTTCACGTCCGTCGTTTTTATTCTACTATAGACTATTTCAACATTTTAAGAGTAGGTACCCTCATCAGCGGCGCACTAGAACTATTTATGCCTACAGTAACGTTATCTTAGGTTATGAGAAAACCGGTTGATTCTTCTATTTCTTCTGCCCGACGAAATAGATTATTATAGACCTTCCTTCAAAAACAAAGTCATACCCCTCTAATCATTTTATTAGGTTTGTGTGTGTGTGTTGTATAAGTATTATGCCAAAATAAACACAAACATACATAGATTTAAGGTGATAATGATAAGGTGGTAATAACTTGAATGACAAGCAATTTCAATTTAAAAGTAATACGAAAATTCCAACATTTTTAAATTATTCTACTACTAAACAGATCTTTTGTTTCTATCTCTACAAACATACATTTGTTAGAGATTTTAGTTAAGATAGTAAAATGCAAATCTCTCAGATAAGTTAATCTATGCATAATTTGAACAAATAGCATAACATATTTCTCATTTATATTTAGCTAAAATATTTGAATAAATATGAATATCTTCTAGTACTCTCTTCATTATTATTCATAACGTACCGTTTGCGGCAATTAAACTTGTAATGTATCTACTTTGCCGAACCCGGAGAGTTTGTTATGAGGATACTGTCTATATACATCATTTTATTTGTTCTATATGTAGAAAGTACAAATATCAAAATACAAGCTGATGTTATGAGTAAACTCTGAGTTGAGTAAAATCGTTTTAATTATGGCACGCTGCACAAGAGATTATTTGTAACTGCCGTTTTATTTTCTGTAAATTGTGTTTACTGTTTTAATGGTGTGTGCAAGCCTTTAAAACTCTCGGGCTTATCGCAAGGGCCCTGCGAAGCCTCCTAAGTTAACCTGATGCTCAAATAAACCGTAGAAGGTTGCTACGCGAAGCGGAAACAGCTATGCGTCGTGAAAATGCTACACAGGTCTGCTTTTTGGATTTTCGAAACTTTCAAGCTCGGGTTATGTAATAATGTCATTATTTTAGAACAAAAGGAACAAAATAAGATTGCCTTCTCTATGGCAGGTTTTCTTTAAATAACCTTCGTTGTGTAAAATACCAGTATGATATCATTCTTAGTTACAACTACCGGTAAAAAGAAATCACAAAAAGTAGAGCGTATGGAAAAAAATGTTCTGTTCTGGATGGGTAAGTACTACCCATGTTACAAATACTACAAACTATTGGTCAGAAAAGGGATACTGAAACTATATTAATCTACCTTGTCATAGTAGTTTATTGTAAGGTTTTACTCAGTAATTTTTTCGCTTAGCAGTAACGTGATAATATGCTTCCAGTAAAATTAGTGTGAAAAAGTTTACTCATCGTATTATCCAGCAACGCAGTGATTTGTGTTCTGTGTTTACAAAATAATGCGTAGCGCTGTGCTTTTATAGCCAGGCATGTTGCTTGCCACATGACTCAATTGTAAGCTGAAAGAAAATGTCGATCGAGTTTACATAGTAGGGTCGTGTTTCGTGTGATGTGAATTGCGGAGGGTAGGTCTCGGCGTCAGCGTCTCGGCGCTCGGCGTCAGTGCGCGGCGCGACGGGCGCCGGGGCGGTCGCCGGCCGCCGGTCATGTCGCGTCGCCGGCGTCGCGTCGCCTTCTGCGAGTACGCGCCCATGGACCTTCGCGCCATGGCCAAGGTACACGAACAGCGCCCGCCAGCACCCACTTGCTGCTTCGCAACCGGTCTTACCAACTAAAACAACCCTCAATACCAGAGATAAGAGCAGACCCACGTGGAAAATAACTTAAAAATGGCTCTATATTTTATACGTAACAATACGAGATTAGATAACATTTTTTTAAACAATTGTAGATTTTAGACAAATAGTAATAATGAATACCTAGTTGTGTGTATTACATTCAAATTTATTCAATACTAGCAGCTCCCCGGGGTTAACTGTGTTCCAAATTTCAGCTCAATCATTTCATACGTTAGGACGTGATTGAGCAATAAACATCCAAACATTGACATTTATAATATTAGTAGGATTCTAAAGACGAAATTTATCCAGAAATGGTCGTTTTTACTATTTTACATTAATTCAATTTCTTTCAATTCTTCTCTTAAACTTTAATTATATGAGTAAAATTCTTCGTATATAATTGAAGTTTTACAGTTGATACAATATACAGTACTAAAACGTGTTTTAAATTATGGCATGCATGCTTTTTAAAACACAATTGAAAACTTTAACTACTTTTTGGCAGTTTACCAGTTCGCAAATAATATTGAATAGAACGCACAAAGACGACTTCTTATCGCACGAAGTTTATGGTTTATAGAACGCCTGCCAAAATATAAATAGCTAAATCTTGCCAGAGTCTGAAAATTAGCTCCGTGCTACTAGGTATCAATACGGCGATGCATCGATGCTTGAAACCCAACTCATTTGTGGCCTGTCGTGAACAGGAATTGGATTTTGCAGTCATTATTGCATATTATAATGCGATTAGGTACTTGATATGTGTTTACTTGAGGGCTCGAACTAATTCCTTATTAATAACGTTTCGTTGATTCTCTTACAATCCCACAAGATTTATTAATCGTCAAAACCAGCGGCCATGACAAACTCGCATATCTGCCCAATGCCTATGGAAAAATACTAGAGGTGCAAACGGGATTCTAACCTACTACCTCACGTTTTCACCACTGGACTACCACGATCTCATAGACGTAGCATAAACAGCCCACTAAATGTCAGCCCACTGCTGGGACTCGGGGCCTTCTCTCGCAAGGAGAGAGTCAAGGCCATAATCCACCACACTGGCCCAGTGCGGGTTGGTAGATGACACATGACCTCGAAAGATTCTAGGTAAAAGTAGATTTTGTCACGATGTTTTCCTTCACCGTTTTAAGCTAGCGGCGTTACGCATATATGACTTCGAAAAGACAGTGGTGCCCCGTGGGATTCGAACCCCGGGCTCCGGATCGGCAGTCGCCGTTCACCCTACTAGACCAGCTGTAACTTCATTCTTGGTAGACATAATTGCGAGTAAATAGCTTACAATATGTCTAAGGATAGCCCAAAGAAACAGGTGGAATACTATTTGGAACAAAGGTTCGGGTGCTGCAAAGATATAAGTAATATTATTTTGTTGCTTGTTTATCCTGTTAGATTGAACGGTTTGACCGATTTTAATGTTAGAGGTTTTGATAGATTAAACTTATCTCAGCAGACTCGTGTCAAGTTTTGTTTATTTTATAATTATCATTTTAAATTCAACAAAAACGTTACTATGAACACGTATGTTTAAAAAGTATCTACAACAAAGAAGCCGACACAACAACAAAAAATATACGTTAACTATGGAGGTAATGAAAAATATACAATACACAAAGTGCGTTGAACTCTTCTGTATTACAGTACCTATATAATTGTTTGCCTGTGCTTGGTGTAGTATACAATACAGTATCTAAACATAGTGTTTGACGTTAGTAAAAAGAAATACTTCATCATACGGCGGTCATTTCATCACGATAAAACATCATGCTTGCAGTCAGCCTTATTTGAATGGCAGATTTTTAGTTCTTTTCGTGCCAAGGTTGCGGCCGATCCTGTACCGATGTAGGTATCAGTTGCGTGACAATTTATTGCGCGTTTCATAAAATAAAATATAAAAATCATGCGTTCAATAGCTCGGTAAGTGCGATAACAGGGTTTTATCCGATAGTTTTAACCTTTTAACACGCAATGCTCCAAAGGGCTTCGGGAGCAAGCACCTGCTCGCTCGGGCTTTTAACTTAAAATGTTTTAAATATTTTAGTAGCCATTTGTAGTCTGCTGTAAACACGCTAGATATTTTCAACTTTATCTTTACAGAAAGAGAGTTCATCTTCACAAGTTACAGAAAATTATAAATTGCTGTTTACTGACAAGGTTTATGTAGGTACCATAGCCATTGTGTTCTGGGTATAGCGCTTATCTGACACAAGACATTCATTTTTAATTCATTTATTTTCTTATTCTTGGCAAATAAAAAAGAAGCAGCGTCAAGTTTTGACTAAGATGCAAAATATTGATAAAAAATTCATGGATAACGTTCCTATCTCTCGGGTTTCGTAAAAATAAGCACGGATACATTCAGTGTTTCTTATCAAGATCTACGTGACGTTGTTACGTTTTGCGAATCCCATTTCTAAGATTTTTGGAACGTCTATATTTACGAAAACAAATTTTACTGTATTTATTTGATCTCTATATCGACTTAGGGCCTAAAATAAAACTTTTATGGATCAGTTATTTAGGGAAGTGTGCTGGTCTAGGAACGAAAATAGCTGGAAAAATCAATTGCAAGCGTCGAAGCATTCGGCGCTTCATCTTGGTTTAGTCTAGTTCGTTAGCAGGTCTGTGTCGAATCACACCTCTGATTTAACGTGACTTCAGGGTTTAGCTTAGGCTAAGATAGTTATCAGTGATTGGAGAGTAACTAGTCTTGCAAATCGCGAAGTAGTGGAGTAGTAAACGCTTGCTAGTTCTTATTTTCGCAATGTGTGATGCATGTTTTTGATAGTTGTGTAGACTGCTGTGTCACTCAAATGTTCTTTGTACCTACCCAAAAAATTATTCCGTGAATACAAATCTAATGTAAAGTACAATTAAGTTGAGTGGCGAGCAAGTCGTCAAGTTTCCTTGTTGTTGAAGTGGCCTCGATTGTTAACGTAATTTCTGTGACGTTTATTGAAGGGTCTTGAATGAACTCACAATTATTTTGTAAAATTCTCCCTTGTACGGTGTTTGGAATAGTAATAATTTGGCATGAATCTGTCTTAATAAGGTGTAACTTCTCAGCAGTCCTTTTTCAATCCCAATACCTACATTAAATACGATGTACTTACATGACGTTATTAGAGACATTGTTTTTTGTGTACTCGGAGATAAAATAATATTGATGTATACAGGAATACGAAGAGGAGGGACGGAGATCGCGAAGGCATTCTTCTCCGTGCAATTCGAGAGAGGGCAGCACTACCGCGTTACATACACAACACTACGACGACGCTGTAAGTAGTAATTGTAGAAGTTACTTAAACATTATGTTGAAAATACTTCGTTGATAGATGAAATATTTCAGGACACGACAGTTTCATATAATTGATTACTAGTGATGATGAGTCACATATTTTTCCCTAAATTGATGACATCGTTGGGTTCCCACGAAAACATCCAAGCCATCATTATTTATGATCTTTTAGCGTTTTCACAAACATACCGAGGAGAAAGTAAATTGTGCTGAATCTGTGACCTTTTAAAGGATAACCTTCGTTTATTCTTGTCTCTTCGGATATAGGCATTCATAAGATAACGTAACTTATTGCATTAGGGGATCAGTCGAGCAGAGTACCCACTGTGAAGGTCCCAAGTCTGTGGATTTTGTATTATAGTACATTCATCAGCAAAACTCATTTGTAACTGAATAATTTGGCGTATAGCCAACAGCCTGACACGACTGTACTCATATTACAGATAAATATGTATACTTTATGACTATATAATATGTACCTACTATTTCTACTTACTGAATTGGGTTTACAGGCTTTCAAATGATATTGCGTCTGATCGGGTCTTCTCGTTTGTCTATTTTTTGCAGTTAGTGAAAGTATCATGATATATACAGACCACTCTAATATTTTAGAAATAAAAACTGATACTTAAACAGACGAATGTTGATTTAAATTTAATTATTTAATAAAAGATAAAACAATGTACATTTTCAACTCTTTATTTCCATAGAAAGTGTTATATACTTTGAGGTTCCACCTCAATTTAATTTGTATCAGTCCTAAGATATTTTGTGTAAAATCAAAAGTTGATTAGTCAGTTTAAACTAACAACAGATAACTGCCGATCAGCAAATATAACAATCTCGTACTAACTTCATATAATGTAAACATTTTTAAATCCTTAAAATTAAAATTAGCATATTTACTATTGTATTTTTTTTTAGATTGACACTTCAGTGTACTAAATATAGACAAAAAATATTAAAATATAAGACTTACTCTAAAATACCACGTTTGTTCAGAAATATATACAGTTGATAACTCAAAAACATACAAATAACGATACGTCCGATTATTCCTTGTCTTACCTAGTTCAGTTCAATAAATAAAAACTTTTCCATCAAATTAAAAATATCTAATTTTTTTCTGAGAACTCTCGTTCATATCTCTGTATATGGATAAAAACCAAATGCAAAACAATGAAAAACATTGAGTAACAAAATAGATAAAACTAAACAATATGTAAACAGATTAACTCGTTACGATAACAAGTACCCGGACAATTAGATCGTGTTTCGACACTAACGAATAAACTCTGCAAATCACGTTCATTAGCGCAGACAATGCGGTTCAAATTGCCTCTGTAATCGCTTAATCGGCCGGGTATGGGGTGGTTCGCCATCATCGGCTAAGTAAAACTAAATTAAACCTAATTTCCCGGTGCGTAGGTCATAGTTTCTCTTGGAGGGTCCGTCGCAGCTCTTCAGTGGCTTTTACCAGGTCTTTGTTGTCGTGGCGCCGCTGCTTCCCGCTGAGATCCGTCCCACAGTCGTCCAGGTAATCTTTGGGTGGTTCTGCAGGGTACTTGGTGCCAAACTTCGGTCGAGGAATCCTCACGCGTTTCACGTCACCCAACCAGGATTCCATGGTCGATTCTAGAACAATTAATGTACATTTAGTGACCAAACTGTTATAACATTGTATTAGCGTAGTATCGTACGAACTGTAGGTTTGACAACGTACAAGGTATACAATTGTTTTATAAATTGGTAAAAAGGTTAAAGAAAAATAATTTCTCTTTAATTTGTATATTCGCACGAATCACCCCAAAGGCTACACCACTATGGTCATTGCTACGAGTAGATCATAATAAAATAAAGGATATCTTTTCGTATTGTAACTGCAACGTAGGAAAATGAATCTTTTCTTATCCCCAGTTAAACGTTTAAAATATTAGATGTCCCCAAGTAATCTTTCTTGAACTCTGACCTTCAAAACAATACAAAGTTAATTGGATATCCAGAGGTATGAGTAAATATACTTTTTGCCAATTAATCTCATTCAGCGAAGCAATTTATTTCTCGAGCAGCGTTAATATTAGACGATGTTCATACCTGACTAAGTAAGCTAATTAAGTAAGTCGGTTTTTATTGAAGTCGGTTAATCAACGCCGGCTGTCAGTACTTTAAAATTAAATATAAAACGGCTTTAATTAAAATCTCCGATAAACGCTTAGGGCGTGCTTAAAACTAAAGGCAAGAGTAACGCGAAGCGATGTTTTTTTTTTTGCGATACTGAGTCAATATAAAAGTTCTTCATTCATAAATGTACAATTTATACGTCAATTACAGTACTAACAGCTTGTCGAGTGTTGTGGGAGACATTTAAATGTGCTACATTTAAAACAACTGTCTACGACTCACATCTATACACTATACCTACCAGTCTATACAAATGGTACAAAGAGGGAAAAATTGTATTTTTGTATACATATTTATAAAGAAACAACTTAATAGCTACTGGACCCTTTAAATCCTTAAATTGCTATACAGAGAGATTACGTACAAATAAAAAGCGTTCGCTTAGATTATATGGGAAATCTTAAATCTAAAACCAGTTATTCTGAGTTTGTTACTGAAGAACAACATGTTGGTCCAGCTAATTTTACGGTGTCTTTAGTCAAAATCATTATTTACTACATAGTGAAATTAATTATCGCAGGCATGTGCCATTTAAACTTAAAATTTAGCTAAAAAGTTAAATTGAAGTTACCTACGTGACCTTAACGCCGCAGCCTTACACTCGGCCGATTTGTAGCAATATTTAATATCCAATATCCTCGTTATCGACTTATCGAGAGTTATTACAGCACGGTCGTATTGCAGCAAATGGGAAACAATAGCAGTTAACTCGTAACACTTAACAGATTTTGCGTTAAAAAGCGCAGCACGCACTGCTTCAGTTGTAAATTGGGCAATAGTTGTGCAACTATACTGGCGATGGTCAGCGAAGTGTGGTGAAATCCTACTGATAAATTGTCAAGTTGGTAGATTGCAACTGTCGAGGTTAGTGCGTGGGGGAACTGATGGCCAACCAAATATATAGCCAGAAATCTGTTCAATTTGTTGTTATTGGTTGTATTAAGCAATAAGAACTCAGTAATCACAGCAAAGCTGAATAAATAATTTGGTATCACGTGAAGATGGCGCACGTGATTTATTTCATTGATAGATTATCCAAGAAAATGTGGACGATTTAGAAACAAACGTAAATACTGAATAGTGTATTTTTTTTAAATAACGGGTGACGAGACGAGCAGGACATATGCCTGATGGTAAGCAACATGCCTGCCACATAACACCACAGTGACACGCCGCTATTGGAACATGAAGAGTCCAAAATCATTACCTAGCACTGCTCTGCGCTCGTCACCCAGAGGTCTAAGTTGTTATATCTCTAAGCCCTGTAATTTCTCTATTTAACAAAGTCTGAAGAAAAACACTGAAATGTGCTCTATCCTTATACGATAAAAAAATAAAAAAACAACCCACTGCACAGTTGTGCTGTATAATCACATTTTCAATAGCGAATATTAATGAGTTTTAACAGCCGTGCAGCTGCGTTTGTCTCAGAGACAAAGAATTATTTATTGCACGATTGACTTTCACCGGGGAAAGTGTTGCTAAACGGTAGTGTTATTCTGTTTAACGCTTTCAAAACCTCTCAATTTGCGTGTTTACTCAGCGGTGATTTATTTTCTTAGAGCAGCGTCAACCAGCTCGCGTCAATGCGCTTTGTGATCGTCGCGTTACGAGATAAAATTTCAAATGAGCTTCTAAAAATATAGTAATCTACATATTGATTTATTTGTATGTTTGTATGTATGTATATATAGCCCTAGGAAAACTGGAGTATTGAAAAAAAAAGTTTATTAGTGTTAGGTGATAAAAACGTCTAGGTTGTGGAATGCGTTGCCTGAGTGGGTTTTTCCCGATAGTTACAATCTTGGTGACTTCAAATCGAGAGTGAATCGGTTTCTTCTAGGTAAGCACGTTCCGTCGTAGATCGCATCGTCGCTTAACATCAGGCGAGATGGTGGTCAAGTGCGAACCTATTATAGTTAAAAAAAAAGGTCTCTTTACCGAGCCCGTCTGGGGAAGCATCACCACCCAACATCTACCGCTGAATTATACTAATTCTACCACCAAGCACAGATTTCCGGTTATACGTGCAATGTTTCCACAAAAATGCATAGCTAATCATAAATAAAAGCTAAGCTACGAGATTTATCAATATATATATCCAAACATCTGTAATATTAGTAAATGATTCAGTGAAAAATTATCAAAATCTTATTAGAAAGTTTTTTAAATATAGAGCGACAAGTATGCATTGGATGGGAATATGTATGTAACACGCCTGCCCATAACAGATACAGTGCCGACCAGGTATTTCAACGTAAAGAGTCCAAATCCCTTAGCCCTACACTGCGCTGATTTACCATTAGGGTACCGGACTGGGTCAAAAATACACTATTCTAATTAGTCCGTCAGCTAGATCATGGAAAAATATGGGATACGTATTTTTTGTTTTTTCAAAATATTTAAAATCGACAAAGATATAGAACATCAAACTTCGAGAGTGGGGGGTCGCGACGTCACTCGTGAGTAAAAATCGTAGGCACGAGTGACGTCACGCGAAACTTCTAAGCGCTGTATCTTCGTAATTTTTTGTTTGTGAAACAAAAGAAAAAATACGTGTACAATATTTTTTAGCAATGTAACTGACGGACTAACTAGTTTTTTTAAGGATTGTACCCTATTGATAAAATGATTTATCAATTTACCCTGTAATTTCTCTGGCTAAGAAGTTTTCAACTTTACAAATATTTATAGTATCTTATTGAATATTTTGTTATTTTTAGTTAACCAAGAATATCCGATTATAATATCTGACGCTGCAACAGCTGATTCAATCAATTTAAAAACCGGCCACTTTGGTGTTAATGTTGCGAGAACGACCGGTTAACCGAAATGCTTTCGAGGTCAAAAGTTGAAATATATAATAACGAACGTTTCGAAATTAATAGTATTTGTTTACTACCGGTTTAGAAAATAAGTACTTGCCTATAGAGAAATATTCTTGAATTGACAAAATCAAATAGATACACGATTAAATTCAGTCTTCTTGTGTTATTCAAATTTGTGATAATCATAAGTCGAGGTGATAACTAACTTCTTCACGTCGGCTTTCAAACAAAAAACGCATCAAAATCGGCATTGTAGTAACTATGATGTCACAACCAAATCTACCGATGCAGAAAACACAATGAACTTAAGACATCCCTTTCTTACACCGGGTTCAAAATTATCTTTATACTCGTAACTATCCAGCGTACATGTATGCGAATGATGCACACACGTTGCGAGTACAGTTAGTGGAATAATAATATTTCTACTACAGATCAAAATAAGCAACCCACTGTATGTTCCCACAGCTGGGACTCGGGACTCGAGAGTCAAGGTAATAAATAATCCGGCATGATGAACTAGTGCAGTTGGCGGATGACACATGTCCTCAAAAGCTATCTGGCCGCCATAGTACAAGCTTTGCTTAGTTTGGGGTCAGATGGTGTTGTGTTTGAATTGTCCAGCAATTTTTATTATTATTTATATATTTATATCTATATTTCCTCACCATGTTTTCCTTCTTAGTTGATGCCAGACTTGGACACAAGTAGAGACGAGATTCGAACCTACGATCTAGATTGTAAAATTTACGTTCTAGACAATTGAAAACAAGGACTTCAGACGCAGGTCTTGCTCATCCCGTCACTGTATCCGTGTATCCACAGACTAGGTAGAGTGACTGTATCATACTAAATAAATAAACCGCAACCAGAACATCCAATTTCACATCATGAGGTCCGACGTCCTAGAGGTCCAAATATCGTTTGCAACTAAGGGTATTTTTCCATGTGTACTAAACTAAACTTGTACATCGTACATCGGTACAAGTTTATCAATTCTATAACAGTAAAAGAAAACATCGCGAGAACACCGGCATGATTCAAGAAACAAAAGTTTCGAAGACACGTGTTTCTGTCAACCCTTGTACTTAGCCAGTGTGGTTGATTCCTTATGATAGCAGGCTCGGAGCTTCGGCAGTGCGGACATAAAGTGAGTGGTTTATGTTGTTTTGCTGATGTTGTTGTGATAATTCATTAATCGTGTATAATGTATTAACCCAACTATAAACGGTTTTGTAGTAAGTGCACTAACCCGGTAGTAAAATAAATCTACATTTAGCTCTACCATGACTCAGTACCGTGGGTGCACTTTGCAATCAAAAGCCAAGGAACTTGATCATGAGTCATCGGTCGTAACGTGTTGGACATTATGTCCAGCCATTACTCGTCAATACACAAACATTGCAAACTTACATTACGCAGCTTTCACGAATAAATGGCAAACGAAACTTATGACGCCAGCGAAACATTCGAATCGATGAAGTATCGATTTACGTTAATTTGCCAGATGGCCGGAGAAAGGTGTGCATGCTGTCTGAATCATTTGCATTTGAAGTTTTTTTAGTATTGCACCTGTATGTTTCGGTCAAACGGTAGAGAAAGGTAATTGAATCTGATCAATGATTGTAGCGACACTATTCTCCATCGCAGCTGATCTATGGAAAACAATTGATAGTTTTATATAGAGGTAGCAAAGTCTTCTATATTTAAGTTAGATCTGTATGTTTTGCGGCTGAAGGACTTGTATCCATGGCCATGAATAAATTTAAAAAAATCAAGCTAATCTTTTTTCAAGTGCAACATAAACTGAAGAACAACATAACACACGTAACGAATTAAAGTCAACAATGAGAAGCGTTTCGGTCGAGATGCGCTGCGGCTCGCCGGAAGTGGGGCGGCGCACGCGCAGCCCACGCCGCGCTGTCTCCGGTTGTACCGCATGTAAATACTAGAAAGTATTATGCACAAACTCTACTCTACGAGTGTGTCGCAAACTTTACTGCTCTGCCGGTTCTGGTGACCGTCACGGTTCGGGTCATGTCGCAATCTGGACAAGTATTCCAATGACTTAAATCATTAACCCAGCAGAGTGAGATTTACGACAATAAGGAAATCTGTCCAACTAACCCAAAACCCTTTCACCACGCCAATATGGAATATATTATTAGGCACTGATGTGGCTTAAGGAACTGTCACTAAAAATAAGGTGAATCAGTAAATACTTCGTAGAAAACAAAAATTACTCACTCCTTAGTGGGGTATACCTATAACATTAAGCCATTAAACCAGGATGAAGAGGTAAAAAATAAACTCACAAACACAATGGAACCTAAAGTTGGCGATAGGACGGTGTAAAATATAAACTCGTAAAACTTCAAACATTGACGTATGTTTTGCAAATTTTACTTAGAAAATCAAGGCGTTAAGCCTTTAACCTTTGGCACTATGATCTCTATAGGTATTTTTCATTCTCAAAACGCCTCAACGCTACAACACGATATCAAGTTTTCAAGAATTATACAAGTAGTATATTATTTTATATTTGTAGTGGTAGTGGTTAATATCATTGTTTTCCGGAGTGAAGAGTAGTGTTTACGGATAATTTACAGGGCATATAGATAAACCATTTATATATATCTGGGTGACGAGCGCAGTGCAGTGCTATGTAATTTATTTGGGCTTTGGCTGTTATGGGCAGGCTGTTGTGTTGCTTACCATCAGGCTCATGTCCTGGTCGTCAATACAATACAGTGCTTACAATAAAAAATACGAGTGCAAAGGAATCCAACAAAACAACTCTTTTTGCTCAACCTGCACTATGTGCGGTAGATACATAGATAGGCATACAACATACATATAAGCAATGACTGGATCTTACTTTTCCGACAACGTTCCAAATTGCTTTCGTACGTGACACCATCAATTACTACCAATTGCGGAGCCTTGAACTAGGCTCATACTTTCTCTAAACTGCCTACGAATGTACGAATGATGTTTTATACCTCTTGGTATGGCACAACCTAAGGTAAGTCTCTTTATGCGAAAACGTGACGATATATCCTATATCAGATTTCGATAGAAGAAGTGAGTTTTGTTATTTGTTAATTTTTCTACATGTTTAGTAATTTATTTTTATCCGATAATATAAACTACTTCAATTTAAAATTAAAGTCAAGACTTGACTAAATTTAATAATTTATGTGATAACGTCATCCAGATAAATAAGCATATTTTAGTTGTTTGTTTATATTTCAAAAACCACTTCACCGGTTTATATGGGACCACCTCGTGAACTATTATGTCATCATCATCATCAACAGCCCACTAAACGTTCCCACTGCTGGGACTCAGGGTCTTCTCTCGCAAGAGAGTTACTATACAGAGTTAAATATTAAGAGAGTTACTATTAGAACTATTATGTACCAAACAAAAAAATCATTAAAATTGATTCACAATAATTGGTGGAGCTATCGCGTCACACACATAAAAAACCCCTCTTTTTTTTTGGAAGTCGGTTAAAAATTATAGGAGTGAGAATGTAATGTAGGTTATAACAATTATTCTTCCCAAGATCAATTTCAAACACAATCTCTAATCAATGGATCCCGTCTTTTGTCATTTGCCATCATACAAGCTTTGCTTAGTTTTGGGTCAGATGGTGTTGTGTGTGAATTGTCCACCAATATTTGTTATTTTTATTTATTATTTTAAACTTGGCCAAAGAATCTAATATTACTTTAGAATATATTTCTTGGTTTCTTTGGAGAAAGTGACGAAAGAATGGAAGACCGAATTAATAATCGAAGATAAAAACGCCGTTTCAAATTCGCACAGAACTTAATTAGCTGAGAGCCTGAGAGGTTTCTAATTTCAAATATGAGTGCAATCATTTCGATTTCCTATAAGCACAGTCCCGGGGTCGAAGTATCACTCCTCAGTTCTGCATAAACAGACAATTACTAGACTTTCGCGGAGAAATCTTCACGACTCTACATTTCGGCACCGATAACAGTCTTTGGCTTGCATTTAGGTAAGTGTGCTGAGGCTCTCGTCACCATGTACGCACAACTTGTCACGATTTACAACCGTTACTTGGATATTAGCGATAATGTACAGCCGCGCCACTTTTACAGTTCCTTTATACAGCTTCAGGTCTGGTTTAGATTTTTAAATTCTTGGTAAACTTTAAGTGCGTACGCAAACAATAATAGCAGCTAAATGAAATGTTTTCGAGTAGTCGCTGTAGTACTCACATATTTGACGCAAAAGAATCATGTAAAACTCTCAGATTTCTTTAAGACCTTTATTATACAATTGGCAACTGTACGACTAACTACTGTAAGACTGTTACAAAATGGACAATGTTTTAGAGAAGTTACAGGCCAAAGACATAATTTATCATGTATCATGGTGACAATCGCAGGGCAGTGCTAGACAGTATCTTAAAGCTTCAAGTTCAAATTACTCCATGGCGCTGTATACTATTAGAGAAAGTCATACGCATAGAAGTTATTCTATCTCATGAAAAAATGTGTTGTTTCACGCACACACACGTTGTATAAACAAAATTAATGAAACAGTTTATTTTTCGGTATTTTTGTGGTATGTTTATTCTTTTCGGTTTACTGTTTTTTTTATGAATAGATAGATATATACCTAACAGATATCTTAAAGAGGAACATGTTTTAGCTTTTATAAAAAATTACGTGGGACATAACGTGCACTTTCAGGCAGTCATTAATAAAACAGTAAGAGCACCTATAAACCCGCGTTAACTGTGTTCAACGCTATGTCCAATTAAATGGAGGAAGCCGAAAAGATCCATCTAAACAGGATGAAGGGCCCTACACGTTCGGCCTGACCCAATGTTTCCTGCAATTACCGGCTCGTTCCCCGTAAACTTGCCACACAACTTTCTACGTAAATCTGGCTTACTTTTTAATCCAGTTTTACGTTTTTGATTCCGAATCGCTGTTAATAGTAAAATGTTATGTTACGGTGGAACTACATATACATTTGCTTTCGTGGGAATACCTAAACCTACACGAGTGTCTTTACGAAATAAATAATACGAGCAAATAAACGAGATGTTTGTGAGTAAACTACAGTTAAATTAGACATGGAATAGGCACAGTTAAGCCTTTGAGTTCGTGAACGTTAGCAAGAGAGCGTTCCTGAATAAATTACGGTGTACGCAGCATTTGCATAGTGCCTACTTGTCTAGCGTGGGGACCGCAACTTGGGAACTGGTGTTTAATCTGTGCCGACAGACCGCCAATCTTATAAAGTTCTACCTGAGGTAGCGATGAGACTGAGTTCATGGTCAGAGAGTACACAGTGGGTACATAGGAAAGTTGTTGGTTCGTGCTTCGCTAGCGGGACCCGGCCCCGGCGTCACGCTCACTCGGCGGATCTCACTACTCCCACGCGTTAATTGTCCGGTACCGTACGGGCCAGCTTACGACATACCTCATTTACCTACACTACCACTATTCGCGAATAACCCAATGTGGTTCAAGTTATTAGTTTGTAAGATGTTGGATGCTTACACGAACTTATGTTATGCATGAGTATTCTCGATCTTTAAATACCTATGCATGGGATGCTCAGAGCGAGAAACTTTTTACTGTTTTCCAAATATTTACGAGTTTAAAACTTAAAAAAAATATCAGTGTAATTAAAGCTGTATAGAAAGAAATGTTCAAAGTTTGTAACGTCAAGTGAATTCGAGAGATTTTTTTTTTTTAATAAAGATTGACGAGACGAGCAGGACATGTGCCTGATGGTAAGCAACATGCCTGCCACACAACAGCACACACGCAGCTATTGGAACATGAAGAGTCCAAATCATTACCTAGCACTGCACTGCACTGCGCTCGTCACCCAGATATCTAAGTTGTTATATCTCTAAGCCCTGTAATTTCTCTGGAAACATTGCCCTTCACTGAAACATAAGATTGATTTAGTGTTTTGTATAATTTCTTACTTTACGGTTTAACAGTTTAGATTCCAATAGCCTTTAGCTACTCCGATAAACTTACGCATAGATAAACTTTTATTCCTAACTGCTGAGAAAATATTTGTATCTTATAAGATCACTAGTAGCGGTACTTGAATAGTGATCGTGGTTGAATTTGAATTTTCTAACTAGCGACTATGACTATGTTAGTTAAAAAATAGTTCGTAGGTTTTAATACACATTGTTTCAATCAATGACTTGCGCAGAATTGCTTGCGCAGAATAGAATGTGCGGTGTAATCGAGCAATTTTCATCGTCGTGAAACGATGCATTCAGCATTCCGGTCAATCTCTCCGCAACTTCACTTCGACGCTATCTGAACTATTCCCACTCTCGTCTTTCTATCACTTCCAGAGACATGTTCACTTACGTAAAAGCTTCCTTATCTACTGGCACGACGCCACATACAAACTCGTACAGCTTATTGTCTCTATAGACATTTCCGCAATTATTTAGTTTGAGTACTAAATGTAGTACATTTTATAGATTACAGTACATCGTACAAATTATCTAACATTAACCAGAATTGGAAAATAATGATCGGAAGAGTGTTTTTTTAAGATTTAGGTCATCCCACACGAAAACGTTTCAAACTAAATAAACTTTGAATCAAACTAAGTGTGAAAAAGACGTCACCCAGTTTCAGTTCGTTCAACATTTCAAAGTTATCAAATTGTAATGAAAGCTGTTATTGCGCGGATCTATAGTTGAGTTTTATCGACGTACGAGTATGCTCATAAATTAGTAGAATCCAATAGAAGGTCACGATTTAGAAAGACTCCTAAGTGCACAGATCGATCTCATTATTTCCATCAAATATTTGACTCTAATTTTACAGATAGGTACCTAATTCATATAGGCATCCCCGTGGCATCTATGCCAAAATGATTAAACTAGTAAATAGTAAATATAAAAAATGTAAAATGGTTCCAGTAAAGGATGGTACGGCAGTGTTTGCTTCGCGCTCCACTTGGAGATTTTTACTTTCAAGGAATTTATCTAAATAATTCTATTTGTCTGTGTAAGTAAAGTCACGTAGGCTTGAAGTGCCGGAATAGGCTATCTGTCGGTGCACTCTCTCAGACCAGCTGTTTCTAGAGGAGTATATATCTATAGGAGACGTAACATTAACCCCCTTAGGACCCAGCTCCGGATCGTGATCTCAGTGATATTTCTCACGCGACTTGTAGACCAATAGAACAATTGAAGTCAAGATAATATCGCAAAGATGAATAGTTCATATATTATTATTTTTTGTTTTTGTGTTTTATTATGTATATTTTTATTATAAGACGAGCTCGGAGTTTTAAAAAAAGCCTGAGCGATGGAAGCCATTGCCGGTTTTAGTGGATGAAATTGGGGAAGACCTTTGCCCAGCTATGAGACAACCGAGTTTTTTTATCATACTTGATAAGCTGCGCGATTCCGCCATAGAATGTTTATTTATCTTTATTGGAATCATATGAAGCTTTTGTACCTACATAGTAACATGAAAATTCGTTTATGATAATCAGTTGTGCGTGCTATAGATTAGTCAATGTAGAACTACATATATTAGTCCGACATAAATTCAACAGACAAGTTTTCAGAAAACACAAGGTGATTTCAAATCAATAGATAGCGAAATCTAAAATGTATTTTTGAATATAATAATGATAATGTCTAGTAACTACCAATACTGGCTATAGAATTATGATTGAATGTAAGAATTCCAACTGAAGAAAGCGTGTCATGAGACGACGCGACGTCGCCTGTGCTGGTGATGTATAAAAAAGTGCATAATTTCCAACACAATGGAAAAGACGCCTCGAAGGCCATCTATGATCAGATATGTCCTTGTCGCATCTGAACAAACCACTCGTCTGTGACGCCATAACTTGTACAACTAACTTGGACCTACTTTAGCAACTTTGAAGTAAGCCTTAACAACGGACGAGTCAAATACTTCAGTTACTTCCTTACTTAACTAACGTAGTTTATGTTCATCATGGCGCCACAAAGTAATTAAATATGTATATATTTCAAAATAGTCAGCAATTTGAGCAGTAAATTATGTAACTATGTTCGAGACTTACCTAATTCGAAACGGTTTTGCTGTACCGACGTAATTACAGTAGTTAGCGCAGATAAAAGTACTGAAACAATGGTAAAATAGTACAAAATTACAAATGAAAAACAACTATTAAATTTATTAGTTACAATGCTGATTGCAAAAATAGATTCGTCGTAAATAGAACAGTACGAGTAATAAGTAACACGATCAAGTAAGACAAGGACCCTTTTTCTGCCCATGGCCCGAAAAGAACCGGCTGACAGCGTCTCGGCTTACTTTGATTCATGTGAACAGAATATTAAACTTGTAGCTTTGAAAATTTACTACTTTTTATTAGTAGAGGTACTTTAATACATAAATACAACACACGAAGTAAAAGTTATGAATACAGACATCTTTTCAGAATTCATCTTATTTATGATAGGTAACTGAACACTGTGGATCGCAGCTAAACATATAAGTATATGTTTAGCTGCGTAGATGGATTGTAAAACAAAGGATACAAAGAATATTACATCTAGTTTGTTGTTCTTTTTATTTACTTATATGTATAAATACCATAAAGCAAACATACAAGAAAGTAAAAGAAATAACTAGAAGTTAAGAGAGGACCAGCGAAAGATAATATTTCTGGACAAAGACGAGCCAACCACAATAAGAGATATCACAAGCACAAAGCCAAAAACAAAAGCACACCATAAGATTGTTCCCATTGTTTTGTTTACATCAAGTACTAGTACAATATTAAGGTTACCGATAATTTTATAATTCGTGAATCGAAGACACGACCTCAATTCGAGGCCTTACTTTGTACCCACCTGTCAACGTTATCCTGTTCGCGAGAAAACTGCACTGTCTCGAGTTTATAAACAACAAAACAACAATAAAGGTGAAATAAAGGTAGACACGTGTATATGCGTCAGCGCTTTAGGCGAGACTGGCCGTGGAACAAGCAACAAGCTCGAAGCCGCGCTGTCGGTGTGCAAATCGAGTTCACCTGCCGCTGGGCACACCAGCATACCACGGCTCAGCCACAGGGCCTCAGGTAGAAATGGATATACGATGCCGGAGGCAATGAGGCAATGACGGCCACCCACACGCGTAATCGGCCATTTGTTACAGACCACAGAGCAGAACATCTCCACCACAGCGACACATGAAAGCCATGTCATCCATGTTTATTATACTAAACTGTAGTGACAAGGCTTGTCTACATGCGTCAGCCGGAATTATGAACGGTACAGATCGTGAAAGCGAACGTTATATAAACACGCTCTGTTACAGAAGTGGGATTAAGCTAAGTACATTCAACGCGTAATGTATTTTTGCGTGCTAAAAGTAATACCGATCCGAAACAGAGAGAGTATGTCTTGAGAATTTCTTTTAAAGTTGCGTAATAGCTTAAATATTGTTAGGTAAACAATAGGTAAATCTCGCGTTAATGGACGGAGTTGTGTTAAAAGTTAACCGTTAGTTCCCACGAGACTCACAAAACTTGATATACCGGAAATCATGATGCTCACCACCTGCGATTCTCAAGTCTGGAGATTATCTATGGCTCTTTTGTTGCTTTATAGATGCCGACCGCTATCTAAAACGTTATTAAAGTTTTGATTAAAATCGAACAACTTTTTTAATACCTACAACTACATACGAAGCAAATTGGGAACTTTGAAAATGATAGGAGCCGTTCAGACAATTTCGGCACTTCGATAATTAATGAAATTCACAGGAACATCAGTTTTCAAGTGTATTATTATATTCTGCGAAACATTTATATTTAAATCAAGAATTTAAATATTCACACTAGCTCTAGCGTGAAGATAATTGTAAAGAAATTACTCGGGTGTGTTCCAGTCAACGTATGTTTGTATATTTTCAATTTGATCTGCTTACAAAACTGTGTTATAAGAAGTACGTACATACACATATTATTAAAAGAATAACATACAATTCTAAAGAATGAGAACGAAACAATTGCCTGCGAGTGAAAAGTGTTGCACACGCTTGACTGCTCTAGTTTTAGATCTTATTGTCAATTATTCGTTGTTGACGTTACGAAAACTTCTTGCACAGTACGTACAGAAGTACAATGCAAACATTAATTCGAGTATTTCGTAATCTGCAGCATTTAACATTGCACATAATTCTATAATGAGAACCATTATGTACCTACACACATGAATTATGTAGAGAGAGAGAAAATCATGGACTTAATTTGTTTCGTATCTTTTAAAATGTGTCAGATTCTAGTAAGTACTTACTTAATAGATAGTAGAGGCAGCATGTAATAGTATACGATTTGCTGTAAGTTAGGTAAAGTTTAAATTACCTTGGCGCGTATCGGATAGTATCGTTTCCCGGCCGGCAGAAAGTTTGTAATTCAATCAGTATTGCGCTCTTTACAGCGATTAGTGAAGCGTGGTATGCCTGTGCTCGGCAAAAGTGAAATTAATTGCGGCTTTATCGATACCGTGCGGAGATTTCACTTCAGGGCAGCTCCAATACTAGGCATTGTCTCTGGCAAGCTTTCACAAATCCCTCTAGCCTCGATCGAGAGTACTTTTGTTTATTACACAAAACTAAATACGTACATATATCTTCATCTTAATAGTGAGTAATTTAGGTAAACATGGGGTTCTTACTATATCATAGTTTTATCATTACCATCGAATTAAAATCTGCAAATATATCAGTGCCGTTAGTGTACCGACAACGTCGTTGCATAGTAAGTATTACAATGTTATTGAACTCGCGTGTTAATACTTTATCCTGAAAAAAATCAAGCTTGATTTATTTGTAGTTTCGTTTGCTAAAAATGTAGAAAATATTGTACTTACATTATGTTTTCTACATTTCCATTCTTTAATATTTTATATACATTTTAACAAATTCAACGAAACCCAAAGTTTGCTACATTAGACTACTATTACAACTAAAAAACTTGTACCATGCGTTCCTTGGTCCATCAAGTTACATCTAGTCAGAGGGTACCTATAACGTCATAGACGTTACACCGTCTGACTTCTATGTTTGTTCAAATACTTTTTTGTCTTTTGTGAGGCCGGCTCCATACGTAATAAGGCATACAAGCGAATAATAGTATTAATTAGGCAATGAGCAAGGCCCTCTAATTTTTATCCGACTTAAACTGTATTTGGTTTAGTGTTTCTACTCATCTAATTTTTTTGTTTGTGTAATGCTGTTTGTTTTCCATGTAGAATAAAATAAATAAAATAAATTAAGGGGGTTGTGCTCAATGCGGTGTTGTCTCAATATACCTATGTTTTTTTTTATGTAAGTATGTTACGCTACGCGATAGCGCTTCCAGACGTGAATCAATTTTGATGGTTCTTTATGTGTTTGGTAGATCGTAATTCAGAGGGGGTCTTACAGAAATTTTATCAAAATAGATATGTCAGTTTTTGAAATATGAACAAAAAACTAAAATTTGTTTTCATGTACATATTATTTAGACGATATATAATGATAGATTCTTATGAAATTTAGTCGAGTGTCTGAATTTCATTTCAAATTGGCGTCGGTTTTTGTGTTTTTGGAGAAAAAAAAGACAAGAGGTGTCAAGGGACACCCGGATGGAACGAAGTTGTACAAAACATTGCAACTCTTTACTGTTTCTGTTGCCCTGGCAAGTGACTTTCATATATCTGCTGTCCTGGTACTTGGAGATAAACGCGGGGGTTGTGGAGATATTAACGAAACTATTTACTGTATCTGTTATCCTTGTACCTGGAGAGGTACCTAAATGCCACTCTTTACTGTTTCTGTTGCCCTGGTACCTGAAGGTGTGGAGGTAATCGAAATTCCGTTACAACTTTTCGTGAGAATGTTTTCCGTCTAGCCCCCTTTCGCAACGCGCGATAAGGAACTCCGTTCCAATAAATTATGTCTATTAGGTACACCTAATATGATATTTAGTGTAGTAATTTGATAAAATTGAGGCTTGACCTAAAAAACGTAGGTAAATGAAGTCGTAAGTAGTTTACACCAGTCGTACAGCAGATGTCAATGCCAGTTTTCACAGTTCGTGATAACAGAATTAACCAATTCGAGAGTTAGCTGGCTCAAAGCCAACGTGAACACAGAAATTGTTACTTGCACATTTTAATTGTCTAACAAGCACAGTTACAATGTTATAATCATAGGCTAACGGCAAATAGATTTGGTACGTAGATTTAATAAGTACTTAGAAGTTTCGCGTGGATATTAGATACGGTAACTGAAGTATTTTCAATATAAATAACGGTGGTATAAGTAACGTGAGGTTTTGTGTTCTACACAGGCACAATAGAGTAAAGCCAAAGTCATGGCCAGCTCGCTTCAATGACGCTGTTTACTCATAAAGGTTTGAAATGCCGTAGGCGTCACGTCCCAAAAACTTTTTCCCTACCATCTTTGTAACATTGTAATAGCCTATAGACGGTAGAAATTGTGAATAATATGAACATTCAACTATTGATCACAGCGACTGCAAAGTGCGCGAAATATAGGATGTATTATTTCTTCTGTAGATAATGATTATTTTCTAAACCATACTGGATAAAGTAATCAATTATGTTTAAAATAAAATATGTAAGATGATTAAGAGTAGTCACATTTGATGTGTGTTATTACATCATATTACATTAGTAGACGCCCAATGATAGGCAAATTTAATTTATAACTGAGGTAAAGGTACCAGCGCGTCGGTTGTAAGTATGTACATTGTACCTACTCCATACTCATAGCTCACTACTCTATACTCAATACTCATAGCATAGCTAGGCTGTAACATCGGCAGCGCGCGTGTCCGGCGCTATCGCCCGATGTTATCGCCATATTTATAGAAGACGCTAACGAGACGCACCGTGTCTTCTCTCCTTAGATACAACCCTCAGATAACCCAGAAATGTTCCAACTTACACACTAACCACCGTGGAAACTAATGGAAATCTTATAAAGCACGTAAACAATGACGTTGCGTAGTCTTACTCTTGTAGCGGAATAAAATCATACATTTTCTTTTTAAAATTGTGTCGTTATTTTTCTTTAAGCAACAACTAAAACTGTGACAGACAACACAATTGATGGAAAGTTAAGCGCTGTCGAGGCAGACAATGCCAACACAATGGAACAAAATAGTAGCATGACTCTGAAAGTCGCCAGCCTTAACGCGTACTTTGTGTCGAAAACCAGGAATAAATCATTTTGTTTTCTTGTTTCATGCTCCCAAAACGCTATCCATACAGGATCAGGTATGTAAAACACAAGTTTAGATACGGTGGTATATTTTACACATCGAATCTTAGTAAAATAAGGGTTAGTAAATGCGAATCGTGGTCTCACGTTAAATATACTCATACTAACTTAAATATTTATGTAGACGTTAGATAATAGCATCTGCTAATGTAATCTATCTTACTATTTACTTTATAACTAATCTGCATACACTATTCAATATTATCTCCTCTTCATTAGTAATAACATCATCTTATTTATCTTGCTAGGGGATTTTGTATGTTATAGTTTCCTATAAGCGAGTATCGTATACGTATGATGAACTGTAAACTCGTAGGAGTCCCCATAGAGTACAGCTAGAGTAATTGCTAGAGATGCTTGTGTCACAGTAACATGTTCACATGACAAAACACATGGTGGCCATATCGGCAGAGGTCGAGGCTGTGAGGCCGGAGAGCCCGGGGCTCAGGGCCAGGCTAGGCCAGCGTGGCCCGCGTGTCGCGGCAGCAGGATCTGGTCCTCAGTGAGTGTGATGTTTCAGTGCGGCTATCTCGAGGGGCTGCGCTCATCACTCGGTGGCTGGACGCAGAAAGTTAAATCATGGTACTGGGGACGACCTCTAGTAAGTGCCCGGTCTCTCGCCGCCGGTCGACCGGCGATCTGTCCTAGCACATTGACAATTCTTACATTTGCACGAAATTACTCAGAAACGTTGAAATTTTTATTGGAAGTTCTCGCTTCGAAAACAAAACGATTGCTTGGTGTTAGACAATTTTGTTTACTTATGTATGTTTTCACTTCTATTTTATCGTTGCACATCATTTCGGTGTTTAATTTTATGGCCTAATTATTTTGTTTTCTCATCAATCTCCTTGACAGTAGATGCACTTATCAGTGATTTGATTTCTCATTCCGGTTATCATTAGCCTGTAGAGGTATTTCTATTGTCTTGAATGGTTGGAGCTGACGTGCTGCATGACCGATTTACTCAAATAATGTTCATATCACTAGCGATTCAAAATTTTGTAAATTATGTGCATCAATGCCGGATAACTAAATTGAAGTAAATGTAGGTTTTCTGTTAAAATAAATTAATGCATGGTGGCGTAATGCATTAGCAAAGCAGAAACGATTTTATGATTTGTTTTAATTTGGAAGTTGCTTCACACGGACGTTACGTTATATTGATTTCGCTTCATAAGCCGTACCATACCTAATGTTTCGTTCTCAGGTCTTTACCTACGCAGTTAGGTAATCGGGATAAGAACAGACTCTCCTCATGAATACATTGTGACACTTGTAAAATAATCCACTTCGAACCACGCCACCGAGTGATCGAACCGCATGAATCCGAGCCTCCGGCACACATCTCACTTACAGCTTCTCAATACATTCGACGTATACAAATCACTCTACATGTATGTAACTGAGAGGCACAAGGTCGTAAAATAAGCCTTCCGTGAGGTTCCGTGAACGGCACGATAGAGTTACTGCCCTCTGCCGCCCAGCTACACTACTCCTCAATATACTTAGAGCACTTGTACTTAGAGGCTAAATTGAATTTGCTGTTATTAGCATCGTAGAGTAACAGTTCTTAGTGTGGATGTGGTATAATTAGTCACTAGGTTTTAGGAGTTGATGACTTTTTATGTATTTTGTATCATTTCGTGTAAATATACTTTGTTTTGAACGTTTTGGTGGGTGAACATTTTGTTGATTCGTTTTGATTTTCACAGGAGCTGGCGCATAAGTTGTCGCGGAGTTTTGATATGAAGGAAGAAGGTGGTGCGTTGTTGGAGGAGCGGGGAGGGATCCGGAGGCACCAGTCGATGCAGCGGTTGCAGCACGACCACGCGATGGACGAGGGCCGCGCGGCTCGCGTGGTGCCCGACCACCACGGGAACCTGCAGATCACCGTCAAGAAGACGAAGCCAATACTGGGCATCGCCATCGAAGGCGGAGCCAACACCAAGCACCCCTTGCCGAGGATAATCAATATTCACGTAAGGTTTTTAAAATAATTCTTTAAACTTGACTTCAAACAGATTTTTTATTAGGTATCTCATATAGTAATAATATTGAGACTGACATTATTAATAACAATTATAAACATTTAGTTGGCCCTACAGATTTTTTTAGCATTGTGATAAAATTACTGATTATCGCGTTGTTGTAGAACTGAAAACTATTCAACTATTTTCTTATGAAATTGGTTCAAATATTACGAAGTTACGAAAGTAACGCCAACCAGCGGGAATTGCTAAGCCTAATTGCTCCACTTGGGGAAGTACCGCGCTTTTATCAGTTATTCTAACACCGTGCATTAATTTAAAAACATTATGTGCTCCGATAACATTCCGAGAGCTGGCAGCAAATTTTGGATAGTTACCTATTTGAGGCAAGCTGAAAACTTGTTACAAGCTCTGCTGTCCTAATTATAAAATAAATAAATAAATATTGGTGGACAATTCACACACAACACCATTTGACCCCAAACTAAGCAAAGCTTGTAATATGGGGGCCAAATAGCTGATATAATACATATACAGGGTTACTGGTAATCAGCCTGCATCCGTTTAAGGGCATGTTCTGTAAATTTTTAACAAACAATTTTTGTTCTACAACTTTCGTTAAAACTTAATAGATAACCCAAAAAAAAAATTTTATTTGTTGCCCTTTTTTGTACTGTTTAGCGGCTTTTTAGTGTTTATTCACTTCGGTACATCATTTTTTGCGCGTACGCGTAGCGTACGCGCTCTCGTTACGAATTGTTATGAAGAGTTCGATACTTTTAGACCGTGCAAATGCACTTTTTATTTATTTTGTAAAAGAAAAAAAATCAATTTATTATACTGTAGAACGTATTGAATGTACCTAACATCCCCTTAAAATAATGCAGGCTGATTACCAATAACCCTGTATAGTTGTAAATACATACTTATTATACATAGAAACACCCAGACACAGTGCAAACATTTGAATTCATCACACAAATATTTGCACTGGGTGGGAATCGAACCCACGACCCTCGGCTTCGCAGGCAGAGTTACTACCC
The DNA here is from genome assembly GCA_963693475.1 of Ectropis crepuscularia. Lineage (NCBI taxonomy): Eukaryota > Metazoa > Arthropoda > Insecta > Lepidoptera > Geometridae > Ectropis > Ectropis crepuscularia. Next base: position 9,106,213 of record OY856344.1, on the reverse strand, counting down.
ACTAAGCCACGATTATACCCCAAAACGGAGGTGCAGTCCTGGCTGGTGAGCAGAGGGGCAAAATTAAACCAGACATTTAAAAAAAAGGTTAAACAAATATGAAAATGTTGTAGTTTAATGTATAAAAAATAAAATTAAAATTGTCCAAAGAGATTTTCAAAAGCCAGACGATTTCGTCGGTTTTTTTTGTCAAAAGATTATTTGCCAAAAAAGATAAAAAAAAAACGTATTTGATGCAATTTGATATTTTAACTGGGTATCATTTGACTAAAACATGGGGATTCTCAAAAAATAGGATCATTTTGGTGAGACTTTCTACCTGCCAGGTGATCTGAATTGAGGGATTCATTTTGCCCCGGTACTCACCAGCCAGCCAGCACCTCCGTGTTGGGATATAATAATAAGAATACTTTAAAAATGAATTGTTTTTTTTCCCTTTTGACTTGTTTTTTTCTATCGGAATGCTTGTAGCTAGAAAAAGCGACATCAATTCATGGTTGTTGTTTTAAAGATACGAACGAAGAGATTTGACTATTTTCTATTTTTGTGATAAGAACGTCAAGATTTTGGAATACGTTGCCTGAGTGGGTTTTTCCCGATGGTTACAATCTTTGTATCCTCAGTACAAGTTTTCAGCTTGCCTACATAATACCTAGGTACATACCCAAAATTTGCTGCCAGCTCTCGGAATCACTGGGCAATGGGATCTCTCTCTATTAGGTACATCTCTGGGCAACGAGTGTAGTGTAGTTCTAGGCAATGATTTGGGGTCTTCTTAATCAAACAGCTGCATGGCGTGCAGCTCTTCGTCACATCCTACTAATATTATACAAGCGAAGGTTTGTAAGAATGTGTGTTTGTTACTCTTTCACACAAAACATGTAATATATACCTATGTGTAATATATATTACACATACCTAGGCTATTTTTATAACCAGATCGAATATAAAATAAAATCCTAAATTGTTTAAGAATTGACGAATCACTCGACGAAAAAATTCCTACAGAAAACCTCCCGCCGCGTCGGCTACAAAAAGGGGGAATAAACAGAAAAGACTTTACAACTTATGTTCCTATTAAAATGCTCACTATGGAAGTCCGTAGAGATGCTAAGAGGTACAGCTTTTTTTTTGTCAAGGTACAAAAAGGTATAAAGGATACTATGGCAGTCTTAGAGCGTTTAAGAATAATTTTGTCTGAGATACCAGTGGCAGTTGGCCTTAGACTATGATACAGCGAGACAAAACAAGTAGGTACTAAGTAGCCTTTTCCAGTAAGAGTATACCGATTGTATACAGATATAGTAGATAGTAGGTCAGTGTAAAGCTTAGCAAGTTACGCCTACAGAAATCGCGACAGCAAATGTTAGTCGCGATCAATAGTCGATTAGCGCCAAAAGGCTAGTTTGCGCGCCACAATCCCTTAAAAGGCCAGGATAATTGCTCGTTGCTATCGAACTATCCCACAAAGGGACTGAATGACAAACTTCTAGTCCACACATTTTATCTCGGAAAGGCAATAAAATCATTGTTCTGTTCGAGCCAAATTCGCTATTTTAGCTGCGTCTAGTAAATCGTAATCATTTATCGCTCACTGATAAAAGCCGTGTTCGCTTTTAATAAATAGAATATCCATCTCATGGTGGCATAATAAATGTTTTTTTTTTATAAACCTGCGTTTGAGTGGTTCTAATCCCCTCGAGATTATTTTTCCAAGTGCAGATAGATGTAAAACTTTGTCATCGCCATTGGCTATAAAGGTGAGGGAAAACAACGCGAGGAAATCGGTTTGCTCGGACAAACATATTTTGCGGACAACCGTCAACGGCCAACCCGCACTGCGTGGTAGTATACGACCTTGGCGCTCTCGTTACAAGGGAAGACCCCAAGACGAAGAAGTGGGAACATAAAGTCGGCACCTCGTAGATGCTAGGTACCTACTTACCTACATAATATGTAATTGCCCACTACTGAGCGCCGTAACACGAAGAGTAGTCTTTTTTTTTTAATTTTAATAGATTCGCACTTGACCACCATCTCGCCTCGCTTACACAACCTAGGCGTTCTTATCACAAACGTGGAGTCAAATCTCTTCGCTCAAGGTGGTTAGATCATGCAGATCAGTAGCACACTCTCCGAAGTGTATCCAAAAAAAACCGATAAGCTAGCAATTTTGCGGCGTTGATCAAGATTTTGAAGTATTTTACGCTCAAGAATGTCATTGCCTATGAGCCTTTTGGCACGTCTGAATCGATTCCAGAGTCTCCAGCTGATACTTAGCCGATCCATCCCAAAGGTGCGAACAGTACTCCATACAGGAGCGAATCTGTGCTTTGTATAACGTGAGCAACTGTTCAGGATTGAAGTATCTTCGCACCTTTGAGAGGACACCTAGTCTTCGTGAACGCCACTTGTCTAGATCCTGTGCTAGTATCTACTTACGCATCATAGGTTTAGTTAAATGATTAGTTAGGTATAAGTAGAATATGCAAAACGAATAATATCTCATAATTGAATGATTCTTGTATAAATATAACCCAGTTATTTTAAGTATTTTCAAGGAATGATTATGAATACTGAAAACGTTTCTACGAATCTCATCAAACTTTTACACAAACAGCGAACGATCTGAATCTGTTATGAATTGCTCTACATAGTTTGAGAAAAAAACGAATGAGTCGATCATCCAATCACGAAACATTGGATAGTACCTACAGGAGTCCAGGACTCTGTCGCTGCACCGCTCTCGCCAGCAGGGCCTGATTAGTACTTAGGCTAATTAAGCTGCAGCCAATAACGCAAACGGTGCGCTGTAATCGCTGTCTTGTCGCATGCACTATTAATTCAGCACCATTGCATCTTCCCTACTTATTTCAACTAGATCGCAACACTAACGCTAAATGTGCTGTGAACTGCAAAAGTTTGGGAGTCCCTGATTTTAACACATCTCATAGTGGCGCGTGAGAGGGGCTCACATTTATCCTAGAGCGGTCAGAACCCTTGATCAGTCGTTGCTAGCCAGCTGTAAATAAACTTTGGTCTCCAATAATCATATTTGGATTCGTTATTTCCAGGAGCATGGAGCAGCTTTCGAGGCAGGCGGCCTGGAGGTGGGGCAGCTGATCCTGGCGGTGGACGGGCACCGCGTCGAGGGGCTGCAGCATCAGGACGTGGCGCGCCTCATCGCCGAGTCTTTTGCGCAAAGAGACAAACCGGTCAGTAAACGCAGTCACTGCCTTCGGTATTACATATCCATATAGAGGTATATAAAAATAATGGAACCTCCAAAGGTATGTCCCACCGCTTATAACTTTTATACCAAATTGGATGATTTTTTGTTTTATGTGTTTGTAATGAGGCGTTTTCAAATGACTTGTTAAAGATGCAAATTGACTTGTTAAAGATAGTTCTAAATTTTGCCAATTGTGGCACCACTGTTGGTTTTTGAGAAATTTCTCTAACAAAATATAACATTGGCGCCACCTATGGTGAAAATCGGAACTGTATTTGACAGGTTTTTTTTGCATCTTGAAAACGCCTCATTGTCAGGACTAAGTTAGTACTCGCATTCAAGAAAATTCTAAAAATATTAACGAATAAAAATAAAAATAAAGATGGCCGAAGAAGTTCGCCGGGTCAGCTAGTTTTTTATAATAAATAACCTAAGTACTAATAGTATAAATGTCAAAGTTTGGATGCTTGTTGCTCAATCACGTCGAAACGTCTGAACGATCGGGTTAAAGTTTGGAACACAGTTAGATAAGGCTACTTTTTATCGCGGGAAAATATTGGGAACCGCGCGGATTAAACCGCAGGCCGCTACTAGTTTTTTAATAATATGCAATGATGGTACTACTAAAACATGTTTCTGATGGTATGTAACATGCAACACATTTATTTACTTTTTGAACATGAAGAGTCCAAATCACTGCCTAGAATTGCATGCCACCCGGATTTATAAGCCCTAATGTTTTGCCCTATAATTTCTCTGGAAACTCTGCTCTTCGAAACGGAACACAGAAATGTCACCATGCACCAATTACTGCTTGGCGGTAGAATAACTGGCAAAGATGTGGTACTCCCCAGGCTGACTGTGTAGAGCTGTAGAGAGTCATCTGCTATCACTACATTGTTTTTTCAATTGTATCGCCAGCACAACCTTACTGACTGACATGATGAACAGATAGATATGTTTCAGTAAAAAAAAAAACAATGTCTCATCAGTGCGTCCCATTTTTTTTTCAGAAATCTTAGTGTCATTGTTTTAAAAGATGATTTTTTTATGATGATGTTTTTTTTATTTCAGGAAATCGAGTTCCTGGTCGTCGAAGCAAAGAAATCGAACCTGGAGCCAAAGCCAACGGCTTTAATTTTTTTAGAGGCCTAACATCTACTTTCCCTCCCCGCCAGCGACCCACCGGCCGCGCTGGGCAGCGCGATGCCGGGGGCCGACCTCACCGCGCACACCACGGGATAGCCAATTCCAACCTGCGCTGCCACATGCTCTTCTGAACTTCTGAACGCGACAAACGCTAACGCGGCTCGTGAACTTCCCACCAGTCAACGACTGACCTCACGTTGCGACGGACCGAACCCAGAATGTTAATGGCGATACCACGCAGGTTTACACCGGTAGGCTATTTACAAAATTAATGGCACAAGGGAGGCGACTTTCGACTACATCGACGATGCGGTGACGATGCGACCTACCCCAATTTCCGAAACGTCCGTTTTCACGGAATTCTGAGGGTAGACCGAAATAAAATTTTGTAAATTGTTTTCTAGAGGAGTAGAATTTAAACCGATTTTACAAGTAGTCAGCGACTGAATTTTATAAAATTGATTCTCCTTTTATCGATTACGATAAGTTTCATCTCGATATTCACGCATCAAGATCACGTTCGCAATACAATTTTGAAAGATCTTTTCAATGATAGAGCTATAGTCGTATTAGGATGAAGTTAAAATAAAAATAGATCTTGCGATATTAATTTTGGAAGAATTGTGCTGATATTAAAGGCATCGGTGCTATGAAGAGAATCATTCAGAATCGTCATGTTCACGTAGTCGAGCCAGTAGTGGTCGATTCGCTTGTTGGTCAGTGCGTCATTGCATCTCATGGTCAGTTCACTCGCGTCATCCGTGTGCCATCAAAGTTGGGAATATATCACTTCCGAAAGCTTATAATATGCCCTGGTTTGCTGTTTTGGATAGACAGCACGCAATGTTCAGTATTAAACCTTAACCATTTGAAAGGTATGGCTTGATAGACTTTCTCAGTAGCCTGCATGTTGCATGATCCTTCATTCGATAGCAGCATATATTGCGTGTGGGCTGCTAAACAAGACAGTAATCCAGGTAAAGCAAACGTGAAGTCGTCACGTTGTAGTTCACAGTAAACTGTAGGGGGCTCGTTGAAACGAAGGTAGTTGAGACATGCAGTAGAGCCACATCATAGTCGTCATCAGTAGAGCAGAGCTTGCAGCACGCGACGCTCCTAAGCAAACTTTTAATTTAACAAATTTTACTGTGAGACCATTCGCAATTTCGATACATTGGCGTAACTCTAGGTACTTTGAAAATATATCAAATGTTACGTGCCAATTGATCGTAGATTGCGATGGCCCCATCTTTAGCTTATTATAAAGTTTTGTATACATGATTCTTTATATGCTAATTACATGATTTTGTAAGAGTAAACAAACCCTTAGTTACAAATACACTTGCCTTTAGTTCGACTTTAATTAGATTTTTGTTAAAGATATCAATCAGTTCAGTTGGGTTTGCTTAGCGAAGTAACATCACGGTGCGTCATGTCATTCCATCTGGTAGTTATGCGGTGAGTTAACGATTTTATGGCGGAGAGGGATTATAGCCCACTCATTTATTTATACATAAAGTAGATATTAAGTGAATGTGTGCAATATAATCAAAATGTTATGTTTAGATGTTTAGGACGCAGTATACATTTCGGGGTCGTGATACCTGAAGACTAATAAACAGAACGCTAAGATAGCCGGTATAATTTGACCTATGATTGCGCAGAATTTCAGCGTGTTTTAGGGTCAAGTTTTAATGGGAAATACGCGCGTTTTGGTTATTGACCATCAAGAAATACACGCCCTGATGTTGATAGTATAGCGTAATGCGGTGTTTGATAACGATATGTAAAGTCACTGTTGTACGTTCCGAATGTTATACAATGTCGTGATCTTAAAATATTTAATTCAAGTGAAATGAACCGCTACGATGCCTGCGCTATCTGCACTCCACTATATCAAAGAGAGTGTTTTGCTATGAAGCGCTTTTAAGTAACTTTCCATTTGATAAGTAACAAATGACTATTCACGTTCAGAATGCCCTAAAAGCCTGTGGATGAGAGACTTCCATAATTCTATAAAAATTAAAGGGTTGATAACGTACTCCTCCAACCACAGATAGAATCGAAGAAGAAGCGATGAATCAAACAGAATGAATAGGTATACTGTACAAACATAGCTCTACATTAAATTTAAAATATTGGGCTTGGTTCTCAACACACGATACCTATTTAATCGGGGATTTTGATGGTTTTTTTTTAATAACAATAAACCAATTAACTTAACAAAATTTAATAATAGTAATTTAAAAAAATCTTTTGTAGTCGCCGTATTTTTCACGATTGGATACAGAGTTGGAAACAAAAAAATGCAGAAAATAAACATAGAATAAAGTTATAAGTAGGTGCAACATTTACAGGTCTAATATTTATTGTTTATTTATGTCACTGTAAAATTGTAAGCACGGTCAGATTAAAATCTTACTACGTAAGATTATGCAACTAAATTATCCTACTGTAAGTTTATAATTTCACGCGTTTTGTTGTGAACTGAGGGTGTTTTGGAATTATTTTGACGGTTTTTAAATTTTTTATGTCACCACAAATTAATACATTTTACACTGACAGCAAATTTGCTGTAAGCTCGCTAAAGGCCGATTTATCTCATTCTATCCCCACTGTATCAAATTCATTTAAACAAACGTAGAGCATTCTTTCGTTGTTTTGATTGCGTTCGCAAAGATTCTATGGAATATATAATATGGAAAACGCTAAGAACGATCTTTCGTTTACACTAAAAGATCGAGAAAGAATGCTCTTGTTCCAGCTCTAGCTCTATGTTCGTTCAGTTTAAATCGGCCTTTACAGTGTGCTCTCGATTATTGTGATATCACACTGTAAATTGTTTCTACGCGTTTCTCAATGGGTTTTTCCTGAGAGTTACAATATAGGTGTCTTCAAATCGAGAGTGAATCGGTTTCTTCTAGGGAAGCCCGCTTCATCGTAGCTCGCATCGTCGCTTAACATCAGGCGAGATGGTGGTCAAGTGCGAACCTATATTAGTTAAAAAAACGCACTATGGATTTAAGTTTATATCTGCAGGTTCATTTTTAGTTTTGTAGGGGCAGTGCGATATACTTAGCTATAGTCTTATATAGCATGATTTGGAAGCGTTATTTGTTACTTATTAAAAAACCTACATATTTTATGTAACTATAGATATTGTACACGTTTACGAACAACCTCGATCTCTCAACATATAGTTTGTACAAATATTTATATATTCACGCTATAGAACCTCATTAAACCCTTATTATACTTATCTAATATTTGTAAATATATATCTGTGTATCGTAAGCTGTAAATAAAACATTAAATGTATTGTAATATAAATGATTATAAATATTTATCGAAGTTAGTGCCAAAAGCATTTTACGATCCCCTCGGATATGTGTGTACAGTTTGTGAAATGTAAAGCTATTGGCGGCAGTTACGTGTATAGTTTATTCAAATCATCTAATATCTACTACGTAATATGTATTGCTAGTTAACACAAAATACGCTTTTATATATTAGAATCAGATTAACATTTATTGAGTACAACAAAGTAACTTGCAATAAAATAGCATAGAATAAACTCAAATAATTACTTACATTTTAAAAGTTGTTTTAAGCTAACATGGTTGTTCACAACAATACTATCATTAATAAATTATTATGGGATATTTACCGTGGTTACGGAGCTAGTCTCCGATGTTTCGATTAATGTTACTACTCGTATTAACATTTATTTTATATTTTATTGTGTATATTTTAAATAACTTATTTTTTTAAGTTCTAGCAAAACCAGGTTTAGTTACCAAAACTACACCTACTTTGTTTAAATTACCTACTTGAAGAAATTTTTTAACATTATCTTTTTCAGACTAAATGTACTTACCTACAAATAAAAGTATTATGTTTTCCGCATAATAATAATTATATAATAATACGACCTGAGAAAACGTATATTTTGTACGAATAATTAATTATAATTAATTTAACGTACCTAATGATGATTGTATTTAAATGTACCGATAAGTTTGTATGGTTATTTGTAAGAAGCCCTGCGTGTTATATCAGGCAGTCCCTGCCTATTATAATTGAGTCAATTTATTTACGTATTTAAAATCAAGAAGCAATTCAAATATAGGGAATAAGAATTATTTTTACTAGAAATTACAAGAAATTAATTTTAGAGCTGAATAAAGTATGTATATATTTGTAATTTTAATTAAGTTTGTCTGATTTGTTTACGTACAGCTTAGCAGTAGAATACTTGTATAGATCGAATCTTGTCTCCGCGCGTGGCATTTGTTTCATTATGTTTCTGTGTGATAGAACAACACCTCTGGTTTTATCCAATATTTAAGCCGTCCATTTATTTCAGCGTTCATTTTGTTTAAATGGCTGAAAGGAAGAGTGCTTGTATACCTGTTTTGAATTCTGATTCCTTTTATATTTCATGATAATGCTGATACTGGCACGTATCTTGTCTTCTTGTCTATCATCTGGCGCCTGTGCGTTAAGGCTCTAATATAGGACGTCTACTCTTACTCTTTGGCCGCCATATTACATACAAGCTTTGCTTAGTTTGGGGTCAGATGGTGTTGTGTGTGAATTGTCCACCAATACTCTCTCTCTACGAAAAACGTAATTTCGAAATAAACTCGCGACTTTCCCACTCCGATTCTACTTCAATCCGTCGTTTCGTCCGTTTAAATATTCTAAGCTTACTCTAATTAGAGTAGGATGAACATTTAAACGTCAAACAATGTTCGATCGGGCGAAACAAAGTACCTACCTAAGTATAACCCCGGAGTTGTGAGTTTATTTCGAAATTATGTTTTTCGTAGAAAGAGAGTAGACGTCCAGATTTTAACAGTTCAGATACGAATTTAGCATTGATACGTTGTATGTGATTTACGTCAGTGCAGTTCTAAAAAGAAAACAGCCGTAATGAAATCATCTAAAGTAGAATTGTCGTAAATTCCAGTCGTCTTAACTGTATGATGTTTTGAATAATAAAATCAACAGTTACTTATGTTACTCCTTATTAATAAGAAAAATATAAAAGGAAACAGAAGTTGTTCATTGTCCTTATAATAACTACATAATATGTACTTGTTCTCGATGTATTAAACGTTTCTCAGGATATTTACAAGGTATGTCTTCAGGGATTTCGTTGGGAAGATCTATGTTGTAGTCTGTTGTTAAGTTTGTCGTTGATGACAAGAATATATTGTTATCTAGATAAATGTATTTTTTCTCATCCAAACCATTTAGTACCACACTGTGTTGATGTAACTGTACCTGTAGTTGTTGTAGTGGTAGGACTCTCTGCAGAGTCTGCCTGTGGAAGTGCATTTGCCAGTTATTCTGCCGCCCAGCAGTAATGTGCAAATATTTAGTTTGTACATTACTGCTGGGTTCAAGTTTAAAGGGTAATGTTTCCAGTGAAATTACAAGACATAGAGATGAAACATTTAATATCTCTGGGTGATGAGCGCAGTCCAGTGCTAGGTTATGATTTGGGCTCTTCGTGTTCCAATAGTTGCGTGCCACTGTTCTGTTGTGTAGCAGGCATGTTGATTACCATCAGGCACTTGTCCTGATCGTCTCGTCACTCTACACAATTTAAAATATACAAAAACGCCTTGTAATATAGTAGAAGCAATTGTTGTAATGATTATTGCTTTTAAAACCGCATAAGCAATCTAAGCCATGTTTCCACTGCTAGTCTCAGAGCCTTCTCGGACAAGAAGAGAGTAGGCATCTATATCCACCACGCTGGATAAGTCAGTGTTGACGGATGACACACATCTTCGAAAAATGAAACCTTTTCTTGACACAAATTGTTTTTTCAGTGTTTTACTTCACCGGTAAAGCCAGTGGTGATGAAAATGTTGTTTTTGTCAAACGCAGATTTATAGGCGAGATTTGAACCTACGACCTCACGCTGAAATGATGGTTCTCGCCACTAAGCTGCAGCTTTTTAAAGTGAACACTTTTTTTGGCGCACCACACACAGATTTTTCGTGGGCTGTGAATGAAGCTCATCGTCATCGTCATGTTTGTAAGTGGAAGATTGGTCCCATAAATACATTAATTTTTAATTATTAAAATTATTCAATCGTTTTAATAGTTATTTCTTAATTTTTAAACACACACATAATTTTTTAATTATCCTCTACATAGAGAGCTATCTCCACGCCGACACACTTGTGGACACGTTTCTTTTTTTTACTTTTATAGGTTTACAGTTGACCGCCATCTCGCCTGATGTTAAGCGACGATGCGGTCGACGATGGAGCGTGTTACCTAGAAAAAAATCAATTCAGTCTCGATTTGAAGACACAAAGATTGTAACTGTCGGGGAAAACCCACTCAGGCAACTTATTCCACAGCCTAGACATTCTTATCAAAAAATAGAGAGTCAAATCCCTTTGTCCGTGTCTTTGGAACATCAACCATGAAACGAGCTTTTTGTGGCTTTTTGGAGCTAGGAGCATTCCGATAGAAAAAAGGACAAGGTGGTATTAATTAGATCATGCAAATCAGTCGCACATTCTCCGAAGTGAATCCGCTAAAAAAACGATAGGCGAGCAATTCTTCGGCGATGTTCAAGACTGCAGTCTTTTCCGCACAAGAATGTCGTTGCCTATGAGCCTTTCGTCTGTTCCTAATTTTTTAGAAATCACTTATTTGGTAAAAAGTCGTTCGATTGAATGAAAAAGAAATTGGAAGATGTGACGTCAGAATAACAGGGTGGAGTGATGCAACAAATAAAAATTAGCTTTTATACTATAAATTACTATAAATATAATGAGGTAAATGAGGTGAGGAACAAGTAAGTATAATTTAACTCTATCAGGTAGGGGTTGGAACCGGAAGGAGTATCTGGCATTACACGGCGTCATTTTTATACATCCCTTTTATTTCGAATGAAATTATACAAAAATTAATCTTTACCTATATTATGACGAAAAGAGGTAAAACTTTATACACCTTTTCTACCTGTTAACTGCCAAAGCCACCACTACTGGGCATCGTTATTATAATTATTCTACCTGTGTTAGGAACAACTTACAAAGAAATTCAGTTTTTATACGAAAGTCTGGCAGTCGTGGGATCTTGGACTATGTGTTGTTGATACTTGCCTCGGTGGCATCTTGTTGTGTGATGGCGAATCCCGACCGGGGCTGGGAAATTCTACACGCGCTCCTCACTCCCTTGAGCAGTGCTTGTAGAGGTTGGGGAGAGGGACTGGAAGGATTGGGAAGGTTACTCGGCTGACATATCGGCCAAGTGAAATTCCTAAGTCTTCCAGACCCTGGTCCCTCTTCCAGGTCCTCCACGAGCAGTCTGATTAGCAGAGTGCTCAGTTAAATTCATCACACAAATATTTGCACTGGGTGGGAATCGAACCCACGACCCTCGGCTTCGCAGGCAGAGCTACTAGGTACAATTTTTAATTTTCCTTCGTTTTAAGTTATCGGCATTACGTATTACGCAAACGTAACATATTCTGGGCATAATGTATTTTCATTTCCCCGTAAGCAATATAAACACAACGCAAGTAATCACATTATTTACAAACACAAGCACGTGACGCGAATCAAGCCAAAATTACAAATTCAACTATGCCATTGGCCGGCGAGTTGCGTCGTTCAACACAAATCTGATGCAACTGCGGGAGCCGCCGTATCATCTATGATACCCAATGTTATGACGCCTCGTAGATACTGTTTTTGACTGAATGCCCCCTCCGGCCAGACAGCGTTATTTTTATATAATCGACAAAGGCCGTGAACCGGGTTGATATTACCTCCACTTGTCTGTTTCCTAACGGACAGCTTACTTCAATATTAGTCGTAGTAAAATGTACAGCCCCAACTTACGGACGGTATTGGCTGAAACATAACCTATCCTAACACTTAGATTTGAAAAAGAAAAAAAAAGGAAAACAATATTTATGTTAAAAGCCTAGGTTAAATGGACCTAGGAGTCCGTGGCGATAAATAATAAAAAAGATGTGATTTCATGGAACACCAGGTAGTAACGATCTTCCTTCCGATAATACAGAAGTCACTTTACCCGCGTAGTACCCGTTCCCGTTATTTACACGGGATAAAAAGTAGGCTATGTTGACACATAGCCTACTTAGCCTTAAAATTGAGATCACATATACGTACACAGGAATAACTTCCAGTGTAGGTATATGTGATCTCAATTTCAGCCAAATCCGTTCATACGTTTATAACATTAGTGGGATGGTACGATCATCTGAAAAATAAAGTTGGCAACACTGGTTACGGGCAGTTTTTACGTCGGCTCATGGACAAGCATCCAAGCCATGTATATAATAAATTTAAAAAAAAAAGCAGTTTTTACGCGTCACTTCTATTTTATATTTTTCTTACGGTTTAATTCTCACATTTTTTCCTAATCAAAATCCCTATCTTCTCCAAAACTGCTTGCCGTAAGGAACTTCGTTCCAAAAACACTTGGGTTTAAAGAGTTGAAACTCTACTCCTACTAGAACTAGAATGTACAGCCATTGCCGAATGTAAACAAGTAGCGTGTCTTCCTCATGAAAAACTAAATCATCGGAATATCAACTGATTTACATTCACTTTAAAAAGATACAAAGAGTCTGTAGTGCAAAAATAGCCAATACATTCAAAAAATTTGCAGTGATAAAGTATCACACTTTTTCCAGCTATCCTATCACCAAGCAGTAATTTACCAACAGCACACAATAAGCACACGACAACTATCGCATGTTGCTTTTTGAAGTTAATCAAAATAAGTTACTAAACAGTTTCAGGTTCTTTTTTTAAAGAAGAGCATAGGGAAATTTGCCTCATACTACTTGTAAGTATATCGATAGTTTCAGAATGGTATACCTAATAATATCATAACGTGCAGAAAATTTTCCGGTGAAAATCAATTCATGATAAGCAATATTTACATAGAACTTGTTGTAAATTGTAATAAAAAATTGTTAAGGTCACATTTTTACCGCAACATTTTCTCGTGATTGTGATCACCTGTTTTAAAACTAGATGCGTTTATTTAAAAAGATTCGGATATGCTTGCGAGAGAAGGCCCCGAGTCCCAGCAGTGGGAACGTTTAGTGGGCTGTTGATGATGATGATGATGTGCATATGTGGTACCTACAGGCTGTGTGATACATCGAATTATGGATTATCTGTTAAATTAACCAAAGCAGTTTCATATTTATATGGCAATAGTTATAAAATCAAACTTTATTGGTCGAAAGAAGTTTAAATGGACCAAGGTTGCATTGTTCTATTTTGACAGCCGATTAATAGATAACATCGGCCTTCATAGACCAACGGTCCCGGCCGGTATAGCGTCTGACGGTCTGAGACATGCAGGTAGGTAGGAGGTACCCATGAGGCCGCATTACGGCGCTATCGCCGGGCTTGCGTCAGCCTCTCTCCCGCTAACACACGTGCCAACCAATCTCGCTCTAATGGTAGAGCGGACAAAAATATTAATTACGGAAATATTAGCTCTACATACGAATGAACAGAACTCAAATTCAAATTACATACTCAGAATGTATGCAAATGAAATGTCTGTTACAGAGTTAGAAAAGTTTTACAACACTGATATAGACGCGGTGTAACTGTTTTTTAACAGACTTCCAAAAAAAGGAACCTCTTGTTCTCAATTCGGCTGTATATTTTTGTATATATAGGTATATGTTACACGATAGCGTCGCCAATAAAATTGCACATTGGTTTTGATTATTATTTTATTATTTGGTAGATCATAGTTCCCTTAGAGGTGTTCTCATATAAATTTTATCGAAATAGGCTTGTGTACTCAATTTTAAAAATTGGTTAATAATATAGTTTGATGTTTATATTATTCCGAAACATCTATATTTTTGAAAAATACTTACATTTACAATATGTATTTTGCATTTCAAAAAATCAAACAAATTTCTGCACAAAAACGCTCTAGACTGTCATGGCGTCTTGAATGACGTCACGCCGTGGAAAACATGTGTTTGTGTATGGACGTTGTCAATGTTTTTAATTTAAAACGAATCCCTCGCATTACAAGAACTGCATAGTGCCCCAGTGTACAAGCACAAGTATAAATGCGCCACACAAATTAATCATCTATGTTCCAAACGATCCACAAATACGAAAAAAGTGGCAAACGCTTGCGAGGAGGAATGATGGCCATTAAATCAAGAATGTACTTTTGTGAAGATCATTTTGATTAAAGTATTTGACACAGTATAATCTTAGTAATGTAAATGTAAAAAAAAACTGATAATTTTCCTCAAGAATAGTGTTAAAACAATAACAAACTAGTTCAGTAAAGCGGCTGAAGAACTAGTATCCATGGCGAAGAATAAATAAAAATAAAAAATAATAATATTAGTTCTATGAAAATGTCAACAACATTAGTAATGTCAAGTGATGTATAGCACGGCGTGACGTCACATTCTCTGATTGGCGTTCACTGTCACGTGACTCAGTGCCTATTTTTTAAGATTTTCTTTTCTAAAAATCTTAATCATCTTTACTTATTTTGATAAACTGTTTTATTTTTGTAAATCTCTATATCTTAATCAATAGTAAGAACCTCTAATCCATCCGATTCGTTCTTAGTGGAAACAAGCCTATTGTTGAATTGTTTTTTGAAATATCAACAAAAAAACTAAAATTTGCTTTACTTAGGTACTTTCATCTGGACGACGCTGACGTTATCAAAGCAATTATGAAATATAGTCGCTTTTTTGAGTTTAAAGTATTGAAGCTGGTTTTTTTTTCATGGAAAATAAATTATTTTATTTCATAGGGATCTGCGGCGTTGTCCTCAATTAGCCTCTCCTGCCTACCAGACTTTGGATACGCGTAGAAGGCGCAAGTATTCACTATATTTATCATACTCACTTATCGTAATCAACGAATACTAAATCGCGTGCAACTAGCGCAAGCGCACCGTAGACAGCAGGGATGTAACGGAGGCGATCTTATCGGAACCGAAGTCGGAGTCGGAGTTTTTAAATTTGATTTATCGGAGTCGGAGTCGGAGTCGGAACCGGAGTCGGAGGTAGGGTCAGAAGTAGTGGTAGTAGAAGTAGAGAGATTTTTATTTTAGGACAAATAAAACATTCATTCAAACTTTTCATTGTTTTGTTCCATGAAAAATCACAAAAAATGAAAAAAAAATGGAATATTCAAAAATAAACAAAAAAATCAATTAATTGAATCTCAAATATAAAGTATGTTAAATGAACAAAAGCTTTCAAACAAATTAAATTAAATACATTGACACCAAAAGTGTGTATATGTACTTCATGAACATAGCTTTGAAGCTGTCTCAGTCAAGAGTGCGCCTAAGCACTCTTAAGAAATATCTTAGACTGAGACTAGACTGCCAGGAAAAAATCTGATTTCACCCGCGCGAGGCCCTTCTTAATAATTATGATGTGCATAAAGTCGAGAATAGCATGACATAGTTTGGAGGGGAAATCAATATTAAATGAGGAGTCAATTTTTGACCAAGTTTTATTTAATTACTCAATAATTAAACATAAATTTAAAAAGTGTTCGGTCTAATATTTATTCTTTGGTTCGGTTACTTTAATAGATCGTAAAATTAGAAATTTTATTATCAAATAATAATGTGGGGTCATCGCTAATAATTTCGAGTACATGAATTAAAATAGTTTTTTCAGGTGCCATTTTAATTATTTCTGTAAAAAAATCTGATCTATTTTTAAAATTCTATTCGGTTATTGTGCTTTTTCTTGATTGTACCCACACGTCAATGTTTTTTTGTTATAGTTTTTAGTTTCTTAACATCAATGAGCGGCGTCGAAAATGTCCTTTTTTCGTTTTCTGGCACTAGGCCATAGAATAGATAATATGACTAGGCGCCCCCTTGTATATTAAATCGACGCCACCAAAAAGGTATTCGCTCGCTACCGAGCCTGGTGGACACGATAATATTGGCGGAAATTTCATATAAGGTGCTGGAATTTTGCGTTTTTCTATGTTGTGCTCATTTAGTATACTTTTCATTACACTCGTGCGCGGGAGATTCCCTGCGCGACATGTTCCTGCGAAACTGTTCGTTACTGTCGGCGTAGGGCGCCGCCGCTAAGTTATGCTTCGACATCCGATTAACCTCCGATTCAAAAGTTTCGGAACCGGAGTCGGAACCGGAGGTGTAAAACTAATCGGAACTTCCGACATAACGGAGTCGGAGTCGAAGCTCCGTAACATCCCTGGTAGACAGTACAACCTCGGCTGGGCTGGTAAGGAAGATCAAGAAGCGACCTGCCGATTCCAGAAGGTGGTACCCAGGCAGCTCTTGCGGAGAGGATCTTTCACCTGTCGGTTTGTAGATGGTAGGATTGTAACTCATTATAATGATTGTACTTATTTTACGTATTATTATGAAGAACATTTGATGTTTTAATAGGCGAAGAGTTGTTACACGTACATAAATAGACACAGCCAAAACTTTGTCTACGTACACGTTACCAACTTAAATATTATTTTGATTTTTTAAATATTTTATATTAAAAATTGATATTTTATACAGCTTCAGGGCCGACCCTACCATATAATTTGTTTACAAAAAATTAACGCAATCAAATTTTCCTATAACTTTATACACCCATTCTCTGAAACGTCCATATATATTATGTTGGACTACTTGTTTTATGAATAGGTATCGTCTACTAGCAACTAATAAATATCCGCTCAACATTAAATCTGTTAATGGTCGCAAATTAATACTTCATCTAAAGAAATAAACATCGTGTCGAGTATGCTAAATTCTTACCTTATCTATTCTGATACAAGTAGTGAAGAAATTATAATTTTAAATTAGGACGCGTCATTGGCAGTTCATCGGGGAATATGCAACAAAAAATGTATATTCTAAAGGTCACGTTAATAATTATGGAACCAATCCGGCAAAATTTCTTTAGTGTGGTAGGTATAGAATTCATTGGATATTGATAAAGTATATTTTTTTTGTGACATTATTTAGAACACCACATCAACATTTTGGGTTTTAAAAGTAGATCATAACTGGCATTTAAATGCAACCTTCGCTATAAGTAGTTAAGATTTTTTTACAATAGGTTCTATTCGTCAGATTTTTCGTGCCTGTAGCTGTATAGCTGTATAGATCCCAAAGAGAGCTGATCTCGTTGGCTGGGAGCTGCTGGGAGATATTTTATTTTTGACATTAGGTAATCCAAAAAGTCAAAGTTTAAAACGTTTATCTCCAGGCTGTGCTAGCAAATCATTTTACAATTTCAAAACCTATTACCACGAGGTAAGTAGGTATATAATGATGAGTGATAGGACGAACTCATCAAATGTATAATATAGTCAAACCTATTCCTATTATGATTTACGAGATGTTGTAATATTCAAAATTGGAATGCTTTCAGGTATGCTACGAGTGTGTTTTATGCACAATTTTAGGAACGCTCTACGTTTAAGCGAAATCTATATTCAGCTAGTAAGTTTAGGTTAGTACGAGTACAACCGTGCGCCTTCTTCGATGTTCGGTAGTCCATAGTTCGGTAAGCAGTATTGGCCAACTATGGTCAACTGCTATTAATCCGTTGAAAAAAAACTTCCAATTGTGATTTGGTATCACTTTGTGATTGTGATTGGGTATTAAGTTCTTACTTACTTACGTACTTTTAGGAATATTGTGTTTTTACTTAGGTAAATATCGCAGCAGTTGCTCCTGCTTAAACTGATCGATGTCATGCAAAAAACGAGCATCAAAGAAAGTTCACCCTCGGTTGTTAGGATGTTTTCCGTATTTCTGTATGGTCTATATCTATCCTAATATACAATTTACAAGAAATAACTTACTATCTTACAAATATAAAAACATCCGGCCTAAAAATAAGTTCATATGTTGGATTATATTATTGTTAAACCCTGATGGATGGAAATGTTCCAAACTCCCCCAAAAAAAAAGAATTGAAATGACAAAGATCACGGACCCCGGTGCCTGTGAAGTGGCTAATTATAAAAAAATTACCCCGGAGTCTGTGGAGTGGGTAATATAAATGAAAAAAAATAAAAAAAAACCTGATGAAGCCGAGGCGGTTCCTAGTATTGTTATAAAATTATTGTTCCCTTTTGTCCTGAGCCATAACATTGTTCCCTTTTGTCCTTAGCCCCGTTTTGCTTCACGTAGTTGCTTAATACCTTAATAGTTAGAATACGTTCAACAGTTAATTGAAGAGTTGTATACCCACAGAGTGTTAGGTTTCGCACTGAACTGAAAGTCAGCAACATTGTTCATTGTTCAGCTGAAGTGTTCAAATCGAAAGACAAAATTAATGCTTAGTAGAATCCTAGGCGGACTGCTAACATACCTCTAGAATAAGATATATTGAATTCTTAGCACATAATTCAGTATATTAATTACTTTAAAGTGTATCATTAGATGCATATCTAAATCCTGTTTAATTTTGGAAACTGGTTTAATTTATTTGTAGATAGGTGTATAATATTTTACTATTGAAACTCGATGAAATTGAAAATTATGTTGTACCTATAATGATAGAGTGTGAACGGTTTTCGCGGCTGGTCTATGATGCAATGTAATGTCAAAGAAACGTGGGGAAAAAACCAGTTTTGACAATAAAATAGATGAGGAAAACACTGCTAGGCGACGACTTTTATTGTAGGTACATAGGTACCTAATTATTTTTCTCCGGATACCTACAACTTCAAAAAGATGTATCAAGTTACGGAAACGAGCAGTTTTTTTTTTGTATTATAGAGTGACGAGACGAGCAGGACATTTGCCTGATGGTAAGCAACGTGCCTGTGACATAACAGAACAGTGACACCCAGTTATTGGAACATGAAGAGTTCAAATCATTACCTAGCACTGCACTGCGCTCGTCACCCAGAGATCTAAGATATTATATCTCTAAGGCCTGTAATTTCTCTGGAAACCATTACCCTTCAAACCGGAACACAATAAGGTTTGCAGATTACTGCTTGGCGGTAGAATAACTGGCAAAGGTGTGGTATTTCCCCTGGCAGACTCTGCCAAGCGTCCTACCAGTACAAAAGTTACGGGAACTTAATACATTGTCTTTCGATTTAGTTGTTTTAAGTAAGAAAACATAATATAAATATTTGAATGCCTCAGTTTGAAACCTGACACCTTATGGGGAAAAACAGTGAAGAGAGAAAATTACTAGCACATTTAGCAGGTATCCAAAATAACGACAAGAGATTTTTTTTGTAATAACTGAGAGATAAGTGCATTGTAAATGTATAATTTTATTTTTTGTATTGATTGTAATATAAAATCGTTATTTGAAGCCAATGTTAAGCCCTATAGATACATGACATAACGTTTAATTTAATAAATTTAAAAAATAACATTGATTATGTCATGATTATTCACTTTTTTTTTGTTAATATTAAGGAATCCAAATACACGTTTTCATTAGATATCTAATACCAATTTATTTTTTTACGCATTAAATGGTACGCAATTATATTTTTTTGGCATCTGTCAAGGCTCATCACTCATCTGTGGGATGCGGGCGGCGCGCCGCGGCACTTGACCCCGTGCCGATCCCACGTGGCTATTAACGACCAATTTAAAAATACCAGATCCAACCGGTTCCCCGATAACACTTTGCTATTTGGACTGTGGAGACTGCTGTCTGAGCGGGTATTCTCGGTATTTGAATTCAAACTATTAAGAATGTAGGTACTAAATAAATGAAACCTTTCTTTCAATACCGGTAGCCTATTAGATCCAACTGCATTTCCTCTAGCTGTTATAGTGTCCGGCAAACAAGTTGACCCAAAATTGACGTGGAAGGGGAAAGTTCGCATGCACACTTGCACCAAAAAGACCTTAAAAACGTTTCTGCGCAGCCATGCGCAGCTAACTTCATTGGGTCAACTTGTTTCCCGGTACCTATAGCTTGCGCTTGGGTGCGAGGTGCTATGAATGCCATCGCTGCCATTGTGGTACTGCTGTCGACCAACTCGGTCACCACGGTCTCTCTTGCTTTAGAAGCGCGGGCCGTTCTGCCACGCCAGCCTGAACGACATCATACGCTGAGCTTGCCTGAGTGTTGCCGTTATAAGAATATTGGAGATAATTATCCATTTGTTACAACCAACTCAAATTCCTAACGAATCCAGAACAAATCTAAATCCTAACTGCAGGTCTAATTATTGTCTAACGTTATAGGTACCTACTTATATACATAAAACACAGTATGATCATACCACATAACTATTTTTTTTATAGTATAGAGTGACAAGACGAGCATGACATATGCCTGATGGTAAGCAACATGCCTGGCACATAAAAAGCACAGTGACACACAGTTATTGGAATATGAAGAGTCCAAATCATTACCTAGCACCACACTGCGCTCGTGACCCGGAGATATGAGGTGTTTTATCTCTTAGCCCAGTAATTTCTCTGGAAACATTGCCCTTCAAACCGGAACACAGTAATGTTAGCACACTATTCCTTGGCGACAGAATAACTGGCAAAGGCGTGGTACTTCCCCGAGCGGACTCTGCAAAGAGCCCTATCACTATAAAATCTAAGTGACATCTTCCGTTTTCTTAAACAGGGCTACATATAGAACACCTATACTAAGCCAAAAGGGTAGTGTTCTATGTCACTATGAACAACTTTTACAACGGCATAAGTATATATATAGCTCACTTTATGTCCCTAGTGCTGGGAGTCGGGGTCTTTTCTCACAAGGGGAGAAGTAATTCACCACGCTGGCCAAACGCGGGTTGACTGTAGAAACATGTCCTCGAAGAATGCCTTTCTACACGTCGATTTTCTCCTTCACTGTTAATAGTAGTGGTGATCATAAATTTGTATGTCGCACATATTTAATTAACGCACGGGGAACTCACGTGTGAGTGTGATATGGTCGGTCCAGTTCGACTTGAATTTTAGCCGGGTCTGGCGGCTTTTTTCAATGAGAATGCACGCGCGTGATCTCTGCCAGTTTGACTGAAACTAGTTACAGTGCCAAACATGACGAGTTACTCGGGCATTGATTAAATATCTACAATAACCACATTAGTTTTCATGTTAAAATTGCATGTTGCACTTCGAAATCCTCAGAAGTGGCAGCGACATTTTTTGTAACCCCAACTTTGCTTGTGAAATCGGTCTATCTCATCACTGGGCCAACAAGACATTATACCAATAATTCAAATTGCTTTGGGAGAGCAGAAGTTATAAGTTGGTCCCGTAGACAAAAGTGTTCTTGAGTATAACACGTCTCTTTTGCCTTAATGTAGATGTTCTGTGCAATATTGTATAGCGTGTTATAAACATCACATCACAATCACAATTTACGGCTGGTCTAGCACCTGCAGATCCGGAGACCCCGGGTTCAAAACCACGCGCACCACTGTCTTTTCGAAATCATGTGCGTAATGCCGCTAACTTAAAATGGGGAAGGAAAACATCGTGAGGAAACCGACATGTACCTAGAATCCTTCGAAGTCATGTGTCATCCACCAACCCGTACTAGGCCAGCGTGGTGGATTATGGCCTTGACTCTCTCCTTGCAATAGAAGGCCCCGAGTCCCAGCTGGGCTGTGGCTGTTTATGTGTTATAAACATCAGACACCTGTTTCGTCTTGATTTTTAGATTTTCTTATATATCATCTTAAACATTTTAAACGTTTTCGATTATATTCTTTTTAACTTTTAGGTTTTAGTAAAAACAACAAGGCCATCTGCAAATCTAAGGTGTAATAGGTACTAGGTACAAGTCAATCAGGCTATACCAGAGTAACGAGATCAAATAACTAGATAAGACTAGACCGCTGTATCCGTTATCCATTATGTCTGTGTGTATCTGTTGACTAGAGCAAATGTTGAAATCGGTGTATCAACTAAGTTAAGTTTCACCTTCCTTCTGAAGGGAAAATACACAAAAACACAATTAGAACAAAGCACGTCCTATGTGGAAACCGGATCACTCGACATTTGACCTATCAGGCCCTATCGGTGCCCGGTTCCTCTTGCAGCCGGATCGAAGCCGATTCACGAACTGATACGTGATGACACCCAATATGTGTGCAATAATTAAATTATTGTTTGTTTACATAAACATTGAGCTCCATTATATATTATGTAATATAGTAACTTAGTATTGCCGTTATTGTATGATAATATTAACTAAGTTGGACACCTCTTCAACAAGATTTTCGTTATTAGGATGGACTTGCTGTATTTATAAATGATTTATGTTTACAAAAAACACACGTTTTTTTATAAACAGTACCTATAGAATATAAGCGTAGATTTAATATAACAATCAAACATTAAATTTCAATGTTCCATTATTTCATTATTTGCATGACTTCGTCATACATTTACATAATATTAACATGGCTGTCTTTTAACATGTATACAAAAACGAAATATAGTAAGTAGCAAAAAAGTTAAACATATCATTCAAATAGGCAACTTTTGAATCATCAAAATCAGGTTCCAAAAATTCACAAAGTGGCCTAGGTCAACTTGTATTACATTAGACCATTCGATAAATGTCAAATTTTAGCACGCATTATTTCGAGTCATTAGAATACAATTTATCACCGAGTCTTAGTACTTTTTTTTTCAATGAAATCTTATCATTGGACTCTACTGCGTTTTAATAGAAGATAATAAAATCTACATATTCAAAAATCCACTTCACTAATCTGAAAGTTCAAAGTTATCACTGAGTATCGTTAACTTGACACAGAACGAAACCAGTTTCATCCAGATTTGCAGTCCCAATCAAAAGTTCTAGAAGAAATCATTTCCAATCGTATACGCGATAAAATCATTGAAAATATGCTTAATTATTATTTTTCAACGGTAAACGAGTTTAGTAATAAAATCGACGAAGAGACATCTACATAAAAATGTAATAGAATGCGATGACTAACAGTTTGATAAGTTTTCAATATAGATATTTTTTTTAATGTGAATTTTGGGATATAATAATATCCAATAAAAATAAATAGTTGATTGTGTGTGTCACTAAAGATAATAAATATGTCACTTAAAAACACATAGTATTAAATATTATTTAAAAGTTTAGCTAGCGCAGACCTGATGCGGGGGTAAGAGCTTTTTGTCATAATTAACATTTTGAAGGAAATTTTACATCTAAGTTCTAATTTCTAGCATTTATGAGACGAGCGGTCTAATTTCCGCAAGTCGCATCCGTTCACTAGAATGACACATGTGTTAAGCCCTTAATTACACTTGGCTAAATTTAGTGACTGAATTTAGAACCAAGGTTAGTCGACTGAATTCAGAAGCAAGTTAAAAGCAAGCAATCCTCGCTTCTGAATTAAGCGTACTAGCTTACTGAATCCTATTACACTTAACTGAATTCAGTAGCTACTAAATTCAGTCGGCTAAATTTAGCAAAGTGTTACAAACCTTTTAGCCATCGCTGTCCTCGACCATATTTGGCGGAAAAGGACGAATAAACGATACCGTCACAAAAATAAGTGAAGAACTCTTTATGTGAGCAAACGTACTCAAGCATTTATGCATCACACACATTTACATAAAAAAGCGACATTGCATTACCAATAGTTATCATTATTTAAGTAAATAAATAAGGAAAACTACAGATGGAAAATTTACTTAGATCAGTTAAAAATATTATTACTAAGAACCAGCACAGTTGTTTTAAAAACATGCAATATCATGGAATAACTTATCTTAACAGAAAAGTCATTGTTACCAATCTACGTAGGTAATGTTTGTTTTGAGATGTCGCACCACCCCAACTTATCATTGATGTGAACCTTTATTTACCTACTGTACTTATATGCGGTTATGCAAGAAGTGATAAAGAATATAAGACATCAACCAATGACAATCACTAGCGAGAGAATGCGGGGTTCTCATTGGTCTAAATCGCCATCTTTGTTTATATATTCAGCTATTCAAAAGAAACAAACTGTAAACTTTACCACCAAGGTCAAGGTTGCAATCAAGTTACTTCTTGACGTCGATGAAAAAATCATGTCGCAACATTCAAAACTAATTTCCAACCTGTTAAGTCTGTTTTCAGTGAATTGAATAAGGTTAGGTTGTTAGTCATTGGTCACACGAAAATAGATTTAATCATGTTCACAACTCACTTTAATTTTCTCGATTAAGTGATTTAATGACTCAATCACTGAAAATCAACAAACAATCTAAATGCAGGATGCCAATTTTACTTTAGTCGAGAGGTAGTGTTGTTAGCCCAATGCATTTAAGCAAAAAAGTGGAATAAAAAAACATTAAATTATGTAGTTTGGGGACTATAAAGGATCGATAGAAGGGTGCATTCTGAGCATATATTCCAATTTGAGGGATTCTGGCATGGTCAGCTCAAGGTCATTTCGATGAAAACGCGTTTAATTCGATATCTCGAAAACTGTTAGTGTTAGGCAAAAAATTGCTGAGACCTTTTCTCTTCTAAATTAAATTTACTGACTTTTACATCAACAACTTTTCTTTTTTTCATCAATATTTTTCAAGTTATTGCTTCCGAAAGGCAAAAATTTAACTTTTTTCCTCCCTGTTGTTTTGAGTTTTAGTAAATTAATGTTGGTTTTTGGTATGATTAAATATTTTTCCCTGATTAAAATTGTGTCTCTAGTCGTAATGAACTTTTGTACGAGATAGGTATATTTATGATAATTAAGTTATGTGCATAATGCATAGGTACATTTGTATTTTAGAACTAAATTTCTCTTTGGACAATTACTGATAATCTACATTTTACATTTGTGTACTAAGCCTAGGTAAGTGAACAAACAAACTTGTTTCGTGCATTTTAAACCAATTAAAATAAACTTGAAATTCGGGGAGTATATTTATTGCTTTGCGTTGGGGCGGCACAATCGGCTTAGCCTGAGGAATGAAAATCTTATGTCTTGGTTACACATAAGAGAGTCACGTCTTGTATGTAATAATTAATTAATAAAATAAAAAAAAAGAATTACATTGGTTTATATTTATATCTATTTATGATTAGACCAAGACGACCAATTTGGATGCATGAACTGTGGTTTTACAAGTTTTGTGCACAACACTGTATCAAGCTGAAAAAGACGTAATATTCTGCTTTACAACGTCCTGAACAAGTTTTCCTAATTTTAATTTAAGTTTTCCTTTAACCCTGAACTCAATCTGAAAAAATGAGTAAATGAATATATAATTTTTGAAGTGAAAAATTCCAGTCTAGGTACTCTTAAATCAGAGCCAGTCGAAGAGCTATTCGAAAGATTTTATCTGGACTTTACACGTAGACTTTATACTTAGGTATAAAGTCGTCGTCTACTTAGGTATATAATCTACATGTCTCTTATCTAATCCTATACTACTAATATTATAGGTAAATGTCAATGTATGGATGTTTAGATATTTGGATGTTTGTTGCTCAATCACGTCCTAAGGTATAAACGGATCGGGCTGAAATTTGGAACACAGAGAGATTATAGTCTGGAAGAACACATAGGCTTTATCCCGAAAAAAAAACAACGGGAGCGGGTAACACCGCGGGGCGCTGCTAGTGTAATAATAAAACAGCTAGAACGACATTTGTATGTTTAAATATTTTATTTTTTATGAATTTTGTACATTTTACCAAATTATTTAATCATACCTAAACGATGACTATAAAGAACCTTATTAACTTTTAAAAGCTATAAATAAGTTATATTTTTTATCATTATTTAAACAGAAAATCGATTTATTTCAAGTTTGTTAGTATGCCTTAAAAATAAATGCAGTTATGGAAATGCTTTTTTATATTTGGCGAATTTTTTTTTAATTTATCTATAATGTGAAATTGATTATGGTAAGTATTTAATTATTTACTGATTTAATAATATGCAACATAAATATCGAATTATTTGACAGTGCAAACATTGAATTCATCACACAAATATTTGTACTGGGTGGGAATCGATCCCACAACCCTCCTCTTCGCAGTCAGAGTTACTACCCACTAAGCCACGAGGCCAGTCATTCCATCGAATTCCAGCAATTCCAGCAATCCAGCAATTCCAGCTTCATCTACCGGCATCACCGGATTATATGACCCTTCGTGAAGCTGTTAGGTACTTACAACAACTTGTACTTCTTGTATCATTACAAAATATAATTATAAGCTATAAAATATTCAAATAACGATAAGCATAAATAAATACAATTTTGTCGCATATTTTTATCTTTTTTTATTGCAAGGGGGATGCTATGGCAGGTGGCCTCTACTGGCTATCGAACTTCCATCTAGAGCAGATAGCGCAGGACCCTATTGACCTAAACTTATTTACTAACTAAACTTACCCATATACCTACATAGACAGCATACGTGAGACCATATGAAGCATACTACAAATACCTGAAAGAAATCCGCAAATTACCAGACTCAACGAGTAAGTACTACTAAGTACATATTTTATCAACCATATTCACTTAATTCTTTGATGAACAACCTCCAACATATTTTAAAAAGAGAATAGCGTAATAATTTTACCATCTAGCGAGATGGCAGTTTAACGTAAGCTATCAATGATTAAAAAATGATGTGTAGGTAGCCATTACATTTCCATAAATACAGGGTTCCGCAGAACGGGAACATGAAGCTGGAAGTCACAAGTTGTACTCCCCTATAGATTTGCACTTGACTGCTACCTCGGCTGACGTTAAGCGACGATGGACCATGTAGTCTACAATAGAGGTTGATTACCTAGAAAAAACTCACTCTAGACTTAAAAACACCAAGATCGTATCCATCAGAAAAAAAAAATGGTTGTCTGTAAAGTCGGTTTGTTTACGGACGATAGTTTAACGTGACAACGTCATAACGAAACATTGATACCTAGATGTGGCGCAAGCGTATAATGAGCGTAACGGGACAATGAGAGTAACGGGACATTACGGGACACATTTTCGAATATGCAGCCAGTGTTCATCGATTTATTAGATGTTGTCACGTCAAAAACACCTCAGGAACGCATTCCACAGTCGTTTCTCTTTTACGATTTCAAAGTTGTTCTAAAGTAATAGTAATTCACAATAAACCATCCGCATTAAGTTCCCACCGTAACTCGTGGCTTTTTGTCAGAAGGAGAGAGCCAAGGGCACAATCTAGGTACGAGTACTGCATTGACCCAATGTGTTCCTAGGAACATGTTCGTTTCTTTACGATGTTCTCCTTCTACTTCACCAAAGTCATGACAAACTTGCATATATGTTTTTGACGTGATAACTTCTTATAATTCGATGAAGCCGGCTGCACGCCCGCAAAACTGTAACGTTCCGCCGTTACCGTTAGTTCGTCTTCCGTGCCATGTGGACGAAGCTGAGCGCTGAGGGCGCCACCCGCCGAGTCGAGCGGTATCACTACTCGCGCTATCAGCGTACTGATTTCTTCAGACGTTGTCACGTTCTATCGTCAGTAAACCGACTTTACAGACAACCATTTTTAATATAGTATAGAGTGACGAGACGAGCAGGACATGTACCTGATGGTAAGCAACATGCCTGCCACATAACAGCACAGTGACACGCAGCTATCACTGACATGAAGAGTCCAAATCATTACCTCGTCATCCAGAGTTCTAAGATATTATATCTCTAAGCTCTGTAATTTCTCTGGAAACATTGCACTTCAAACCGGAACACGGTAATGTTTGCACATTACTGATTTTCATTGTATATTTTTCCAAGTGCATGAGAGATACGAATATAGATCATACTTGTGAAGTTGAACGTTCTCACCACTGCGCCACCAACGCTATATAAATATACGTCTTATGAAAAGGGTGAAAAGCAGCCGATAGAGAGACAAAACAAGATCTCCACAGTAAACAGCATGTGTGCATTCTAAATGCAATCACTTCTACTAAAAATAGATAACGTAAACACTGGCAACATTTGTACCCTATCCTCATTAGAATAACAAGAACGTATTTGTTATGATTACCACAGATTAATTATCTTGTTTTTATGCAATGAATCAAAATACTGAACCAAATAATAAAGTATGTCGTATACGCGCCCTACGTCATCGGCCAATAGAATGATAACGTTATCTTTATAGGGAGTGAACCGTCATATTCATCATTCCTTACAAAGCTTACAAGCTTTCAAGATTTTGTAAACGAAACCACGTTTTGTAAACAACTACGATTTTTTTTGGATTAAAACTATTCGATATATTTTCGATAGCGCTGGTGCTTATTACTGGCTAAAACTAATCTGCATCCTGAATGACTTTCCGAACCATTTAGTTGTTCCACCCTATTAAGTATCAAACTTCCAAATTTTCGCATAATTAATATCTACCCGCGATTTTACCCGCGTATTTCTCGACCTCGTAATTTTTGCGATAAAAAGTAGGCGATACTCTATTCCAGACTTCTGTGTTCTAAATTCCGACCAGGACGTCTACTCTAATAGGGTACCGGACTGGGTCAGAAATACACCATCCTAATTAGTCCGTCTGCTAGATCATGGAAAAATATTAGAACCTATTTTTTGTTTTTTCATAATATTAAAAATCGTCAAAGATATAGACCATCAAACTACGAGAGTCGGTCGCGACGTCACTCGTGAGTAAAAATCGTAGTCACAAGTGACGTCACACGAAACTTCGAAGCGCTGTATCTTCGTCATTTTTTTGTTTGTGAAACAAAATGAAAAATACTGTACAATAATTTTTGGCAATCTAACTAAAACGGGCTACTTAGTTTTTTTGAGGATTGTACCCTTTTCAACGAAAACGTAATTTCGAAATAAACTCGCGACTTTCCTAGTCCGGTTCTACTTCGTTTTGTCCGATCAGACATTGTTTGACGTTTAAATGTTCTAAGCATACTCTAATTAGAGAAAGCTTAGAAAATTTAAACGGAAAAAACGCCGGATCGAAGTAGAATCAGAGTAGGAAAGTCGTGAGTTTATTTCTAAATTACGTTTTCGTTGAATTAGAGTAGACGTCCTGATTCGTTCAGACGTTCCGTCGCGATTGAGCTACAGACATCCAAACATCCGAACTTCCATATTTAAAACTGTAATAAGATTTATAATAGAGATCGATGAACTAGTCAATCATCAAGAATCATATTCAAATTTGATTTAAAAAAAACAGTTGACCACCACATAGCTGATCCAGACGGATGAACTGATCTTTCATATCTGATTAAAACGTCAACTCATAATCCTTTACTTTTTCGAAGCCCAAAAAAACATGAATGTTAATTTTCGTCAATAATCAAATATGACTCATGTAACCAAACTAAAGCAGACTTTAAAAAAAAACTCGTGGGTCGGTGAAAGTCAGATGTGCTCTTAAAAATTCTACCTATTTCCATCTAATAAGTAGTAATAATATCACTTCTTTTAAAAGCATTTCTACTTTATTCAGTGGACTAAATATCTAATGCTCGTCGAAATAACGAGTCAAATAAAACTGGATATTTTTACGAGTGACTGAACTAAGAAAGATTGGGCCTCTGAATACATGATTTAGTCTACATCCACTAACAGCACGTCTTTGATTCGGATCTTGAACATTAAAAATCTGTAATTGTAACTGAACGCTAATCTATGCTTTAAATAGAAACTATTTTCTAATGGCAAGTTAGAATGACGACCACTTTTTACTACTTAGATATAAGATCAACGACCGGAGTTTTTCACATTATCTTCTTAACTCGTATAAGAGCAATACCTATCTATGTACATATTATATTGTCATAACAATTCGGTATGTAAAGTATTTTCTGATGGTTGATAGTGAGACATTGTTTAGAAATGTCCCTTTTCATAATGCAGGGCTAACCAACATTTTTAACAAAATGCAAATTTTTTATAACATATAGAGATGGGACGTCTCCTGATATGCTACACGCCTGCCAATAACAACATATGAAGGAGTAAGCTATTTGAACATGAAGAGTTCAAAGGTAATACCTAGCACTTCACTGTGCTCGACATCAAATAAAAGATGTATCTTTTGTAATTTATTTGGAAACATTGCTCTTCAACACCTAACACAGTATATTACTGAATCTACCAAACTACCAATTCAAACTGAAATTTTGTATGCAAGTTGATACATCAAAAAAAACAAAATTAATTTATTTCAGATGACTTAACCTATATAGAAAAAATAGCACACAATAATAATAATAATGTCAATCATCACAATTTTTCAGTCATTTATCAATAGTCAGGAAAGTTAACATCACTAAATAAGTTGTGTGTAAGATAATATTCGATTCTCAGCTGTTTTAATCGGCGTTCAACACTCGTCATCAAATTATACCGCGTGAAAAGGTAGGTACCTACATTAATAAACAAACATTTCAATAATAGCACCAGCTTTGAATATTCCAAGTAACTTCTAAAAAACATTGCATCACTATTTGCGTTAGAAAAAATATAGAACAAAAATAAAGTGCCATTTCAAACGAGCTGCTTTAAAATGAAATGTTTGCAATCGCGAAAATAATTTTCATCAGATATTGACGTCGTATTACGAAGTAAAATCCTAAAAACAAACGTACGTACGTACGTAGGTACTTGTTACTGGAAAGTATCTGAAGGTACGAATACGTTTTCAGCTACAGCTATCCTATCCTACCAATATAATATATGCGAAAGTTTTGATGTTTGTTGCTCAAACACGGCGGGACGGCTTAACGGATCGGGTTGAAATTTAGAACACAGAATATAAGCTAGAATAGCATTTTTTTTTATCCCAGGGCCACAACGGGAGCTACTCGGAAAAATTCGCGGGCGCTGCAAGTTTGGGAGTATCATCATCTACAGTTTTCTCTGATGTCGTGTGTATCCTCCTGTGTGATGTTCTAATTACTAATGTCTTGCAAATGTAAGATATAAGAGTAGTAAAAATACTATAGATTCTAAAATCCCAAAGACTCATCTACATGTTATTTTTCATCCCACCAGCTCGGAAAGAGTACTTTTGCTCCTCGATATTAGGGCGCAAAAGTCGTTTTTACCCTCTAGAGGTTAAAGTAAATTTGAATTTAGAACATCGTGTGTACTGAGGTTTTGAATTCAAAACATAATTTAACCTATTTATTTCTACCTCCTTGGTGCCGAATTCATCATACATTTATTTTTAATTTGTTAAAAACTCATACTCGGAACCTCTTTGGTGTACTTTTTTTAAATGCTTTGCGCGCAATTTTCTTTTCACGTATGGAGGATAGAGGTAAAGAATGTTATTTCAAATGGCAAAACATTTTGAAATGCTATGAATGAATCAATTGTAATCGAATTTCTATTATTGACTACTAAAATAGTAACTAATAGATAATTTCAACTACTTGTGCAGTACAAAATAATGTAGTAAATATAACATCAAATAAATAATTACTATTTTGAGAAAACATGTAGGTACAATATATTTTGAAGTCAAAACTTCTTTTGGCGCGCCAAAGACAGATTTTTCGGGGGCTGTCAATTTAATTCTAGCGTCACGCTCGGAAATGATAAGAAATCTTCGGGTAAACTCGGGACCATAGCCAATGGCCATCTAGAAATGCCTCAGCCTTTCCCATTGGTCATTTAAAAATGTGTCTGCATTTCTAGATGGCCATGCTCATAGCCACGCCCTACGGTTTCACACGCGTAGTTTCCAAAGTAAAAATCAAATTCTGAGTTATAAGTTACCACTTTTATCGGCAGTGCCTATGACTGCCAATATTTTTCTTTCATGAATTCTGAATAGTACGTTTATTAATTTCCTTTAAAATGTACCCTGATGCAAATTTAGCGCTACTATAATTTAATGCATTTGGGCGGACACTTTTTCATGTACACATGAAACTCCTTACCTCAATCGGTCAACTCTCCATATTTTCACGTCATATTGTTATTGTTAAAACCATGGCTAAATAAACTTAAGTTTAAAACTTATAAAATTGAATACAAGTGAAAAACCGAAATACCATATAATAATAAGTGATTCTAGCGACCAAGAAGTTTATTTAACGCCAACAGAATCGACTGAAACTGAAAATGCAAAACGTTTAGTAATTTCCTCGCTAGGGGGGATGAAAAATTACGTGTTACACTCGAGTGCAAAGATTTTTCACCTTGTGCTCTTTTGATTCCCTTGCTACGCTCAGGATTCTAATTTTTGAATCCCTCGCTACGCTCGTGATTCAACTTTAGAATCCTTCGCTTGCTCGGTCATCAAAATTGAGCACGCGGTTAAAAAGCCACTTTGCACTCTTGTATAACAAATAACTATTTTCTATGCTTATTTGTCATATTTAGTTACCCTGATTATTATTTATTATAATTAGGTATTATCATTACAGTTGATCATGTCCATGGAGCTTATTTATTAGTTTAACTGTAAAAGTTTGTCTTTACGTGGATGAATGCATGAAATGTATTTACGCATAGGTTCCCGCCGTTTGTGGGGAATGGTCCAGTTATGTTAGACTACACAGCATGAGTAGTGCCCCTTACGCCCTTACTGATTAAAACTTCCACGGGGTTCCCTTTGCCAAAATTTTATTATTCTACTGTATTTTATATGTATATCAAACATGTAGAATGGCAATGCTTATGCGTTGGGCCAAATAAACGCCAGCATTTTGGTCACGCGTCGCGTCGACCAAGCGCTCGGAAAGGCTTTTGAAGATGAGGTAAGCTCCCGGCCCCCACGGGCCCAATGTATCAACCGCAAAGGCCGCAAATATGTAACCTCTTCCGAGGGTTGCATATTTGCGCCGTTTGAGTCGCTCAGCTGAATTAGCCGCTGCACCAGCCCTACTGTGTCTCTGGAAGATGTGATGGTGCCAAAGTATCGACGCAAGTTGCGTAAATCATTCAGCGTGGTAATGCCGCCAGCATGCTGGGTACGCTTCCGATTGGTAGTAGGCTTGACCATCTCAATTATCTGTAGACCTTCATTGGTCTACGGATAATTCAGGTATGCTTAGTGTAAGTAGTTAGTTAGGTATGTAGCGTAGTGTAGTTCTCATTGTATTTTAGTTTTGTTAAAATAAAGGGTCTGCCCGTTAAAAAAACATGTAGGTAGAATCGGTTTCTCATAATGCTGTTAAATAGAGCGCACCTGTGCCTAATTATTCAATTAAATATTAAATTTGTAAGAGATTCATAAAAATATGACATTGGTACCTAAATATTCTATTTGATATACCTAAGCTATTGACATTAAATTACGATGGATCTAAGTAGGTACCTAAATAGTCAACCTTTGAGATTGTAGAGTTTAGATATCGAGATTGTAGATCTCTATAAAGTAAATCTTATTTAAAAGATATGTAATTTTATTGATATTGATGATTTGACATAAATAAAAATTTGTAAAATTTTCGCTAAAAAGTATTTTACACATATGTACGATTAGTAATCACTGTTTATTCTGATTTTCAGTGTGTATTTTAGTAGACGAATTCCAAATGTGTTTCCAGCTGTTCTTAATAAGACAAATTGAAAAATTCATAAGATGCTAATTAACACACATACTAATCATATCAATCTGACGCAAATATGGGTGTGGCTGAATGAATTGACGCGCCTCTATCTGTGATACCGTTTTCCCCGATATCTCCCAAACGTTCGATTGATATGAAATTCTCAATAAAAAATATTTATCACTGTTATGTTTGTGTTCATGCTGACACTGACGTCTTGTTTTGGTAGTGGGTATGGTCATACCGAGGAAGTTACGTACATGGAATTTGTACCTGCTGTATTTTAACTACAATTAAGATTATAAGTGTTTGCAAAAATATCTACCGGTCTAGATATGAAGCCATTTAACTGATTTAATATTATACACGGGTGTAGATAGACAGGCCCTGTTTAGTTTTTACTGCAATTTATGAGAGAAAGAGGCGGATGCCTAACCAGATTTACACTCTCCAGTTTGTTTAAAACCTCGGTGACTCGTATGATGTGACGACAGTTCGTTCACCGAGACTACGTCATTAGGCAAACAAATTTTCCAAAACACGATGAAACGAAAACTCACTGTAACGGGCAGATTTCAAACGAGACAAAAAATTATTAAAAAATATTATAACAGATGGCAGCTACCTGGCACCTGATTATATTTTGTCGAAATTACGTTCGTTAAAAACATTTTCATAATGGCGTGTCTACTCTAGCGTTGTTTTTGACTCCTCCATTTACATTTACGCATCATCACACATAAACACGGCAAGTTCATGGAACAATCTGTTGTTTCCTTGATATGTTTGTATGTTTACGTAAAATTAAAGAAGCGATTAGGTGATGGTAGTGATTTATTATGTACTAGCGGCCCGCTCCGGCTTCGCTCGAATAATAACCTAGATATCAACTGCAGCGCCATCTGCCGTAGCCTATGTTACTCGGGAATAATGTAGCTTTCCAAAGGTGAAAGAATTTTTGAAATCGGTCCAGTAGTTTCGGAGCCTATTCATTACAAACAAACAAACAAACAAATATTTCCTCTTAATAATATTAGTATAGACTAAAAACCCACTACAGCCATGTAGTAGGTACCTACGTGGTTAGCATCTTTTTTCTTTAAACATCTTTCTTTCAAAACTTGTATATTTTTTTAATGTTGTCTGTTTATATAGTTCGACTATCAGTTCTTCATTTGACAAATAATTTAGCAGTTATTTAAATCTCATTGACTCTAGCTTTAGATATTAATTCGACGACATTTTTAACACACTAAGTTATTTCGTAGGTATTTAAAATACCTCTTCATATGTATTATTTTATTGTGCAATACGATAGACCATTTTTGTCACATATTACATCATTTGATTTACATAACAGGTATACCTGTAAAGAGGGTTTCCTTTAGCAGATGCGACTTCAATAAAAAAAAAGATAGTTCAAAGTCCCCTTTAATGAATATACAAATTACTTAACTACCTACGCCAAAGAACTCCGTGATTTTACTTTA
Source organism: Ectropis crepuscularia (assembly GCA_963693475.1). Taxonomy (NCBI): domain Eukaryota; kingdom Metazoa; phylum Arthropoda; class Insecta; order Lepidoptera; family Geometridae; genus Ectropis; species Ectropis crepuscularia. The sequence goes on along the minus strand of OY856344.1, from coordinate 9,070,811 downwards.
ATCGAGGTTGTAGATCACTTTTACTGAAGGGTAATTAATTACGTATTTATGTATGTATGTGATACTAGCAGCACCCCGCGGTTTTACACCCGTTTTCGTTATTGTCCCGTGTTATTGTACTTCGTTACTATAATCTGAGTGGGTCACAAATTTCAACCCGATCCGTTCAGACGATCCGACGTGATTTAGCAACAAATATACAATCATCTAAACATCCAAACTTTCGCATTTAGAATATTAAGGTGCGTCCCCCAGCAAAACGAGTTTTTTGTCCAGTTTTCAGAGCTATCTACTCATTAGCCAAAACAAATATCAACTGGTAAAAAATACATTAAATTTCTACAACTTCTTGGCTTCAAAATGGTAGTTTTATTTTTTTGTTAATGAACTTATTGTTTAAATAATCGCCTCACAACGAAACCATGAAAAAATTAAATAATTGTAGTTATCATGCATCTCCTTGGAAAACCTCCATTATTTTGATTTTGTACTTACACCAACGTATAGACAATTCCATTACGTTTTGGTAGTTTTTTTTTTTCAAAAGACCAAAATCTGTTTTTATAAAGTGACTTCTAAAAATTGAGCGTATAACAGCGGCAAATCCTACTGTTTCTCTCTTGCTCTTTCTTGCGGTGTGCGATAAGGTAAGAAATACTCAAGGTCATTTGCTCGGGGTGTACGCCCTTAATAAATATTTTTTTAAGTGTAGGCATGTTTGTAGTTTTAACCTGCCAACGAGTTTTTTTTTTAATAAAGAGTGACGAGACGAGCTGGACATGTGCCTGATGGTAAGCAACATGCTTGCTACATAACAGCACAGTGACACCCAGCTATTGGAACATGAAGAGTTGAAGAGTCCAAATCATTACCTAGCACTGCACTGCGCTCGTCACCCAGAGATCTAAGATGTTATATCTCTGAGCCCAGTAATTTCTCTGGAAACATTGCCTTTCAAACCGGAACACAATAATGTTTGCACGAGTTGGTGGATTATGACATGTTTTAAGAAATGTTACACTACACTGACCTCATTACCTGAAGATTTACATTTTTTTTACTAAAGTAATACGTTGCTCTTCTAAAAATACCATTGGTACCTTGCGGTATTCAACAATTTGTAGAAATATTCATCAATAACGACTACCCAAAACTAACCCTTGTTGTAACAACGTCAATCTTTTTTGGGTGTGACGCGATATTAACTTTTGTCCTTCATTTAATTGTTTCCAACTCTTTTAAAAAGATCCTGCTGAATCAAATTCGAATCGGTGAAGTGCATTTTTGCAAAATAAACAATGAAGTATTGTTTAAAACAAAAATAAAAACGTGACGTGTACAAAGAATGTCAATTACTAATTCATCAATGATCAATAGATACTATGAAATACTGAAATTTTGAATATAGCCAGTACCAGTACCTACAAAGCTACATTTCATGTTTTTAGGCACATTATTTCATTTCATTATAGGTACCTAAGTCCTAAACATATCGAAAACGTTTAAAGCTAGTTTTTTAAAAAACCTTAAATTTTGTGTTTTTAACTCTCAGCTGTATTTAACTAACTCACAATGTTATAAACCGAAACCGGTTTGCGGAATAAGAAAATACTTTTTGTTTATTTCAGTATGATTAAGAAACGCAAAAAATTAATGAAGTTGATAGGTACTTACTAAGATATTAATTACCTGATACTTTTTTTGAAAGATGTAGAGTTGTCAAAACATAGGTAAATATTATCGGTAACGTATAGATATCAGTTCGTTATTGACTTTGGCCCAGACAAGAGTGCGATATTAAGGTGAATCGGTTCAAGGCTTCACTTGAAAAGTCATTGATAGATCCGCTTTACTTACCCATTTCACAGTGACATTTACTTTTGATTAAAAGACAGGTATCACGCTTCAATAAACTATATCCATTTTTATTTCATCATCATCCAGAAACTTATTCATTCTACAAGACTAAGGATATTGTTGCCAAATCGTCGTCTACCTCAGATTGAATTACAGTACCTATTGGTTCTATCTTTGAGAAATAGACCCCATTCTCAGCAATGTGTCCATCTGTCCATAAACTGGGCTCATATTACGCTTTTATATTTAAACATCGCAACAAGAATTTAATCTACAATTTTAACACGGCACACGAATTAAGAACTCTACAATGAAAAGGTGGAAATGTTAGACTTAGTCATAGACACGTTTTCACGTGCCACGTAAAACGTGAAAGGAAAGAAATGTGAGATTATCATAGTTTTTTACTTCACTAAATAAATAATAATTAAGTGATATTTTATTAATATTGGTGTTTGTATGTTTCACTAAAACGCCTTCTTCGACACATCAGAATCTTAGTATTGATTTTTAGGTCCTGAACCTCCTTGTATCTTTATTAGGTAGAGGAACTACTACTAATAGCAAAGAACACTCACGAATAATGTTGATTTTACCTAAGAAATAATATAGCAAATCAGATAGGTAGATCTTAATAAGATAGGATTATTTCCGTATATAAGCTTTAATTTTTACCTCTGTTTTAAATAATTGTCTAGTATGATGTGCGGTGTTATTGGCGGTATTGGGTAGGCGTGTGACGGGCCGGCCGGCCGCCGCCGGACCGCCGCACCGGTGCGCGCGCGCACGCAAGATAACGCGCTATGACATCAGATAGAGCGCGCGTGCCGATCCGCCGGTATATAAGCTCGTCACCCCGCAATCAGTATTCATTCAGCAACTACAGCTCATAGATGATATAACAATTTTAATTCGTGGCAATGATCTACGCTCTCATGCATTGTCCCAACATAGTGAACAATAAACTGAACTACGAACACATTTGGCATAGTGATAATTGGTGTGACGGACATTCTCCCCTATTCGAGCATCAACAGAGATAACACGGGTCCTTCAGATCGAGTGCATCGATTAAAAGGTAAATATCATTTGTTATTAATATAATTATCAAGTAATTAATCAATTTCGAATTACTGATGAGCATCTATTAAATTATAACACATGTTTAGTCGCACATATCCGCATTGAAACAATAACTCCTCCGATAGTAAGCGACGTTGAAGTCGAAGATGAAAACGTGCTTTCAGAAATTGATAATGTTTTAGATTTGTAAAGGTTAATTGTATGGCAAAGAACCATCGTGAGCTCTCATTTGCGTCAATGGCGATAAGAGGTCGTCACAGTGATTCGCGAATTTTTTGATAAAAGCTCCAAATTATTATCTTTTGTTTTGTGGGGTCAACCGATAGGGAGTCGTGAGGTGACGTTTACACACTTAAAGTTCAATGGAAGCAAATGTAAGGTGAATAGGGTTTCATAATGGGGAAGTGTTGCATACCCTCCGTGGGCCAATGTGGTGAGATGTCTAGACGTGTCCGAGTAAACCGATCTAAGCTAGCGGTATCGTATGTTGACCGCTCACGCTTCACCGCGTCCACGCAGGGCTACCGGCTAGCAACAGCAAATTATTCTCAATACTCACTTTCTGCAACTAGCACAACACAAAAAAGTTATCTATAAATAAAACTAGGTATTTTAACTGACTAATTCTAAAATTGCTCGATTGCGTTCTGTCATTTGTCTTGTTTGAGGTCTTGATTGAAATTTCTCAAAATCTAACCCTGCATAAATAAAAACGTAGAAACTAATCCGGTTCCTTTATATTATTTACAGAGTGAATTTCAATCGTTCAGTCGCATCCAGTCCGCACAGTGGAAGCAACGCAGACATAACATACGTTGTCGACAATCTTAGACGATTATAAGAGTACTAGACGAGAAGATTTTGGAAGATTATTTTGAAAGACCTTAAGAAAAAAAATAAAAAGAAGAAATGGCTCAAGTGCAAACTGCTCCAGAAATGAGCCTGCCAGCGGCGATCTCCGTGGATCAAGAACAAGGAAACCTTAGTGTGTTCGCTATGACGGTGGCGGCGATCCATTCGCTAGTCAACCCATGGCAGACCCGAGTGGTCCCCGGTGCACCCGAGGCTAAAGACAGGACTATCACTCTAGCAGAAGTATCCCAACACGACACGCCACGAGACTGCTGGGTGGTCATATACGACCGCGTTTACGACATCTCTGATTTCTTCGATGAGGTTAGTACAGCACTGTAATACTAGTTCTTGCTTTCAGTATAACATCGAATAATAACTCATATCTTAATAGCGTCACTATGACGACAAGTGGAGGATCACAGATCAATGTAGAACAATCTTGACCTCCTAGGCCTAGAACATTCCATTATCGTCAATCCATATCTTCTCTCACGTAAACTGCTTTAAAAGTCAAGATAAGGCATTTTTCAGGACAAACCAGAATAAATTCTCGAGAAAAATCTTTGTAAGACAAAATGTAAAATAGTTATTCGATTCTAATTTAGTTTTTTCTTGTTTTAGCACCCTGGTGGAGCAGACATTATGCTTGAATACGCGGGGAGTGACGCAAGCACTGCGTTCCGAAGTTCCGGACATTCGCGCATGGCGTCCAAAGCTCTGGAGCGATTCCTGGTTGGAGAACTGCCCATGCACGAGCGCATGTACCGCCGCCCGGGCGGGCTCAGGCTCAGCGATCTGCCAGAGTAACGAACACCAAACCTATCGTTACAGAGCTACTATCAGAACGAGAGAGAGTCCGACACTCGTGGTTGAGGACAATGAAGCCAATAGTGTCTATCGAAGAAGTATCGGAGTGAGCAAGTCGAACATGAAATTAGCGTATCTGATTAGTATCGTAAATAATTGGCAGATATTTTTTTAAACCCAAGTTATTTTTGTATTTTTTTTTGTTTGTAAAGATGTAGTGAAGATTTCGTATCTGAGATGGGTGGCGGGAATAGGTTTAAAATTGTAAAGATTGTATCAATGTCAGTATGGTTTTACTACTTATTAAAGTTGTATAGCAACGTAGTCAGCTAGATAGATATTACTAATTTATTATATCGTGTGAGGAGAAGACAGTTTAAATATTAGTTTGTTAACCTTACCGCTGCTAATGCCTTGACTTACGAGCGCGATAAGGGAACTTAGACATCAATAATGTACTTAAACTAGCGCGAACCAGTGTTTATTTTGCGAACTTAAGTTTGAAATTATGATTTGAATAATGTCAAAAATTCAACTAAATGTTCATGCAAAAACTTTAAGAGATTACTTAGATACTAGGTAGTTAAGTTATTGTAATGCAAGCGAATCGAACGATTGCATACAGTAAAACTAATAACCTGATTACTTAGTGGATTGTATTAGACTTTCACCAAACTTTTCTAACACTTATTTAATCAAATGTACCAATTAAGATAAATTCAGGTGACATTTCTAATTTACTTTTACGAAACTTTGGTGAAAATCGACATCAATCAAGCCTTTAGATTACTCAGTATTAATTAATCAATTGTCAAATTCGCATGTTTTACAGCGATCGGACTAAATTGAAAGTTCCTAATTGTTATATATTGTTTAGTTAAGAAATAAATGTTTACTATAATTTAGTCATGTATTTCATTTATCTTGTTTCTGGATATCACGTACAAAGAATTCTTATCTTTGACTTCCTCACCTCTCAATTTGGACTATCATCATTCATCATTTCACGATTGAATGACTTTTTACAGATAGGAACCTGAGAATAAGAATTAAAACACACATTACATTTATTGTAAAATTGTATTACTAAATGAGTTTCAGATGAGATTCTTTGGTATTGAATTAAAGTTTAACAATTCATTAAATACTAATCTATGTAGTGGTTTCTAGTAAACAAAAGTTAACACACTCATATCGAGAAATCTGGGTGTTTGTCTGCCAGTCAGAATTGTTTTTTTTTTCTTTTCATCTAATAGCCGGGAGTGGAGAAGGTTATAACACCAACAAATAAAACAGAGGGCGCTAGTATTTTGTAGACTAGGTATTTATGGGATGATGGGATGGGTGAAATTTTCAGTAAGATTGAGCACAAAACCTAAACAATTCAAGATATTAATATTAATGCTGCTATGACCAGTTCTCATTGGTTGCAAAAAACGAATGAATGTAATAATTTAGCTTATTTAGTAAACAAAACAGGGACCGATTTGATTTAGAAATTCAGGGCATAAATTTAAATAAGTACTTACGAAAGAATTGTACAGGGTTACGCAGAACGTCCATACATCTACACGAAAGGGACGCGCTTCGATCATGATTACGAACAACTGTTAGTAGAATGACCATGACAGCGATAAAAAAAACAATTAAGGCATTTGAGCTCATATTGAAAACATTACGCAAGTCTTAATACCGATCTATTTTTAACCGACTTTTTTTAAGGAGGAGGTTTCTCAATTCTACCGTTTTTTTTTTTTTTTGTTATTATCTACCGCGATGTTCAGGACGTCTACTACACTATTTCTACGAAAAACATACGTTATTTCGAAATAAATTTCGCGACTTTAGGTTCTACTTCGATCCGTCCGATCAATCATTGTTTGACGTTTAAATGTAAATTAGAGAGCTAACTAGAGTAGGCTTAGAACATTTACACGGACGAACCGACGGATCGAAGTAGAACCGGAGTAGGAAAGTCGCGAAATTTATTTCGAAATTACGTTTTTCGTAGAAAGAGAGTCCTGGAAGTCTACTCTGTTTCTACGAAAACAAAATTTCGAAAAAAAACTCGCAACTTTCCTTCTCTCGTTCTACTTCGTTTCGTCCGATACAACATTGTTTGACGTTTATATGTTCTAAGCATACTCTAATTATAGTAGGCTTACAACATTTAAACGGACAAAACGACGGATCGAAGTAGAATCGGAATTGGAAAATCGCGAGTTTATTTCGAAATTAGGTTTTCGTTGAATTAGAGTAGACGTACTGGGGATCTACCGCCGAACGAAAACTGTCTTAACTTTGATGCTTCTCTCTCTTTTCTTTTTATTTGAAATGATAGCAATGGCAATAGCAAAGCCAAAGCCGATTTAGTTAGGCGGTAGAAGGCCAGGTATCGTTACAACTTTCATGATTTCACAGTTGGCCTAATAGTAAGAGTTGTTCGTAACTATGAGTAGGTAAAAAGGATGACAACGTATGATGTTACATAATGTATGGCGAATGCTATCGCGCCTCATAATGTGTATTTCAAAGTAGGTACATTAAATACTTACTAATTATTACAAACTAAGTATGTATATTGTCTATGCGCCTACAACGCACTACGGTCAGTGCTGTTCGCAAAATAATTTGTTCTACATTTTCTTAATATTTACTTAGTTGATTTGATTACATAACGAGAATGGGTAAAACTACTTTTCATATTAATGGACATATGATTGACGTTAACTTACCTTATCGATGCTCCTAAAGTCGAAGGTGTAACGTGGTTGCCCATAGATATAGGTAATTTTACATTACGATCCTGAGGTTGGTATTTATGCTATCTCAGCTAAGACATTAATTTAACATGAATTATTACATGCTAATACATTCTTGCCGTATAAAATATTACTTATTGTTTAATATAAAACCGACACATAAATGCATCTACATCCATGAAAATCGAATTGGAATCGCAGAATAATCGCGCAGCTAATTTGCCGCAGCGCGTTCGCTACAGTTACCATAAAAACTGGAATACGTACAAATATCCGCTGCAAGGATCACACCTTTTTTCCGAATCTGTAACAAAAACCCCAATTTAGTCTAATATCTCTAGATCTTTCTCTTAGGCCCAAGGGGCCTTATATAAGCATATATAATTTGATATAATAATTTCAAATTAGATATGCCTATGACTGTTGGTCACGCAAAGAACATTAATAATAAGTAATTAATTATTATTTATTCAAGTGCTTACGGAATCGGTAACGAAATTTTAACCTAACATATAGATATGTACCTAAGGGTTTTTACTCACTGGCGAGTAGGTATGTATTGTTTTATCATACGTACGTATGCGATAAAACGTATAGTAATTTTTCCAAGAACTTGATTGGAAGCTGAACCAGAGAGTTTACAACGAATAGGTAGATTTTTTCTTTTTAATTCAACTTTTCATGTGTTTTCGTATTTAGGGATCCTCTCCGCAAAAGATTTATGTTCCGTATGTAGAATGCATAACAATAAAAAAGATGTCTTGTTTTTGTTCTGTTCTATTGTATTTTTCTAGGATACACTTGATCCCAAAAAACGAGCGCAATAGTAAAAATAAACGTACCCACAAACTAAGATTTAAAACAATGGGATTATAAAGGTGAATTTTAGGTGTTTTTAGAAATAAAGAAGCTTCGCAACGTTTCCAATTGGCCTGGCACAACTGATGCACAGGTGCACAGGTATTCTTCCTAAAGTTATTAGCGAATAGTGTCATGATGTGGACAGCTAAAGTCCAACATCTCTAAAAAAAACACTCAACCGAAATTTATGAATATAGTTTCTATACACATCTTAAATGAGGAAAGTCTAAACTACAAAATTAGGAACATAAAATATGTATTAAGTGGAACTGATTAGTGACGTGAGTCGATATTAGAGGTACGAGTTAATTTCTTTGAATCAATCAGAGACTGAGTCGGAAGGCGGAAATTAAGGAAATTTCTTTAAACTGATCAGAGACTGCGTCGACAAGTGAGGGATTTTTTTTTAATTATTAGAGACTGAGTCGGAAAGTGAGGTAAATTTCTTTACAATGATCAGACTGAAGCGAAAAGTCAGGAAGTGGTAATATTAAATCTAAGTCACTGATCCAGGAAATTAGCGTCACGAGGAGATGTGATAACGTATCCATGAACTTCGATGATGACTTTAGATCAGACAGATTGGACAATGACCTAACTAACCTAACCTAACACTTAGGGAATCAGTGCGTAAAATACAAATTTTATGTCATGATATACCTACGATGTGTAAAAGTTATTACTCCTATGTTTATTTTACGTAGGTATCTATTTATACACACAATAGAATATCCTATTCCATATAATGGAATAGGATATTCTTATATTATATAGGATATAGGATATTCCATATAATGGAATAGGATATTCTTTTTAATTAATTAACGCGCCAAAAACTGTAAATGTTTTTGAACAAACGTTTTATGTAACTGATTATTATTTTATTATTTCTTACAGTTTCTTTCGAAGTTTGCATTTTAGTCTTAGGTCTTTCTCAAATTGCAAATTAAAAAAAAATGGATAGCTTCTAAATGTTCAAAATAATATGGGAATTTATTTCGTCCCAGACAGGGCCGGATTTAGGGGAGAGCAAACGCGTGTCTCCACAAACAGGGGACCTCCACAACAGACACTTCGGAAAAAAAAATCTAATTTCGACAGTAAACATCTTTTACATTAACTTTAAACTATTTGTAGTCCGGGTTTTTGCACGGGATGTTTTGGTGTATTTCAACATCTCCAACGAAGCTCCGCCCTGGGTCCTCCACATCTCTAAATCCGGCTCTGGTCCTAGGAAAGGTGAGTAACTAATGAGCGTTGAGATTTGTGTGTTGTAGTTAAATAGCTTCAGTAGGAGAGGGGACTTTTCCCTAGCCACATACAAATTTACATTTCGACATTTATAGAATTCAACATCATCCATTGAATTTATATAATGAATATCATCTCATCCTCCGAAGCTGGTTGAATTTGGGAACAACTCAACAGATAATATAAGGTACCATACACCAAATAAAAATTAATATTAATACCTATTGTCTAAATAAACGTTTTTTCGTTTTCATTTCAAGACTCAAAATTTCTTCACTCTTAATTAGCATGGACTCCAAATATCAAGACTCTACATTCAGAAGTTTGGTCTCTACAATGTACGTTAGTCACTACGACAAAGCCTTTTATAGACTAGTTTACACTATTTTTATTAGTTGCCTTCTGTCAAGTAACAATCCACATTAATATATTTTTAATCTCAAGAGAAAACTGAAAAACAAAGGCATTATCATTTCAAAAGAAGGGTCAAACATGGATAACCTGCGTTGCTACCTGATCTACCCTCGTACGACTCGTTTATCTGCTTCTTTTACATTAAACTCTAAATATTATGATGTGGTTTTGACTACATGTTTGTCATGATTTTGTCTTATGTACCTAAGGCCTGATGAATGAACATTACATCAGTAAATGTTTTGATCACATTTACAATTACAGTGCTGTGCCACAGTCTATACTTTGTACTGTGGCTGTACTAGGCAACAAGTTTAACTGAGGCATGGGAACGATGCGTGGTTGTTTTTTTTTATCAAGGAACCTATGACAGTTTCAGGCTGCCTCTTCTGCCTACTGAACTTTAGCCTACAACAGAAACCAGAGGGCCCCAATAATCTAACTTACTAACTTTACTTGCACGTCCAACAACAGTTATAGTATATATTTACCTACAAACAGCGCTCTGCCATTTTACCCGCGCAGTTCCTCTTTCCGTAATTCTTTAAGTCCCTCTTCCCGTCTTCCCGTAAGTCTGGACTATAATCGTACTGTGTTCCAAATTTGAACCTGATCCGTTCAGATGTTCCGACGTGATTGAGCAACAAACATCCAAACTTTTTCAATTATGATTATAAGGATACTTACGCACATACCCAGAGCATACTTTGGTAGTTAATAACTTTACTGTACTGACGGCAAGAGTTGCATTGGTGACCTAACTTGGAGGTCAATAATGTAGGTAGCTAAGCTAAGTCTAAACCATCGTAGATTAGCGTCAATCGACATTTTGTAAACATAACACGACTTAATCACGATCTAAATTTATTATTATTATTTAACTAGCGGTCCATCCCGGCTGCACCCTTGGTACATAAGATATATCCTACAGCATTCAGGGAACACATAGGTACAACAGTAAAATATTTTTTGAAATCGGACCAGTAGTTACAGCGCGTTGAAACAAAATACCTCAACAGCTTTATAATAGTATAGTATAGATTACCTCGACGTTTCGGCAACGTTACAAACACCGTGGTTACGAGACGAATCATCAACAGACTTTGTTTAATCTTATAAAACAAAGTCTGTTGATGATTCTGAGAGATTATTAGTTAACTGATGCGACTTACAGATGCTTATTGTTATAGTTGAAGAGCTTGACGTGTATATTGAAGTACCGCAGATAGACGACGAGCGCCAGCATCATCAGTATGGCGGTCACTTGCATAGTCCATTCGCGCGGCAACCCGCACTTGGACACTCTCACCTCGTCCGGTGTCACAGTCACCTGGGAACAAGTTAAACTTGAGGTAGCTGGGCATTTTTTATAAACCAGTCGACCAGCTGAATGGCCGATCCCTAGAAAAAAAATAAAACATTAATTACGATTTTTGAAGTGAAAACCTCTTTTGGCGCGCAACAGTTAGATTGTTCGTGGGCTGTGAATTGAATTCTAGCGTCACGCTCGGCAATGATAAGAAATCTTCGGGTAAAATCGGAACCATGGCCATTGGCCATCTAGATGCGTCAGCATTTCTAGATAGCCATGCCCTTGGCCACGACCTCCGTTTTCTCCCGCGTAGTTTCCAAAGTAAGCTTTCAAAATCTGAGTTTTAACAAGTTTTCACTTCTTTCGGCAGTTCCTATGACTGCCAATTTTTAAGGCTCCGTACCCAAAGGGTAAAAACGGAACCCTATTACTGAGACTTGGCAGTCCGTCCGTTCGTCCGTCCATCCGTCCGTCCGTCCGTCCGTCCGTCCGCCCGTCCGTTCTGTCGCCAGGCTGTATCTCAAGAACGGTGATAGCTAGACAGTTGAAATTTTCACAGCTGATGCATTTCTATACCCGCTATAACAACAAACACATAAAATTGAAATAAAAACATTATTTAAGGGGGGCTCCCATACAACAAACTTGATTTTTGCTCGATTAGTCCGTCCCAAATAAACTAGATAGCGCCACTAGTAAAAATAGAACGCGATATCGAATTCATCGTCAGAATCATGAGACAAAAATCAATATTTTAACAAAACTTTTTGCCTGTCTGCGGAAATTGTGGTGCATAAGAAATTTCGAATAAAGCCGATGAGGTTTTCGGCGTTTATTTGGTAATGGTACGGAACCCTTCGTGCGGGAGTCCCACTCGCACTTGGCCGGTTTTTATTTTTATCTAACGTTATTATTTGTAGGCCTGGTTAGATGTAATAATACCGTAAGACCGTAACTAGCGGCCCGTTCCGACTTCGCTCGGATACTGTCATGAAATACTATTTAAAAAAAAAAGTATCCTATCTTTCAAGTTGGATTAAACTGCACACGGTGTGCAATTCAAAATCGGTTATGTACTTTAGGAGTGCATCACGGATAAACTCAATTTTTTTTTTCAAACTTAAACTCAAAAGACTCAAACGAGCCACGTATTTTTTTATAGTGAAGAGTGACGAGTCGAACAGGACATGTGCCTAACGGTAAGCAACACGCCTGCCCATAACAGCACAGTGACATGCAGCTATTAGAACATGAAGAGTCCAAATCAATACCTAGCACTACACTGCGCTTGTCAAGCTCGTCACCTAGAGATATAAGACGTTTTATCTTTATGCCCTGTAATTGCTCTCTAAATATTACCATTCAAACCTGAACTCAATGATGTTTACACATTACTGCTTGGCAGGGGACAACACATCGTATAGGTCCGTTAAATTGAAAAATCTACAAAATATCGAACAGTAGGTACATAGGCTATTTTATAATGCGGGAAAATAACTGAGAAACGAAACTAGGAGGTTACGTTGTATTCTTATTGGTGACCCCCAGTACCTACATAAATAAATAAATATTAGTGGACAATTCACACACAACACCACCTGACCCCAAACTAAGCAAAGCTTGTGTGATGGCGGCCAAATAGCTGATATAATACTTATATAGTTTTAAATACATACTTATTATACATATAAACACCCAGACACAGTGCAAACATTTGAATTCATCACACAAATATTTGCACTGGGTGGGAATCGAACCCACGACCCTCGGCTTCGCAGGCAGAGCTACTACCAACTAATTCACGAGGCAATTCAAATAGTACTTACCAAGTAATACTTGGGATCGAGCCGGTTCCGCCACGAGAAGGACGGCACTGTGTACTCGAGCAGCTCGATGCGGTGCGCATGCGTCGGGACGAAGCTGTGTCGCACCAAACAGCTGTGGTGGGTGTGCCCGCCGAATGCGGCGCGAGGGACTAGGCTCTCCACTAGCTGCTCAGTGGACTCCTAAAACAGAAACACACAGAATACACATCGTAATTTGGTCGAACTTGACTTTTTAACAGACTTTAGAACGTGAGGGAAAACCAATTCGAACTTCAAAAAATAAAAGCGGCCAAGTGCGAGTCGGACTCGCCAATGAAGGGTTCCGTAGCAGCAAGTATGATACATAAGTTCACATAGTTTGTTGTTACTTTGATGAATGCACAATGGATAATAGTGTGTTTACGACGTAGGTACTAAAAAAAATACTAAGGCCCGGTTCACACGACGCGGCTGCCAACCGCGCCCGCCCGCGGGCGCGGCGCCGCGCCGCGCGACGGTTTTGTTTCAATACTCACGAGACCGCAGGTTTTCGCGGTTTCTGCTCCGGAAAGCTACTGCGCAAGAATCGCGCGCAGCCACGCGGGCGCCGCGCCGCGGCCGTAAAGAAGCCGCGTCGTGAGAATTGAATTCAATTTTATATGGAAATCTGCCGCGCCCGCGCGCGAGCGCGGTTGGCAGCCGCGCCGTGTGAATCGTCTCTTACTTGATCGAGTTCAAACCAATTTTCGGTGGAAGTTTGCATGGTAATGTACACTATAATTTTTGTTTAGTTTTTAGGGTTCCGTAAAACGTAAAAACCCTTATAGATTCGTCATGTCTGTCTGTCTGTCTGTCTGTCTGTCCGTCCGTATGTCACAGCCACTTTTTGCCGAAACTATGAAAACTACACTGTTGAAACTTGGTAAGTAGATGTATTCTGTGAACCGCATTAAGATTTTTGCAAAAGTTTAAAAAAAAAACAAAAATTAGGGGTACTGAGAACTGAACTGAGAACTGAAGTTCAAAAATTTTTTTTTCATCAAACCTACACCTGTGGGGTGTCTATCGATAGGTCTTAAAAAATGATGTTGAGGTTTCTAATATAATTTTTGTCTACACTGAATAACTTGCGCGAGAGACGCTTCCAAAGTGGTAAAATGTGTGTCCCCCCCCCCCTCTAACTTCTAAAGTAAGAGAATGAAAAAACTAAAAAAAATATATGATGTACATTACCATGAAAACTATCAACGAAAATTAGTTTGAACTCGATCTGATGAGTAGTTTTTTTTTTTAGTACGTCATAAATACACTATTATTAAAACTTCGATCAAAGTTACAACGAACTACAAGAACTATGTGTACTATGTATATTATGTTACTTGCTGGAACGGAACCCTTCATGGGCGAGTCCAACTCGCACTTGGCTACTTTATTTCTAATACATACTTGCATTTTTAGGGTTCCGTAAAACGTAAAAACGGAACCCTTATAGATTCGTCATGTCTGTCTGTCTGTCCGTCCGTATGTCACAGCCACTTTTTGCCGAAACTATGAGAACTACACTGTTGAAACTTGGTAAGTAGATGTATTCTGTACACCGCATTAAGATTTGAACAAAAAAATTTTAAAAAAAGAAAAATTAGGGTTGCCCCCCATCTGAGAAGTGAAACTCAAATTTTTTTTTTTCATCAACCCTACACGTGTGGGGTGTCTATCGATAGGTCTTCAAAAATGATGTTGAGATTTCTAAAATCATTTTCGTCTACACTAAATAATTTGCGCAAGAGACACTTCCAAAGTGTTAAAATGTGTGTCCCCTCCCCCCTCTAACTTCTAAAGTAAGAGAATGAAAAATCTAAAAAAAATATATGATGTACATTACCATGTAAACTACCAACGAAAATTGGTTTCAACTCGATTTGATGAGTAGTTTTTTTTTAGTACGTCATAAATACACTATTATTGAAACTTCGACCAAAGTTACAACGAACTACAAGAACTATGTGTACTATGTATATTGTGTTACTTGCTGCAACGGAAACCTTCATGGGCGAGTCCAACTCGCACTTGGCCACTTTATTTATTCTCTTATTTTAGAAGTTACAGGAGGGGCCACATTTTACTACTTTGGAAGTGTCTCTCGCGCAAAAAAATATTTTAGAAAACTCAACATTTTGAAGACTTATTCATAGACAGACACCCCACACGTATGGGTATGATTAAAAAAAAAGTTGAGTGACAGTTCTAAGTATGGGGGACCCCCAAACTTTATTGTTTTTTTTATATTTTTGTGAAAAATCTTAATGCGCTTCACAGAATACATCTACTTACCCAATTTCAACGGTATAGTACTTAGTTTCGGAAAAAAGGGACAGACAGACATGACGAATCCCGTTTTCGAACGTTCCCGTACATGACGAAGGTTCCTGTTTTTTGCCATTTGGCTACGGAACCCCAAAAAGGAGGAGTGGGGTGTTTTGTGCATTTCCCGTCCACCCAACCTAATTTCGGAATATACAAGATCTCTCTCACCAAGACCTCTCTCAAGACTCATGAGAAACATGAGTAGAGAATCGTTGGTAAACGTGAGGGAAAAAAACAATATCTAAATCCTAAGCAATGATGATGATCTATTGGCGTAGTAGCAAGTCGATGTTCGAGGGTTCGATTCCCATTCAGTGTAAATATTTGTGTGACAAATGCAAATATTTATTATGTATCTGAGTGGTTTTATGGATAAGGCTGTAATCCTATATATCTGGCTCCCATATTACCTACAAGCATTGCTTAGTTTGGGGCTAGATGGTGTAGTGCGAGAAATGTCCACTAATATTTATTTAATTAGCCTGTACCTTCGAGAGGCAGTCCCATCTTTCTTCAAAAAGATTGTTTCGTTCCGGCAACGGGGCGGCGTCTGGTTCCGTGCATATACTGTCCGACTCCCGGTACAGCGGATAGTGCTGAAACATTTGAATAGTGTACCTACTCTAGAAACATTCCTTTTATATCAAACTACAGAGCAACCATGCAACAATATAAAATAGCTTCAAAGTTCAATTTTGTTATTTTTATCGGGATATATTAGGGTATCGGACTGGGTCAAAAATACACCATTTATTTGTTTTTTTTACTATATTAATAATCGACAAAGATATTTAAAGAACATCAAACTTCAAGAGTGGGGGGTCGCGACGTCACTCGTGGGTAAAAATCGTACCCACAAGTGACGTCACGCGAAACTTTAAAGCACTGTATCTTCGTCATTTTTTGTTTGTGAACCAAAAGAAAAAATACACATGCAATATTTTTTTGCAATCTAACTGACGGGCATTCGTTTTTTTTAGCATTGTACCCTATTGTACAGAAGCAATCACTCATTTACTTGCTAATAAAAATCACTCTCAAAACTCACTTGCATTATGATTGGCCTGCTATATTGTTCCAACTTCGTCTTCCCTTTACAGAGTGCTGATCCACTGCTGCATTTAAGAATATCTGCAAGATATTATAAAAATTATATTTGGCAATGTTTCCAGAGAATAGATATTACAGGGTTTGTCTATTCTATGACAGGGCTTAGAGATATAACATCTTAGATCTCTGGGTGACGAGCGCAGTGCAATGCTAGGTAATGATTTGGACTCTTCATGTTCCAATAGCTGCGTGTCACTGTGCTGTTATGTGGCAGACATGTTGCTTACCATCAGGCACATGTCCCGCTCGTCTCGTCACTCTTTATTTAAAAAAAAAATAATAACCGATCATAACTTTTGAATCACTTTTTCTTTAATTGACATAGGATGTGTCCAAAACAGGTTTGAAATTTTAACCTTTGGTTCTGTATTTGTGATTAGACTTTCACATCCATTTTTGCTTATCTTTCATGTGAGGTATGGATGAACAAACTTTACGAATGCGTAACTCGATTTATTAGTTAACTACCACTAAACTAGGTACCTATAGGTAGGCACTTTTTTATTCTTTAGAATTATGTAGGCATATTCATTTTAATTACCCATAGGTAGGTACCAATCTCAAAGACTGAACATACAACAATAACAAATCTATAAACGAAGAGAAACAAGAAAATTACACAACAAGGAATAATTTAGGCGTATTTTTGTTAGATACTAAGAGTATCACCTACACATTAATTAATTTAATTATATATAGGTAACCTATTTCATATACTCGCATTATGAATATTTATTATCTCTTGTTTTTATAAAAGTTTATTACACGATTTTATAATCATTTAAATGTAATTATAACCAATTATAGTGCCTACGTTAAATTACAAAAATTTACTAAACTTTTGAAAAGTTTATAAATAAGCACGTACTTAGATGACTAAAGATTAATAAAATTGTACCAATATTGTTTTAGTACTTATTTACATTCTATTTGTATTGTTTAAATTCGTTTCTTTACCCAAGACGTTGTCAACTGACATAGACATAGACTCTAGCTAGAGGATAAACCGTTTAGAGTTTTACATGTAGGGATTAATTATTTTGGGTTATCAGACTGTAGGCAGCAGGCAGCATAACAACAAGATAGATAAACGGAATTCTGATGTTCCACAACATTAGGTAACCAAAGGTTTTGCTGTATCGAGTACATATTTATGTTGTACTAGCTGTGCCCCGCGGTTTCACCCGCGTCTATTTGAGGAAAATCCATACTAAAATATCCATTGCTGGCCACTTTATTACGTTTTACGGAACCCTAAAAATACGTAAATAAGCAACAATGCATTGTTGTAGAACAAATTTGATTACTTCAAATGACACAAACTTCAAATGTAGACACGCGCCGTCACAGACTTCAACGACCAAAGAGAATTTAAATTCACGGAACTAAAGCTCTCGAAGATCTAATATTTTTCCCCGTTTTCTTTACATTCTTCACTCATACTCCGTACCTATTGATAGTAGCGTAATGTTATATACCCTATAGCCTTCCTCGATAAATGGAGTATCCAACAAAAAAAGAATCTTTCCTATCGGTCCAGTAGTTTCCGAGATCCTAGCGTTCAAACAAACAAACAAACTCTTCAGCTTTATAATATTAGTATAGAAGTATAATAGATGATAGTATGATGCATTTTAAGCGTCAACAATCCATTTCATGTTTCCGCTACGGGAAATAAACCACAATATTCTATCACTGCCTGTCTGGTGTCCGGATGACAATTTTATTGCCCTCGAAAGATGTCTTTGTAGGAATATGCCAATTCCATCATGATGTTTACCTCCCCTTTAAAGCCAGTGGTAATGAAAAACTTGTACCTATACCTATATCTGCAACTAGCTAAACCGTGCGCGCGTTGCTACGCCATCTATCGAAAATTGGACATACCAATTCAAATTTTGAACAAATTCGGTTACCTTAGGTTCTAATGACGCAACCTTTAAAAGATAGACACATGCTGTCACGCAACGAAAGCTCTCAAAAAGCTTATAATAGCTTAGCTTAGCAATATTTTTTACCGTTTTTGTTACATTTTTCATTCATGCTCCGCTCCTGTTTATGGTAGCGTAATGTTATATAGCCTATAGCCTTCCTCGATAAATGGACTATCTAACAGAAAAATAATCATTCATGTCGGTCCAGTAGTTCCCGAGATCCTAGCGTTCAAACAAACAAACTCTTCAGCTTTATAATATTAGTAGGTATAGATTCACAAATCTCAAGACATGCAGCATGTTACCTGCGATTCTATCGATTTCTGTTCGCGCTCGCGAGCACAGCGAGCACCCGTCACCCTCCATCGCCATAGAGTTGATGAGAACGAAGTGGTTCCCTCTGATCGAGACGAGTTTCACGGGCGGCGAGTCCAGGCGAACCTCGAACCGTTGCGCCAGGTGAGGCGTTATCCTTTCAACAAGCTGTTGTTATTTTTAATAATTAAATTAGGTAAATCAATTTTATAACATATTTGCTCGTAAAGGGTATATTTCTGTATCGTAATGTATCTCATTACGTACTAGTGCGGTAATGTATAATGTAAAACGCACGGTTTCAAAATGCTTCGTCCACAGACTAGGTAGAGAGATATGATCCGTCTAAAACGAACGTTACCTTTTTAAATCTTAGTAAAGAGTTTTTATGTCAGAAAATTTTGGTCAACATTTTATGAATAAAATTAACTTTGAGAGGTAAAACATAATCAAGAATTATTTAATTCGTTAATTTTATTAATTTTGACCATAAATTACAACAATTTTTCTGTAACAAAACACAAAAATATTAATTTACTTTATTACTAATTAATAGCATACCGGCTGGTTCTATGCCGTTGCTTAAAAAAAAGGCGCCGTTGCGCGCGCATTGCTAATTTGTGATCAAGTAAATATTATTCCGCGCCTTTTTTTCGCTGTATTGTTTTCATTTGAAAATGTCGCCAGAGTTTTATTTATTTCCTCGCAAATATGTTATAAAACGTCGTATGACATACGTGCGCTTTGATAATTACAGCCTCTGTTAATTATAGCAATAAAGCCTCGACTGTAATTATCAACTTAGTGCACTTACATCCTAATGTACTATTAATTAACACACTTGCGAAATTGAATATTCCACTACCTATGTTACTTCAACACTAATAAATATAATAGTTAAAAAACTAAAAAACACGCTTTCCGCCACCTTTTGACATTATGTATGAAATAGTTGGATTTCAATAGAAAATCTTATTAATAAAATGTATTATAAGGCAGTACCTAATATTATTTCAGAGCTTAAGCTTATAATATATTACTCGAAATAATATAAATACTTTACATGTAATGGAATCCAATATCATGATTTCCCACAACAGTGAACATAGCAGTACCGTCAGGAACTTTGAACAGCTTGTGGAACCTCTCAACATAATCATCAAACTCTTTTTCTGGACACCACTTTCCTTCATCAAATAGATCCCCTGAAATAATCAATATGAATGTGTGAATGTGAAAGTTCTAAATGATGTGGAAAATAATCTTTTATTCCGTATATATTGAAGGTTTTTTATTTTTTAGTTTATTTATAGCAGAAATGTAAGTGAGCATACTTTGCTCGCATTTGGAAATATAAATTTCTAAACAATAATAATATTTGTTTATCAGATAAATATACAATAAACTGCTCAACGCTAGCTAGTTATGGGAACTTGTAGAACATAACTTGTCTTTATAGAGTGGATTCTCTTCTAACAGATTTCCTTCACCACTACAAATAGACTGTATACACACAAGTTGGTAAAGAAAGAGGTTTGCACCATGAGATTTGAACCTGAACACATGGAATACAGCGTCAACCCATGGTAATGCTGAATTTTAAGTCTCTATGACTTTCATTTGTTATGTGAACCAACCTAAAACGAAAACAACATCAGGGCTGTGGAGCGTCATAGCTGTCTGAAAGGCTCTATGCATTTGCCACTCTCTCCTCCATTTGTCAAACCAGTGGCCTCCTCGTGATCCAAGCAAGTGCGTGTCAGCCAGCACCATAGCATAAACGGGTGGGGTACCGGCTACCGGCTCTTTGTGGAGAGTTGGCCAGCCACACTGAAAGACGTTTAACGATTAAAAAAAATACTACAGGGATACATTGATTGTACACCTACATAGACAGCTTCCTTTACCTGGATCTGAGTAACATAATAAATGAGATATTCACAATAAAAGTAAATAAATGATACCCCTAAAATGAAACGTAAAAATACATTGTGATACCATTTCCTTCCCCAGCGACGTAAAATATAAGCCATATCTTTATTTAATGTATGATTGGGCCCTAAAATTCAAAAGAATTGGAAACGAAGTCTAAGATGGTTGGTACTAGATACAAAATACAGCACGACCAGCAAAGAGCATTATTTTTTCAGATAATTACAATAATTTTTTTGACGAACAACTTCAAACATAAACAACAAAGAGAATGTAAATAAAAATAAACAACAACAGTAAACCTGTGCTGTCTGCAATGTCTGCTGTCTGCTTTTTTTTAATAATTTTTATTCATGACCATGGATACAAAGTCTTATAAAAAATATTTACTAACATAAAAGAGAATTAAAAATATTAAACTTAACTAAATCTTTTCAACAGTATTCTAAATATACTTATAAATAGGTTTATAAAAAACATTGACGTATTTGTTTCTAATATCGTTGATAAAAAACTTAAATTTTTAGTAAATCCCATTGACGTATTATAGAAATGGACATAATGTCTGAAACAAAAATCACCAATACACAGCCCCCAGTTCAACTCGCCAAAGTTGTCAAAGTCATTTGACTTTGACAACTGACTCGTAATATCGCACTAGTGATTGCGATCCGGCGTAATTTACAGTCCGGCCGGATCCGGCTGAATTCCCGTCGATCACTTATCAGCTGGTTTATCAAATCGGGATAATTTTCGTTTTTCGGCTCAAAACGAACTGTTAGTAAGTTAGTCAAGTGTAAGTAAGGATATCAGGCAAAATAAAGGTGGGTTATAGAAATAAAAGTCACGACTATATCAATTTTGATTTTGATCGAATAATTAATATAGATTGCTTTTAAATTTAAAATACGTGAACACCAGGGTAGCGATTCTGAACCCAGTCGGATTAATTTCGACACGGAATCAAACCTCTAGGTCTTTCTCATACCCGTTTAGAATGAATGAGAGAAGCAATGGTTCATTATTATCATTCCGAATGTTAGCCATTCGGATTGCGTTTAGAAACAGTACTCATATTATTTCCAATGTTACAAATGTTAGTTTTACGAATGAAATTTGTCGAAGTATGCGTCAATCCCACCAATCGATATTACACGAATATGAATCTATGGACAAAAAATCTGCGTACTAATTGCAACCCAATCCGAAAGATTGAAATTCGGAATGACAATTCTCACATCTATCGTTCTAAACGGATAAGACAAAGATTGAGAAGTTTAATTCCGTGTCAAGATCAACTCGATTGCGTTGTGAATCAAGGTACAGGAAATGGTTAGACTGTATGAATAACGTATTTCGCCATTTTGTAGTGGCAGCTATCTTGGATTTGAAATTTGTCATAGTGCATAATATTCTACTAGTCAAGCCCTTTCTTTTGATACCCATATTGAGGTAGTAGTGAAAAAGTAATGTAATTCGCCATTTTGTGGTGATAGCCATCTTGGATTTGAAATTTGTCATAGTATTTAGTATTTTACTAATCAAGTCCTTTCACTGGCACCAGGGTTGGCATGATTAAAACAAGTTGTTTTAAAACACATGTTTAAAACAGTGTTTAAAACAGTTTGAATTTAAACAGTGTTTTTAATCACATGTTTAAAAACAAAGATTAAAACAAGTATTAAACAGTGTTTAAAACATAAAGAAAAAAAAAAATGTGTGCGCTTAAAACCGCACGGCAGAAGTGAAAACTAAAATAAGAAATACTTAACTATATAAAGACTACTAAATAATTTTAATTTAAAACTTTTACGGCTGAATGATTAGTATCCATGGCCAAGAATAAATTAAAAAAAAAAAATTACGCGGGTCGAAAATGCTGTTTGACTCACAAGTTTTTAGTGTTTTGCTATTTAGTTATGTCATATTTATGTATTTCGCTAAAAATGCATAAATATGTTGTGTTATAGTGTATTTGTGTAAGCACCTTCTTATGAAAATGGGTATCATTTTGTGTGTTTACGTAGTGTAAGTGCTGTGATAAAATATTACAACCATAACTTTTTTGCAATGGACGTGAAATGCAAATTTAACATTTCGTGACAGGTTCAATTGATGTGGTAAGTACCTAGAAGTTAATGTCGTGATAAAAAAGTTTAAAAATTCGCCAGTTTCAGCGAGAAAGTCGCTAAGGTGTCAGTCAACACTGGTAGTGAGCAGCGAGAGAGAGTAAGAGTATGTATTGTCCCATGTCCTCCTCTAACAATTATCTGTCTCGGTCTTGCACGTTTGTTGACCACATTATCTTTCTCGCTCTAGCATCCCGAGTTTACCCGAAATTTCTTATCATATCCGAGCGTGATGATCACGTGATCATGAGTCCATTTCACAGCCCACGAAAATTCTGTCTATAACGCGCCTAAAGAAGTTTTCACTTCAAAAACAATGTTTAAAACTACTTTTTGAATGAAAGTAAATTAATATTTAGGGCTCGTTACGTAGGTATTGAAGTATTTGAATTGAAGTATACTAAAGAATGAGGGAGTTTCCGACGAGACAAAAATAGTTCCAACGGACGCACTAGATGGCGATTGTTCGAGATGCAGATAGATCTGTCTCTACCATATACTCTCAACAGTGTAATCCCTTTAGAGACCCTACCCGTTTTCAGGGAAAAAGTATAGTGTAAAAAGTATTTTTTAATTTTAAAATATTGGGAATAAAATAGCTAATTAGGTTGATAATGTAATAAAAAACCGTTACTGATCACAATCCCTTTTCAGTAAATCTTTAGAACTCCCGAGGCAATAGACACCAACTAAGCCAAAGTAGAAGGAAAATTCAAAGATATAAATAGCAACACAGCTACGACAATATTTTATCCACAGACTAAGTAGAGAAATACTCTCTCGGCTGAAGGATTAGTATCCATAGCCAAGAATAAATTAAAAAAATATATATTTTGTCTTTCATCAGGTTTACAAATTTGTTTTGAAATTTTGATGTTTTGATATAGTTTTCATTCGAATAAAATGCGTACATGGATAAAGTAGTTTATTATTTATTACTAGAAGTCGTGCTTTCGCAAATTGAATGAATTGAGTCCCATTATGCCTAACGCTTTTGACAACAAACCAAAAGACCTACAAGCGCCCCCTATTATCGTTTTATTAAACCATATCTTTTTGTCTCGTCGGAAAACGGCTCATTGTTTATAAATTGCTTTTTCGAGTATTAACCACCCTAAATTGACAGAATGAGATGTATTTACTGATAATATGGTATACCATCTCTCTTTTTCACCTTTTTGTTATAACTTTTGCACGACGTTGCTGTGCAAAACACCATCATAAAGGAGTACACAATACGACCGCTAAGGTGCAGAGTCATACAACGACTGACGTAAACTTAGCTGACTTGAGGCGTTTTGTCTGTTGTTGAGTGGGGCCGGTTTTGAACGCTGACATAAAATCCATAGTTTCAAATATCATTGGTAAATCTTCAATACGGCGGGAACACAAATTGAGTTATGAGCTGCTATGTCACTAATGTCACTGGCTAAAATTAATCGTTGTCAGGGGGGCACAATAAGTGACGTCACGACTTGCGGAAATGAGATAGTCTAATTAGCTATCACTTGTGAAAAAAAGAGAAAGAGATACTGATTTTCCGTCCTTATCACCGTGGCCGGCTTTTTCTCTGGCTAAATTACAAATCTGACATGGCGTTGCCAAACGAAAGTCTGTTCAAAGCTCAGACTCGGATTTTTTATGTTTTATTAAATATTGTGTGTATTTAAAGAAGATTTAAAGCTTGTTTGTGAAAGACTGCTAAGAGATTGGTGATATTTAGGCTAAACAATGTGCGTTGTGTAGTGTTATAAGCTGCAATAGCCTCTGTAAAAGAAAAATCAGTGGAATCTCATTTTACACGTAAGTAGACAATATTTGTTATGACGACTTGATAGAAATTGATATTTATGCATTCTAGATATCTACGTGAATTAAATTTATACAATAACGGCAGTATCTAATCCAAAATTTGCAAAATATGTAAAATGTAAACATAACCTTTAAAACAAAACAAACAAAAAAGTGTGACCAGTTATTTGTTACATATTTACCCATGAAATATACAAGTAGGTACATAATGGATCGTTTTTTTACTGACCATTTGCTAATGATACGTGCTAGATTTTGCCTGTGGCTTCGCATTTGTTCATTTTTGGAATTAAGACTTCCTTTGACGCACCACATACAGATATTTCGTGGGCTATGAATTGAGCTCAAACGTCACGCTTGGGAATGAAAGAAATCTTTGGGTGAACTCGGGACCATGGCCATAAATGCGTAAGCATTTTTAGATGGCCATGGCGTGTTACCATGGTTACCATTACGCATATCTAGTTTAAGTCCATGCTTAGAAGACTTGTGTAGATGAAAGTGCTTTGAAGATTTATTCCAGACTTGCAGTGTCCTCCGGTTTCATTCGCGTAGTTTCCAAAGTGTGCTGTCAAATTCTGAGTTAAAAGTTTCCAGTTATATCGGCAGTCCCTATGGCTGCTAATTTTTTTCCCGTTACCAAAATTTCTGTTCCCACTCTCACTGCAATTCCAACTCTTATTTAATGGAGTGGGAATGGCATCAAACTCCCACACATTATCACTGTCCTTCTATTATTACAATTATCAATTCTTATTTACAAATCCCGATTTTAACGAGATTAAATGATGCCTTTGGTAAAAGGTGACCTATTTTTTATTGTGCGAGAAGGTGTAAAGCTATGAAGTACTAAGCTTTAAAAATAAAACATTATTCCAACAAAATTTCACCTCTGATTTAGTTACATCCTTTTGTTGGAACTTTTACAAAAATAATTATGGAATTTGAATTTATCACTAGATTTCTGGTAATAATTTGGATTGTTTTATGTATTCAAATTAATTATCATTTTGCAGATGTGTCACTCTGAAGAAGAATAGGATAAAATATGCAATGCAATGCAATCAAGCAATATTTTTCATGAAGTACAAAATAAATCAATTATCCTGAATTACCACAACATCTAATAGTAGTATCTCTACTACAACAAGGACTTCTAACATTGAAAAAGTTAAATGTTTGTTCTATACCTAAGTTCCGAGTTACCTGTGTGAAGTCTGGGCTAGCTGCTACTATATATGGTAAAAATTTGTCAAACAAACTAAGTATGTATATTTTTATAATATTGAATGAAAAGTACAATTTGAAATAAATGCTTTATTGTACTGTTTTTGATTACTCTCCCTCCTATTTTATTTACGTAACATGAAACCTCTTTTTAAAATCTAATTTTAGAATGGATAGAACACGGGCAGAATTCAAAAAACTATCGCAGCACTACCCTTATCCAGTGGAATATTTTCTTTATGGCAATACCTTTTGAGTATTGAATTGAAAATTGAATTGAAATTGAAAGAACGAGAAGCACTATAGTAGTCAGGAACTATATGCATCTTGAGGTAAAACTATCTTTGATCGTTGTAAATTAAAATGTGGACAATCAAAAATTATATGGTTCATATCAGCATGCGGTCGGGAAAAATTACTATATTCCTTATTCTAAGGGAACAATAATATGAACTTATGAACACTCTGCACTCTGCTGCTCCTGCTCAGTGTTGTCAGAAGACCAACACAATTTTCCCTTTTAGCACGTAGGCGCTCGCTAAGACGGGGTTTTGCGAAATTCAACCCCTAAGAGGGTGCTACAAGGGATGACCGGTTGTAAGAAAATTCGACACTTGACACGAAGCAATTAAATGTTTGTTCTAACAATTTTGTAATTTTGAACTATACGGGGGTGAAATTGGAGTTAAAATGGGGGATGAATGTCAATATGGAAGTTTCCAATCGTTGAAGATATAACCATGAAACTCTGTATTTAGCCACTTGACATAAAGCAAACAAATGTTTGTTCTAGCAACTTTGTATATTTCAAACTGTATGGGGGTGAAATTGGGGTTGAAATGGGGGATAAATGTCAATATTGAACGTCCCAACCGTTGAAGATAAAACCATGAAACTCTGTTTAAAGACACTTGATGCGAAGCAAACGAATGTTTGTTCTATCAATTTCATAATTTCGAACTGTACGGGGGTGAAATTGGGGTTGAAATGGGGTATGAATGTCAATATTATAGTTCCCAACCGTTGAAGATAAAACCATGAAACTCTGTATGTAGGCACTTGACACGAAGCAAACTAATGTTTATTCTATCAATTTCGTAATTTCAAACTACACGGGGGTGAAATGGGGGATGAATGTCAATATGAAACTTCCTAACCGTGGAAGATAAAACCATGAAACTCTGAATACTTATAGATACTTGACACGCAGCAAACGAATGTATGTTCTTGCAATTTTGTAATTTAGAACTGTACGGGGGTGAAATTAGAGTTGAAATGGGGACTGAATGTCTCTACGCTTTCAGATCTAAACAACTAAACCGATTTTGATGAAATAGTATACAGTTGTTTTATTATAAGCTGTTTTTAGTAACCGTAAATGAGTTTGGGTATACAAATAGGTACTGCCTGAGTTAGCTTAAAATTTATTTCGCGCGGACGAAGTCACGGGTAACAGCTAGAAGATAAAACCATGAAACTGTATATAGACATTTGACACGAAGCAAACAAATGTTTGTTCTTGCAATTTTGTAATTTCGAACTGTATGGAGATGAAGCTGGAGTTGAAATGGGGCCCGAATGTATCTTACGCTTTCAGATCTTAACAACTGAACCGATTTTGATGAAATTTTATACAACTATAAGCTGTTTTAGTAACCGTAAATGTGTCTGGGTATACAAATAGGTACTGCCTGAGCTACCTTAGTATTTATTTCGCGCGGACGAAGTCGCGGGTAACGGCTAGTACATTAATAATGGTATCGACAAGTTCACATAATTAAGAAATGGTGATTAAAATTTTGTGCTAAGTTCACTGGGATAAGTGCCCTATTCGCTAAAAAAAATTCAGTAGTGAAAAATCCCCAATTTCCCCCCAAGCTATTTAAATACCCCCCCCCCCAAATTTCCTCCCGTGGCTTTTAAAAATCCCCAAATATGGGGAGAAAACCCCCAATCTGGCAACGGTGCTCCTGCTCCTCTGCATTAATTTCTAACTTCTGACAGTGACTTTAATATTTAATATATAATGAATATTTTTTTTAAAGAATAACAACCTTCCCAGTATCAAGTTACCTATTATTTATCTTCGCTCCGTATGAGATGGTCCGAAATAACTATACGTACTACATACTTGACCCTTTGAATATTTAGCCATGGCATGGTTAGAATAATTTGTCTGAGGCAATGATTTCAAAAGGAAGCATGCGCCCTACCTAGCGCCCTATTAAACATTTTAAAGAAAACTTCTTAATACAAACAAAAACAGCGACATCTATCATAAATCATTGTACGTAATTCCATACTTATTTCTATTTTTCCGGTCCAGGCCCATAAAATTTTGAAGGAAATAGTCCAGGGTGGTGATTCTAAATGCAATCCCAATGGTTCGACCGAGGTGACTTACGGATACCTCCTAGTTTTAGACCTCGGTTGGGCGTCACGAAGAGCTGATGCTGCAACTCGTTCCTCGGTGTAAACCCGTGTTTAAATGTGGATCAGCGACGCAGCAGTTTCAGTGGTTGAGCAATATGTAATTAACTCATCTGATAGAGTAAAAATATTAGCTTCAGTACTATAAAGTAAAATAAAGCGTCAAAAAATTCTTCAGATGATTATAAAATATTTACTGTGATAAATGATGTTTCATTTGATTTTTTAGTTATGATAATCACCTTGTATATTACTACAAATAAATTAAATACCATTTTTATTCTATACCAGGAAATATCTTAGATCTCTGGGTGACGAGCGCAGTGCAGTACTAGGTAATGATTTGTACTCTTCATGTTCCAATAGCTACATGTCACTGTGCTGTTATGTGCCAGGCATGTTGCTTACCATCAGGCAAATGAACTGCTCGTCTCGTCATGCTTTAATTAAAAAAAAAATGCCAGTCATAGGAACTGCCGATAGAAGTGAAAACTTATAACTCAGAATTTGATAGCTTACTTTGGAAACTACACTATGCCCTCCGGTTACACCCGTAACCGGAGGGCGTGGCCTCGCCATCATGGCATGGCCATCTAGAAATGCGTCAGCATTTCCCGTTGGCTCACGCATTTCTAGATGGCCATGACATGATGGCGAGGCCACGCCCTTTCAGCATTTCCCATTGACGCATTTCTAGATGCCCCATCTCCAAGGTCCCGAGTTTACCCGAAGATTTCTTATCATACCCGAGCGTGACGGTAGAATCCAATTCAAAGCCCACGAAAAATTTGTCTAGGCGCGCCTAAAGAAGTTTTCACTTCAAAAATACTTTAATGAGACCATGGCTCAGAGAGTTTACTTATACTTTATCTAAGCCACGGCTTTATAAATGTAGAGGTATGATAATATTAGCAAACTGGATTGTTACACATTCAGTAGGTTAAAAAAATCGGTTGTCTGTAATCTGTAAAGTTACTGACGATAGTTGAACGGGACAACTTCAACTACGCCTCAGAGCGAGGTAACGCCGCATGACGTCATGCGGCGAGGTAACGGCGGTAACGGCGCATGACGTCATGCGGCGAGGTAACGGCGCATGACGTCATGTTTTTTCGTGCGTGCAGCCGGCTTCATCGAATTATAAGACGTTGTCACGTCAATAATAGATAGTTTGTGATACATGTTACTTTTATTTACAAAACATCTCTCGCTATATCTAAGTCTATAATGGTGGAGATATAATTGTTGAACCAAACATGCCGTACAACTGCAATATTCTACTTTTAAACCTGTACCAATTCTGAGTTGTCATTAAAATAGATAACTATACCTTCAGTTCTGGTAGAAGTACTTTCCTTCATCTGTATAACATAGAACTTAAGTCGAACAGGATACAAAAATACTGTCTGTAAAAATACAAGTACGGATCCAGAGGAGGTCAAGGGGTCATGCCCACTCTTAAGCTGGTTCAGCTTAAGAGACAGCGTTAGAACCTAGGTAGACCACTAATTAAAGCACATGCACGCACTTATCGTACAGTCTTCTTACTTGGTCCCGACTATGTCCACCTGGGGTCAAACCTTGATCCGCTCTTGCCTTGCGAAAATTTGTTGGTGTATTTTAGCCTTTTTGCTCAATCATCACATGTTTCATCCTTTCTTCTCAAAAAATGAAGTGTGGCAATAATCCATTTCTTTCATTTTGAATCACTTGCCTTACACCGGCAAGATTCTACTTTTATATACACGTACGGGTTCTGCGTTGTCATTATAGGGATTAGGGACCTATAACTTCTGGCAGAAGTTCCTTTAATTACTTAAACCTTTGCTTCATCTATGGATAGAGCTAAAGCCGAACAGATACGAAAATACTGTTTGTTATAATAAATAAATAATAATAAATAATAAATATTGGTGGACAATTCACACACAACACCATCTGACCCCAAACTAAGCAAAGCTTGTGTGATGGCGGCCAAATAGCTGATATAATACTTATATAGTTTTAAATACATACTTATTATACATAGAAACACCCAGACACAGTGCAAACATTTGAATTCATCACACAAATATTTGCACTGGGTGGGAATCGAACCCACGACCCTCAGCTTCGCAGGCAGAGATACTACCAACTAAGCCACGAGGCCAGTCAAACAGTTATACAAGGACCCAGTGACGCCGCTGGCTGTTTCGTCGCCCGCGTGCAATACCGATTATGTCGCCCAAAGGCTACTTACTACTTACTCTTAGTTTTGTCCATAACAAGAACAAAATTTAAAAAAAATCTCTCGATTACTTTGAATTTCAAATTTGTACAGTATTCTACTAGTCGAGCCCTTTCATTTGATACCCATATAGTGAAAGTGGCCATCTTGAATCAATATTTACCAAACATGGGTAAAACCACCACAGTAAAGTGGCTTTCTAACGAAAAAAAACGCCCAAAATCGACGTTTGAGAGATACGATGCGGCCATAGGTTGCACGGTGTATGGGCGTCGGTGCAACTGAGGTAGGCCACAATGTTGAGGGGTGGGCATCACGGCTGTGGGGTGGAGGCCGCAGCGGGAGTCAGTATTAGAATGCTCCGCTCTCACGGCCTTGACCGGGTCACCACCGTTAGACGGCGAACGCGGTGAGGCTGCAGATAATGAGGAATGTCAGTATTGCGGTGCACCGCTGTTCCTGTCCTCCGATGCAACTGAAAACTGGTAACCGACCACAGAGCTAAAACCGGTGCGGGGGCGTAGGGGTGTCCAGACGTGGGGGGTCTGCCACTCACTTATTGGTAGGTCCCCTAGGTGATCACGGCGTATCCTGGGTTCAAGTATATCGGTGATGGACCAGTGACGCGCCGCTGGTTTTCAGCGCATCACTAGAGCTAAATTCGGTGATGTGCGTCCAGCAAAAAAGGCCTACAAGGTCACCGGTGGTAGGCCAGGGTCGTTGGTCTAATGCAAGACGTGACTCCGCAACTCGGACCCCTTAAATTAGGTTATGTTGTATTTTGAAACCCTCCCGTAGGGTTTTCCCGCATTTTATTAACCCGAGGTGAAGGGCTCAGTAGCCGTGGCTTGGTCATCCATAGTGAAGTTAAAAATCTCGACGTGGCACCGCTCGTCTAGGCCTTGCCTCCAAGCCGACAACGATGCGGCCATGTAAGTTGTACGGTGTACGCGTATTATACGCATATGCCGTACAACTTTAGATGGCCGGTTTTAGAGGTGTGAATGCCCCGGGCCGGGGCTTCGTTGGGGACGTTGAAATATCGCGGCTGTGGGGTGGATGCCGCAGCAGAAGAGCAACGTTGGTATTGCGGCTTACGGTGCGCCGCTCTCGCTGCCCACCGTGGCCTTGACGGGGGTGACATCGTTACATGGCAAACACGGTGGAGCTGCAGGGTGTCAGACCTAAGGTGTCCAGACGCGGAGTCGTCTGACTGACTCCACTTACTGGTTGGTCCCGGAGGTGGTCACGGTATCTTGGGTATCCTGGGCTCACGTGTGTCACTGATGGGTTGTGCTCCATAAGAGGGCCCCGAGACGTACAAGCCGCAATTTCGCGAAAGAATGCTACAATAGTCCCGCGTTCCCGCCGTCAGCGGCAAACGGAACCCTGTGGAGGCTATAGTCGGTAGAGACACCATGTCCACTCATGGTGTGGAATCCGACGTAACAGACCGTCTCCCCCAGGTGGATATACGCAAATGCATTTCCTCTACAAAAAAGAGTAATTTTAAAAATGAAACATCAGATTTGTTATTTGCCGTCGCCATTTTGACAGATTAGGGAGTTTCTGCAACAGGACGCAGACAGTGGAACTAAATTAAATGAATAGGCTAGGCAAGTGTCAAATATCAGTAACGGCGTTAGGGTAGGGCGCATTAGGACGACCGCCCAGAGCGCCGGATTCAAAGGGGCGCCTGGACTTGCGGCGCAGCGCCCCTTCCTCCCACGCGTTCATCAGGAAAGGGACGCCGTTAGAAATCTCGCCTAGGTCGCTGAAAGTGTTAAAACTGGCCTGTTCACTGGGTCAACTGAATTGTTAGTACATGGGCTAGGCTGTTAATTGTACGGCTGTTTGGATTTAGAATGGAAATTTGGCTCTGGTGGATTTTTTGTTATTTGATTCATTTTGTTTTTGTAGTCCGGAGGACTACAAAAATAATTTAAAAAATTATAAATAAGTCTTAAAAATACTTTTTTTTTGTAAAAAAAGCAAAAATCTGTGTTCGTTTTTCCTGCGTGGACTCCTATCGAAATGCTTTTATGTCCTACTAATACGCCCACAACTCTTGTGCACGCGAACGAAGTTCTTCAAAAAGGTTCTTCAGAGGGCTCGGTTTGACCACATTAGTCGAATAGGGAACAAACTAGTTTCGTACCCAGCGGGCAGCAAAGCGTTTTGGTCCCTAGCTAAATCGGTCGAATCGAACTTCTGCCGCTCCTCACTACCTCCAATGCTGAAACCTGATGGGACACTGGCTCACACTCCAACGGAGAAAGCAAACTTGTTTGCAACTCAGTTTGCGGAATCTTCGCGTCTAGATGCTGGTAGCGCGACTCCTCCTACTCCACCTGGCTGTTCGACTTTTATATCAGAGATACGCATTCGCCAAAAGGAGGTTCGCAAAGTGCTACGCAATCTGGACGTGAATAAAGCCAGTGGCCCAGATGGTATTCCTGCTCTAGTATTGAAGGCTTGTGCGCCTGAGTTGTCACCGATATTGACACGCCTATTTAGACTCTCTCTCCAAACCGGGCTAGTACCGAAGTCTTGGAAGCTTACCAATGTGCAACCAGTGCCCAAAAAAAGGTAGTCGTGCTGACCCTGTCAACTACAGGCCCATCTCAGTCACGTCCATACTCTGCAAGACTATGGAACGTGTCTTAAACCACAGGCTCCTGACGTACCTAGAATCGAACGACCTCCTCAGTGACCAGCAATACGGGTTTCGCCGAAACCGGTCCACCGGGGATATTCTAGCGTACTTCACTCACATCTGGAGTGAAGCTATTGAGAAACACGGGGAAGCACTTGCAGTCTCCCTGGATATCTCGAAGGCTTTCGACAGGGTTTGACATGATGGCCTTATAAGCAAGCTTTCTAGTTATGGTTTGTCTTCTGGGTTCATTGCTTGGATATCGGACTTCTTGAGGGATCGATCCATACGAGTCGTCTTTGATGGCTGCTCTTTGGATCAAATGGGTATCAATGCCGGAGTCCCACAAGGGTCGGTACTCTCTGCGACGCTCTTCCTGCTACATATCAACGATCTGTTGAAGCCCGGTATCTATGGGTACGCAGATGATAGCACCGTTGTAGAGAGTTACATATCTAGCGCAAGAGCCACTGGGCAGCAAACTCAGGTACTGAGAGAGAGTCTGATCGAGCGTTTGGGCTTGACCCTTGATGCGGCGTCCAAATGGGGCGATGCCAATCTGTTCAAGTTTAACGAGAGTAAGACGCAGGCGTGTCTGTTCTCCGCTAAAAGGAGTCCTTTCCAACTGACTCCAACTTTTAGAGGTGTATCCGTGCCGGTCTCTGACCGTCTTGAACTTTTGGGCGTTACTTTGACCTCTACGCTCAACTTTGGCTCGTTTATCGAGTCCAAGGCTAAACTTGCTGCCAAAAAACTTGGTGTCCTCTCAAAGGTGCGAAGGTACTTCAAGTCTGAACAGTTGCTTACACTATATCAAGCACAGATTCGCTCCTGTATGGAGTACTGTTCGCACCTTTGGGATGGATCGGCTAAGTATCAGCTGGAGGCTCTGGAATCGATCGAGAGACGTGCCAAAAGGCTCATAGGCAACGACACTCTTGTGCGAAAAAGACTTCAAAGTCTTGAACATCGCCGAAAAATTGCTAGCCTATCGGTTTTTTATCGGATACACTTCG
Source organism: Ectropis crepuscularia (assembly GCA_963693475.1). Lineage (NCBI taxonomy): Eukaryota > Metazoa > Arthropoda > Insecta > Lepidoptera > Geometridae > Ectropis > Ectropis crepuscularia. Next base: position 9,036,652 of record OY856344.1, on the reverse strand, counting down.
GAGAGTGTGCGACTGATTTGCATGATCTGACGGGGTCGTCGGTGGTTAGCCATCAAGCAGATTAGCCAAGAGGACGATACAGGAGAGGTGGTGAAAAAATACCCGCGACATAGTAAATACGATACCACCTTGTCCTTTTTTCTATCGGAATGCTCGTAGCTCGAAAAAGCGACATCGTTTCATGGTTGATGTTCCAAAGACACGAACGAAGAGATTCGACTCTACTTTTGTGATAAGAACGTCTAAGCTGTGGAATACGTTGCCTGAGTGGGTTTTCCCCGATGGTTACAATCTTTGTGTCTTCAAATCGAGAGTGAATCGGTTTTATCTAGGTAAACACGCTCCATCGTAGACCGCATCATCGCTTAACATCAGGCGAGATGGCGGTCAAGTGTAAACCTATAGAAGTTAAAAAAAAAAAAAAAAAGTAGCGGGTTAACGAAGTAGTAGGAAGTTGAAACTGTAGAGCTAAATCATTTAGCTTTTGCTGGATCAATGTAGGTGTTCAATAGTTTTTGATAATTTTAATTTTGAATTACATTATTAGTCGCTCGATTTGCCGCCCCCCTGGCCGTGCCGCCCGCGTGCGGCGCACGCCTTGCACGCTGCGTTACGGCGGCACTGCAAGGACCAGAGGGGGTCGTGGGGTCATGACCCCTCTTGGGCTGGTTCCAGTACCTAGGTGGACCACTAAGTAAAAGACGCACGCACTTATCACACGTTCACACGGTCTTCTACTTAGCCCCGACTATGTTTGTGACCACCACTGGGGGCGACAGCTGGATCCACTCTTGCTGTTATATCGTTGTTTGACGTGATGTCTCGTATCTCCAATTTTTCTTTGTGGTTTCTTGCCTTTTTGCTCAAACAACAAACATGTTTCATCCTTTCATCTCAAAACATAAACAATAACAAATCAAATATGGCAATAATGCATTTCAACCAAATTTTTTGAGCACAAACTGCCAATTTTAAAAATTTCAAATCCCAAAGTCCGAAAACGAAACACATATGACATACCAAAGTTAATAAAAACTCGTATACTGTCCATAATCGTACCGAAATATTGAGAAAAACAGAGAAAACTAAGTAAATACAATAATGTGAGAATCGGATTTGGCTATCCACGACAAAAAAGCTGTCCGAATCCCAACCGAATGGAAAACAGCTGGTAGCCGGTTGTAAACGTCAAAAGTAATCGGAATTGGCGTTCAGAATCGCAAATTGCCCAATCCATCCGGTAGCGGCCAGTTTCCGTGGCTCAGCCCGACCCGAATGGTTTCAGAATCGCTACCCTGGTTTACATGTTGAAAAATATTTTTATCATGAGCGGCAAGCGGCTGAAAGACCATAGTATCCATATCCATGCTTTGTGGTCAATGAAAAAATAAAAATGAAAACGTGCGTTGTGAGTTGTTTTCTGTGATTCTGTGCATCTCTACTTCTCTACTTAGTACTTTGTCTGTGTTTCTGTGGTTGTTTTCTTGTTTTCGTGATTTCGTGTTGTTTGTTGTTTTCGTTGTGGTTTGAGGTGAAGTGAGACTGAGAATAAAATGAAATTTTGTGAAAAATAGAATCGAATATTTTCTAAAACAACATAATGTCGATCCACTGGAGTTCTGAAACCCTGAAATGGGAATATCCGGAGTTACAAGCCACGGCAATGACCGTGGATTACTCTGGAAATAATGTGTTGCTGGCGGGTCGTCGGTGGTTAGCCATCAAGCAGATTAGCCAAGAGGACGATACAGGAGAGGTGGTGAAAAAATACCCGCGACATAGTAAATACGACGCGGCTGGAGCTGAGTGGTGTCAGACATACGGTGGTCAAAAGTTATGCGCCATCGCGGTAAGATTCCAACCTACCCGTCGTTATTAGCTTGCCCGCTATTTACAATCTTTTCTACGTTGTAGAAATAAAAGTATATATTTGTAGACATAGGCTTATCGTAAGGAATGATACCATTCTATTTACATAATTGTGTTTTTAGAGCAACCAGCGTGTGGATGTGTATGAATGGAGGGCTGGTAATGACCTTACTTGTGTAAACTCTCTGCGCGGCCATACTCGGGTAGTCAGTGACACTCATTTTCACAGACAAGATCACAACATAATAGCTACTTGCTCCATAGATACATTTACTCATATGTGGGACTTGAGAGACTCTCGGAAACCAATCATTTCTCTCTGTGCTGTTGGTAAGAACATTTTTTTTTCCAATACTGCCTATTAAAATTCTCTTGTGTAGTTTATTGTGTAATTTGTGTTGTTTATTGTGTAATTTGACCAAAAAATCTTGTTCTTGTAAATTCTTTACCTCAAATAATTCTTATAAGAAAAACATATCTTACCCTCAGTTGTACCTTTTAAATTATTTGATTTACAAAATTTATAAACAAATATTCCGTTTGAACCTTTAATTTATTAATTTATAATTATTGCAGCTGGTGCGTCCCAAGTTCAATGGAACAAAGTAGCTTCTCACATTGTAGCCACTGCCCATGATGGAGACATTAAAATTTGGGACTATAGAAAAAGTTCAGCTCCCATTCACTACATCTCTGCACATCTATGTAAGATCCATGGAGTGGACTGGAGTCCCCATCATGAGTACCAACTGGTCACTTCTAGTCATGATGGCAGCATCAAATACTTTGATATAAACAATGCAAGAAGGCCAGAGAATGTTATAATGACAAACTTTCCTGTATGGCGAGCTATCTATACCCCATTTGGAAGTGGTCTGTTGACTATTGGCGTTGGATGGGGAGGCTTGCCGCGAGTGGAACAAGCTGGGGTAATCGGGATTTGGGTAGGAGGAGCATTAACACACAGACTAGTGGGGCATACAGACACTGTACAAACAATGGTTTGGAGGCCTAACACTTCACCATCCAACTATCAGCTAGTGACCTGGGGAAGAGACCAGTCACTAAGAGTATGGACAATGCATCCATCTCTATTGAAGATGTGTAATCATTATTTACCAGATGAGTCAGAAAACGAAGAAGATACAAGTGATAGTATGTTTATTTTATTTCTCCAAATCCAAATCTTATATTGTAATTCAAATTTTTAAATTAAATTAATGTTGCAGATATCAGTTACGCTTCGACGGCTGGTTCTGTTAATGACGTGTCAATAGGAGACAATGTAAAAGGACAAGACATTGCTATGGTAAAACTTTACTGAATTGTTTTTAAATGTACAATAAAATATTGTCTTGTGTTTTGCCAGATATTAAAATCTCTAGTATCAAGCACTGTAAGACTCTTTGTGTAATTTGTCATTAATTCTATTGCTAAAAGAAACAAGACATGGTCTTGCAATGCCTCAAAACCTACAAATCTGACTACTGCTGCTATAGCAGCAGCACTTTTCAGTACTTTTGTTTTATAATTTAACCCGGTATGAATGAGGTGAAGAATTGTCACACCATCTGCGAGGTGGGTATGACATACCCAAATATATATTTGAGGATTTTGAGAGCTGAAATGACTTATCAATAATACAATACTTATTTCTGTATTATATTATTTAACATTAGGGAAATGAGGTAATATGGTGAAATAACCCAGTTCTATTTAAAAAATATTAATATTATTTAAGACACCAATCAACAGTATTTAGAAACTTAGACTTTATATCAAAAAAATTAAGAAATTGAGACAAACTCTATACATTTATATACTCATTAAAGAATAAATCTATTACTAATATAATTTAGCTCCAACATAACATCAAGTTTTTTTTTTCGTTGTTTAGTAGTAGGACACAAAATAATTACACCGACTATGAGGTCTAGTGTGACATGTTCGCTTCCTATATATATTATGTTTGTGCCCATGTAGTTAATTCCAACACAGGGACAAATCTACTACTGCCGATTGAAATCACTTTCCATATCACCCTCTGCAGCTACTGAGCCAGACGAGTTCCAGAAATTTGTGCAGTTGAAAAATATTTTACAAACCCACATTTTTTTTTATAAATTATATAGCTATATACTAGTATTTTACAAACTACGGGTATGACATACTCAACCTCACTCACACCAGGTTAAGTGAATTAAAGATATTTATCTATTTATTATTTAATAATAGATAGATAAATATGGCTAAAGCTGAGGACAGGTTAGATTGACCATTGCACATGCAAGTAATCTGTACATTATTATTAATTCATGATTAAAACTATTTTCAGAATAAATTGCAATCCAAACTAAATTCATCCATTGATGAAGAGTTTGAATCAATCAAGGAAATGGCCAACATAGAATTAACAAGCATAAGTGTTGATACAAGATCGTGCTCAATTAATTCTGAGCGGAATGGCTACACAGCAAATCTTCAAGTCACTTTCCTCAAAGATCAGACTATACCAAAGTTTCAATGGCTATCGGGAACAAATGTTGATAGTCCTACTACCATTAAAATACTTCAAGGCATTAATAGAACAGCATATAGAAAAAAGAAGCTAGGGCAAAGATGTTTGCTCCATTGTGTGAAAACTTTAGCAACATCTATTGATGAGGTAAGTTATTTATGATATGCACATTATAATAGTACAGGTCAGACTGAGATAAACACTCTGAAGTTGGAACTCTAATCACAGAATAAATATTAGTACAGAAGCCACACTTATCAAAAACAATTATATAAATAGCTACTCTTGCTGGGACACAACAAAGTTCAATTCAGCTCGCAATACCTGCCGCGATTTTCAAATAAACATTTGCGCTCTTTCTAACGTGTAACTCTGTCCCTGTCTAGCGCGGAGGGTTTACGACATATCTAATAACAATATGCGCGGGAAACGTTTTGCGCGAGCGCTCAGCCGTGCGTCCGACAAACGACTGTCACTTGTTTCCTGGAAGGAACGGTCTAGCGGTAGGCTAAAACCGCGCGACTTTGAGCGAGTGAGGGTGCACTGCTCTAATGTCTAAGTTTAATAGAACTGTAGTACCTGTATATTTTGTACTTGAAAAGATAAATGCAGTTCATAATATATTCACATATTTGTTTACATTAAAACTTATCTTTGTTTAGATACCAGTTAAATCAAATGACGACAATGACTCCCAAAAATCGAGCCAACGTAGTCAATCTGAAAGCGAGAACGCAGGCGATGCTTGCATCCCATTCCCTCGTACGTGCGGCGCTAAATGGTGCGGAGTCAGTACTCTGGTGGTATTTAACCGCCCGCCTAACGCTCGAAGACTGTCATTGAAACATGAAACTGGCACACCAAGATCTATGTCTTCGTTGTCTCTGACACCGGGGCTCTTCGGCACAAGCTATAGTTCGATTTCTCCTCATGCGACTACTACTCCGTCACCGACTAACGCATCGGGGTTCCCGCAGTTGCATCACCGGCATCCGTCAAACTCCATAACTACGTTCTACTTCCAGGACCGATGGGTGAGTACTACTTGTCACTTCAAATAATAAGATCTAGAATAGTCTGTACTTTGTAGAATTATTTGACAGCTACAAAGAATCACTTGCGAAGGATTCGAAATGTGTCTTGAGTGGTTGGAGTTCAATATATTATCATATAGTGCATTGAAACTGAGAATTACGGATCGGTTCATGAAGTAGTTAAAAGCAATAGAATTGATAACAAAAAGAATTCAGAAGACCGAAATCGTCAAAAAAACTGCGAGCAAGAGAAAAGGTTTTCAAATTTCAACTTAGCCATCTCGTATCTTTGCCGCTCGCGCCGCCATCTCAGAAAAAAAAAAACAATTTTTAGCTGTTTTTTTACGATATCTGTTTTCTGATTCATTCTATGATAAAAATACCTGTTACGAAATCCATAAAAATGCCTATTTTCAAAACTACCGTAAAACATTTCAGGCATAACTACCAAATTATTGTACAGTCATTTGCATAGTATAGGGTCATATATTCCCAGAAGGGTGAATATCAAAGACGAAATCATTACCTAGCACTGCAATCGTCACCCAGAGGTATAAGATGCTATCTCTATGCTCTGTAATTGTTGATGAAACACCGATTTCGTTTTTTAAACTTTCGCGATTTGAACTCGTATTGTCAACATAATTAATCACGATCTACGTAGTAACGCAGCCGAAACGTCGTGGTAAATAAAATTAAATAATAATTTCGATCGTGATTAAGTTCTGAAAAAGGTGTGGGTGGTACCTACATCCCAGGCTGACTCTACAAAGAGCTATGCACTAAAGCAGTGGTCGGCAACGCGCGCGGCTTGGAGGGTGTTAAAAGAGATTCTGAAGATGGCTCACATATATCCTATAGGTTTTACAAATTGCAATTTATCTACTTTTTTACCATGTGGCCCATGGCTCCCGAAACGTTGCTGATCCCTGCACCAAAGGAAAATATAGATAAGTAAATTGTTTCTGCAGAAAACGCAAGGTCGGCGCGTAGGGAACATACGCAGTCGCGGCAGCATTTCAGGCTGCGTATCACCGCGCGTGGTGCTGTACGCCGCCACCAACCTCTTCCCTCTCAACCAGACCCTGGCCGAGAAATACGTCATCAACGCTGACAATCCTGTGGGTGCGTAAAAGCTTCCACACTTATGTTTAATTTTGTAGCTTTTCCTAATCATTGTGTCACTTTTACTTTTCAAGTTACTCACATTAAAAATGTTGCAATGATTGTAAATTTTACCCAAACTAAAATTCTTCGTTAACATAGACTTGCATTAGTGCTCATTATTATTTTTTATAGCCTTGTTAATGTTTCGTGATTGATAAAATTTGTAGTTGAATTGATAGTGTTACGTATTACTACCAGCGATCCGCGGTTTCAGCCACGTAGTTCCCGTTTGTTTTATTTTCCCGCGATAAAAAGTAACCTATATGCTAGTACAGTCCTTAAAAAAACTAATTAGTCCGTCAGTTAGATTGCAAAAAAATATTCTACACGTATGTTTTCTTTTGTTTCACAAACAAAAAAAATTGGTTGCCTGTAAAGTCGGTATACGGGCGAAAGTTTTACGTGACAACGACTTTGAGTGGTAAAATAATTTTAATGTGAATATTCATTCGTAGTCTGTCACATTATCACTACACAATCGTTTTACAATTAACTGGCAACGTGTAAACTTGTATGCAGGCGCCTAAGCGAATCGGCGACTCGGGCATGGTTAGCCCGCCTAAGAGCGAGAGAGACAGACATAAAAAGTGAAAGGCACGCGTCCCTCTCACTCGCTCTCATTGTGAGCGCATAACGTGAGCGGAGCGTAACGCAGTTTCTTGAAGTGTCACCCGGCAAACCAATTTATAAGACGTTGTCACGTCAAAATGACGAAGACACAGTGCTTAGAAGTTTCGCGTGACGTCACTTGCGGGTACGATTTTAAATCACAAGTGACGTCACGAGTCACGACCCCCCCACTCTGGAAGTTTGATGATCTATATCTTTGTCGATTTCATAATAATTTGACAAACTAAAAAGTAAGAGTCCCATATTTTTTCATTTATTTATTTCAATTTAAACATAACTTACAGCCAAAAAAATAACCAACACATTATATTATGCTTGTGCTATGCATGCATTATATCCATGAGTCTAGCTGACGGACTAATTAGAATGGTTTATTTTTGACCCAGTCCGTTACCCTATTTCAACACAAACGATTAATGTAAACAGATATGTGCGAGCGCAACGCCAAGACCGCGATGTCCGAGGGAGAGCGCGAGCTGGCGCACTCGTGGAGCCTGGCGGCGTTGGCGGCGCGCGCGCTGCGGGCGCGCCTGACGGAGCACCTCACCTCCAGCGAGGAGAGCATGGGCTGGGCCGGGCACCCGCTGTGCTGCAACCTGCTGCACTCGCTGTGAGTCCCACTCGTGGAGCCTTGCGACGCTGGCGGCGCGACTCCTGTGTTCAATCAAGTACCCCAAAGTTGAAAGCTTATCGGCTTCACTTTACTCACCTTATTTTCAGAAAGTTACAAACTACTTTAGTATGAAGGTCAAACGATGAGTCACACGGAACACATAGTCGCACGATGGCGCCCGGGCGTTGCTTTTAGACCTTATTTTCAGATGTTTACAAACTGTTTTAGTATGAACGTCAACAGTATAAATCACACGGAACAGCGAGGCACCCGGGCGCCGCTTGGTGCGGTCCCTGGAGACCGATTGGTGTTTTACGGGTTTATTAAAAGGATAGCTATAACGAGTATCTAAAGCTGCACTAGTAGGATCATATTGGATTTGACTGGGCAGGGAGAGAAATACGAGTAGTGAAGGTGAGTGTTGACGTACGTCACAAAGAGGCCCCTTAAACCTACGCCCGAGTCACAAGTCTTGGGGTCTACTCGGGATTTCTCTCTCTGCCACACGATAGACCCGGCACCCGGACGGTGAATCCATGGAATGCTAAGAAGTTCGTCTCAAACTAGAATGTAATTAATACACTAAAAAACTGATGGACTTAGGGTAAAAGCCGTATAGTTGTCCTACTTTTCAATAAAGCTGTATTATTAAAAAAAATGTACTTATTCAGAATAATTTGACGTGTATATCGAACATAGGTCTTTGATCTTTCATAGTAGCCCATTTTTGTAAACATAATTAATGTTTGTTTCAAGTAATTCCAGTTTTATTCGACCTCTCAAAGAAGGGATAGTTGCCTACAATAGCGGATAGTAGCCTAACGTTAAAAATGCTTCGAGGGATACTTGCCTCTCTGTATTTTTTCAGATAAGTTTCAAGTAATTTCAAGTAATCAGTTTTTATTATTTACTGAGATCCTTTATTAAGTACTAATCGTAATATTAATATTTATTTAATTCTAATCACAATATTAATCAACATTATAAAACAGTACTAGGTTTTAACTTTGTAAACTATTAAAGTATCCATATCAAAAAGGATAGTTGCCCTTTTTACTCTTGTTGATAGTTGCTCTAGGAACAACCCTGGCTTTTGGTAATAATTAATGCTAATGCCAAAGTTGATTGCCATATTTTTCTATCTTTAAGATAAAAAATAATCTTTTATTATTAACTTACCCAAGTTAAAGTTTGGGGTTTATGTTTGGGTAGGTTTTAACTTTGTAAATTTTAATAGTTTACAAAGTTAAAACCTACCCAAACTAGGTAAATAAACAGTACTAGGTTTTAACTTTGTAAACTATTAAAATTTACAAAGTTAAAACCTACCCAAACATAAACCCCAAACTTTAACTTGGGTAAGTTAATAATAAAAGATTATTTTTTATCTTAAAGCATAGAATAGATAATACAGATAGAACGGACACTCCCCACCCCCCGCCAGTTTCAAGCTTCCTACCCCGCAAGAACGCGAGAAGCACTCAGCGACACGACATAGATGACACGCACACATGCGTAAATGCGTTCGAACGACATATGCGAGATGTGTGAGTGTAGGTATGTCAACTGCACCGTCTGTATAGATTTTAGGCCGAGTGTCCGGGGTGTGCTTAAAGATAGAAAAATATGGCAATCAACTTTGGCATTAGCATTAATTATTACCAAAAGCCAAGGTTGTTCCTAGAGCAACTATCAACAAGAGTAAAAAGGGCAACTATCCTTTTTGATATGGATACTTGCTCTTTTTATTTCCGGTTTTAAAAATCTTTCACTAATAATAATAAATATGTTACATTATTAGTGCATAACATTGGCTCTATTGTTAATCAAATTAAGAGTCTCTACAAAAATTCATAATGTAATGTAATAATGTAAAAAGTGTGTAAATGTCACGACACATTATGGAATGTGTCGTGACACTATACCTACTTACATGTACCAATTATGTTGTGTCACAATAACTTTTTTTTAAACACTAAAAGAGCCACCAGACAAAAGGAAGTTTAATTGTTCAGTTCTGGTCACATAAATTAGTCGATGGACATTTTGATTTGATCTTGACAATTAGATATTCACTAAACTCTGTGTAAGGAGTATATAAAATATATGTTTTCATTTCCTCTGCAGGATATCTCACTACGCGAAAGCGTCGAACGTACAAATGGCGGCAATGCTCGCTTGTGCGTTTTCTGTATTCAATGACATGGATGGTTCGAGCTCACAGTCTTCCATCAGCAACTCAAGCAATGTAAGTTATTGAGTAATCTATATATATATAAAAGCGGAAGGTCACATCACCGAATCTCAGAAACTACAAATGCTAGGAGTCAAATTTTGCATGAAGGTGCGTTTTAGCACGTAGGCGCTCGCTAAGACGGGGTTTTGCGAAATTCAACCGCTAACAGGGGGAAACAAGGGATGGACGTCATTTTCAAAGTTAAAAGCATGAAATCCACTGGACCAATTTAAATGAAATTTGGTGCACAGATAGACTAAAATCAGAAAAGGACAAACGCGTATTTTAATCACAGAAAAAAAGTTGAAGAGAAAAAGTTGAAATTTTTGCAACTAGACACTTGGAATTCATACTATAAATGTTAAAGTAACCCTGTCTGATATGTTTTACCGCCTAAACCACTGAACCGATTTTGATAAATTGTATAAAAATGTTTAATATATTAGCTGTTTGTTTGTAAACATACATTTGTATGTGTGTTAAAATACTGGTTAAGTCGCGGGTAAAAGCTAGTGGCTTTATAAATTCAATTCATACAACTTCATAAGGCCCTGCATCTAACAGCCAGTTCTAAATATTTTTCCATATAACATGAGGAGTTTTCAGGGTAGTTCTCAATTTCGGCTGTTGGCGGTGGCCAATGTTTCATTATGCAAAAAAATCTCTAAAAATTAAACAATGGCGCCACCTTTTACCAAATTCAGAACTAGCTTTGACAGGACTAAAAGCATCTTGAAAACACATTTTATAAAGTAAAATATTTTGAACTGGGTCTCAGACCAAGGGCCAAAAGTAATAGTGGACAGTGCTACATTAATTTAACATGAGCTGTGTTGTAACTGATACTGTTGAACTGATTGGCTTTCTCCCAACACAAAGTACACTATTCATACATTTATTTTAAAATGAAAAAAATTTAGACATAAATAAAACTTTTCATTCTATCATTGTTTTTAGAGCAATGGAATATCTCCTTACAACACAATCCACCAATATAGCGACCTGGCAGATGGCTGGACGCCCATCGACTTCCGAAGCAACTCCTGTTCGGAAGCGGAGAACTTCTACACCGACTCATTCGTATCCAAGTCAGATAGAAACTCATCGTGTGTTTTGGACGAGGCGACGGTGCATCTCTACCACTGCTTCAAGAGGGTCTATGCAGATATCCTGCATCGGTGGCAGCTCATCTATAAAAAGACTGAGGTGAGAATTTACCAACAATATTCTTTAACAAACAATAAACTTCGTTTAAATATAGAATAGAAACAAAAGACGTTTGGTGGACTCAGAAATAAACAAAGTGAATAGATGAAGTCAGATAAATAATCTTTGTCTTTAAATGTAAGTCTTAATTAAAACTTAAAAGTCATAAAAGCGCTTAGTAGGTAGGGTGTGATAAAATAGGATACACATAGGTACCAGGGTGGGCATGATTAAGACAAGTTGTTTTAAAACACATGTTTAAAACAGTGTTTAAAACAGTTTGAATTTAAACAGCGTTTTTAATCACATGTTTAAAAACAAAGATTAAAACAAGTATTAAACAGTGTTTAAAACATAAAGAAAAAAACAATGTTTAAAACTACTTTTTGAATGAAAATAAATTAATATTTAGGGCGCGAAATAGATTGACATAAAACCAGTTGAGGCTATGCTATTTATTTAATTTTTTTGTACCTACTCACAAAAGGAATTATGAGTTTTTGAAAAGAAACATTACAGAGAAAGACACTTCAATGTATACCTCTAGAATTAATAAGTAATTCCCCGTTGGTCCTGCTAGGAAAGTCCCTAATGTCGACCGTCGAAAGAAAGTAATTCAATGGACTAGTAAGGGTATTTCCCGTATTAAAATAGAAATATTGGAGTTTCCCCATCGAACTCTTAAAAACGGTACTTATAACAATGGGTTTCCCCTGTTAAAAATGAACATTAGTTAGTTAGAAGACACAAGTGAATCTAAACCGTTTAGTACAGATTAGATATAGATATGCTCGCAACTCGCAACATAAACAACTGTGTAATCAATAACCATTTTCCAAATTTGAAAGTACCTAGCCTATAAACCTATAAATGAATAAATATGATGTCTATTTGAAATGAAATGAATGCACAAAACTAAAATAAACTAAAAAAAACAAAAAAAACACTTGTTTAAAACATTTTGAACTGTTTGTTTTATAAAATTAAAAAAAAACTGTTTTTTTTCCAACCCTGATAGGTACACATCCGAATTTATTTGTGTAGGTGCGCGGCTGTGTATTTCTGTTGTTTATTGTTGTGACAGAATCATTTACTTTTTACTTATTCACACAATCTATCCCCCCTATTTTGGGGACCCTCTACTACATCTATCTATGTATGTATTGTATGTGTTGCATATAATTAACAAAACGTGCGAGTCTTGCAGTAGTCGCATATTATATCCTCCGGTTGTGTTATCAAATGTTTTTTAGAATTTCGTCCCTGTGGAAGCAATTTCAGAAAACTGAGTTTTATAAAGTAAATTGTTGAATGTATTAGGTGACGAAGTTGATAGCGGGCCGCGCGGGGTGGTGCGAGTCGGGCGCGGCGCGGCGCGGGCCGCAGATCGCGGCGGAGTGCGTGTGGTGCGGTGCGGCGGCGCGCGGCGCGCGCTGTCCCGCGTGCCGCCGCCTGGCGCTGCGCTGCGCCATCTGCGGCGTGGCCGTGCGCGGGCTCGCCTGCGCCTGCGCGCACTGCGGCCACGCCGGACACGCCACGCACATGCTCACCTGGTAACTATACTACGGAGCTGGTAGCGGGGGGCGCGGGGTGGAGCGAGGCGGGCTCCTAGCAAGGACGAAAAGCAGCGTCTCTTCACAATTCATTTTTATTGAACTACTTTCTACTTTGAACTGATTTTTCCTGATGAAAATAATCGGGAGTGAATCGGAGTAAATCATAACTTGTGAAGTTTCCTGGACAAAACACCAGACTTTACCATTGTCTAATGATACTATCAAGATCAAAAAAAGTAAAATTTTAATTTTAATTTTTGTACCAAGTTCTTTATTTAGAGCATTTATAAAAATTTGGGCCTAAAATGTCATTTTTATTTTCTCTCACAGGTTCAGCCAGAAAGACACCTGTCCGACTGGATGCGGCTGCAAATGCTTGATTGATGGCAACGCGCTGTGGAAGGGTATCAAGTACGCGTAACGGTTAAGGTAATTCAGCCCTTACTCTTCTTTGAATAAGATCTCATTTGCACTAAGATCGTGCGTGCTCATAGTTGCTGTCGCACATTTTTTAAAGTCATGGAATAATTTTATGAATTTCGAACAATAACCGCGGTAATAATGTTACAAATAAATCTATAAGCTATAAAAAAATATTTATGGATCTTCATAGGCAATAAGATTTGTAAATAAGATGTTTACAATGTTTACAGCGAGCAAATATACAAAATTTCCATGATTTTTACAAAATAACTTAAAAACAGCAGAAATTTTGGCAAACAAGGCAATGACTATGAAGCCATTCGACCCTAAATACCTTAAGAAATAGTTGAAAAGAAGGTGTGATTATCTTAGTACATTTTATAGGTATAATATCTCTCTCTTTAAATAAAAATTGACAAATGATACCAAATATCACTTAAAATGTAACCTGTACTGATATGCGGATACAAATTTAATCTTGTAATATACCAGGGTTTTATTTACAAAGCCGAAAGGAATGTGTTGTACTAATCATCACAAATAACTTGAAATCTTGAAGAATAAATCACAAATTTTTAATTTATTAATAGAATACTCACGTGTAACTTAAGCCGCGTTTTACGGCCATTTTTAAGAGGTTGTATCCTGGATACGCGGATAATCGTGTCTCGTTCGCACTTACCAACCTTACGAAAGTTATCCGTTAATTAATGAAAAGTGTCCAACAACTACATTTGACAGACACGTTTCAGAATGTATAACATAGCTGACTCGGTTGTGTCACGTATAGAATAGCAGATTTTGTTTTCCTTTGTAATGATAAATACAATGCATCGCTTTTGGTTTAGTACTAAGTCACGGCATAGTCTTGTAGTATAGATTTTACCTATCATAATCTGTGTATTTGAAAATCTTTAGCTTTTTTCCGTGACATGTGTTTTGTGATATTTTTATATTAATAATAATAATTAATGATGATTGTAAGGAAATATATTAGGTGCATTTAAGTTGTTGCTACATTTATACATCTATTTATATAAGTAATTAATTTATGTAATCGTAAAAGACTGCCATTTTCTGTAATGTATAGTGAAATAAATAGGTACACAACTTTTTTTAAGAATTTTATTTAACAAACTTCTTACAATCTTTAGAACAGAAAGGTGCTGATAATATTCAAGATTTGGTGAACTTTATTATGTAGGTTTATTAGGTATTAGAAATAAAGAGCCAATTTTGAAGATACCAATAACACTGAACTGGGTTTTATATTTTCCATAATAATATATTATACTATACACCTATACAGGTACTTATTTTGGTATATTCATAACTAGCAATCGTGTAGGTAGTTATATCTAAGCTTTACCTCAGTCTCAACGAAGCAAAAAAAAAGCTTTTGTACAATTTTCCCTAAGTAGGGTCACACAGAACAGGTTTGCTTATTCGATAGTTTTAATTAGTTTACCGTTTCCGTGAAACCCTGTTTAAATGTAAAACGCTAAAACGTAACATTTATAAAACTAATTGGTCATTGATAAACATAATATTTTGTTTCTCTGTGTTGTCCATAACATAATTAATGAAATAGCAATGAGGAACAAACCAAACCTATCACAATTTGGAACTAAAGTAACAAATTTCACGTAATAAGTACTCGCCATCATTGTTTTGCAGAGGGACATGGATGTTGCCTACTCGCTGCAAGATTTCCGTAAAATTGTGAAGATACATTTTTTTTCATTAAAATAATATGAAGGAACGATCAGAGAAAGACATACGCCTGATGATGAGCAATACAATACGCCTGTCTATAACTACTACAGCACAGTACTACGCAGCTACATGAAGAATCATAATTTCTGCCCTACACTCTTCACCCTAAGATATGGGGTAACCTATTATTGTTTGCTCTGTAATTTGTCTGCAAATATTGCCCTTCAAACCATAACACAGTAATGTTTACACATCACTGCTTAGCAGTATTATAGCAGGCAAAGTGGTACGTCCTCAGGCGTACTCTGCAACGAGTCCTACGGCTACATCTACTTTAGATAGTTAATTAGAATATTATTAATTACATTGATTTAATTTAGATGCTACATATCGTGAAGTAAAATTACGTAGCGTCTAAATTATTAAGACCAACATTAAAAAAGAAAACTAGTCTAATATTTAATGTATCTTTATATCAGGACCTCAGAAATACAAGGGATGATAGTAAATAAATAAATAAATATTGGTAGACAATTCACACACAGCACCATCTGACCCCAAACTAAGCAAAGCTTGTATGATGGCGGCCAGATAGCTGATATAATACTTATATTATAGTTTTAAATACATACTTATTATACATAGAAACACCCAGACACAGTGCAAACATTTGAATTCATCACACAAATATTTGCACTGGGTGGGAATCGAACCCACGACCCTCGGCTTCGCAAGCAGAGCTACCACCAACTAAGCCACGAGGCCAGTCTTTGCACAAAAATGCAAAATCTAATCAAATTATGCCAAGATACAGAACGATTGTTTACGAAAGAACTTTCTGAGCTGTCCGTAAATGGCTGCGCAGTGGACGATCTTTCTAATAAAGTACCGACTGTAGCTCCCATCATCCATGTACTTAGTGCATCAATGTTGGCTAGTAGCAAAATACATATTATTACAAAACGATAACATAAAATAATATCAAGATCTATTGCCGTTATCACGAAATAAGTAATTATCTACAATCTCTACATAATAAAATATGATTTGAGTACAACAAAAATATTGTTAAAAACAAATACTAATAATAATAGAACAACATTCTTATCCTCAATGTATAAAGAGATTCAACGCAGTCCATATATGTACATTTCTTATAGCAATAAAAATTTGTAACTACCTACAAAGAGAAATCACTTACAATTACTTCAATACAAAAACGGGATAAAATTAGGCACTGATTGATTAAGCGAACTACCATCTATGAAGGATATCTAATTTGTTAAAAACCTACTTTTAAAAATAATAATATTGCAAGTACTCGCTAAGAGATCCTGCCATCCTTCGCATTCGATACTGCATCTCTGGCCGATTGGCCATGATGGCTTAGTTTTACATATGCTAACAATATGTAATATGTTCTTTTATAAGCGTTAGCATTTCTTAAAACGTTCGGAAGCATCCGTAATTTGGCTATAGCGCTGAACCATCAAATTGTTGCGTTCTTCGATAACATTCAGTTTATCTTAACGCAAAGTATATTGGTGCCAGATGGTACTTTACGACTTTGAAACTGTTGTATATTTCACTTTGACTATATCCACGCAAAACAAGTAAGTAATGTATTTTCGTAGAGGTTTGGGCAAAATTAATGCTGTGTCTAGCGTAGATTAGAGCGCCTGATAGCGTCTATTAATACATTTAGCTTTCGTTCGAAAAGTATATATGTAGATTAGATATCTGTGTAGTTACTCCTATTAAGTCGTTTGATTAGGACATTTTCTACATTGATGGATATTTACTACATTGAGATGCGATTTCGAATAACTAGGTTTTTTATCGTTTTTTGTGACTAGTCCTTAACGTAAAAGAACACTCGTGATTGTCCTTAAATAAACTAAAATAGAGCTAAGTACTAATAAAATTTGTAACAAAATCGGATCCAAACAAGTTTGGCTATATCAGACTATGCTGCTAATGCTACCTTACACTACTGCACCGAGACAAACGCATGCACGACGCAACCGGTTCTCAGAGTCGAGTCGTTCTATTGTAGCAGCTAAAACAATAAACGTTTGTTAGTAAAACATCGAGCTAATGGGAATAACTACTTATAAATACGACAGGGCGTAAAGTTTCCAAGCTGCGAATATTACATCTGGAGCTTGCATTTCAAATGCTGCGCTAAAAACTTTACAATCTCGATTTTGACGGGTTTCTCCATAACATCTGCCAATTATCTGTTATTTGTTCTTTCAAAATCATGTTGAATGGGTTATTTTAAGGGAAATGCAAAATATAACCCCTTTCAGTTTTCAAAAGAAGGCTTGGAAGCGGATAGAAATAAGATACAATATAAATTTTACTCATGCTAAATATTACTCGTACAAAAAAGTTTTTCTTTTCACTGGAAACATTAATACGCCTGTCGCGTCTTATTGAAACTCTGGTGTAAGTGCATCGTAGGAACAAAAGTGCAGACACGACGGTGAATAATTATTGTTCTATTAACTGCCAATTAAAAAACTGTCTAAAAATAACATAAAGTACAAAAATTCGTTGTTTTAATCAGCCCTATTGTAACACTCTAATCCAAATTTAATCTATGTTATAGTCGATTTTACTTATAAACTAACAATTACTGGATAATATTTTATTACTCCCAGTTTTTGGCGCATTTCAGAGAGAGTTCACTTCACTAACAAAATCGCTTCAAAAATAAGCAGGCGTTGTATGATTTGTTGCGAAGAAAATTGTTGACTCGAACTCTACCATTGCTTTGACATTTGCCATTGTACTAGTTTTATGAAGTGTAATCGAAGAGAGCAATAACAATGTCGTGATTTCTTTAGGCGATAGATCGGTATAGCATATGATTAGTCGACCCTCGTCTGCCTGATATAGGGCGTGAGTATGATGAGAGTGAGTCGGTTGGCGGCGTACCTTTCTAGCAGCCTGCGCTTGAGCTCCGGCGGGTAGGTGACGTAGATGTAGTGGTCGTCATGGTCAGGGTCGTCTAGCAACGCCTCGTCGCCGGCGAGGCGGTCGCCACGCGTCGGCGACGAGTGCGTGGTCATCGAGACGGACGCGCTGCCAGCCACGCTCCCTTCTTCCGAACTGGGGACGGAGTTCGGCGTATTCGATTCAACAAATCTTAAAATTTCGCCTCGCCATCATGGCATGGCCATCTAGAAATGCGTCAGCATTTCCCATTGGCTCACGCATTTCTAGATGGCCATGCCATGATGGCGAGGCCACGCCCTTTCAGCATTTCCCATTGGCTGACGCATTTCTAGATGCCTAATCGCCAAGGTCTCGAGTTTACCCGAAGATTTCTTATCATACCCGAGCGTGACGGTAGAATTCAATTTACACCCCACGAAAAATTTGTCTAGGCGCGCCTAAAGAAGTTTTCACTTCAAAAGTATAAAGGTAAGTTTACTAAATGTTTCCAGAGAAATTACAGGGCTTAGAGATATACCTATAATATCTTAAATCTCTGGGTGACGAGCGCAGTGCAGTGCTAGGTAATGATTTGGACTCTTCGTGTTCCAATAGGTGCATGTCACTGAGCTGTTATGATGCAGCCATGTTGCTTGTCATCAGGCACATGTCCTGCTCGTCTCGTTACTCTGTATATTATTTAAAAAAACTGCTTACTCTTTCTGATAATGGGTCAGCTTAGTGGACTTAATTTACCAAAACCAAGCGCCTTAATTAAGAAGCAAATACCGGAGCCGGACACTAAGACGTTAATAGGTTCGTATAATTAAAGAACTTACTCGAAAACAATCCAGATGATATAGTAGCACATACAGAGCGCGAGTGCCAGGCCGGTGGCGAGGGCTAGGAGTAGCGGCCAGGGGAAGGCGCGCGCGGAGGGCGCCGTGTCCTCCCAGTACCGATCGCAGCTCAGATACCAGCAGACGGCGCGCTGCATCTCATCTGGACACAATGCGGTATTTGACAAAATTTTCAAAACCGTTAAAATGATTTTTTGATTACACAATATACAAACTACATGAATATATCCAAGATTCACTGTTTTACCATGAACAATAAGTGTATAAAGTTGAAAATACCCGCCAAAAACGCTGTTTCTGGTCATGTGACGTCACACGCTAGTCAAACAAATCACTGTTCATAAAGAAATCGTTTACTATAGATGGAATATTTACTGCCGTGTGACGTCACCAGCGTTGCTATCCTTACGTCGAAGAAAAAAATTCAGTATTTTTTAAATTTTCATTGGCGTATTATACAAAAAATACACACTATATATTCCAAAATAGAGTGAAATATGTTTATTTAAAGTGTTATCTGATAGGATAATCAAAACGTATGCTATATTTTCAACATGGTCAAATACCGTATTCCATCGTTTTTCATGTACCTTTACATAAGCAGCCCTCCTCCTTTTAGGAACATGTCGGTTTCCTGACGATGTTTTCGTTCGTCGTTTTTAAAAACTAACTTAAGTTAGCGGCATTAAGCACGTGACTTTGAAAAGACTAGACTAAACCGGCCGTAACATGTACTTTCTTTCACTCAGTCTATATATACTTTTTTGGTAGATCTCAACTACGGTATCCATAAATAAAATAATACCATGAAAAGGCCCACTTTACGTTCACACTGCTGGGATTGGGGGCCTTCTCTCATAGAAAGAGAGTATCCGCCATTCTATTCAGCCACATAACTTAAATAACTTTTGTTTGGCTTTTATTCTTGCCCTGCCTCTATAGCCTTACTAAATCGGCTTTAGCTTTGCTATTGCTGTCTCTATAATTAAGCGAAAAGATAAAAGAGAGAGCAAAATCAAAGCTATGACCATATTGGTTGCTGGTAGACCCTGAATTACCGATAACTCATTCTATCAATACATCAATTTATGGAGGTTGTGATCCAGGGTCTACTGGCGTTATGTTCATACTTATGCTTATAACCTCGCACATCGGCGCTCTTCCATGTAATCGTTGCGTTAGGAATTTACAAGCAGGATTTATCAATATATGGTGCTGATCAAATATTGTATGAAGTTAAAAGTACACGAACCTTCAAGCTCGGTGAACTGGTGCTGTGTTAGATGCAGTAAAAGCGTGGCTATGCACGAGTGGACTATTTTTTCACACCGCACCTGAAACGAATTAGATTTAGATCAGATACTCTCCAATAAATGTAATTTAAAAATTTCAGGCTAGAGTAGAAGACGCAGATTTGATTTGATTGAGATTTGTAGGTTTATAATGGTAGTACTCTTTGCAGAGTCCGCCTGGAGAAGTACCACATTCTTTGCCAATTATTTATTCTACTCAAGGGAGTGGTGTGCAAACATCACTGTGTTCCGGTTTCTAGGTAAATGTTTCCAGAGAAATCATCTTATAACTCTGGGTAACGCGCACAGCTAGGCATTGAATTGGGCTCTGCATGTTCGAATAGCGGCGTCACACTGTTCCGTTATGTGTGTGTGCCGTGTTGTTCGTCCCGTCACTATAAATGCATAAAAATCCAGTGTCATGATGTTTGTTCCTAGTGAACTCTTCACCAAGTCGATCGACATCAATGAAAGCTGACATATATTATATTTGATTCAACTTGAAACATGATGGTTTTCAGCCTAATTTATAGTCGCAATTTTTTTATTGCTATTTTTTTTAATTAGATGACATTACCCAAGCTAGGCCGGGTCGGGCCGCTAGTGTACTATAAAAAGAGCCTTAACCCGTCAAGCGGCAGAGAACCCATATGGGCTCAGCGACGTCATGTAAAAAAAATCGATATCGAAAAAAATCTTGAGGGTAGACCCTCAAGAATTTTTAGGTTAGTTTTGACAAAACAAATCATAAGTGAAGCTATATCATCTAAACATTTTTGCGGCAGCAGTATAAAAAAACTAGGAACTAGTGAAATCAATTAATAGAATTAGTCTTAAAATGAGTCGCAACTGACGGATTAAAGGGAATATGTAAACCTTTAGGGTTTGCAGTCGCGTAGGGTCGCAAGCTGCTCTCTCGGCCTGCAAGTCGGCCAGCCTCTTCTGCCGGCTGTCGGGCGGCAGCGAAGACTCCACGGTGTCTGCGTCACACAACTCCACCGTTTGATTTGTGTCACTGTCCGCGTCTTCCGTCCTTTTCTCTTCCGGAGTTTCTAAATAATAAGTACACTTTGAAATACCCATTTTGGTATTAGTCACTTGTAAAGGTTGTTTTAATGTTATTCAGATATTATTTTCAAAATCAGCATTTTGTCATAATGAGTACACAAATTTTGTTTCATCATTGTCTTATTTATACATTTTTGCAATTAAGTATATACCTACATGCATGCATACCTACCAAGTGCCTACACGTGGTAGGTAAGAGAATAATGGGTAGTACCTAAGGTATTTTTCACCCTCTTCATTTCTCAATCGCGATTTTATTTGTTTTTGTAAGTACATCTTATTAATTTAACCGTCGCGTCGTTCATTTACGTGAAGACATTTAAATTAAGTATTGCTTAATTTTGACATCTCATTTGGATTATAATTTATATGAAAGTACACCATCCATGACACTATTCGCTGATGATAGCACTATTACAATAGCTTGTAAAACTCATGACACATACGAAGACGACATCAATAAATCCTTGACATCAACTATTTTATATCTTGACAATAATAATCTAAATAGAATAAATCTGACGAAAACAAATATAATGCATTTTAGACAAATGGGACCAAATACAACTAATATTAACGTTAAATATGAAAATATAAATATAAAAGAAGTGGAAGTTGCCAAATTCCTTGGAATAACAATAGATAGAAAACTAAATTGGAAACCGCACGTTGACAACCTTGCAAAAAGAATAAGTAGCCAAGCATATGCTCTAAGACGTCTGACTCCTATTTTAAATACGGACTCCTTACTTGCAGCTTACTACGGGCTTGTAGAGTCCATCTTGAGATATGGTATTATCTTTTGGGGAAACTCGACAAATAAAATCATTCTCTTTAGAAGACAAAAGAGCTGTATTCGGGCTATGTTTGGACTAAAAAGAAAGGACAGTTGTAAGCCGTACTTTTCTATGCATAAAATTCTTACACTTCCGTGCCTATACATTTTAGAAACTGCGATATTTGTAAAGGCAAACAGAGAGCGATTTCCCAGCCTATCTGACTCTATTGTAAGAAATCGTCGCGACCAAGATAAGAGGAGTCTATATCAAGGCAAGACAACTCTAATGCTAAATAATATTATATGTATGGGACCCATTGTGTACAATAAGATACCAAAGCCAATAAGGGAACTAAATACCAACCAATTCAGAAATAAACTTAAAGCCTTGTTATTGGAAAAATGTTATTACACAATTGATGATTTTTTAAAGGATAAATTCTAGACATTTTAATTGATTTCTTAATTTTGATTATTAGACTATGACATTTTATTAATGATTATTATTATAAGCGTCTTTTTGTTATATTGAGTACTATTTTGATGTTGCTGTGACTTGTATCTGTCTTTTAATTTTGTTAAATAACACTAAATGTAAGTAATTTTTGTATGAGCAGACTGCCTACCTACCTGACATTTGTACGCCTAACCGGCACAACATGACATGGCAACACGATTTACTATAACACCTACATGTGCACATCTTTTTGTACAAGACTCACTCATGTTGTACGCAAATAAATAAATATATCTTTATCTTTACACAGTTTGCGGGTAATATAAAAATTCCAATTACAATCTTGGTGTCTTCAAATCATGTGTAAGCTTAATACTTAAAAAAAATCCTCCAAAAAGTACATGAACGCGGCTAAAAAAGGTTTTACTTCAAAAATCTATGGAACACACCACGTTACTTCAAACCTATACTTAATAGTTAAAAAAATACTCTAGCTAAAAGTGCATGAACGCGGCTAGCGCGAAAGTAACCCAGTCTGTATGTCTGTTACGCTTGAACGTCTAAAACACTGAACCGATTTTGATGAAATTGTATGGCTGTTTTTAGTAAACGTACATTTATTGGGTATCTACAAATACTGCCTCAGTTACCTTAATATTTATTTCGCGCGGACGAAGCCACGGGTAAAAGCCATAGTATGAAGACATAGTAAAAATCTGCCAAAAAGTGCATGAACGCCGCATACGATGGTTTTACTTCAAAAATGTATGTTACAAGACCACGATACTTCAAACCTATAAATCGTTTAAAAAAACTGCCAAAAAGTGCATGATCGCGGCTAAAGACGGTTTTACTTCAAAAATGTAGTGGTAGCTACTGACCACGTTCGCGGTCCTCGACCTCGAGCTCAGTCTTGGGACAGTCTGGCTCCGCGAGCGGCGGCGCGCGCGCGCGGTGGCGGCGCCGCGCCGGCACGCGCGCCACGCTGCGCGGCGCCGGCGGGGCCAGCGCCTTCTTCACCGACTCCAGGTCCTGCCACACCTGGGATCAGATACTTTATCGCAAACACATAAACAAAAAATTGAAAAAGGAATTCGACAAGTTCGAGTAAATAATAATAAATAAATAAATAATTTGTTTCTGAACCAGCCCAAACAAATACAAATTAAAATACCGTAATCATAATCTTAACTACAACAATACTCTAATCAAACATATCAACAAGAACAAAATTAAATATTTTGATTTACCCCCGACTACCTCAGATTTGTAATCTGTACAACATTCTACTAGTTAAGCCCTTTCATTTGAAACCCATTTTGAGGGAGTAGTGAAACAAGAAATGTATTACGCCATTTTGTGGTGGCGGCCATCTTGGATTTGAAATTTGTCATAAAGCATAGTAATCTACTAGTCAAGCCCATTTGATACCCATAATGAAGTAGGTTGTGAAGAAATATTTTGTCCGCCATTTTGTGGAGGCGGCCATCATGAATCGATATTAACCAAACACGGGAATTAACCTTCAAATAAAAAAACCTCATCGAAATCGGTTCTTCATCATTTGTCCTCATTTATTCCACTTTATGTGGGGTCGTTACAACATCTCCGTTTCCTCCATTCTTCTCTATAAATAAGTCAAATATGAGTTTACTCCTTACTTATTTATGTCCTCTTTCACACAATCCATCCACACTTTTTTGGTCGCCCTCTACCACAGCATCCATCTACATTCATATTTAAAACTCTTTTGGTCGTGTGGTCTTCATCCCTACGCATATGCCCAAACCACGGTAACCTTGTGCTTTTCAACCTTTCTGTCACGGCTTCTAATTTCATACTTCCCCTAATATACTTCATCACCATCATCACCAGCCCACTAAATGTTCCCACTGCTGGGACTCGGGGCCTTCTCTCGCAAGGAGAGAGTTAATGCCAATCCACCACGCTGGCCCGCCCAGTGCGGGTTGGTGGATGATACATGACTTCGAAAGATTCTAGGTACATGTCGGTTTCTTCACGATGTTTTCCTTCACCGTTTTAAGTTAGCGGCATTACGCTCATGACTTCGCAATATAAGTACCTAATATACCTACTCATTTCTAATCCTATCGATTCGCCTCACACCACACATCCATCTCAGTAAAATACGACAGTTGCACATAAAAAAAAACATTTGGTACAGCTGGTAAATATTAGGAGAGCCAAAAAAACACATTCAAATTCCTTTATCGCAATCGCATCTGGTGATCTATCTTTTTAGGCTACCAGTTAGTCTTGACAGGCTGACAAACGGACAGCAAAGTGGTCGTATAAGGGTTCTGCTTTTCCTTTTGAGGTGCCCTATGATAATGTATTATGAAAAGAGTACATGTGACATCACCTCAATGTCTGTGCCGGGCCCACCGCCGCCGCTGAGGAGCCCGTGCGCCACCAGCACCGGGCACCGCATAATGTCGCAGTAGTCCGCCAAACACACTGCGTCTTCCGCCTGGGACACCAAATCATATCCTATCAGTATAGGGTATAATAGGCACACGTAGGTAGCTGATACTGCGGTCCCACTGACAGACTCAATGCCTTCTCTCACAAGTAGAGAATCAAAGCCATAAACATATCGTTTTTCTTGCAATTTTGGTATAAATATAAATTTGTCATAGTGTATAGTACTCTACTAGTCAAGCCCTTTCATTTGATACCGATATTGAAGTAGATTGTGATGAAATATTTGGTCCACCATTTGGTGGAGGCGGCCATCTTGAATCGATATTAGCCAAAAATAGCTCAAAACATCAACACAAAAATTAATCTTCAAATAAAAAAAAACGCATCGAAATCGGCCCATACGTTTGAGCTCTACGGTGCCATAGACACACAGACAGATACACGAAGAGACATACCTGTATGTGTGTCTGTCTGATAGACAGACAGACTTCGACGTCAAACTTTATAACACCTCTTTTCTTGGTCGGGGGTTAAAACCGCAGTAACTGTGCCATAAAGTGGTCAAGTAGGAGTTAAAATATTGCAAAAAATTGCGAAGTTTGAAAAAAACTATAAACTTTGAAAGACTTATTCTCAGAAACTATTGGGTATACTGAGACAATTCTAGTATCATATTGTAGCAAATTTAGTCTACTTTTTAAACGCCATATGAAAGTTTTTTCAAAAACTAGTCGTTTAGCGTTATAATCGCCAAAATTTGAAAAATATACGATCTTTTCGCGGTTCTTTCGATTTTTGACAAAGTTGCGTTCGCCGTTCGAGGTCACAAACTTGGATTAATCATTAGGCCAACATCATAAACAAGTCTGCAAAAAATCAGATCTACCGGATTTAACGCATACTACTCCATACTTTCAGGCGACAAAGTTACTGGACTAAGACTAAACTAACCTAAAACTTTTTCATCCTTAAATTTCTTAGGTCATCGGTTTAAAACATTGTTAAATTTGTTTCTAATACATCTGACGGAGGTAATTTTCACCTGAATCTTTTCGTCAGTGACGCAATTTTTCATTCACACATCCGCTGCTTCCGAAATATACATGGGAATAGGTACTAATAGAAAATTAATTATTAGCTTTGCGTTGTACAAGTTCTGTGAAAACTTTTAAACTGTGATTGTGACGAAAATCATCTATTTTGTTTCGTGTGTCTTATATTATTTATGACTCGGCTGTCAATATCTTCCTGGATTTTAATAAACCAGGAAGAACATTTTCCAGGTCATACGGATAAAAACGTAAAATATTTAATTTTGAACTAACTGATTCATATTGTAAAAGATTACGCTTTCTGTGGTAAAGATAGCTCTAGGAACGTATCTACAGTAATGCCCAGCTCAAGGAGGTATTTGATACCTCTGCATCAGTATAAAAGTACCTTATTAATCTGGTTCTTGTGTCGCTGGTCGAAGTGCGTGTCGAGGTGTCGCTCCTCGTAGAAGGACTTCCCGCAGAAGGCACAAGTCCACTGCGAAGACCGATGTTGAAGCTTGGCGGCATGCTGCGGTGCGAATATGTCGCGCGCTGGGTGGAAAGGACACTCCAGGGGGAGCTTCACCTGAAACGTGAGGAGTGAGAAGGCTGTACTGACATTGGGATGTTCGAAGCAGCTGCGTAGTGAGCGTTATTTTGAAGTGAAAACTTCTTTTGGCGCGCCACAGACAGATTTCTAGTGTCACGCTCGGGAATGATAAGATATCTTCGGGTAAACTCGGGACCATGGCCATGTCCATGTCCACGTCCTCCGGTTTCACCCGCGTAGTTTCCAAAGTAAGCTATCAAATTCTGAGTTATAAGGTTTGGCTTAGTTAGAAGTTATCGGCAGTTCTTTTTGCTGCCAATTTTTTTTATCAATAGCGTGAGTGAGGATTAAAAAATTATGCTATGGGTAGAAATGTACACCAAATGCTAAACTTCCACTCGGGGTGTGAGATTTCTGATGGAATGATTCATACCGTTTCACAAGCTTTGCTACGCATCCCCTGACCGTTCAGCTTCCTTACACATTTCTAATGTGCGCTGAAGCTTTACGAAAAATTTACGCAAAAAGGGGATTTTTACCCATTAGGGAGAGTAGGTTGTATTTTAGGAGAATTAATAGTACGATGCGAGTTATATGAAGTAGGTGAAAACTGCACTGATATCCCGTATAGGATATTTCTTACAACTAGCGTCTAGCGTCCCTGTATACATATACCTATTATTGTCATTTGCTTTCTGAGTATTTTGAAGCTTAGAGCAAGGGATAGGTAATTTGTCTGAGTTAAGAAGAGGCATTGAGATGATGAGATTATTATTATTTGTATAAATAGAAAATTTGGGTGTTTGTGTACATAGAAAAATACTAGTAGTAGGACTAACCGATGTGTCTTGGAAAAATTAAAGATTCGAGCAGATTTTTTTAAATTACGACATGTGATTACACATTGGGAAAGTGTAGATTACTTGGAAAATATGTACCAATTTGAAAGAAGACCCCTTCGCTCAGCAGATTGACAACCCCGAAAATTAAAGCTTGTTAGGTTTGCACTTCTCGCCAGATTTTAAAGGACGATGCGGCCCACGATATGATAGAGCGTGCTTCACTAGAAAAAACTGAAGAACTGTAAAAAACGAAGATTATATCCACCGGGAATAACCCACTAAGGCAACGCATTCCATAGCCGTTCTTTTTAGACGTTAGACGTTCTTATGACAAAAGTGGAGTCAAACCCCGTTCAAACTTTTGGAACCTCCCCTAACTTGTAACTACTAAAGGACCTAACGAAAATAATATGCTACCGGTGAAAATTCTAAAGATCTCAACCAAACCTTCATAAACCAGATAAAATCTTTTGTTTTACGAACATAAAAACTGCAACAAACATCGCAATACAAGTACATGTTTAAGTTGCCAAAGTTTAATAGTTACGCTTACCTGAAACCTTTCTAGAACTGGGAGCCATTTGTTTTGAATAACTTTTCTTACAATTTTGGAGTTGTCACGAGAACAAGTGATCTTGAATACTGACGGCCCCGGCCACGGGATCAGTGTGAGGAACAGAAGGGCCAGGACCTGAAACATTTAATTTGATGCATAAATACATTTCTGTAATATTAAACTTACGGCTCTACGAAAAAAAAAATCTATTACTTTTAATAAGATATTTTTGGCAGAATATAAATTATCGCATACGTATCTAAATAGTAAAACTAAATCATCAGTGTTTTGTCCCAATATGTTTACATATAATGTAGCTTCATATTTAGAAAATTAGTTTTGTACTCATGTGATCCCCTGTATGAATTCCACCAGTTGAACTAATCGTGAATCCACTAATAACTTATTTCAACTTAGCTTATAGTTTAACAGTAAAACGATTAACAATTTAATTATATGTTTCTACTTGTAGTATTATTCTTACATACTTAAGTAGGATTATAGGAAGCTCTAAAACAAAATCATCGCTACACATTATGATATGAAAAACCGCGAATTATGACGAACCATTATAAATGTAGCTAGTTCAAAAATTGTAGCTAGGATACATTTCCCTTGTTTTGTAACAATTACAACCATAAGGTTCTGCCGGAATAGGTATTCAGACAGGAACTGAAAAAATGACATCATTTGAGGCAGGCATTCATTTGTTATTGATACAGTACCAAAATTTCTATAAATATTCTATACGCTTATCCTAGCAACCACATCAAATCCATCAGCATAATAATATTTCCTAGCGTATTCTTAAACACATATCGTTGTACAGCAGAGTTCATAATCCTTAAATTTAATAGCCCCTTCAAATTTAAGGTTATGCTTGTGTTATTTTACTATTGATTTTCTGACGTGAAGTTCATAACCTTATCTTCCAAAAATAAAAACACTCACGTACCTCGAGTGAGAACGACGTGGTCCTCATTCATATCTCTTATGCGGCAAATGGTCAACAAAAATCTTTATACTTAAATCTAATTTTAATACGAATCAAAGTTTAGTTATCGCGGAGTGGAGCTGAACTCTTGATGGTAGCAACCAGGGCGCATGCGCCAAAGGTGACCAACTTCCCCTTCTGCATTTACTTCAGTGATTATAATTATTTTACCTTTGACCTTACATTATACCCGAGTATTTATCCGAACGGGGTACTCACTTGTCTATTTTATTACTGCAATCGTTGGGTAAAAATATATTTGACTATTTTGAAATGGGACCTTGTGTAGTTTGGATTTCGTTAACTCGATCTATGTCCGATACAGATGATATTTTGATTATTTGTAACGATTTAGCAACTGCCTGCGGCCTCGTCGCTGATTATTTTAGTAAATGACTATTCTTCCTGGAACTCTACTCATTTTTTTTAATAAAAAGTTGGCTATATGTGCTATTTCAAATTGTTGTAATCCACCGGGTTCTAAATTTCGTCTTTACTTCAAGTCTTACAACGTGATTGATAAACAAACAGCCAAACTTTCCGATGTATAATTATACTAGTAGTGCCCCGCGGTTTTACCCGCGTAGTTCCCTTTCCCGTTGTTTTCCCGGGATAAAAAAGCCTTTATCCCTTGTGTTCTTCCAGACTTTAATCTAACTGTGTTCCAAATTTCAGCCTGATCCGTTCATATGTTACGGCGTGATTGAGCAACAAACATCAAAATATCCATACTTTGACATTTATAATATTAGTGGGATTAAGCTAGGTTAGATAGGTTGCAGTGATAGGAAATAGGATTCATTACATAGTCCGCCTGGGGATTACCAGACCTTTGCCATTCTACCTCCAAGCAGTAATGGTGACAAAATAACATTACGTTCACGTTTTGGGCAATGTTTCCAGAGAAATTACAGGGCTAAGATATAAATCATCTTGTATCTTTAGGTGACGAGTGCAACGCAGTGCTAGACTGACTAGGATTCTCATGTTTAAAATAGTTGTGCTGTTCTAGGCAGGCGTGTTGCTAACCTGATCAGGCTTGCTTGCTGCAGGCTTGCCATATAGCTTGTCTTGCGCATATCCGTCCGTCACACTATCTTTAAATAAAAAAGTGTGTTGAAAACATAAATGTTAACCGGCTAAGTGCGACTTAGACTCACGCACGAAGGGTTCCGTACAAAAAACGGCAAAAAAACTTATTTGTTCTATGGGAACCCTTAAATATTTGTTTAGATTTTAATTTAGTTATTTATTTTTTAATGAATAAGTAAATGGCTAAATTTTGTGTGTTCACAATGTTTTCCTTCACCGTTTTTAAGTTAGCGCACATGACTACGAAAAGACAGTGGTGCGTGTGGGGTTTGAACCAGGGGCCCCGGATAGGCAGTTGACTTCCTTGCGACTAGACCAGCCGTAACTCTCCGTTTTTAGCTCTTCCCGCAGTGGTAGTATCTCTTCCGTGCCTATAATAATAATAAGTAGCTATCCCTGAACCTATTATATGCAACTAAGTAAGAAACCACGTACAATTAATGAGTTGCTTAGTGAATTATGAACACTTCTTTGTCATTAATTTGTTTGATAATGGTATGAATGTATCTATAATTTAAAAACCCGACTCAACAGGTAAAAAAATATTATAGGTATACTATCTAAGGACGCTTGGGTGATTGAGACGAATCTAACGATACCTTAATTATCAAAATCCATCCAGCCGTATGGAAGATAGGTACGTCGGAATAAAGAAATTTACAAACATATTAACATACAAGATATGCGCGAAAAACATACTTACGGTCTTTTTTTTTAACCCAAGGTCAGTCGGGTAAAAAGATCTAATAGTTTATTTATGTACCTATATTTATATTAAACTAGCGGCCCATTCCGGCTGCGCTCGGATATTGTCATTTAAAGACTATTAATCGAAATAAAAACTATCCTATCTCTCAAGTTGGACCAGACTGCTCACGGTGTGCCAATTTAATTTAAAATCGGTTAAGTAGTTTAGGAATCCATCGCGGACAAACATCGTGACAGGAGATTTATATATATTAAGATATATCGTGTAGGTACATAATTCTGATAATCGGCAGTTATTTAAATTTTTTTCAGTTACTTAGCCAAAAATAGCACCTATTATTTCAAAATATGTAGTATATACCTAGGTGTGTAGTAACTACAACTGTTTTTCGAACATGTAAACTAAAATGTATAATTTAAGTCATTGTTAATAATGTCACTCAAATAATTTCTTTCCCATTCGGGAATCTTATTACGAGTCCTGGACCTTAGCACACGGCGTATTTTAACCGCGCAGACGCGCGTATACGCGCTTCATCTGAGCGAAACAAGGTTCGAACGCAACCTTGTAACCTAAGCACGTGGATCGATCATGAACCGCGCGTCTACTGCGTGTATACGCGCTACAGACATACAGACAGCGCTGTAGTCGCTCGTTGCTTCCACGTTTTGATTAAATACTCCTCGTTAGTAGTGCAATAACGCCCTACCTTTGCCCCTCCTCCGCCCCTTTGTACGCGATTCAAACAAGTTTTGAACGCGCTACACGCGCGCGTTTGTATCGCGTTTTACGCGCTTTTGATTCTCTCCAAACGCACAAATCGGCATCTACGGCGCAGAATACGCGCGTTCTAGAAACGCGCGTCGTATGTGCGTTTAAAATACGCCGTGTGCGAGGGCCCTAACACCCACAGATGCTGCTTATGAATGCCTATCAATCTTAACCTCTTAACGAAAGACTCTCAGCGACGGATGTTGTGGTGTCATGTACATGAGATCAAAACATATTCAAGTGTACAACATTCGTTCAGAAATGTAAGAAAACATTTATTTTATTATCGCGACAGTGTACCGCGTACGCTCTCTGTCTGAATAAAATGTGGAAACGTGTGATCATACAAATAAATAATATCAAATACGTTATAAATGAAGCGCTAGAAAGATAAATATTGTCTAAAGGAGGTTAGATAAAAACATTGTTTAAATTTGAAGTTTAGATTGCAGTTTAAAGTTTCATAACGTAGTATCTTATAGGTACAGCTAGGTATTTTGTTGCAGGATGCGAAATCGGTTTAATATGAGCCTAGTTCATCCAACAAAACAACAAAATCTGAGATTATTGCGTAGGTATGTCTAAGAAAACAAACATGAAAATTATTTGCAAGTGTTGTCTTTAGACTGAAGTCAGAATCTCTCTCTCAGTCTAAGCCTAATTAGGCCTTGCCTGGGTAACGTCGTATTTTGCAGGTACGTCAATCAGATTTTGTACTACTAAACGTACCTATCTATTGCAATAATCCTCATACAAACCCCAGGTCCCTCATACAATCACATATAAGATAACCGTCAGTCATCATGTCGTGTCAAAGTTATTAAATCGGTTGCGTGTTCACGAGTCCCCCGGAAATTTTAGAAAAACATTTTCAGACTAAGTTCCTGAGGCGACTGCAATTAGGGAAGTTTTAAAACGACCATTGTAAACTAACGAGGCAATAAACCACTCCAAAGAGAAACATCAACACCATCGATAACAATGGTAGAAACATTTTCACATCGGAGACCTAACCAGTAGGTAGTTCGTTAATTTCCGTATTTTTTCAGTTATGAAAGCGACACGTTTTCAAAATAATCAAAACTTAGTAATTTCTTTCAGCAAAATTGTTTGTTAAAAGTAATTTTACATTGTTATCATCATCATCCCACATGCATGTGAGTCATACCTACTCATAATATTTGATATTGTTGGCTACAAATAGTAAAATCGTAACAGCAGTAGGTACTTAGTACGTTTTCAGACGCTATACCTAAAATAAAACTTTAGTATGTATTATTAATATTCCAACTTTGAATTGTAATTTATAGGATTAAACATGCAATCTGGTACACAGCTCCGTTGATACACTCAAGCTTATAAGGATTTTACGAAAAGGTGAGTGAGTACAAAAGTCAGTTTTCAAAAAGACCTATTTGATATTTGAGAAAGAGTCTAGAATCTAAATTGGAAAGAAACATTGAAATAACAATTTATCGTCTTCAAAAAATTCACGTTAAATAATAAATAGTAAATACTTATAATATAGTAAATTGCAAGGATTTCTCAAACGTCAAAAGGGGCCTTTTTTAAGACTGTAATAAGTTACAATAATGTAGAGTTCAAACATTAATTTAGCCCCCAAAATATACGAGTATATCTATTTGTATTTTTTGTTGCTTCAGCAGATCAACGGACTTGGATGTAGTTTCTGGATATAGACTCAAGTTTATAATCTAGGAGGATCTATGTTCGTAGGCTACAATGTCCTTTGTTTAATCGTCAATCAGTCAATGACTGAATACTAGAAGATATTAAATCTTGTGCACAATTTACCTAGGCTCCAAATAAGCAAAATATGTGAAAACTTGAGTTAGTTAATTGTATAATCTAGAATTTCGTTCCTGCGGAACATAAATCTTACCATAAAATAAATATATATATTTATAGTAGGCACATATACATACATAAATTCATGCAGTTGATGGCATTTTACCTAGTTAAACCTAGGTAGGGTAGAAAGGAAGGAACGCGTCACATTTCAGTTGGCACAACGCCGCTTTGCCCTAACGAAATTTCAGTAATAAAGATCTCACATAACACGGTTGCATAATTTTTCTAAAATCAATTCAATCGAAAGAAAAAAGTAGGTATAGGTACATGATTTATATAAACTTAAACAATCAAACCAATATCATATCCATAGGCGCCGATGGTGGTCTAGAATGGGGTCCTATGATAGCATAATACTGATTACTCGATATTACCTAATGACATTAACAAATGCTTATTGTGATATTATCATATCGTAAGATTTACAAAGTTTAGATTAACCTTCTAACTAGACAGTGATTTATAGTCGACCCACTAAGAAGAACTTTACATATTTTTCAGCATGCCTGTACTTCTTGAAGAAAGTTTTGCTCTGAAAAAGATTTTACTATTTGTAATGCTTCTTCGACTGCAATCATCACGATCGGTTCACCGCGACATGTGGAACATCGACGGTGTCGATAGTAATTACAACTTTTTGCTAAATAACAACTTTGATACAGCATACACTCTGAACACCAATGGATGCACCATTTCAAAATTGGAGCCTGGAGACCATACCTTAAAGAAACTAATTCATTATCCAAGTAATATAGAGTGGTGTCCAGCCAAACATCATCCTCTTTTGAAAAGCAATGAGACACACATTTGGATAGTTTCCGAAAACTTCAGTTATTACAATATCAAAATCAAGGAAAAATTTACATGTTGCTATAGATCATTTTATCAGTCTTGGGGCCGTCCAAATGAAATTGTATACCTCGAATGTTTAATGTTTAATAAAATCATTGAAGTGTCCAATGAATTCGTCGAAGTCGAGTGTAATTACAATGGCAAAGTTATCCACAGACAATATTTTCTCTTTGTGGTCAAAGTACGATTCACTGAGAAACAAGAACTTTTGCTTTCACTAACCAAAACCAACGCTCTCAACGTTATTATTATGGGTTTTAGTTCAGTGTCTCGGCTTAGTGCTCATAGAACTATGCCAAAAACGTTTGATCTCATGAAGAAGCTTGGAGCTGTTGAGTTGTCTGGTTATCACGTCGTAGGTGGTGGATTCCTTGATAATGTAATGCCCATACTGACTAGCATCTTTCCTCAAGAATTTAATGTAACTTCCTCGCTACATATACAGAGCATTTTTAATAGTTACCCATTCATTTGGGAAAAATTTAAAGATGCCGGTTTCGTCACAGCTGTAATACATGACACAGCACAATCACAATTATTCGATTCTAATTTATATGGTTTCCGTAATAAACTCCCAGACTACAACATTCAACATTTTTTTAAAGAATCTGGAAGAAACGAAAGGCACGAAAAAAAATATGAGAAGAAGCTGTTTTCGAATAATGTAAATCTTTCGAATTCTAGTGAAACTCCCGTATGTCTCGAAGATGAGTATTATTTTCACCTGATTTTGAATTATGTAAAAAGACTTGCTGAGGTTACACATCCCTCGAGACTGTTTGGTTTGTTTTGGGAGTCATCGTTATGTCATAGTTTAAATGCGCCCGTTTTAATGGATGACGGTTACGAAAAGCTTATCCGATCATTTAACGAGACTGGATACCTGAAAGAAACAGTGCTCATATTACTAAGCGATGAAGGAATGCCGCACGGAGAAATCCAGACAACAAAACAAGGTCGATTGGAGCAAAGATTGCCGCTTGCTAGTATACTGATGCCACCAGTATTTCGTGACGAGTATAATATAGCTTATAAAACGCTCGAGATGAACAGGAACAGATTAACTACGCCATTCGACCTGCATGCAACTTTAATTGACTTGATTGATTTGAACAACGTGGAAAATAATGCGGTGATTCGCAGGAATAAAAATAAACTAAGCCATGAACGAGGCACAAGCTTATTTCTTTCGGTTCCCAGCAACAGAACTTGTGAAAGCACTGGGATTCAAAACAACTGGTGCACATGCCATCAAAGAAGGAAAATTAACGTAAAACATAAATTAGCTAATACTGCTGCAAAGCATGTCTTGAATCATGTGAATTGGTTGCTCAGATTTTCCCCGCAGTGTGCTAAACTCAAGGTGGAGCGCGTTATCGAATTTGAGGAACTGTGGCCCACTTACCGGAAAGAGATCGAGTGGCGGGAATTCAGGTTAGAAATGCGTGTGATGCCGGGTGCGGGAGAGTATGAAGCCTTCTTACGTCGTGAGGATCATGCATGGGCACTTATGGCACGTGTTCGCAGACTCGATGTTTATAACAAACCAGACGACTGTTCCTCTTACGTTGACGATTCTATCTTGTCGTACTGTCAGTGCCAAGTTAATGGGTTACCTCTGAATGATCTGAGCGATGCCAGTATTCAACCTACAGTCTGACAGTCTGACACCATAAATTACCTAAGTAATGGTGATTCCTTGAGATGTTGCTGTTTGCTATGAAATTGACTTTACACTTTTGGATGAGAAAAGATGTTTTCTAATATCTAAATAGATTCTTAAGTGTATCGATAATGGCCTTGCACTTTAACGTCATCTAGCCTGATGTTAAACGAAGATACGGTCTACGATGGAGCCTGCTTACCTAGCAGAAACTGATTTGCTCTGGACTTGAAGACTGAATTATATCCATTAGAGAATTTTAATTTAGGCAAAGTTTAGATGTTCTTATGACGAAAGTGTAGTTAGACCACTTGGTTCGTGTTTTTGGAACACCAACGTGTAAATAGACCTCCAAAAAAAGGACAAGGTGGTATTAGATCATGCAAGATCAGCTGCATACTTTCCGATATTTATCCCATAAACAATCAAATAAAACGAAATCATAAATGTACAAATAAAATAATAATAAATCAATATTGGTGGACATTTCTCATATAACAAACAACAACCATCTAGCCCCAAACTAAGCAAAGCTTAGATATATTTATTCGAGTACAGGAATCAGCTAGCTGATATGGTGATATAATAGGTACTTTGCACTGGTTGGGAATCGAACCCACGACCTACGGCTTTGGAGGCAGACTTACTATCAACTAAGCCACTAGACCAACTATGAATTGGTGTTACGTCACCTAGAATCTCCTGAAAATCCTACTCTACAACAATAACTTACAGCGAAAGCAGTGAAACTTGCAAAAGCAAGTATCTAAGCTCATTTCAGTGATTTAATGAAAGTGTTGTAGATGTCATCAGATTTGATGATGGTGTTGCAAATGTATTATTAAATGTTGCGGAATCCGTAAAATTTTAACGAATGCGTAAGTTTATTATTTAATTTACTTCTTACTAGATACTGATAGATTGCAAATAGATTCTTAGTTTTAGGCGTTCAATGTGCTACGACCTACGACCTACGACCCTCATCGTATATCTAATGTGATAGTACAGCCTGCCTTACATAAACTGTACCAGCTGATGGGCACACCAATCTATGTCAAACAGTACTTGACCGGCAGATAGGGCTAAAACCCCTGTTGTCGCGCATGCGCGCAGCCTCCGCCGGTCTCCCTAGCAAAGCTCACCGCCACCGACGATATTATTACCTCCCGACCTCCTACCGTCCCGTTCATTTGCACAACGCTAGAGAGAAACGCCGAAACCTGTGATATAACAATCTCGAAGTGTATCGTAGATAGGTAGCTCAACCTCGAGAGACACTTCAGTCTCTCAGCACTCGATTCCGGAAACGAGACATATCACTATGAAAAACTTTGATCACTGTACATATCCCTAAATGAAATGTTTACTCAGTGTTGTAATTTTTCACTTTAATTGTTAGGGGTATAACAAAAATAATATCGGTACAGCCTTTAACCTAGTGTTTCTTGGAAATTTATTCATCCACCGAATGGCAGGTAAGATATTTTTGTTTACTAAATAATTTGTTGTGTTCTATAGGTTATTATAGCGTATCTTTTGTATATGTTTTTATAATTGTGTATTTTTGTTTGAATTTAAAAGTTAGTGGTAATGATTTTAATGCAATGAACTTGGAAACTTCGACATTTTTAATAACATTTCGACAGAGATCAGCTAAGAATAATATGTTCTTTTAATAACTTAATTCTAACTAATACGATCCATTTGGCCAAATTATAAATAACCCTAAAATATAGTTTCAATCAATATCATGACTCTAAATACTTTCTAAATTGCAATTAATTGATAAAGTGACTTTAAATCAGTGTTTTACTAACATAGGAAGAGATAACAACATGTTAGGATTTCATAGTTCTAAAAGAACCCGCGACGTCCTATAGTAACGTATCCAAAATTTATTTTCAGCATGAGCCAACAGAACTCGGTGAAAGCGAAGTCTGCCTCGATACGCTACCGATACTTGCTGTTGTTCTTCGCCGTCTTCGGAGGAAGCCTGCTGCTTCTCTCCCTCAGCAACCATATCGAGACATTAGTGCTGAACAACACTCCAGCAGGTACATCATGGTTCTTGCGACGATACGAGATCACCGGATCAGATGAAAGTTTTACGATTAAAACTGCAGGCTGCACGATACCCGGCCTACGACCCTTCGACGAATCAATAGAGCGATACATTAGCCGCCCAATAAATGTTAAGGAGTGTTCTAATGCAAGTATTCCTTTGCTCGGAAACAATAATACTCATATTTGGATAAATTTGGATTTGCTATTGCTGTACGATGTCCCTGAAGATGCAAATATCACTTGCTGTTACAAGCCGTTTGTTCGCCCCTGTGTTGTCGAAGATCCATCGAACGTTTACGTGGACGACAGGGTTATGTACAAACCGAGCATTAACTTCTCCGATCACGTGGAAGTCCAACACGAATTTGTTAGAGTATCATGTTTTTACGACGACAAAATGTTGTATGAGCAGTTTTATGTATATCCTTCTAAAAATCCAGTTCTGTTTAACAAGGATGATCTTATCGAGACACTCCAGAATAAAACCTCTTATAATGTGATCATAATAGGCGTCGATGCTGTCTCAAGATTGAATTTTCATAGAACAATGCCGAGAACGTTGAACTTTCTTAAAAAGAAGGGAGCCATCGAACTGCTGGGCTACAATAAAGTCGGTGACAATACATTTCCAAACCTGACCCCAATGTTGATGGGAATAAAACATACGGATTTGCAAACAATTTGCTGGCCGAATACTAGAGCCACATTTGATGACTGCCCGTTCATATGGAAACAGTTCAAGGAAGCTGGCTACTACACCGCGCTCGGTGAGGATAGCGCGCATCTCGGAACATTCAATTATTTAAGGGTCGGTTTCAACACTACACCCACTGATTTCTATCTGCACACCTTTACACATGAAGCGGAAAATCATGTAGGGAATAACAAACGTCTAAACTCGTTTCTCTGCATGGGTGATAAATATTTTTATAGAGTCTTGTTAGATTACGTTGAAAATTTAGCATCTACGTTGAAGTCTTCCAAATTATTCGGATTCTTTTGGGAAGTCACCATGAGTCACGATTTCTTAAATTATCCAATGCTGATGGATGAAAGTTACGAATATTTTTTAAGAAAACTCGATGGTAGTAAATATCTGGATGATACTATTTTAATACTACTAAGTGATCATGGAATACGTTGGGGTGATATAAGGTTGACCAAGCAAGGGCGTTTAGAAGAAAGACTGCCCTTCGTGCATATAATGTTACCACCTTCTTTTCGAAAGCGGTACAATTTAGCTTATGAAAATTTAAAGCTTAACAGCAAACGTCTGACTACGCCATTCGACATTTATTCCACTTTGAATGATTTGATCGATCTAGACTCTATAACCAACGAGCACTTAAAAAAACGAATCGAAACTTTTCAAGGGAACCGAAGAAGTATCAGTTTATTTTTGCCGATTCCGACAGACAGAACGTGCGAGTCGGCGGCGATACAAGATCAGTGGTGCACTTGCCACAGCGGCAAAACACTGCCTAAAAATAGCGAAGAATCGCGGGAAGCATCCGCGCAACTGGTCAGTCACCTGAACTCTCTGTTGAGGAAATACAGACAGTGTGCGAAGTTGAGGTTGGAAGAGATTTTGGAAGTGACGGAGATGGTGGCTGGTACGCCACGGGAAAACGAGGTGGGGTGGCGAGAGTTCATGGTGGTGGTGCGGACGCGGCCCGGCGGCGGCGTGTTCGAAGGCACGCTGCGGCACGCGCGCGGCCGCTGGCAGCTCGCCGGCGGCGCTAGTCGCCTCAACCTCTACGGGAACCAGAGCCACTGCATCCAACACTACGAACTTAAACTTTATTGTTATTGTCCTTTGTAACGTAATTGACTCTAGCCGAGCTGTGATATTATTTTCTACTAGAATTAGGTGACCCATACGAAATAATCTAAGTGTAATTGTCATGGAGGTTAGGGTAGGAGAAAGTTATATGCTGTTAATGTGTAGTGTTCTTGAACTTTTAAGAAATCCCGATTTGCTAATAGAATCCATATCTAATTACAAGTAAGTATATCTATCTAGAATCTCTATCTACATTAAAACCACAAGAATAAAGGTCGATTTGAATACTTTCGTAGGAAAACGGGTTTTCCAAGTAGAGCTACATTGTTATTTTTTATTTATTTAATTCAATTTAAACATATAACTTACCTACAGCTAAAAAAAATAACCAACACGTATTATCTATTCTATGCCAACACTATGTAGGTATCTTAACCATTTTACATAATATATTTACTGTTACTAATGAATACCAGACCCCATTCTAGAGCCTACTTATCGCGTAAGGGACTTTTAGGGTACATTTTAACATAAGTAGGTACTTAATTATTTATTATCTACATTTACAAATCAATCCCTTAAAATGCATAAGACTTGGACAATAAATAGGTACACCTAACTAAAATTACAACTGAATGCAGTCTAGAGACAAAGATAGTGTTTCTATAATTTTTCATCATGTCGCATTTAGAAACGGCTTCATTCGACATTTTACCTACTTGCTTGTTCTACTTGTAAATATTCCAAATTTGTTAAAACGTAAAATGTACTGGTACTTTTACAATAAAACGTGAACGGCAATAGTTTTGTTTTTAATATAAATATAACATTCTTTTAAAATATCCGAATGATTTCTTTCACATTTTTCTTTTCGAAATAACTGGCATTGTTGCATGATTGATAGCGTTGAAAACGTTGGCAAGGCATCTTGGTAATGCGCACCTTGAACTACTTAACGACCTCAACTCACATATCCAATAAATATCATAGTTCCATGCAATCGGACGGATTACATGTGAGTACCTAATGGGCACGGTTCCACTCGGTCGATGGTTACCCCCACACTAAATAATATCATAACCATTTCTAGGCCAAACATACTTTAGCAAATACTTGTTCTACTAAATGTGCTACGAACAGCCGAATGTAATGCTCATTAAAATAAGTAGAAAATATACCTACATTGATTCATAATTATGTAGGTAAAGTCAAAGTGCTAAACGTTGTTTTCAGTATGAATCGCGGCGGGGGAAGCACCAAACCCAAAGGTAGATCTATTATCCGGTACAGATACCTGTTCCTGCTCACGACGTTACTAGTGGGTGGATCCATCTACCTCACCTCCATAGATGGCTTAGATATGGTGTTCCACGTCGACGGACCACGAAGAGTTAACGTAGACAACAGTATGAGCACTGCTTATCCAGAAGACTGGTTCACTATTAATACTGAAGGTTGTTCCATTCCAGCCCTAGATCCATTGGATAAAAGTATCAAAAGTTTGGTGCAGTACCCATTTGAACTACAAAAATGTCCCAATGAAAACTATGCTCTACTAGGAAGCAACAGGAAAAAAATATGGATTAAATTTGACTCATTTAAGCATTACAATTTAAGTAAATCAGACAAACTAACATGCTGCTATCGTTCTTTCTACAGACCTGCGGCAGTTGACGACATTGAATCTCGGAGAATTGACGAGAGGGCCAAATATTCGTTGTGTGTTTATTTTGATGAATTTATTTTAGTAAAGAACGAATTTGTACGAGTGACGTGCTCTATAGGGCAAAAAAATATATACGAACAGTTTTTTTTATTCGCTCCGAAGAAAAAATTCAGAAAACACGGAAATATTCCTGAAATTACGGCAAATCAGAACAAAACGGCTTATAACGTTTTGATTTTGGGGATAGACGCCGTGTCTAGATTGAACTTCCATAGGACAATGCCAAGAACAGCTGAATTCTTAGAAAAACAAGGAGCGATTGAGTTTATGGGTTACAATAAGGTTGGTGACAATACCTTCCCCAACTTGATTCCCATGTTGATGGGAATAAAAGAATCCGAGTTGAAGAAAACCTGTTACCCGTACGATACCGCGACCTTCGATAACTGCCCTTTCATATGGGAGTGGTTTAGACAAGCAGGATACTACACCGCACTAGGGGAGGATGCGTCAAAGCTCGGTACTTTCAACTACGCAAAAAACGGCTTTGGTATCACACCAACAGATTATTACATTCACACTTTCATGGTCGAAGCAATCAAACATGTGGGTGCTAATAAAGATTTTAATTCTTTTTTGTGCATGCACGACATGTACTTTTATAAAGTATTATTAAATTACATAGAAGAGTTGACATGGACTTTAACGGATAAAAAGTTGTTCGGTTTCTTTTGGGAGGTTTCGATGAGTCATGACTATC
Source organism: Ectropis crepuscularia (assembly GCA_963693475.1). NCBI lineage: Eukaryota > Metazoa > Arthropoda > Insecta > Lepidoptera > Geometridae > Ectropis > Ectropis crepuscularia. The sequence goes on along the minus strand of OY856344.1, from coordinate 8,994,633 downwards.
TAAATTATCCAATGAAAATGGACGATGATTATTTGAAGTTGCTCAAAAATTTGAAAAAGTCTGGTTATTTAGAAACGACCATGTTACTGTTAGGAAGTGATCATGGTATTAGATGGGGTAATATAAGGTACACTAAGCAAGGACGCTTAGAGGAACGATTACCACTTTTGTATATTTTGCCACCACGATCGTTTCGATACAGCTTCAAAGACGCTTACACAAATTTGCAATTGAACAGCAAACGATTAACTACTCCGTTTGACGTCTACGCTACACTGTCCGACTTATTAGATTTTAAAAATTTCGACAACGATGCCATTGCTACACGAAGCAGGAAAAATTACGCAGAAGACAGAAGCATCAGTCTATTTTTGCCTGTACCAGAAAATAGGACCTGTCAGATAGCAGATATTGACGATCACTGGTGCACTTGCCACAAAGAGTTTGCGTTGAAGAAAGATAATCCAAAAGCTTTGGAAGCTTCCAAAGCACTCGTAGTGCTGTTGAATCGTATGTTGAAAGATTATCCGCAATGTGCGAAACTGACATTGTCTGAACTGGTTGATGTGACCGAAATAAAAGTGGGAGAGGTGGAACCGGATGAGGCTACTTGGAAGGAGTTTATGGTGGTAGTGAAGACGTCTCCCGGAGGAGCAATATTTGAAGCTACTCTACGCGAACACGACGACCTGGCTTGGAAGTTTCTCGGCACACCCAGCCGGCTTAATCTCTACGGCGACCAGAGTCGTTGTGTCGACCACTATCAAATGAAACTGTACTGCTACTGTGATTAACTATCAAAGTTGGTAAGTAAACAAAGTAGGTGCTGGTCAAGACTCACTAGGATTAAATGAGTTTTGACACATTAAATCACAGCTGTTATAACATTTAAAGATATTGACACTTACCGAGCATATCACAATAAACGTTAGGTAAGTACCTACGTCTAATAATGAGCCGATTTCAAACGGGACAAAAAATAAAACCAGTCAAGTGCGAGTGGGACTCCCGCACGAAGGGTTCCGTACCATTAGCAAATAAAAGGCGAAAACCTCTTTGGCTTTATCCGGAATTCCTTATACATCCCAATTCCCAATTTTCGCAGACAGGAAAAAAGTTTCTTTGAAATTTGGATTTTTGCCTCATGATTCTGACGATGAATTCGCGTTATATTTTTACTAGTGGCGCCATCTAGTTAACTTGAGACGGACTAATCGAGCAAGAAACGGTAAAATCAAGTTCGTTGTATTGGACCCCCCCTTAAATACCTATTATTTTTAGTATTCGTTGTTATAGCAGCAATAGAAATACATCATCTGTTTCTGTCAAATTTCAACTGTCTAGCTATCACCGTTCTTGAGATACAGCCTGGTGACAGACGGACGGACGGACGGACGGACAGCCAAGTCACAGTAATAGGGTTCCGGTTTTACCCTTTGGGTACGGAACCCTAAAAACAAAAACGTTAAAATAGTGATCCGTCATAATATATACTTATGGCCTATAGCACTCATAGTCCGAGATCCCAGAGCTCCCAGACGTCACCTATTTTCTGATGAATGAAATGTGGACGATTGAGTAGAGTTAGTAAGTACTAAGAACACATGCTTACTCGCTAACTTGCTTAGACGGCCAATTTTGAGATATGGGGTAATGAAGGTACATACAAACATTACTAATCAGAAAATAGGTGACGTCTGGGAGCTCTGGGATCTTACTCTATCAGAGATCACGCAAATATCCAACGGTGAAATATTTTTTTAATCGGTCATCAGCAGCGCGCGTTCATACAAAATACCTCTTCAGCTTTATAATTATAATAGAATGTTAAGAGCGCGCCTAAAGGCAGAAAACGCAAAAAAGGTCATTTTCGACGCTCCTCACCGTCGTTAAGAAAGATAAAACTATAACAATAAAAATATTGACGTGTGGGTACAACCAAGGACAAGCACAATGACCGAATAGAATTTTAAAAATAGATCAGATTTTTTTAAAATAAAAAAATAAAAATGACACCTAAAAAACCCATTTTAATTCGAGTACTCGAAATTATCAGCGATGACCCCACATTATTTTTCCCTAATAAAATGTCTAATTTTACGCTCTACTTAAGTAACCGAATAGTTTTTTGAATTTATGTTAAATTTTTGCGTAATTAAATAAAACTTGGTCAAAAACTGACTCCCGAATTCAAATTAATTTCCACTCTAAACTGTGTCATGCTATTCTCGACTTTATGCGTACCAGGTTAGATATTAAATAGACCTTTGGGTCCTGGCAGTGTGACCATATGTGGCAGGTTCCTGCCATTTTGGCAGGATTTGGGCGTTATTTTAGCCTTTGGCATGATAGGTTGACGTTTTATGAAAACTGGCAGTTTTTGGCAGTATTGGTGGATCGGAAAAAATGTTTGTTACCATAACTCATATTCCCCATAATGACCACCCTGGGGTGAAAATAAGAGCATAACGATAGACAAAATTGACTAACGCTTTCAATTTAGTTCTCACACATCCCTAGTAAACTCAGTAGATTATAGTAAAGCGTCACTAGTGGGGAATTCTCCGATAAATTCAACTATACTTCTTCGTTCTTTTGTAGGTATGTACTGTAACTTTCGTAAGTCGTAACATTCAGCTCTATGACGGTTGTATTTCATTTTAACCAACCAAAGAAAAGTTAAATATAATGAATAAATCAATGTATAAGCATGTAAAAATGGAGGTATACAATGAAAATTGCAATGCTTAACATCCCACTGATATTATAAATGGAAATGTTTGGAGATTTTAATGTCAGAATGACGTTTGTACGTCTGAACGCATCGGGTTGATATTTGGAACACACATAGATTATAGTCTGGAAAAGAGACGAGACGTACTTCTTAGCATTCCATGGATTCACCGTGCGGGTGCCGGGTCCATCGTGTGGCAGAGAGAGAAATCTCGAGTAGACCCCGAGACTAGGCATAGACATAGGCTACGTTTTATCCCGAAAAAATAACGGAAACGCGAAATACTTGAGTAAAACCGCGGGGACTGCCAGTTTATGATATTACTAGGATGTCAATGTTTGGATGTTTGTTGCTCAATCACGTCGTAAAGTACAAACGGATCTTGTTGAAATTTGTAACACGGTTATATTACAGTCTCGAAGAAAATATGGACTACTTTTTATCCCGGCAAAAATAAAAACAAGAACGGGAACTGTGCGGATAAAACCCCGGGGCGCTGTATTACGACATAATCTTGTGTATTTATCGTTTTTCTTTGATAAATACAGCGATAATTGCGGTTGGCAATATTTTGGCATTTTTTGCCCCAAGCGTTGGCAGGATTTGGCAGGATTTCACCCGCAGTATGGCAGGATCCGTGATTTAGAGATGGTCACACTGGGTCCTGGTCAGTTGTCGGGCAACGCTCGATGTGGAAGGTTGTTTACGGACGCTCTGTCAGGCAAATGCGTGCGTGAATTTAAAAAATGGGATGAAAGGATAATGCGATAAATAAGTTTTCTGCGAAAAAAGAGAACTAAACGTAAACATTTTGGAATTTTAGTCCGGTACTTAATGTATGTTTTAGTTAGGTAAGTCAAATTTTGTTTTGGAATAGGTTCGTAGTATGTACAATAATAGGTAAAAAAGTAGGTAGGTATCTATTATTGTTAAAAAGATAAGTTTACCAACATTGTTTTTAATAAATTTAATAAATTTTAAAAATTCAATTTAATAAAAGAGCAATCTGTGGTAGTACATGCAAAAACCCAAACAAGTCATTGTGTACATAATAAATTTTGTATGATGAATAAATTAATAGTTTTAAGTTCTAGTGACAATTGAAACAAACGATCAGAAAATATTTATGAATTGAGGTCTGCGGAAAATAATGTTTTAAGTATTTTTTTAACATAAACTTTTCAGATTAAAGAAATGCAAACTGATGAAATGAAAAATGATGAATATGTTTATCAGCAGACGATCCATCGTGGCACGTCTGCTGAGCATTAGATCTATTAAAATAGGGAGAAAGGAGAATGTATATTTCATGGTAAACTTTCCAGCATGTGTCTTTATATATATATTTTTGGTTAACTCTGCACGCGTTTGAAGAAAACTCGTGGAACGGTCCGTACGTGCCGGCTAGATCATTATCACATATTCTTATTATATATTCACAGTGTTTATTAAATATTATATTATATTATTATACATTTGTTTTATTATTATTTATTTGTATTATTATATATCTATATGTATATATCACCAGAAAGCCCTTGAAATATAGTTTACTATTATATTAACTTCTAGGTACTTACTACATTAAATAATCCTATCACGAAATGCACAGTTTACATATTACGCCCGTTGTAAAAAAACTTTGGATTTCACAGCACTAATAAAAGAACACAACACACAATAGTACATTATGATATAAGTGCGCTAAGTTGATAATTACAGCCGAGGCGATATTGCTAGCTCGAGCCGTAGGCGAGAGCTATAATTAGCAGAGGCTAGGCACTTTCAGCATTTTCCATTGGCTGGCATATTTCTTGTTCGCCGATTAACAATGCGCGCGCATCAGCGCTTTTTTTAAAGCAAGGGCACTGATCCAGCTAGTATGACATTAAGACATTAGTAATAAAGTAATTGAATATTTTTGTGTTTTGTTATAAATAAATTGTTGTGAGTTATGGTCAAAATTAATTAAATTGATAAATTTTTTTTGCAAAATTTACTTTAGGGCTTATTGATAAATTAAATATTTCTCATTATATTTTATTTCTCATACTTAGTTTTATACATAAAATATTTACAACTTTTCTGACATAAAAACTCTTTACTAAGATTTAAAAAGGTACCGTTCGTTTTAGACGGAGCATTTTGAAACTTGCGTTTTACATTACATTGCCGCACAAGTACGTAATAAGATACATTACGATACAGAAATTGGTGCAATAAGAGATCCTTTACTAGCAAATTTTATAACATATAAATAATATTAAATTTACCACGTTTGCCTATTATTTGCATTGCATAGTTTTTTTAGTAGATTACAATAAAATACAAACCGTATTCACATTTTTCGGTTTAAAAAAAAATGTTCTTTGTCGTGGGGCAAAATGGCGTCGGACGATCGCGACACAGAAATGGCGGAGTACCATTCGTGTTTTTTATTTTTTCAGCCCAAATGAAAAGAGACGGCCCATTTTCCATGGGCATTTGCCCCACAGCAAAAGTGCAGGAGACTCGACCAAAATTGGATCATTGTATAGGATTTTAAATATAATTATATTGAGGAACTGTTAATGTTTTTATTCTGCATAGCGGGGTTTAAAAGATATCAACTAAAACGTTGAAAAAAAAAACGCGATGTGTGAGTTTCGAACGAATCGAGCATATTTTACATTCTTGTTGGAGTCGAGTTTCAAACGAATCGGATGTTGTGTCAATTTTGTTCACTTTTTTTTTATTTTGGCGTCGCACGCCTTTTGTGTTTTCCCATATTACGTATTTCAATATTTTCAAGTTTTACTAAAAACCGTCAAAGAAGTACGTTCACGAACATGAAATAGTAATTTGTAATAACCCACCTAATAATTATATTGCACATTGCCACTCGAAAATACACAAGTTAAAGAAAATAATAAAATGAGGCGACATGTTTTTTTCACGTTGGCGCCAAAACTAGAATGTCGCAATCCGGGCAAAATGACACAAGAACGTTCACTTTACGTAAACGTCAACAGAAGAAAAAAAGAGAAAAAACATGGCTGGCTTTAGGTACAGTAATTAAAGTACTTTTAATCACACCAATTTGCAATCCCCGCTTGGCACGTTAGTTTTGAATGTACAGTTTGCATTATTTAATTTACTTAAATAACTTTTTTAGGTCTCCGGGGCTAATTAAGTACCTAAACTTGAAACGACGTGGGGCAAAAATGAGTCGTCTCCTTTATTTCTATTGTAATAGTGGTAAATTTCGCGTAATTGAAATTCCGAACAGGCTAGTACCAACATTATAACGTGTTAAAACGTACCTATACATGTCACAATCCGTCTTCTAATAGAGAGCTTTGCTTACGCAACTATGCTTTGCGTAAAGCACGTGACGGTGACGGTGAGAGCATGTGACGTTACGGTGCTACGGTAATTAAGAATAACGTAGTAATATAATGAAGAAAGAAATAAGTCCAGTAGTTTTGAAGGTTACTCCTTACAAACAATGTGATCTTTCTTGTTTATAAAATTGTTGGTTTAAAATTATAAATAATACTAGCAAGCTGTTGCCTGTGAATTTGTTCACTTTCTGATTGGTTTTATTTTCTCTTAGACATATTTGTATTTTTCGATATCAACAATGGGTAGTTAAGTTATACCATGTTATACATAACATTATCTATCTGGAAATTAAAATCATGTTAAGAATCCTTTCCTAAATCGAGATTGTTTGAAAAGTGTTTTCTGACACGTGACGTTTATACTTTTACAGATGTTTTCTATTTACATATATAATGTTATCACTATAGTGGGCTTCAAGTTTTACTTATTTTTGAAGACATGGGCTTCGGTGTGTCTTGATGGTAATTACTTCAGCAATACTTTTTTAGGGTTCCGTAAAACGTAAAAACGGAACCCTTATAGATTCGTCATGTCTGTCTGTCTGTCTGTCCGTCCGTATGTCATAGCCACTTTTTGCCGAAACTATGAGAACTACACTGTTTAAACTTGGTAAGTAGATGTATTCTGTAAACCGCATTAAGATTTGAACAAAAAAATTAAAAAAAAGAAAAATTAGGGTTGCCCCCTATACTGAGAATTGAAACTCAACAATTTTTTTTTCATCAAACCTACACGTGTGGGGTGTCTATCGATAGGTCTTCAAAAATGATGTTGAGGTTTTGAAAATCATTTTCGTCTACACTGAATAATTTGCGCGAAATACACTTCCAAAGTGGTAAAATGTGTGTCCCCCCCTCTACTTTCTAAAGAGAATGAAAAATCTAAAAAAAATATATGATGTAAATTACCATGTAAACTACCAACGAAAATTAGTTTGAACTCGATCTGATGAGTAGTTTTTTTTTTAGTACGTCATAAATACACTATTATTGAAATTTCGATCAAAGTTACAACGAACTACAAGAACTATATGTACTATGTATATTATGTTACTTGCTGCAACGGAACCCTTCATGGGCGAGTCCAACTCGCACTTGGTCACTTTATTTTATTTTTTACACAGATGGAAACCGACACAACCACACATTGTCTATACTTGAAAACGAAACGTATTTTCGGGTAAATAGATTGGTAAATAATCTACATGTTTGTGCTTTTAAAAAACAACAAAATAGTATGTACAATGATTACAAATACTAAAACTTACCTAGTTTAAATATATTTAAACCAATAACAACAACATTAAGTGAAACAACCATTAGGTAATTTGATTTCTGGTATTTTGAACTGAGGTGTTTGTTTGTTTGGCGGTTGTTAAATAGAAAAATATTACTTACATTTATTTATGTAAATTTCATTATTATTAAATATTTATCTACCTAGTAATTATAAGTTCTAGCATCCACATACAATGTTACCTGAATTATCCAAAAATAAATGCAGAGTACAGGTTAATCAGAAACCTAGTATACATATTTATCTAAACTCATAAATATCAGTCCACCCGTTCTTTCTTTCAACATCTTTCGTTCTTTGTTCTCAATTTAGATACTATGTAAAAATAGAAACTTAATAATTTTACCCACACGCGCATTCATTAGTAACTCTTACAGTATCTGTAATTTATCGTAATGTTACGTGTACTTACTGTACTTAGTTATATTATGACCTAAGGTGAGCTTAGCTCGTATCTTTCTATTAGCGCTAACGCGGCGGAAGAAGAGTGACGTGGGGATGAAATCTATTCCTTTTTTCGGAATAAAAACTACTTTTGGCGGTGCGCCAGATTTTTTTCCGGGAGCTGTAAGTGAAGCTGACCTATTGCGATCCAAGATGAAAGGCTCCATCGGGTGAACTAGGGACCGCCAAGGGTACCCGAATGAAAAAGATACAGCTGCTCTTCACTGCAGTGTCGCTGTGCTATTTTGATTTATATTTAATTTTAAAAATACAAAGTTTGATTAATGTCTTTTTTCTATTTATCCTACTAACATGGTCATGCTATTTAGTATTACAAAATATATCAAAGTTGCGGTTACATATTATATTATTACAGAATAAATAAATAAAACTCCTAATAAAGAGTTCACTTCTACTGTGCGGTCTAAGTGCACACATTTTTTTTTAAGCAATAGACTGATGCCCTTTTTATACATGATATCGTAAACCACGCATTTATTTAATTATAAAACATGACTACATATTAAATAAATAAATGACTAAATCTTGTGATTCAGTAATATTTAGTTTTCATTTCTTTCATTCGACTGTTTTTCAATAAATGGTTTATTGTGTGTATATAGACAATAAAAAACAAATTGATGTATTTTTTTAAAAACATCTATGATTAATCTGAATGTTTTCATATACTGGATTTCGGGGAACGATGACCTTGAGTGATCGTAGCTTCTATCTTACTCGCGGCGACGCGATGTATTGGAGAGGGGAAGGGGGACGCGCGGGTGAAATTTGATTTTTTCCTGGCACTAGGCCCACTCTTAATATAGATGATGTCTGGCACCTAACATGAGTTTAACATACTTCGTCCAAATCTAAGGTTCTCTAAAAATGTCAATTGGGTTAATAATCTATACTTAATATTATAAAGTTGAATAGGTAAAATCGTGGGACGCTATAGTGGGCGTATTGTATACCTATTGGTGACCCCCCCAAAATTTGAGGCTGCGACAGCGCCTGCACATAACACGGTAGGTAAAGTTAAGGAACAATCCCGCTAAATTAAAATAGGAACATACTCAATTTAGCTACTCGAATGTTTACATACATTTAAATAGGCGAATATGTATCTGATTTTATCACCGACTTCAAACAAGGAAGAAGTTCTCAATTCAGTTGAATGTTTTTAACCCCCGACGAAAAAAAGGGTGTTATAAGTTTGACAAAGTAAGTAAATCTGTGTGTATCTGTCTGTGGCAGCGTAGAACTCAAATGGATGGACGGATTTCAATGCGGTTTTTTTTTATTTGAAGGTTAGTATCCGTGCGGTGGTTCTTAGCTATGTTTGGTTAATATCGTTTTAAGATGGCCGCCTCCACAAAATGGCAGATAAAATATTTCTTCACAACATCGCTCAATATGGGTATCAAATGAAAGGGCTTAGTAGAATACGAAAAATTATGACAAATTACAAATCCAAGATGGCCGCCACCAGAAAATGGCGATTACATTTATTTTATCACTTCTCCCTCAATATGGGTACCTATCAAATAAAAGGGCTTGACTAGTAGAATACTATAATACACTATGACATATTTCAAATCCAAGATGACCGCCACCACAAAATGGCGAATTACATTATTTTTTCACTTCTCCCTCAATATGGGTACCTATTAAATGAAAGGGCTTGACTTGTAGAGTGTTTGACAAATTACACATCCGAGGTAGTTTAGGTAATTTACCCCCGGTAAATCACAATTTTTAATTTTGTTCTCGTTTTTTGTATGTAGTATGTTATAGCGATAGCTCTGCCAATTGTGAATCAATTTTGATGTTTTTTTTTAGTTTGGTAAATCATAGTTCAGGGTAGCGATTCTGAAACCATTCGGTTGCATCCGACACGGAATCTCATCTCTCGGTCTTTGTCTTATCTGTTTAGCATGACAGAGACCGAGAGATGAGATTCCGTGTCGGATGCAACCGAATGGTTTCAGAATCGCTACCCAGAGGTAGTGTGACTGAACGGATCGGGCTGAAATTTGGAATACAGATTATAGTCTGGAAGAACACATAGGCTACTTTTTATCCCGAAAAAATAACGGTAACGGGAACTACACGGGTAAAATCGTGGAGCGCTGCTAGTACAACATAGATACAATCACGATGCATTTAATAGTTTACTTACATCTAACGGTGCTTTTATTTTCCGTTTGTTGTATAATGTGTGCAAAAAAATGTGTATTGTGCAATAAAGTCTAATTTACTGGACATAACATATTCTTAATATTATATATAACCTATTAATATTAATATAAATAAATTATTATAACCCTCCAAAATTTCAGGCTCCATCCGCAAATAGATCTCTCAAAGATAGTTCTCAATTTCGCCAAACGTGGCGCCTGTTTTCACTTGTGACCAAATTGAGAACTACTTTGATAGTTCTATTTGCATCTTGAAAACGCCTTATTACAATACAATACAACAAAAGAATATTACACCACAAAACAGTACAGAAATACAGTGATTATAATTGCAATTAGTCAGTAGTGGTAGGACTCTTTGCAGAGTCCGCCTGGGGAAGTACCACACCTTTGCCAGTAATTCTACCACCAAACAGTAATGTGCAAACATTACTCTGTTCCGCTTTGAAGGGCAATGTTTCCAGTGAAATTACAAGGCATAGAGATAAAACATCTAATATCTCTGGGTGACGAGCGCAGTGCAGCTAATGGCTGCACCAATAATAGCTGCGTGTCACTGTGCTGTTATGTGGCAGGCATGTTGCTTACCATCAGGCACATGACACGCTCGTCTCGTCACTCTATTCTATAAAAAAAAAAGTTTTTGGGCACAACAGGCGATCTTATCGCTAATAGCGATCTCTTCCAGATAACCTTTTGATTGTTTAAACCCATGGACGAAAAAAAACGCGGACAGAGTGTCGCTAATACAAAGGCTGTGTATATCGAGTCGGCCAGTGCCCTGTTACATACAGGTTGACACTCTTACATACATACATGAGTCGGCCATTACGCGCGCAAACATCAGCCAGTCGACACGTTTCGCGGTAAAGGAAAATCTCATCACACATAATGTCTTGCGTAGTGAAATGCTGTAAAACCCGTAGTGACCAACGCAAACGACATCCAGGAATCACGTTTCACAGGTAGGTGCATAATTCAATTACTTATTTCCAGGTTTTCAATATTAAAACAAATCTTCATTCGCTAAAACAAAAAAGGGGAATTCCAAATGCAGTGTTGCCAAAGTTAGTCTGTGATAATTACCCGAAATGTATGGGACTTTGATTATTATTTGTCATTATTCATTAATAGTTGATTTATTAATTCTAGTAAAATTAGTGAACTGTGTGAATAAAGACTCGGACTTTATATCGATACATTTCATTAATTTATATTAGTTGCCAGTTGCCACTAGGTATTTAATTCATTAATTTGTTTGCTAGATTTCATAAAGAAAATGTAGTTTGGCGAAATGACTGGATCAATATAATTAGAAATAGTAACTGTGAAAGCGATTGGATCCCAAACAAATACAGTGTCATTTGCAGTAAACATTTCGAAGCTGAAAATTTATATGTAACAAAAGGAGGGCTCCGGCGTATTGTTACATATGCAATACCTCAAAAGGTAAATTAACTATCTAAGTTAAAACTCGTATGGTATTCTATAACTCGTAGCTTAGTTGGTAGCATAGCTGGGCATTAACTCGTTAATCCGTTAATCGTTAATTAACGAAGTTAACATTTTGATTAACGGATTAACTTTTAAGTTAACTTTTAAAGGTGTTAACGGACATGTTAACTTCCGTTAATTATGCAGAAGTCCGTTAATCGTTAATCCAATGCTTACTATTTACCGCACGGCACCTCGGCGCGGCGCAAAAAACAGGTTCAGACAAGTATGAAACGAAAAATTGTTGGCGCAGTGTGACCATATATGTGGCGGGTTCCTGCAATTTTGGCAGGATTGAGGCGTCATTTTAGCCTGTGGTATGATCGGTTGACGTTATGTGAAAACAAATATAATTTTGTTATTATAAGTCACATTTCCGGTAATCTCGAGTTCTTTTTGGCTGAAAATTTGAGCATAGACATATTATTCGAATTTGACTGACGTTTACAATTTAGTTGAATATTTCACACATCCCTAGTAAACCAAGTAGATTATAGGAATCCATAACTAGTGGGAAACTCGCCGATAAATTCAATCATACTTTTTCGATCGTTTATCTGTATTGTAACTTTCTTTTAATAAAATCGGTGGTAGTTCATTTCAACTAACTAAAGAAAAGTTAAATAAAATGAACAGATCAATGTATAAGAATGAAGAAATGGAGGTATACAATGAAAATTCCAGTGTTTAACATCTTAAAATATTATAAATGGCAATTTTTGGATGTTGTAATATTTGTTGTTTCATCACGTCAGAACGTCTGGGAACGGGAAATGATTGGGTTGAAATTTGGAAAACAGCCCTCAAACGCTGCAGTTGGACGTCTGCTATCCACGGGTAAAGACATTTTAACACCAAAGCGAGCCTCGCTTTCAGACGAGAACTTCGAGATGTTAATGTTCATGAGGGGAAATAGATACCTCATGAGGGGATATCGACAGGCCTCGTGGCTTAGTGGGTAGTAGCTCTGCTTGTGAAGTTGAGGGTTGTGGGTTCGATTCCCACCTAGTGCAAATATTTGTGTGATGAATTCAAATGTTTGCACTGTGTCTGGGTGTGTCTATGTATAATAAGTATGTATTTAAAACTATATAAGTATTATATCAGCTATTTGGCCGCCATATTACAAGCTTTGCTTAGTTTGGGGTCAGATGGTGTTGTGTGTGAATTGTCCACCAATATTTATTTATTACTAGCGGCCCGTGCCGGCTTCGCTCGGATAATAACCTAGATACCAACTAAAACGCCATCTGCCGGGCTGAATTGTGAATCTAAACCTTCCAGGGCCCTACCCAAACGTTAACAAAAAAAATTATTCAAATCGGTCCAACTGTTTAGGAGGAGTTCAATAACAACGAAAAGTGGCATTGATTTTTATATATATAGATTTATTTATTTACCTATGCGCATTATGCCCGACGATTAAATTACATATTAAATTATATTAAATAAAAAAAATTGGCAGTCATAGAAACTGCCGATAGAAGTGAAAACTTACAACTCAGAATTTGATAGCTTACCTTGGAAACTACACGGGTGTAACCGGAGGGCGTAGCCTGGTCATCGTGGCATGGCCATCTAGAAAAGCAGCAGCATTTCCTATTGGCTGATGCATTTCTACATGGCCATGCATGATGGCCAGGCCACGCCCTTTCAGCATTTCTAGATGGCCAATAGCCATGGTCCCGAGTTTATCCGATGATTTCTTATCATACCCGAGCGTGACGCTAGAATTCAATTCACAGCCCACGAAAAATCTGTCTCGGCGCGCCTAAAGAAGTTTTCACTTCAATAATAAAATTAAACTCTACAAGTATTTGGTTTTTTCCTAACCTGTTAATTTCCAGAACCTAAACCAACAGGTTTTATAAGTTCACTAACGCAACAATATAAAAATCCAATACGCATATTAACGGATTAACGTTAACTTCCGTTAATTCTTACGAAATGTAACGCTTTAACGTTTAACGAAGTTAACTTTTTTTGTAACGGATTAACGATTAACGAAGTTAACTATTTGATTAACGGTGCCCAGCTATGGTTGGTAGTAAGTCTGCTTGCGAAGCCGAGAGTCGTGGATTCGATACCCACCCAGTACAAATATTTGTGATGAAAACAAATATTTGTTCTATGTCTGGGTGTTTCTATGTATAAGAAGTAGGTTTTAATTTTAAGTCCCGAAGGGACCAATGTGCTTTGCCGGTCGTACTTTACTGTCTAAGATCTAAGATAATTAGTTCTTAATTATTCGTAAGTAAATTAATTGTACATTGATTTATTTGTAAATAGGTTTGTGATAAAGCGTAATAATATTACTATTAATAATAATTTTAGGTACCTACTATAATTATCAAAGAGAGATTTGTTGCTTTTGTGCGGGTTCCAGTTTAACTTGTGTGATTTATGCGTTTCTCCCGCGCCACGCAAAAATGTGATAAAGTTTTTAAGGAAGCGAAATATCTTACTTCCAATTTACCTCCGTCGAATAGCTAAATGTTCTATCTAAGATTCAGCAGTAAGAAAAATAATATATGACTATTGATTACTTGCAGGGCCGTCTTAAGTCTATTCCGCGCCGGGGTGCGGGACTCCTGCCTGCGCCCTCGTTTTGTTTACACTGATACGTGCCAATGCTTTCACTCAGGCTCAGGGCCGGATTTCGAGGTGTGAAGGCCCCGGGGCAGAACTCTAACACCCCCCCCCCTAGGTTAAGATTTCTCAAGTAAAAACCCGGACTACAACTAGTTTAAAGTGTTTACTGTTAAGGAATAATGTATGCTGGGTATAATATAATCAGCACTGGAAAGCATTGGCGATTGATGCTTTCTTGTGCCGGTCATGTCCACTGACCCCCCCCCCCCCCCATGTATATAATATATCTTTAATATATTTATTATATAATATAATTTATCTTTAAGTGCGAGTGCCCGGACGGCTATGTCAAGGGACGCAACAGACGTACAAGTTACACTCTATTGACTTAGAGATCATTTTGCTTCAAGTGCGGGTGACCGGGCGGCAATGTCAAAGGGCGCAATTACTCGCCTATGACAGACGCACAGGTGTCGCGCCGCACGCCCATTTCAAATGAACTTACACTCTATTGACTTAAGAGATCATTTTGCTTCAAGTGTGGGCGACCGGGTGGCGACGTGTCACACGTACATTCATACATACACTCTCTTTGGATTAGAGATTTTGGTGCGCAGGTCAACACCCGCGCAAGTTGTTTTATTTAATACAACTTTTAAATAAAATAATTGTTATTTGTGTAGTGTAGTAATGCGGTATGACAAGCGCCGAAAGCATAATAAAAGTAAAAAAAAAATGCTGATGACTTTTTTTTGCTTGTTCATACATATTTGTCGTTAAAAACAATTACATAAAACTGTGTAATAGCGTTAAGTTCAATGAAATATCCAAAAATTCAGCGCTCTAATGACGCCCCCGGGCGCTCCGCGCCCGGGTGCACCGCACCCCTTGCACCCCCTGGTAAAGACGGCCCTGATTACTTGTACCTATGTGTTTTTTTATGGTGTAAATTTTGTCATCATGGCAACCCAGAATTCATGCACACATAAGTAGCCGCCGCAAATTTCTTGCCTCAGTGTTGTCGTTGGATGGGCTCTGTCCGACTTTTTTTAAACGTCCTTGGATATTACGTAACTGATGCGTTAGTCACAGGGTTGGCATGATTAAAACAAGTTGTTTTAAAAGACATGTTTAAAACATTTTGAATTTAAACAGTGTTTTTAATCACATGTTTAAAAACAAAGATTAAAACAAGTATTAAACAGTGTTTAAAACATAAAGAAAAAAACAATGTTTAAAACTAGTTTTTGAATGAAAATAAATTAATATTTAGGGCTCGAAATAGATTGACATAAAACAAGTTGAGTCTATGTTATTTATTTTATTTTTTGTACCTACTCACAAAAGGAATTATGAGTTTTTGAAAAGAAACATTACAAAGAAAGACACTTCAATGTATACCTCTAGAATTAATAGGTAATTCCCCGTTGGTCCTGCTAGGAAAGTCCCTAATGTCGAACGTCGCGTCGGAAGAAAGTAATTCAATGGACTAGTAGGGTATTTCCCGTATTAAAATAGAAATATTGGAGTTTCCCCCATTGAACTCTTAAAATAGGTATTTATAACAATGGGTTTCCCCTGCTAAAAATGAACATTAGTTAGTTAGAAGACACAGGTGAATCTAAACCGTTTAGTACAGATTAGATATAGGTATGCTCGCAACTCGCAACATAAAACAACTGTGTAATCAATAACCATTTTGCAAATTTGAAAGTACCTAGCCTATAAACCTATAAATGAATAAATATGACGTCTATTTGAAATGAAATGAATGCACAAAACTAAAATGAATAAAAAAAACAAAAAAAAAACACTTGTACAAAACATTTTGAACTGTTTGTTTTATAAAATTTAAAAAAACTGTTTTTTTTTTCAACCCTGCCTGATTTTGCATTGGGATCGTAGCAGAGTGCGTGCCGCTTCTTAGTGTTTTAAGACTTCAATGTACGTACTAATCAGTTTTTGCTACATTTGCAAAGATAATAAAACTACACTGCTTTCGTTTAAAGGAGATTGCCTAAACTTTAGGCAATCTCCTTTAGGCCCTAAAGGAACACTAAAAAGTACAAAATAAAATAAATAATTTAAAAAATAATAAAACCCGACTAAAACACAACAGATAAGAAAAACACTACAAAGACCGAAACAAGATTGACAAATTAAAGTATGTACTGAAACATTACTACATTATAAGCTGAAAATCTAAGTTAAATAAATTACATTATGTTTGGTGGCAGGCGGGACCCATACATTTTCTAACGATTAAAAATAATTTGCAAATGGGTGCCGCCTGATTTATGATGAAATTATTTATTTTATTAAATATATGCCGCCTGATGAAATTATTTATTTTATTAAATATATTTTATTTATATATGGGCGCCATTTCCGTTAGCGGCCAAAGATCTGTTGTCACTTTTTTGAAACACTAGCTGACCACAATTGTATTCGTTCAATCAGATTTGCTGTAAGCCATATCGGAGCTGAGTTATGGCCTTTTTTTGGGTTTTTCTTAAATGGACTAGTGGCGCCATTTCCTATAGCGGCCAAACATCCGTTATCACTTTTATGAAACCTTATTTTTACAAAGGTACGGTTTGTTCCCGTTCGTCCCCACATCGTCGTCCCCACTGGGGACGAGTGGGAAAAAAAAGTTTCGTTCGTCCCCAGAGGTGATCCAGCCAGCTCCGATATGACTTACAGCAAATCTGATTGAACGAATACAATTGTGGTAAGCTAGTGTTTCAAAAAAGTGACAACAGATCTTTGGCCGCTAACGGAAATGGCGCCCATATAAATAAATGCGCCTCCTGGGTTCACCGATTTTAGAAGAGTCGTTACCATCTTTTGTCGAAGAAAAAATTCAAAATTTCACGAGAGCCTCCGATAGGCTACTCAAAGTAAACGCCCATATGGCGTTTACAATTATTCGGCAATGTTTATTTGTTCCGAAATTTATGTACGCTTTACGGTGTAGTCCACTGTGGAAACATGGTGAGCTCCTTGGGAGCTTAGACAATGTCGTAAAGGAATCTCTAATATCGGTGTTGAATGTGGATCTGAGTGGGAGGGCCTGGTCACAAGCCTCACTACCCATACGGTTGGGAGGCCTAGGGGTCCGCCAAATTTCAAGTGTAGCTTTACCGGCATTCTTGTCCTCAGTTCATAGTACTCAAAATCTAATAGACAAAATTCTCGCACCCTCTTTAGGCCATTCGGAATATTCTGATGTAGTAGTAGCTAATTTGTGCGAGGCTAAGAATGCTTGGAGGCTGGCTTGTCCAAACAACGATTTCCCCAGATGTCTGTCATCTCAGAGACAGTGGGATCGACCGATCTGCGATCTAGCACGGAACTCTCTTCTCGATACGTGTCCTAGTATCGCGGATCGTGCTCGTATCCTTGCTGTGTCTGTGTGGGAATCGGGCCTTTGGTTACAAGCTTTGCCATCTTTCAATACCGGTAGCCTATTAGATCCAACTGCATTTCGTCTAGCTGTTAGCTTGCGCGTGCGAGGTGCTATGAAGCCCATCGCTGCCATTGTGGTACTGCCGTCGACCAACTCGGTCACCACGGTCTCTCTTGCTCGAAAAGCGCAGGTCGTATTGGCCGCCACGCCAGCCTGAACGACATCATACGCCGGGCTTTTTCCACCGCCAATGTCCCAGCCATACTCGAACCGAGTGGGCTTGCGCGTGACGATGGCAAAAGACCTGACGGCATGACTGTTGTGCCTTGGAAGTTGGGTCGGCCCCTAGTGTGGGACGCAACTTGCGTCGATACTCTGGCACCATCACATCTTCCAGAGACACATTGTAAGGCTGGTGCAGCGGCTAATTCAGCTGAGCGACTCAAACGGCGCAAATATGCAACCCTCGGAAGAGGTTACATATTTGAGCCCTTTGGGGTTGAGACATTGGGTCCGTGGGGGCCGGGAGCTCACCTCATCTTCAAAAGCCTTTCCGAACGCTTGGTCGATGCGACGCGTGACCAAAATGCTGGCGTTTATTTGGCCCAACGCATAAGCATTGCCATTCAGCGTGGTAATGCCGCCAGCATGCTGGGTACGCTTCCGATTGGTAGTGGGCTTGAACATCTTGATTATCTGTAGACCTTCATTGGTCTATGGATAATTCAGGTGTGCTTAGTGTAAGTAGTTGTTAGGTATGTAGCGTAGTGTAGTTCTCATTGTATTTTAGTTTTGTTAATAAAGGCTCTGCCCTATTTAAAAAAAAAATATATATATATATATTTAAATACCCAAAAAAAAAACTTTGAAAGGCCATAACTCAGCTCCGATATAGTTTGCAGCAAATCTAATTGCACAGGGTGAATAGCATGACAAAGACCGAGAGATGAGATTCCGTGTCGGATGCAACCGAATGGTTTCAGAATCGCTACCCAGGTACCTTGAAGTAAATATAAGGTTTCATAAAAGTGATAACGGATGTTTGGCCGCTATAGGAAATGGCGCCACTAGTCCATTTAAGAAAAACCCAAAAAAAAACTTTAAGAGGCCATAACTCAGCTCCGATATGACTTACAGCGAATCTGATTGTACGAATACAATTGTGGTAAGCTAGTGTTTCAAAAAAGTGACAACAGATCTTTGGCCGCTAACGGAAATGGCCCCCGTATGTAAATAAAATATATTTAAAAATACCCAAAAAAAAATTTGAAAGGCCATAACTCAGCTCCGATACTACTTACAGCAAATCTGATTGCACAGATAGCATCAGGGTATTTTATTGTTACACGAAAGTGATAACGGATCTCTGGCCGCTAAAAAAAAACGATACCACGAGCCCATACAAAAGTACCCAAACCCCTTTGGCAAAAAAGTAAAAATGTCATTTGTCACTCGATATCTATCAGTCTGTCTTGTCTTAGTGTCAAATGTCATTGTCATGTCACGTTCCCTGCTCCCTACTATTTTCCTAAATTTTCATTTGATTTCGTTTATTTATATAATTTTATTCGAACATGCACAGTTATTCATAAGATTGTCATTCTAGATATTTACATTTTAACGAAATGGCTCTATCTTGTAGAACTTTGTCTAGAAATTGCAATTTTATAGTTAATTTATCCAAACCGGTAAACTGGAGTCCCACTAATTTGACGAAAAATCCTATAAGAGTATTGTCCAGTGAAATTTGGTATAAGAAAACCTCACCCGTACCAGCGTTCAATGAAGTGAAACGGATAGATTTTATAACTATTCGAAAATGCACGACACAAAAAGCGAAAAGCACAGAAAGTACCTCTTCAGAAACCACAGAAAAGAAGGGCTTCAAAGGCTTAATACTTAAATTCAAAGAGATGTACAGAGACTACTGGTATGTCCTTCTACCGGTACATGTAGCTACATCTGCAATTTGGTTTGGAGGATTCTACTATGCTGTGCGCAGGTGAGTTTCTAAATATTGAAATTATAAACCCATATTATGAAATGAATTATTTTACTGAATTAGTTGACTAAATATGTGCTTTTTCTATTTACAGTGGTGTTGATGTTATAGGTATTCTAGAATCGTTTGGGATAAGTGAATCACTTCTTGAACCATTGAAGAAATCAGGAGCAGGATATTTTGCACTGGCATTTGCCATGTACAAGCTAGTGACTCCTTTGAGATATGCTGTCACTGTTGGTAAGATTTTTTTTTGTGATCAGTTACTAAACTACTATAGATATTGTAGGAATGACAAGGTATCTGAGATAAAATTTGTGATAATAAATGAAAAAAGTGTATTAAGAAAAAAAAAACTTGTCAATCATCTTTTATCATCTAGATATAATAAAAAAATGAGAAGTGGTTTATGCAGAAAAGTATTATTTGAAAAATTAAAAACACAAACTTTTGGCCTTTTTGTGGCATACAACTAGAGGACATTTTATTTTACCTACACTGATCATGATTTCCTGACGGTATTTTGTATATTGTTTTGTTTTCCCATTGAATTTCAGACAGAAATAGTGAATTAAAAATGTAGTAACATTAGCCATCCCACATATGGACAAACCTATTATGAAATTACTTTTTAAGACAGTACAATATAATTACTCAAAATCAAAAGGCCTACTGTTTATGTAACTTTGAGCAAATCCTGCCGATTTCTAGTGTAGTGTATGTTTAAGCATGTTTCACACATCACAACTCAATGGTAAACTGAGCATGTTGGTTGATAGCCTGTGTTATATTATTGACCACACCTAAAACAGCTGGGCTGTTGAGGGCCTAATAGCACCACCACTATAATAGTGGCTTTAGTGTTTTTAGGTGTAAAAGACAGTTACTTTAATACAGTGTAAACTCTTTATGATGACACTCTAGGGAATGTGCATATTTTGATGTTATAGAGAGTTTTCATTAAATGGAAAGATGTGTACCAAATTTCATCAAAATTGGTTCATGGGCTTAGACCGTAAATCGTAACAGACAGACTGAGTTTCTTGCACATTTATAATATTAGTATGAATAGCACTGAGAGATCACATAATATGTATGTATAATATATGTATACAACAGTGAAAGAATTTTTTTATTGAATTTTTGCTCCAGTAGTTCCTGAGATTAGCATGTTCACACAAATTTCAAAAACCAAAAGAATTGTGGTAGAACTCAAGCTTAGATCTAAATAAGCCTATTTAGTTTGTTAAATGATTATTCAACCTGGATGAAGGTGAGATGATAGTATTGTGTTACCACTGTAGTGCATTCCAGTAAGGCCTGTAGAAAACCAAAACAAACCAAAAAAAATGATACCATACAAAAGGTGATACCATAACATAAACATCGTTTAGTCTTAGTATTTTTATGAAATTGCCTTAAAATAATGTTCACAAATAGGATTTGACTTTATTGCAATTTTAAATACCATATAGGTACTTTGATTTGTATTGATCAAATAATTATATACTATCTAATTTCAAAAGTTATAGAAAGCAATGGTAGGATGATAGAAATATGATTTTAAGTACTAGCAATTTGATCTGTGTTTTTCAAACTCTCAATGTTGCATTCAAGACATTTATACATCTTTTCATCAAATTATTCTTATTAAGGATGCACCTATTTTTCTAACATACCCCTCTCATATTGTGTAAATGCCCATTTCCATTATATTCAAGTATGGATTAATTTTACTCTATTTATTTTTGTCATTAATTTGGAATTTTTAATTGTAATGTAATTTGATTTTAACGTAATGTATTATTTGATTTTTATTGTAATAGGATTTTAAATTGATGTCTGTTTTTTTTTTTTAATTATTGACTTGTATTGGTAATATTTGAATATCTTGAATATTATGACATGTAACAACTTGTTATCAATAAAAGAGTATGAGTATGACTAAAGAACTCTGAGAAAAAGGTTTCTTGTGTCGTAACGAGCTGAGAGAAACTTGCAAACCTCTAAATACGTGTTCCAAATTACGCTGTTTACTATCAAAAGGTTATTGTATAATTTTCACTCTAAAATGCCATAAATTTTGATCGAAACTTGTACTTATGTGTTTCCAGAATATTACATTATAGTGTTATGATCAGTTTTGGGTAGTACGAGGACTATTCGAACGAGATTTAATTATTGCTAAAAATAATAGGAACATTTAAGGAAACATCTAAATTACTTTTCTAAGTCACTGGTTCTAGTTTTACATTCTTCTCCGAACTCAAATGCTTTGCCTTTCCTTTTTTTCATCATCATCATCATCAACCGTAAGACGTCCACTGCTGGACATAGGCCTCCCCCCTAGATTTCCACAACGAACGGTCCTGCGCAACCTGCAACCAGCGGTTTCCAGCGACCTTCGTGAGGTCATCTGACCATATAGTGGGAGGCCGTCCAACACTGCGTCTTCCGGTGCGTGGTCGCCACTCGAGAACCTTTCTTCCCCATCGGTTATCAGTTCTGCGAGCAATGTGGCCTGCCCATTGCCACTTCAGCTTAGCTACTCTTCGAGCTATGTCGGCTACTTTAGTTCTTTTGCGAATATCCTCATTACGGATTCTGTCGCGCAAAGAGACTCCGAGCATAGCTCGCTGTGTGACTTTGAGCTTTGTTATGAGGCCCACAGTTAAGGACCACGTCTCAGTTCCATAAGTCATCACTGGCAACACGCACTGATTCAAGACTTTCGTCTTCAAGCATTGGGGTATTTTGGACTCCAAGATGTGCCGTAGTTTCCCGAACGCTGCCCATCCGAGTTGGATCCTTCGCTGGACCTCTTTGTCGAAGTTGGATCTACCCAATTGGATCTTTTGACCCAGGTAGACGTATTCGTCAACAACTTCGAGTGTGGTATTCCCAACAATAACCGGTACAGGTGAGACATGAACATTTGACATGACCTTCGTCTTGTCCATATTCATCCTCAAACCTACCTGTTGGGATACTCTACTGAGGTCCCTGAGCATAGCACCGAGGTCCTCCATCGACTCCGCCACAATGACTATATCGTCGGCAAACCGAAGGTGAGTGATGCATTCGCCGTTGATATTGATGCCATGTCCGTTCCAGTCCAGTAGCTTGAAAACATCTTCCAGCGCGGCAGTGAACAGTTTCGGAGATATAACATCTCCCTGTCTCACGCCTTTCTGTAGCCGGATATGTTTTGTGCACTGGTCCTGTAATCGGACAGACATTGTGGCTTTGCTGTAAATGCACCTCAACACTTCGATATAGCGATAGTCCATGCGGCATCGCTGGAGAGACTGAAGCACTGCCCAGGCCTCGATGGAATCGAAGGCTTTCTCATAGTCCACATACGCTATACATAGTGGCCGATTATACTCCTCGGTTTTCTGTATAATCTGCCGAAGCGTATGTATGTGGTCTACGGTACTATAGCCTTTTCGGAAACCGGCTTGTTCGAATGGCTGGAAGTCGTCAAACCTGCGTGCGAGACGATTCGTGATTACCCTCGAAAACAACTTATAAACGTGGCTCAGAAGTGAGATGGGTCTGTAGTTCTTCAACAAGGTGTTGTCACCTTTTTTGAAGAAGAGCACCACCACCAAGACTTTAAGTACCGGTTTTCCACCCGCTCTCAGAAGCTCAGTCGTAATTCCGTCGTCGCCAGGTGCCTTGTTGTTCTTAAGTTGTTTGAGGGCCATCCTAATCTCATACAGGCTGACTTCCGGGATGTCTTCGGTAAAGTGTCGGGTCAGCTTGGCTCTTGGGTCTTTTGCCATGCTAACGACAGGTCGTGTTTGCGTAGAGGTGTATAACTGTTCATAGAACCTCTCAATCTCCTCCAAAATCTCGGCCCTCGACGAAACGACGTTACCACTGTCGGTCTTCAGTTTGGTCAATTGACTTTGCCCAAGAGTTTCCTTTTTTTACGTGGGGGAAATAAATGTACGTATGCCCGCCATACTCTCATTATGAAATGAGAGGAGATCTCCATCTACCCTCATTTGGGCTTCAAAAATCGCAGGGTGACTAATACTACACAACACTAACCATATCAGGTTTCTCCAAACTCAGCGCACTATGCACACATTTATTTATTAGAGGATTCCGCGACGCTGATAACCGCCGGTTATCAAACTACCTGGTTATTAACCGGGTAGTTTTCGGTTATTGGCATCGTGGTCATCGCGTCGTAGTTGAAATATATACCTATGTTTTTTATTTTCCAATGCTTCCCGAACCATTCTTGCGTAGTAATGACATTCGGTAGATAGAACCTTTGGGTCGTGGATCTCGATCCAATGACCAGTTTTAGCATCAATCAATTGTTCAGCAATTGCAGATTCATGTGCCTGACGATTTTTTACAGCAGCAATGTGTTGATTGTTCCAAGTCCCAGCAGTGGGAACATAAATTTGGGTGTTTATGATATGCATACATATATATTTAGCCTTGTTTTGCGACGAAAATTTAAAAGGGCAAGCAATGAAAGGTACTACAAACTATCTTGTAAAACAATGGTTGAGAAATGCTGGTCTGTCATATTGAGAGTGACATTGGTTTGTTTACCTTTTATTCACATAGATTTGGAATGAGGCATAGTGGTGGTATAAAAATATTAAATTGAACTAGCAATCTGTAAGCATGTAATACAGGCCCTCATACGAGTTAACCTAAGTTACCTTAAATAGACAATTATTGATTATTTAATTTGTTCCAGGGGGAACAACATATGCTATCAAGCGACTCACTGCTATTGGCTGGATCAAACCAGTTCCTTCGAGAGAGAGAATCAAAGAAATGATCCAAGAAAAGAAGGGTAACTTACAAGATCGGTTCAATGAAAGCAAGCAACATTATCAAAGTCAAATGAAAGAAAAAGGAACTCATGTCATGGATGAAATGAGACGATACAAAATGGATATGAAGAATATGAAAAATAAGGTGAAAAAAATGTAGACTATCTCCTTCACCATACCTGCTTTGTCTTCATAAATAATGCTTCATGTGGCACGTGGATGTAAATTACTAATTGGATCATATCAAATTGATTATTTATATTACTTGTGGAACAGCTTCTCATGGGTAGGTAGCTAAGATATACACTATGGAAAAAATTAATGAAATTTTTAATTTATTTATTGTTAAATATAAAAATGATTACTTATCAACATCATCTTTATTTTCTAAACCCTAAGACAATCACATTTCCATCAAAATGTACATACAAACAATATAAAAACTAATTTTACATTAAGTACACAGAGAGACAGCACATAACTGGAATGTTTCAACTCATGTAAATGAACCTTGTAAGTTTAAATTTCTTTGTGACAATTTTGTGCATCAAATTTAAAATAGGATGAAGAATCTACCATGTTTATGTATCACATATAGAACTGGTGCTTGAGTGTTGCAACAGATATAAATCATCTTATATTTCTGGGTGACAAGTGCATCAAAGATTTGGAACTCTTTGTATTCAAACAGCTGTTTGGCACTGTTGTGTTATGGGTTGGCTGTTTGGCACTTTTGTTATATGTTGCTTACTGTCAGGCGCGTTTACTCGTCCTGTTGATCCAAAATTAACAAAATGATGAATATCAGAAAATATTGAATTTTTTTTTTAAAACAGAATACTCATTGTTTTATTCACACCAAAATGACCAAATAATGGTTTGTATGAGTCTGTTTGTTGTATCTCACTCTAATTATATTTTTTAATCAACATTTAGTATGCATTTTATTTATTCCAGAAAAAGAATAAAATAGTATAGAGTCGGTAATTGAATAATAGATTTCCAGATGAAAATGTTGAGGTATATCTGAGTACTGTATGTGATAACATGATTTTCTTGGTACCTCTTCAACCCAGGAGTGCTGTCAAATCCAGTGTTTTTATAATAGTAAATGCATGAGTACATCATAGTTGTAGCACTGAAAGTAATTCAATTTTTCCTATGCTTTTGTACCAAGGTCTAAAAACTACTGATCATCTTCTGAATCACATTTATTTACATTTAAATGATATTAATGTGTAGACACAACTTGAATTACTTATATCCAATTTCTTACACAACTTAAACTAATAATTCCCCCTTTATTTTGTTCCATAATAGTACAGAATTAAATTAAACCTATAAATATCACAAAATGTGTGGCAAACACTGATGTTTCCAATTCCCACTTTTACAATTGGCATATTATTACAGATATTGTTATTTAACAGTTGAATTTTAATTTCAAATTGTTCATATCATAGCATCTCTTTTAAATAGGAATCAACAGTTATTAAATACATTAACTTAGATGCACTTTGTTTAGAGCCACATGATCATAACTTTTATTAAATTACCAAATAAATAATATTGATTAAAGCATTAACTTGACATAAAAAAACTCTAATTTTATGTCAAATGGAAGTACTATCTATCATAATTTTAAAGTGAACATCGGCTCTTCAAATTTTCTTTACTTCATATCAATACACAAAGGTAAAAAAAAAAGGAAATTTTACAGAAGAGTCCTCAAAATAAAATATGTATGTCAATGATAATTTAAACATTATTTGAATAAAGAAATGCAAAGTTACATGTTACAACAGTTGTAAAAGTTCTAAGGTAAAATTATTGTATTTCACTCGTACTATACTGAGCAGTATATTTATCGTTGTGTTGAGCACTTCCTATGTACAAGTATTTATTTCATAAATTATGTATACAGCAGCCTACATTACATTATTAGCTGATATTATTTATGAAAGCCAAAGCTTGACTATAATACTTAATTGCTTAAATACTAAAGGACTTCACACATTAACCACAGCTTAAAAATGTACAGCTAAAGTCGAAAGAGTGAATTGAAAGCATACCTGTACTGAAATTTAGCAGTTATTAGCTCTATAAATGCAATAATACTGTTTTAATTGAGCATGATTGCTTTTTGTAATGAAACACCAGTTAATACCTAGAATTTCAGGTCACCCTATTCCAAGTCATATACCTCTACAATTTATGTTAACAGGCACGCATCAGTGACTATTTTCACTTATCCTATAATATTACTTCGCCATGAATGATAAAAGTACTAATTGTGAACGATTCCTAAAACAAAATGAAGTGTAAAATCAGATTGGGTGCAATACATTTTGGTTATCAGCCAGCTGTGTCTGGCCTCTGCGAAGCTTTTATATACCTGCTCTAAAAACATCAGTGTCGCGGCAAATGTACGTAGATTCGCAATCAAAATAAATCACAGAAGGAGACATCCTGCCACCTAACTACCTGAAATATCTTTAATATTTATTTCCAAGCAAGGCGCAGATTTTCAGTCAGGCGATATGCTCATATCAATTCTATCTTACAATCTTTCGATGTAGCTGTACACATTCATTTACTCATATTCTGGTTACACTATAATATTTTAGACCATCACTAAAATTGTCATCTTCATTTCTGTGAACTGTGAATCTGGCAGTAGTTTACTACTGCCAGACTTTAACTACTGCCAGATTTTGGCATGAAGCCATAGCCTAAAAGCTACATTCCACATAAAGTTCATTTCTATTAAAACACATTAAATTTTTTGTTGGAAGTGCCATCATTAATATTATGCTATTTATATCATTAGTGTTTCATAAATAACAAGCCTTTTTTACTTTTTAAGATTTGTTTTTTTTTTTGTGATTTGTTTTCTACGTGAGACTGTTTAAGTCACACGAAATTATATTAATGTATTTAAAAAAAATATCATGTATTGTTTCACAATTCTCGAATATATCGACGACAATAACTTTATAGTCCATCAGCGTCAGAGGATCCCATTGCAATACTAGACCATAACCTGCACTGTACTAGGAAATCACGTCTAAGTGAATAGTTTGAATAAGCGGGCTTCAGACAATCACATCCTGTCCACATTCAAATCTAGGCCGTATTCTTCTAGTAACAGTCAGACACAAAGGTGGAATGTTACCTGTGGAAATAGCTTATGCAAGTACGGTGGAGCTGTGTTCGTGTAACGTTCTGTTTGTTGGTAGAATGAGAAGAAGTGAAGTCAGCCCATGTACTGGTAGGAGGCGGGCGAGAGGCGCGGCGCCGGCGGCAGCCCGGGCCCCGTGGCCGCGCCCAGCGTCGCCAGGTGACACGCGCGGCACATCAACTTGCCTGCAATCATTGTTTTACGCTATCACCGTTGTTCTCTAGTGTTAACATTAATATCGGGATCCCTGCAATGTATTACACATATTTACACACATGTTTTTTTTTTCATTTTTTAAGTTAATATAGGCTATTTATTTTTATTTATAAGTTTACCGCTGATTAACATTAAGCAAAGCATCGTAAATATGTTAAAGATACAATAAGTAAATAAAAACTTTTTCAACAGCTATGACCAATAAGTTATTTATATAAACTACATGAACTTATAATTTTTTTGCGACATGCGGTATTGAGCAGTTTTAGATTAAATATTTTTTATCTATACAATACGTTAAATTACGGTTTTATTTATACGATATAAAAAGGTCAGGTCTGCAAAGGTCAGGAAGGGAGGTCCAAGGAAAAAATAATAATAGCCCTTGACCCTATAATAATAGTAAATAATATATAAATTATTATTGGTATGGCGTGGTATTTCCGATCAATATTTTTATTTGTCATTTACAGTGGCATAGTGGCAATAAAAAATAAATTGACAGTTATAGAAACTGCCGATAGAAGTGAAAACTTATAACTCAGAATTTGATTGCTTACTTTGTAAACCACACGGGTGTAACCGGTGGGCGTGGCCTGACCATCATGGCATGGCCATCTAGAAATGCATCAGTATTTCCCATTGGCTCACGCATTTCTAGATGCCCAGGCCACGCCCTTTCAGCATTTCCCATTGGCTGACGCATTTCTAGATGGCCAATGGTTATGGTCCCGAGTTTACCCGAAGATTTCTTATCATACCCGAGCGTGACGGTAGAATTCAATTCACAGCCCACGAAAAATCTGTCGAGGCGCGCCAAAAGAAGTTTTGATTTAAAGATATCTCACCAGCGAGTGGATAGCAGCGCTTGTCGGGCTCGTCGGTGAGCTGCATGCCGCACACACAGCACATGTAGCAGTCGACGTGGAAGTCGCGGTCCATGGACACCACGCGCACCGTCTCGTCCGTGCCCTCCACCGGCGTTATACCTGCGGCAGTACGCTTACTTCACTATACATTCTACATGGCTTTCAATGAGACAAATTGTTCTGTATCTATTTTATGTATCTTACAAATCAGTGTAACGATTTGGATGATAATATGTTAGAAATTTGGATGTTTACTACAACAGATACCCTAGGGACAGGGCCGGATTTAGGGGATCGCAAACGGGGCATCCGCCCCGGGGCCTCCACAACAGACACTTCGGGAAAAAAACAAATTTCAACAGTAAACGTCTTTTATGTTACTATAAACCATTTGTATTTTGCTTTGAGAAATCTTAACCTAGCTTAACCAATCCAACGTCCCCAACGAAGCTCTGGCCCGGGGCCTCCACACCTCTAAATCCGGCCCTGCCTAGGGGCCACCATTTCTAGTTACACGCCGTAATAATGTCACAAAAACATCTCCATAAAAACCCATGGCATGAACATGCCAGTAAGTAGTTCTATCGTCAGTATGGATTGGTGGTAAGGGCACAAAATTACGAATTCGCGTCGCATCGGAGATATCTCCGAATTCGCACGAATGCATCGCAAGAACGTCCGATGTGATTCGCATCGCGCATTCCTCCGATCTTACGTTATACTGGTCATAATGGTGTCACATTTTAGTCAGTTCTGAGACAGAAGAAGAGAAAGACGATGACAGATTTAATTAGGTATTATTTTAGACATTTACCTAGTAATAAATAAATTTTTGTAATTTTGTAACTTGATTTATTTTGATTTGATGACATGACTTTGTAAAGTTTTCTATTTTTTGTATTATAGATACAAAAAATTGAAAAAAAAAATAGTTGAAAGGTGATTTTAATATAAGGAGCGAGTTGTTAAGCTAATTTTGTGACTAGACTTATAAACTATGTCATCAATCATTTAATTATTGGAAAAATATTTGTATGCCTACCATATCAGGTAAAACATGAAGACAAGCTACTTTGAAATTTTGTGACCTATTATAATATCATGCATTGTGTGTTTGTAATTTACTCATGTTTTGAACAAATAATTTATCTTTTATCTTCAAATGAAGATATGCTCATTCTAAAATAATAAAATAAAAATACCTTCATAATATTCTCAACCCATAATACTTGTGAGTAAAATAGTTCCTATCAGCATTTATAACTGTAATATGTGTATAAAACCAAGATCTTTTTTTCTTTTATATCTACTTAACAATAACAGCAGTACAACAATCTTTTTGTGATCCATGTTACGCTTCCGAAAAACACGTCCAAAACGGCTGACTACCATTGAAGGTATGGTACCCTAACCAACGGTTTGCCGCACGAATTCGCATCGGAGCAATTAACATCGCAAGATCCTCCGATGCGGCGTCGCATCGCAGTTTTGTGTGGGAGCCCTAAAGGAATATAACAAAAAACGAAGTTAAGACCCCAAGGGCGATCGATTTTGGCAAAAAAAAAAATTATACTCTTTTGTTTATTAGCGGTTGAGGTGAACGAACTTCATGGCCAATCTATCTAGCACAGACTATAGATAAAGTTTTCCTCCTCAAGTTATTGAATATGTTTTTCCTGGGAAACACAATTTTACAAGAAAACTAGGACTAACACAGTACATAGGAACTTGTGAACTGTAGATAACATTCTAAGTGACAAGCTGCCTAGTTAAGTTAGCTTATCAGTAGTAATAAAACATGTGCTAAATAAGGGCAGTGAAATTAGTTCTTATTCGTAGACTGCTATTCAGAGTTATTTTCAATGTTTAATATTGATGTCCTTTTTTAATAAATATCATTTATATGTACACAACGCAATACATTTTTGGGGTTTGATGACGACTGTACCATATGCTATCAATAAAGGCAAATCGACGCCTATATTTTTTTTTAATTTGCAAACTATAAAATAATATCTGAATAGTGATAATACCTTTACCACAGCTGGCACATTTAGGTGCAAACATGCGATGATAATCATTGACACAGTATATCTTATTGTCTACGTCCACTGTGAACGGGACTCCATCGAGGCACTCATTGCAGATGCAACAGCGGAAGCAGCCGGGATGGTATGATTTGCCCATAGCTTGGAGGATCTGAAGAAAAACCAAATTGAGACATGAGATTTTAGACTTACAAAATACACACAGAAATAAAATAATCCAGCATGCTGTTAAGTAAGTTAAGTATACTTTATTTCTCAATGTGCATATATACATTTATAAATATGCTTACTCTCAGTGTTTTATAAATTAATATTAGATTTTCAAAGGCAATAATGTCCTGTTGTGTCCTAAACTCGTAAAGACAACCAATTTCTGTATTTGTTTATCATTGTATAATCAACCCACTTTATAAATAGTATGTTGGAACATGCCAGTTTGCTCAAAATGTTTTCCTTCACTGTTAAAGCCAGTGGTGATGACAAACAGTGCATCTGCACATGGAAAAATACTCAAGATATATGCTACACTGCTTCTTTTTTATAATGTGTAAAACCTGCAAAAAACTGAGTATAGTTTTTATCATTGTGTTTGTTATTTAAATACTAAGTTCATTATTCAGTTATTACATATAAGTTGGTTATATGTAATTAGTTTGTTACCATATAATACTCACCATTTCCATAATTAAATGTCCACATATTGCACACTTTTCGGCAGTTTGTTGGAATCCCGAATACTGAAATCACAATTCAATAAGTACTACCAGAATGTAAAATACACAAAAAATATTAAAATATCTACTGATTTGTAAAATTCTACATGACTATGTAAAATTATAATTGTAAAATGCAATGAAAATAAAAAAAATCATGTATTTTTTATGTACTGTAACATAATATGTCAAATTATATATGTAACTTTTATTTTCTATTCCATCCCAAAAACATCTTCAAGTATGTTTACTGTTTTCTCAAGTATCAACTGAGATTTCATTCTTGAAAATCTTATGAACCCTTTTTACATTTTTTGCTGTAGCATGTTTCCTTGTCGAACACTTTGGGCATCAATCTATCCTTAAATAATATTGAGAAAGCAATTTTTGCTAGCACGCTAGCCAGTAACATCAATAAGTAATTAAATTTGATCCTAAGTGACTGATTTAATGAATGTGTGATTCATTTTTGATGATATTGTTTATTACTGATGAGCATGATGGTGGCTAAACATGAATAATATGTAATAATAATATAATCAATAATGAAAATATGTTATATAATATGTAAAAAAAATATAAAAAGCAGAACTACATTTTTTCTCACCAGGTAGTCCTCTTCACAATAAACCTTCCCATGCACATTGTAGAAAGCCTTCCCGCGCAGTGCCCGCCCACATGAGCAACAGATGAAACAGTTTGTGTGGTACAGGTTGCCCATGGCTTGGCACGCCTGTCCTGCACCTGTCACTCCAGCGCCACATGTGTGGCAAATACCTGCAGAATATACTTTATAAAATTACTGAAGTTTAACATGATTTTGCAAAATGTAACAGGATGGGCCTGTTTTTCTGTTACCCATAGTACCAGAATTTAAATTTATTTATTTAGTGATAATCAATGTCTTGCTGATGTGCCATTCAGTGTTGAAAAAAGAAAAAAATTGGGTTATTGTCGGTACTCATTGTTTTTCAATTGATATGTTCTGTTTGGTACCTGAAAAAATTTGTTTAGTTTGTCTTGATAGTGGGATGAGCAGAATGTCCACCAATATTTCTCATTTATTTTCCTAGATGTTTTACTAAAATACACTTTTTTTAGATTCAATTCACAACTTCAGTCAGTGTGAGACAGAACCAGGATAATAGTAATTAGATATGAATAAGGTGAGCAGTATTAGCTGATATGCCTATATCTCAGTGCTGAAATAACAAATTATAAGTGATTATCTGTTAAAATGATATAGTTCACAAATCTTACCAAAGTATTCCCCTTCTTCATCTTGCCTCTCCATCTCTTCTTCAAGTTGTCTTGTGAGCTCTTCTATTTTTCTCTGTGCTTCACTAGGGCCTGGTGGCCGTGGAGGAGTGATACTGTATGGCAGAAGGCTCTTGCCTCTCCCTCCTGAGCCACGGGAGCCTCCAGACAACTGGGACACTGAACTCGGAGTAGGGCTAGGAGCCGGGGACTGGGCAGGGGAGCACAACGAGGTTAATCCAGACACAAGATTCCTGGACCCAATAGACTCAGAGGCTAATGATGTATTGTCTCTATGGTTGGCTGCAGTCAGGGCTGCCACTGATGATCCTCCCGTCATACATACATAGTCAGAACCATTTGTTTCTTCCACAATCTGCATTCTATTACCCGCAGGTTTACTAGCAAAACCACCATTAGACATTGGTGGCTTCTCTTTGCTAATATTATTAGCAA
Source organism: Ectropis crepuscularia (assembly GCA_963693475.1). Taxonomy (NCBI): domain Eukaryota; kingdom Metazoa; phylum Arthropoda; class Insecta; order Lepidoptera; family Geometridae; genus Ectropis; species Ectropis crepuscularia. The sequence goes on along the minus strand of OY856344.1, from coordinate 8,961,529 downwards.
TGTTTGGTTTTTGATGAAAAAATTTTGGACTTGAAGTAACGGTTTGAACCTCAGTAGCCAGATTTGCTTTTGGTCTCTGAGCACTTGGAGCAATAGATGCATAAATAGCTGTAGATGGAATTGTCACAACTTTTTCATCATTTTTTAATAGAGCACTGACATCAGTATACTTAGGAGGAGCTGATTTCATGATTGTATAGTCACCAGTTGCGTTGTCCTGAGTAGCACTGTAAGGCGGAGGGGGCGGGGCTTTATCTATTTTTCCTTTATCACTTATTTGTGATAAATTTCTACTAACACTAGTGTTTGGAACTTGAGGACCGGGCATTGAACCAGTTTGAATGTACCTTTGTTCTGTGTTTTGTTGTGCTTTATATTCATTTTTCTTATCATTATCAGAGCAAAGCATATTTTCGTAGAGTAAAGGGTTGAGTTTTGGTTTGGAGTTAACTGGTACTTGCGGCTGTGCCTTGCTGTAGCGCGTGTCGTAGTAGCCGTCAGAGACTTGCGGCGGCGGCGCTGGCTGGTAGATCTGATGGTAGAACGGCAGCTGCGGAGACCGTTGCTCACCGTAATATTCTACGTTCTCGTACACTGGTGGAGGGTAAGGAGCATTTGGATTTGCAGGAATCTCGTATAAATCGTCCGTCTGGTAACTCAGAGATCTTTGAGATATGGAGTCAATGGATCGTGTGGGACTGGCCGGTAGAGCAGTAGTGTTTATATCCCTCTTGTTGATAGATGCGATAGTTTCCACGCGTTTTGGTGTCGCGAACTTCGACGCCGCAATTACATTTGATCGTTCATAGAAACTATAGTCCTGGCGGTTGGTTTGGGTGTTATCGAGCACGAAGCTCTCGATAGCGCCCACTGGACGCGACTTAGTAAGAGTACTAGAGTTCGACGTCGAGGAGCCGTGCGCTTGCTCAGTACCATCTTCAACTTTGTTTGCGATTTTCAAATCTTGCAGACCAAGTATACAACGCTGATCATCAGAATTACTTCTGCGTGAATCCATTCCGAATACTGTTCTTACTATAAAATTAAATAAATAATCACTTTTAACTACAAAAGAAGACACAACAAGTGAATCATCTCAAAATTCTTTAGAAATTCAACTTTGAAACAAAACATGTTCCTTAGTTTCTTCCATAGATAAGAAATTACAAATTAGTGAACATTGAACAATGAACTTTTTTTTTTTTTTAATGGCCAAATAACATTAAACTTTACTTGCCTACTCGTATCAGGGTAGCAATTCTGAAACCATTCGGTTGCATCCGACACGGAATCTCAGCTCTCGGTCTTTGTCATGCTAAACAGATAAGACAAAGACCGAGAGATGAGATTCCGTGTCGGATGCAACCGAATGGTTTCAGAATCGCTACTCAGTTCTTGAAGTTTTGTTGTCGGTAGTGATTCTGAAACCATTCGGTTGCATCCGACACGGAATCTCATCTCTCGGTCTTTGTCTTATCTGTTTAGCATGACAAAGATCGAGAGATGAGATTCCGTGTCGGATGCAACCGCATGGTTTCAGAATCGCTACCCTGTTTAGCATGACCATATTCTATGGCATGACAAAGACCGAGAGATGAGATTCCGTGTCGGATGCAACCGAATGGTTTCAGAATCGCTACCGATCAGCTGCACCATAATATTTCATGGAATTTGTGTGAATGTTTTTGTTTGCTGGCAATATTTGAAACAAAGCTCGATTTCTATTGGCCTGTGTTATAATCTATAGCTCTTCATTTCTATTCAATCCTTCATTCGATCATTCGTGTAGAGTGCTCGCAATATAACTCTGCGCGTAGCAAAACATGGAACTAATTGACAGGCTGTCAACTTCTTATTTACGTCAGTCAACGTCAGTTGACAAAAGTTTGTTTACGTTTGGTGTATTTATTAATTTCCAAAATAATTAATAGCTTTTATTATGCCGAAAGTGATTAAAAGTGCTGGCCGGGGCTGGTTCTTGAAAATCAATCGTGGTTGTGAAGAAGAACTATGCAATAACGGGCCAAAAGTGCAGTTTTCCAAACGCAGAGCTATTTGACAACTAACATGTAGGGATACCATAGCAATCAAATCTCCACCTATTATCGGCATATTTTAAAGCTGAGGCTTTAGGTTGAGGTGCGGCTTTGGGTTTGATTGTTTTATCGCCAATTTACCCGTGGGAAAAAATGTGTGTTCCGAATGTGAGAAACCAGTTATAAATGTTTTTTTTTTCATAATATACAAATAAAAATAGAAAACACAGTGACACAGCAGTGAAGATCAGCTGATTGTATCTTTCTCGCTCGGGTACACTCGGCGGTTCCATGTTCACCCGATCGACCCTTTCACCTAACAGCGGTGCGCCAAAAGAAATTTTACTCAATTTTTTTTTCAAGGTTAGCTTGGATGCTCTTTGATCCTTAACTCTGTATTAATTACTGTATTTTTATTGTAGGCGTTTCAGAACGTACTGTCACGTGGTAATGGACAACGCATTATACCACTGCACTCAGATAAATAAAGCGGCTACAATGGGCAATGTAAAAGAAGAAAACCAAAAGTGGCTTAAGAAAAATGAAATAGATTTCGACGATTGTAGGACAAATCCGCAGTTACTCGAATAAAGAGGCACAAAGAAGACCCACAATACCAAGTAGAATAACTATTAAAGGAACATGGACAGGAACTTTTGCGGTTACCGCCGTGATTCATCGTGATTTTAACCCTATTGAAAAAAGAAGATGATTCTATGGAAGCCAATGACTCATTAAAAGAACGTTTATGCGCCAAATTTTCAAATAGTGTTATTTATGGACTCAATAAAAGATTTACAAGTTTAAATTAAATTCTTGTTATTTCGATGTTGGTGTAGGTTGAAAATGACAGATTTTTTGTAATGTAATAAACTATAATAAAGTTTTCCTGGTGGTAAGACACTCACACAGCCTGTACCAATTACCAATGATACTTGGTCATACTGAACCAAACCAGCACTTTGCAGTGCTGGTTTGGCGTTTATTACTTCGAGACATTCGTTCTTGAGTCTCAGTTGTCGTGTAGTTACTTAAATTGCTTCCTTGAAAAATCCCTTCCCGTACATGTTTTATGATGTTGTACGTTCCCAATGAACGGGAAGGGAACCTATTAGCTTGACCTGGCAACATTAAGTACGCCACCAGTCGCGCGCAGACTTATACTGCGAGCACTATAGTGAAAAAATCTTTCGTGAGCTCCAGTATTTGTTCTGTGGTCGTGAGCCGACATTCGTAGTTCATTCACTGCGACCACGGCGTAATCTCTCTATTTAGTATTTAGTCTGTGGGCGTAATGGCTTCGTATTGACGCGTGCTTACGTTTTAATTTTAACGTGATAAAATTAAAAATTAATACCATATAAATTCTACGCTTACATCGCGTCCTGTATATTTGGGTGGAGACATCCGCCCAACCTTAACTATGTATGATACTGAAGACGATCAATATGAAGAAGAGGATGTGGAAGAAATTTCCTCGGAACTATGGCAAGAAGCTTGCTGGATTGTTATCAACGCATACTTTGACGAGAAAGGTTTGGTGCGCCAACAATTGGACAGCTTCGATGAATTTATCCAGATGTCAGTACAAAGGATCGTCGAAGATTCTCCTCCCATAGAATTGCAAGCTGAAGCTCAGCACGCATCTGGGGAAATCGAAACGCCACCAAAATACCTTTTAAAATTTGATCAAATTTATTTGTCGAAACCTACTCACTGGGAAAAAGACGGAGCACCGTCTCCTATGATGCCCAATGAAGCTCGTCTCCGTAACTTGACCTATTCGGCGCCTCTTTATGTCGACATAACCAAAACTATTGTAAAAGAAAACGAAGATCCAGTAGAAACACAACATCAAAAGACATTTATCGGTAAAATACCGATTATGTTAAGATCAACATATTGTCTGCTGAGCAACTTAACTGACAGAGATTTATCTGAACTAAATGAGTGCCCTCTTGATCCTGGTGGTTACTTCATCATTAACGGCTCAGAAAAAGTACTGATCGCTCAGGAGAAGATGGCTACTAACACTGTGTATGTGTTTAGTATGAAAGATGGTAAATTTGCTTACAAAACAGAAATACGGTCCTGTCTAGAACACAGCTCAAGGCCTACATCTACTCTGTGGGTGAATATGATGGCCCGTGGAGGGCAAAGTATTAAGAAATCTGCTATTGGACAAAGAATTATCGCTATAGTTCCTTATATCAAGCAAGAAATCCCAATCATGATTGTGTTCAGGGCCCTTGGATTTGTGGCCGATCGTGACATCCTGGAGCATATCATCTATGATTTTGATGACCCTGAAATGATGGAAATGGTAAAACCATCCCTAGATGAAGCTTTTGTAATTCAAGAACAGAATGTTGCCCTCAATTTCATCGGAGCTCGTGGAGCGAGACCAGGTGTTACAAAGGAAAAACGTATTAAATATGCAAAAGAAATCCTACAGAAGGAAATGTTACCTCATGTGGGTGTTTCAGATTTTTGTGAAACTAAGAAAGCCTACTTCTTAGGTTACATGGTACACAGATTGCTGCTGGCTGCTTTAGGAAGACGTGAACTTGATGACAGAGATCATTATGGAAATAAAAGGTTAGACTTGGCTGGACCTTTACTGGCCTTCTTATTCAGGGGTCTTTTCAAGAATTTATTGAAAGAAGTCAGAATGTATGCACAGAAGTTTATTGACAGAGGTAAAGATTTTAATCTGGAACTTGCTATCAAAACCAAAATTATCACAGATGGTCTAAGATACTCCCTTGCCACTGGAAATTGGGGCGACCAGAAGAAAGCTCATCAAGCCAGAGCTGGTGTATCTCAGGTGTTGAACAGATTAACTTTTGCATCCACATTGTCACATTTGCGTCGTGTGAATTCGCCTATTGGAAGAGATGGAAAGTTGGCTAAACCTCGCCAGTTGCACAATACTTTATGGGGTATGATCTGTCCTGCGGAAACTCCAGAGGGTGCTGCTGTAGGATTGGTAAAAAATTTAGCTTTGATGGCTTACATTTCTGTAGGAAGCCAGCCTTCTCCAATCTTAGAGTTCTTGGAAGAATGGTCCATGGAAAATTTGGAAGAAATAGCACCTTCTGCAATAGCTGATGCAACAAAAATATTTGTAAATGGTTGTTGGGTTGGTATTCATCGTGACCCCGAACAGTTGATGTCTACTCTGCGTAAATTGCGACGTCAAATGGATATCATCGTGTCTGAAGTTAGCATGATCCGAGATATCAGAGACAGGGAAATTCGTATCTATACAGATGCAGGTAGAATATGTCGTCCTTTACTCATTGTTGAAAATGGCGCCCTTCTTTTAAAGAAAAAGCACATTGACAACTTGAAAGAGAGAGATTATAACAACTATGGTTGGCAAAATCTAGTGGCTAGTGGTGTGGTAGAATATATTGACACTCTTGAAGAAGAAACCGTTATGATTGCTATGAGTCCTGATGACTTGGCACAGCTGAAAGAGTATGCTTACTGTACAACATACACACATTGTGAAATTCATCCAGCCATGATTCTAGGTGTATGTGCTTCTATCATCCCATTCCCAGATCACAACCAGAGCCCTAGGAACACTTACCAAAGTGCTATGGGGAAACAAGCTATGGGAGTGTACATAACCAACTTCCATGTAAGAATGGACACTTTAGCTCATGTCCTGTACTATCCACATAAACCGTTAGTGACCACCCGCTCTATGGAATACCTGCGATTCAGAGAGCTACCTGCGGGTATTAATTCCATAGTTGCTATTTTGTGTTACACTGGATATAACCAAGAAGACAGTGTCATCTTGAATGCATCTGCTGTAGAAAGAGGATTCTTCAGATCTGTGTTCTACCGATCTTATAAAGACTCTGAATCCAAACGTATTGGTGACCAAGAAGAACAGTTTGAGAAACCAACTCGGCAAACCTGTCAAGGAATGAGAAATGCCTTGTATGATAAGCTGGATGATGATGGCATTATCGCACCAGGTATCCGTGTCTCAGGTGACGACGTCGTCATCGGAAAAACTATTACACTTCCAGAAAACGACGATGAATTGGAAGGAACCACCAAACGGTACAGTAAGCGAGATGCTTCGACGTTTTTACGTAACAGTGAAACTGGCATTGTCGATCAAGTCATGCTGACTTTAAATAGCGAAGGATATAAGTTTTGCAAAATTCGCGTTAGATCTGTACGCATTCCACAAATTGGAGACAAGTTTGCCTCTCGCCACGGCCAAAAGGGCACATGCGGTATTCAATATAGGCAAGAAGATATGCCCTTCACATGCGAAGGGCTTACTCCTGACATTATCATTAACCCCCACGCCATTCCCTCTCGTATGACAATTGGTCACTTGATTGAGTGCATTCAAGGCAAAGTATCGTCCAACAAGGGAGAAATCGGTGACGCAACACCATTTAATGATGCCGTAAACGTGCAAAAAATTTCATCTCTGCTGCAAGAGTATGGGTACCATCTCAGGGGTAATGAAGTTATGTACAATGGCCATACTGGGCGTAAGATAAATGCCCAAGTTTTCCTGGGGCCAACTTACTACCAACGTCTAAAGCATATGGTGGACGATAAGATTCATTCAAGAGCTAGAGGACCAGTCCAAATTCTTGTAAGACAACCTATGGAGGGCAGAGCTCGAGATGGTGGTTTACGTTTTGGGGAGATGGAGCGTGATTGTCAAATTGCACATGGAGCTGCCCAGTTTCTACGTGAACGTTTATTTGAAGTTTCTGATCCGTACCGTATTCACGTATGTAATTTCTGTGGTCTGATCGCTATCGCAAACTTACGTAATAATACGTTTGAATGCAAGGGCTGCAAGAATAAAACCCAAATTTCGCAAGTCCGCTTGCCTTATGCTGCAAAATTACTCTTCCAAGAGCTTATGTCTATGAACATAGCTCCTCGATTGATGGTCATTTAGACAACAAAAAAGTTGTTATTTAGAATTAATTTTTACAAACTGTATGTTTAATTAAGACAATCTTCAAACAATTAGAAACATTAATTTGGAAGTTACTGTATTCTTGAGTTATGAAATTGCTTTTTCATTGTATCTATAAGAATAAGGTGTAATAAAACATTTAAAAATAGTTTCCAAGAGTTTTTATTATCACAAATTGACAACATTAAATGCAGCTCTTAATAATACAAAAACTTAATTTAGTGTAGGTATCTAGAACTTTCAATTTAAGTAGATAAACACTGAACATTGTAGATACCTATAAAACTATTGGAAGTCCAAGTATTGCATGCTAATCTTTCAAATTAGCTAGGTAAAAAAAGTTTTATTTTTATATAAAGCAGTATAAAATTGCAAGGTCCAGAGGCCAAATAAATAACATGATTAATTTCTTTACAATAGGTAACTTCCATAAAATTTACTTTGAAAATAGTCTTTAAATCATATAATTTATACTAAGTATAGAATAAAATTCATGTACATAACATTATTATTACACAAATATACAAACAAGCAACGCAACAAATAAATTAGTATTATGATCAAATAAATTGATTCTATACACACTCATTCTTTAATTATTCAATTCCATGTAAAAATATTTTTCATAAAATGAAAACGGAGTTCTAAAATAAGCGAGAGAGCAGAATAGTATAGGAATGACTAAGGATAAAATTAAGTACCTAATATATTTTGTGCACTAAGTAAGGTAGATAATTGTGCAATCTTGTTCTAATCGTTTGTACTTATACTTTCTTGTTATTTTTATTTCCCATCTGCATATTCATATTTGGGAGTTTTAAAACGACTTATAACTCACGAAACGCAGTTATTCTTACTATTATTATTACTGTACAACTTACGTATATTTATGTTGATGCTAATAACGGCTATGCAAAGAGCTAATAGATGAGATGCATCTGCCATTGGTAATGTAATCTTAATTATATGTATTATGGACGTTTATGGCAGTTCGTAAGGCATTCGAAATAGATGGAATACGTAGTAACAATCACCAACAAAAGTTAGTTTCAAGAGAGATTAGGCCTGGTGTTACCAGTCCTTATTGACAGTTTGAATATTTTTTAAATGGGTAGATTTATTGTAAAGGTTTCGTAAAATGGCTGGATCATATTTTCAACTGAAGTGTATAAGTTTATCGAAAACAGATTAGACAAAATTATGCGTCATTTTGTCTGATGATAATTTTTGGTCGATAAAATTGAACTGACAACTACATAAAGTACCTTTCCCCAGTTTTAACAAGCTTACTTATAAGCTCCTGGCTAATGTAAATTGAGATACATTATGTATCGACATGGCAAAATTGAAGGAAAGTACATTTTCGTTATCGAGTTAGGCCCGTGTAAGCTCGTATCAAGGTAGCGCGTCGTTCGGGTCGGAAGGTTCACCGCGACGGCGGCAGCGCTCGCTGCGGCTCCGGCTCTTCCTTGGGCCGACTCCACTTTATCATCGTTTCTGGAGATCTGTAGAGGAACACCAACTTCGCGAAGAGATCCTCCTCTAAAGACAATTCCAATGCTTCGCGCACCTGAAACACATTGTTATAACGTGACTTGGATATAATTTGGAAAAGCGGGGCTGAAGTAAATCTCACTTAATATCTTCAGTTGATACTACCTAGCTTTTCGCTTGAAAAAATAGCTAGCGGCCCGACCCTACTCTTTTCGGTTCAAGTAACGCCATAACTTTGTCTAATTTGTTTTCGACAAAGTTATCATGTCCTATGGCCTCCTGAAGTTTTAACTTTTACATCAATGGGCTGTCATAGAGACTGCCGAATCCCGATAGATGTGAAAACTTATACCTACCTAATTATTCAGAATTTTGGTATTAAACAGCACGAACGTTGCACAATACTACGTCACCAGTAGGTAGGTACAGATAAGTGAGTTACGGCTGGTCTAGTCGGGAGAGCAACAACTGCTGATCCGGAGCCCCGGGTGAAGGAAACCTTCACATACCTAGAATCTTTCGTGGTCATGTGTCATCCACCAACCCGCACTGGGTCAGCGTAGTGGATTATGGCCTTGACTCTCCTTGCGAGAGAAAGCCCCGAGTTTTTTCCTAACCAAAAACTGTTTACCGCATCTAAAGAATAATTCCCTTGAAAAGTTTGCCAGTTATTATATCGGCGAGTCGTAGGTAATGTGCAAACATTACTGTGTTCCGGTTCGAAGGGCAATGTTTCTATAGAAATTACAGGGCTTAGAGATATAACATCTTAAATCTCTGGGTGACGAGCGCAGTACAGTGCTAGGTAATGATTCGAACTCGTCATGTTCCAATAGCATGTCACTGTGCTGTTCTGTGGCAGGCATGTTGCTTACCATCAGGCACATGTTGTGGTGGTCTCGTCACTTTTTATTTAAAAAAAAAAGTTAGAAAGTAAAGAAGAGTAGGTTATATTACATAGGTATTATACAGGTTATATTACCAGGTATATGTCAAGACAGAGTTGCAGCACTCGGTCCACATTGGGCAGGTCGTCGAACATGATCTTGGTGTAGATGCCGGAGAAGAAACCGCGGAGCACGCGCGACGCGAGGAACACGAACGTCGTGTACAGACCGATTATCCTGAGACACAGTAAACATTAGTGAAACATAAATATTGGTGGACATTTTACACGCTGATCATAAACTGATGCAAAGCTTGTACGATGGGAACCAGATAGCTGATAATATACGAGTAGGTAATACTTAAGTAGTCGTAGATAGATAGGTACGTACTTATTTGTGAGATTTATCGCGTTTGTGGCGCTAGTTTAAAAGCGTTTTACTGTAATATTTCGGTGTTTGTGTCTCAATAAAGAGTTATCTATATAGGTAAATATTATAAACACTCAGATCAGACAGGTGGGAATCGAATCCACGACTCTCGGCTTCGCAGGCAGATTTACTACCAATTAAGCCATGAGGCCAGTCCATGTATTTAGATATTTACGTATGTCACAGTTAAATTGTAAATACCTTCAGATTACAATAAAACGCGTGAGATTTTAAATCTACGGTGGGTAGGTTAGTTTATAATCGAACTTCATAAGACTACCTATAATCTGACGATAGATACTTATAATTTTACGATAACAGACGTAGGTACTGAATAGGTATAAAATATTATATATTGATAAATGTGACGTCACAAAATTTGGGACCCCTCCCCGTCCCATGTCACCAAGGTTAAACGTCTCTCCCCTCTCCCTTAACGTATTACGTAATTTAAGGATGGATCCTAACTTATAACTCCTAGCAAGGAAGTAATAAAACGGATTGATTATTATGGTATTATGCTTCACCAGTAGTTTTAGTAAAATTACAAAGTACCTATTCAAGGTTTCAAACGAAAAAAAACATCAACAAAACAGATGGATAAACTGACACGTCCAACTCAAACGAACATAACGGAAGTATTTATAAATCAGCATCGACGAGGGTCTCAAGTCTGAACTACACGGGATATTGTTACCCTGTTGATAAGCATGTACTTATCGGTTCTTCTCGGTAATGCACAATTGCCATTGCGACTGCCTTCTAATTACAATAGTAGTCAATAAAGTTCTCACTACATAATTTTCGATTTGCTTTATTTATTTTTTACTTTCCACTTACCCACTTCCGGAAATAAAGTTGAGAGTTTCCGGGAATAACTTGTCATTGAATGTGTACATTATGAGCATATCGCAGTTGTTCAGAGGAATCGAAGACAGAGGATCCTGCGAAAAGAGAAATGACGCATTTAAGTAACGTAACGTAGGTAAGTAACGATTTGAATATCGGCGAAACGAAGGATTTTAATAACTAATGAAACCTAAATATTTGAGGATTGTATCATATAGTATCGTATTTTTTTTTCTTATGTGAGAAATGACAACGTGTGTAGTAGAGTAGTGGTAGGAGTGGTAGTGGTCAGCCCGGGGAAGTACCACACCTTTGCCAATTATTCTACCGCCATGCAGTAATGTTTGCACATTACTCCTTGGCGGTAGTATAACTGTTCGGCGGTAGCTAGGTGTTACGATTTGAAGGGCAATGTTGCCAGTGAAATTACAGGGCTTAGAGATATAACATCTTAGATCTCTGGGTGACGAGCGCAGTGCAGGGCTAGGTAATGATTTGGACTCTTCATGTTCCAATAGCTGCGTGTCACTGTGCTGTTATGTGGTAGGCATGTTGCTTACCATCAAGCACATGTCCTGTTCGTCTCGTCACTCTTTATTTAAAAAAAAAATGTTTGTCTGTAAAGTCGGTTTACTGACGATAGAACGTGACAACGTCTTAAGAAAATACTGATGGAATGGTAGCATTTTTCAAAAGAAAATTTTAATTTCATTTGTTTAATAGATTTGTATGTAAAAAGTAATCAGTAGAATTTAGTCATTTTCAATCAAAACAATGCAAAAAAGCTTTTAGATGCCGGGGATCGAACCCGGGGCATTTCACATGCAAAGCGAACGCTCTACCACTGAGCTACATCCCCGCTTGAACTGGTCGAAATAATTAATACAACTGTAACAAACATGCGGCGAGGTAACGACCGACGGTAACGGTACATGACGTCATGTTTTGTGGGCGTGCAGCCGGCTTCATCGAATTATAAGACGTTATCACGTCAAAAATGAAAGGGACCAAGACATTTTTATACGAGGCTCCGCCAAGGCACGCTACGCCACTGATATGATTTGATCAAATGCGATCTTTTTAAACCCCTCGTAATGTAGGTAAATACCACATAGGACCTCAATGGCGATCTAGATTATTATTATTATTATTAAAGTTGCCTTGACGTTTCGGCAGCGTTACAACCGCCGGCGCCGTGGTAACGAAAATACTTGAGAGGATTTATAGATCGTGATTAAGTCCTCTATAGCTTTTACTTTATGTGTTCAAATCGCGAAAGTTTAAAACCCCTAGACCTCAATCAAAAGCCTGAGATCACATTTAGAGACCGAGATTTTATTAACCTCAAATCTCAGCAGTCAATATAGTGCGATCTCGTTTCAGTCTAGTAGCCAATATAGCCAACTTAGAGAGTAAGTAAATAAGTTTAAGTTTTGCATCGCAAAATCCAAAAATATTTAAAAATAAAAACTTTTATAGGTTTACACTTGGCCGCCATCTCGCCTGATGTTAAGCGACGATGCGGTCTACGATGGAGCGTGTTTTTCTGGAAGAAACGGATTCACTCTCGAAGAAGATCTCGAAGAAGCGTAAATATTTAATAGTTTGATAATATTTTGATAAATTAGCAAACGATACTCACCTGGCTCACACAATACTCGTGGACACGCCAGAACATCTCTCCGTTTTCACGCTCCAACCGCAGCTGGACGTCGCGGTAGAAACGTGCGTCGTCGGCTGAAAATAATCGATAGTTTTTACAAAGAGGCACTTTTGTGGCATACAGGCAAGCAGAACAGCTGTAGGTACTAATCGCGACAAGGCGTGCTGTTCTACAGCTGGGTACTCACTTAGCAGTGTAGCATGTAATGTATCAGATACAGTATCAAGTGAGTACGTAGTCACGAGCCCGCTGCGAGGCGCTCGCGCGTGGAGCGCTGTAAGCTCGCAGTGTCCCGCCGAGTGGCGGTATCACTGCGAACACAAAGGCGCGAGCACTGCGGATCCGGTAGCTTGTAGCTAGATACGCGGTAGACTGTGGACGAGCCGTGCCCACTTGCAGGTTAATACAGTATCTGATACGTTACATGCAACACTGCTAAGTGAGTACCCAGCTTACCGTTGCGAGTTGGGCTAACTGAGATCAAGGGGCATTCAAGTATTACGTAACGCAATTTGGGCAAAGGGCCAAGACCCCAACGTCTCATTATCACACTGGTTTGAATCTTAGGGAAAATACTTACATGCGCCGTCTGGTACGGCCGGCATCAGTTGGTGGGCAGGTTTCGTGCTGCCCTTGTTGAACACTTTCACGAATTTCGGGAATAGCATTTTCACGTGCAACCTTGTAACATACAGAAGATCAGATTAACGTTTTGCAATAGAAAATATCTCATATAGGTACGTTGGTTTGGTAAAACTTCAATTGCAGGCTAGTTGATTCATAGACTTCAGTAAATTTACAGATTTTGAAATAATTCAATACTCAATAGTTACTCACGGATTTTATATACCTATAGATATCGCGCGAGTTGAATGCAGTCGGGGTCTGAGGTAAAGAGCGGGAGCGTCTCCCCCCGCTATCCGCACGCCCCACCTCACGCGCCTGCAGTGTATAATGCTGTCACTGTCGCGGTCACAGCACTCGCATTCCTAAGCTCTGCATTCAACTCGCGCGTTATCTATATGCATTTCAATACAACAAGAGCGCGCGCACTTTTTAACGCTTGATAAATAAAGTACCGACGCGCATGGAACTAAAAATTGCTAGAGAGGACAAAAACAAAATTGTTTTTTAGAACTATGTTTTGACTTTTAACAAAATTTCTACCACAAGAGTTGTTTCTTTAAAAAATGCAATAATGAAAACTTGTTTTGCACAATTTCGTGTTGACAGGATCGAATTTCATAACTTTTGTGAAATCGACAACTACGTCATCCAGACAAAATCGTAGGGAAATTTTAGAAAACTACCACACCGATTTCAATAAAATTAATAAACAACATGAAAACAAAAAGATTTTTTTTAATCGATTCGGCCGTTCTCAAGAAATCAGGTAACATCCATAAAAAAAACATGGTGGTCGAATTGATAACCTCCTGCTTTTTGGAAGTCGGTTAATAAACAGAACATGTCCTTAAAACGATGCAGGCTGATTACCTACAACCCCACTATCTATAGTTCTATGATACATTACCACGTGTCTGGTTTGGCCGAGCCGTCGAGCAGCGCGAGCAGCTTGTCCCGCTCCGGGTTCCGCGTCCCGTCGGGCAGGAACGCCTCGATGCCCACCTCGCGGTGGTCGTCCAGCGTCGGCGGGTTCGGGACCGCGTTCGACGGGTGCGTTATTATGTACGTGAACTTTACGGACAACGTCGCGTCTGGTGACAGAGAGAAACGCTGTTTGAACTTGGAATGAAGTTGGGGCTGGCGCAGAAGGGGCAGGGCCGTACTAAACGTTGACGCATACGGGCCAAACGCGTCTGCCACAAAACGTCGCAACAAGAAGCTGAAGCACGCGACAACCGCTTGAAGCGAGAAGCGGTGTTTCGCCCGCAAGTGATGCGCTCTGGCGTCACCGTGTGCGGCTAGTTCATATAAAATGTAAGAAAACTGTAGGAAATAGGTCAATGGCGGCGTTTTGTGGCTCCTTGTGTGTGGTGGTGTGTGGTCCTTCTGCGGCAACGCTAACATAATCTTAACGAGTCAACGAGTGCTACGTTTCGCTTGGAAAACAGTATTTCCTCAGATTATTATTTATAGCTGGTCGGTTAGGAAGAGGCAACTGTGTCCACTGAAGGAAAATATCGTGAGGAAATGAACGTGCATCAAAAAGATGTTTTTTAGGAACATGCGACATCCGCCAACCCACACCAAACTAGTTTTGTGAATTGGTAAGACCTGAGACAAGAGCATGGGTGATAGCAGAGAAAAAAAGTGGGTTTTAGTATGAAAACTAACGTAGTTCTTACACATATTTTAATTAAGTCACGGGTAACTAACATGTGATATGGTCGCTCGGTCGGTCGGTGTGGCCGTCAGTGCCAAATGGGCAGCGATTACAATTATCAAAGAAAAAAATAGGAACTGCCGATAGAAGTGAAAACTTATAACTCCGAATTTGAAGCCTACTTTGGAAACTACACGGGTGTACCGGATGGCGTGGCCTGACCATCATGGCATGGCCATCTAGAAATGCGTTAGCATTTTCCATTGGCTCACGCATTTCTAGATGGTCATGCCGTGATGATTAGGCCACGCCCTTTCAGCATTTGCCATTGGCTGACGCATTTCTAGATGGCCAATGGGCATGGCCCCGTGTTTATCAGAAGATTTCTTATCATACCCGAGGGTGACGCCAGTGACGCTAGAATTCAATTCACACCCCACGAAAAATCTGTCTAAAAGCGCGCCTGCGCGCCAAAAGAAGTTTTCACTTCGAAATACTTGGGAGGTGTCAAGGGACATTCTGATGGTACGAAGTTGTACAATATATTGCAACTCTTTACTGTTTCTGTTGCTCTGGTACTGGTACCTAGGGGCAAACGCAACTCTTTTATATTTCTGTTGTCCTGGTATCTGGAGATAAACGCTGGGCTGTTGGAGGTAGGTAATCGAAACTCTTTACTGTTTCTGTTGCCCTGGTCTACCTGGCCTGGTCCTACCTGGCCGTTTTTACCGAGTTTACCCGAAGATTTCATATCCGATCCAATCCATTATCATATCCGAGCGTGACCATTGATGAATCCATTTCACAGCCCTCGAAAAGAAGTTTTCACTTCAAAAAGCCGGACGGGGCCGACTACTTAACCCGCGTACTGGACTGACCATACCACACGAGTTACCCGAGGCTTTTTTTAAATTTGAATTTAGCAACTCCACAGACTCCGAGGTTTCTGTATTTTGTGATTTTTAGGGTTCCGTATCCAAAGGGCAAAAACGGAACCCTATTACTGGACTTGGCTGTCCGTCCGTCCGTCTGTCACCAGGCTGTATCTCAAGAACGGTGATAGCTAGACAGTTGAAATTTTCACAGATGATGTATTTCTATTGCCGCTATAACAACATATAAAATAAAAATATTATTTACTAAAAATAAAAATATTATTTAAGGGCTTCCATACAATAAACTTGATTTTTGCTCGATGAATCCGTCCCAAATAAACTAGATGGCGCCACTGGTAAAAATAGAACGCGATATCGAATTCATCATCAGAATCATGACACAAAAATCAATATTTTAATAAAACTGTTTGCCTGTCTGCGGAAATTGCGATGTATAAGAAATTTCGAATAAAACCAAAGAGGTTTTCGCCGTTTATTTGCTAATGGTACGGAACACTTCGTGCGGGAGCCACACTCCCACTTGGCCGGTTTTATTTCTTTTTTTTACATTAATCTTGGATTAGGTAAAGAAAAGGAAATAGCGGGAACATTTGCATTCTAATTCTAGGGCTCTTTTATTTTCTAAGTCGCCCCCTCCCGGCTCAGTGCCTCCAACACGGCTGCGTTTCTGTCCCTGATGTCATCTGCAAATTTAACTCTAGGCTGGTCTTCAGTGTTGCAGCCAACGCTCTCCGCACGAACGACCGATGACTCCATCGGTCGGTTCGTCAGCGTATCTTACCGGTATCGGTGTCGTCAGCGTAGTATGTGAGTTACCCGTGGCTTAGAGTTAAATAAAGTAGGTTCTCTGTAGTATATCTATACTAATATTATAAAGCTGAAGAGTTTGTTTGTTTGTTTGAACGCTAGGATCTCGGGAACTACTGGTCCGAATTGAAAGATTCTTTCTCTGTTGGATAGTCCATTTATCGAGGAAGGCTATAGGCTATTTAATATTACGCTACTATCAACAGGAGCGGAGCATGAATACAAAATGTAACAAAAACGGGGGAAAATATTTCTTTTTGAGAGTTTTCGTTGCGTGACAGCTTGTGTCTAACTTAAAGTTTGCGTCATTAGAACCTAAGGTATAGTGCTCGCAGTATAAGTCTGCGCGCGACTGGTGGCGTACTTAATGTTGCCAGGTCAAGCTAATAGGTTCCCTTCCCGTTCATTGGGAACGTACAACTTCATAAAACGTACAACTTCATAAAACAGGTACGGGAAGGGATTTTTCAGGGAAGCAATTTAAGTAACTACACGACAACTGAGACTCAAGAACGAATGTCTCGAAGTAATGAACGCCTTTGCAGTGCTGGTTTGGTTCAGTATGACCAAGTATCATTGG
This sequence comes from Ectropis crepuscularia, assembly GCA_963693475.1. Taxonomy (NCBI): domain Eukaryota; kingdom Metazoa; phylum Arthropoda; class Insecta; order Lepidoptera; family Geometridae; genus Ectropis; species Ectropis crepuscularia. Next base: position 8,944,629 of record OY856344.1, on the reverse strand, counting down.
TAATTGGTACAGGCTGTCCGAGTCTCTTACCACCAGGAATACTTTATTATAGTTTATTACATTTTAAAAAATCTGTCATTTTCAACCTACACCAACATCGAAATAACAAGAATTTAATTTAACGAAATAACTTGTAAATCTTTTATTGAGACCATAAATAACACTATTTGAAAATTTGGCGCATAAACGTTCTTATATTGAGTCATTGGCTTCCATAGAATCATCTTCTTTTTTCAATAGGGTAAAAATCACGATGAATCACGGCGGTAACCACAAAAGTTCCTGTCCATGTTCCTTTAATAGTTATTCTACTTGGTATTGTGGGTCTTCTTTGTGCCTCTTTATTCGAGTAACTGCGGATTTGTCCTACAATCGTCGAAATCTATTTCATTTTTCTTAAGCCACTTTTGGCTTTCTTCTTTTACATTGCCCATTGTAGCCGCTTTATTCATCTGAGTGCAGTGGTATAATGCGTTGTCCATTACCACGTGACAGTATGTTCTGAAACGCCTACAACAAAAATACAGTAATGAATACAGAGTTAAGGATCAAAGAGCATCCAAGCTAACGTTGAAAAAAAAATAAGTAAAATTTTTTTTGGCGCACCGGTGTTAGGTGAAAGGGTCGATCGGGTGAACATGGAACCGCCGAAAGTGTACCCGAGCGAGAAAGATACAATCAGCTGATCTTCACTGCTGTGTCACTGTGTTTTCTATTTTGATTTGTAAATTATGAAAAAAAAACATTAATAACTAGTTTCTCACATTCGGTCTTAAGCACTCACATTTTTTCCCACGGGTAAATTGGCGATAAAACAATCAAACCCAAAGCCGCACCTCAACCTAAAGCCTCACCTTTAAAATATGCCGATAATAAGTGGAGATTTGATTGCTATGGTATCCCTACATGTTAGTTGTCAAATAGCTCTGCGTTTGGAAAACTGCACTTTTGGCCCGTTATTGTATCGTTCTTCTTCACAACCACGATTGATTTTCAAGAACCAGCCCCGGCCAGCACTTTTAATCACTTTCGGCATAATAAAAGCTATTAATTATTTTGGAAATTAATAAATACACCAAACGTAAACAAACTTTTGTCAATTGACGTAAATAAGAAGTTGACGTGAAGTTGACGGCCTGTCAATTAGTTCCATATTTTGCTACGCGCAGAGTTATATTGCGAGCACTCTAACCGAATTTGTTCAAAATTTGAATTGGTACGACCAATTTTCGATATATGGCGTAGCAACGCGCGCGCGTTCTGCTAGTATATTAGGTATAAGACTCACTGGACAAGGCTTCCTTCTCGAGCCGCCTGAGCTCCGGCGGCGAGATCGACCACTTCATGGTGGAGTTCGGGTTGAGGGTGACGACCACGATGTCGTTGTACATGTAGTTGGAGAGGAAGGTCTGCGCGGTGCGGTCGCGCACGTACAGGTTGCTGAGCTGGGTGTAGTCCTGTTCTGTGTAACTGAAACAATGGAATATTTATTAGCAACTACAGTGTAAATTCCATGTAACGTTAGTCGAATTAACGACAAATTCCCTAAATCGTCAAAATTACTAAGCTTTGGTTGGTTTAGCTTGTATTCCATACAATGATTCATTCAGCAGGGGTCGGCAACGTTTCGGGAGCCATGGACCGCATGGTGAAAAAACTAGATAAAAGCGGGCCGCACTTCTGAAAATTCGTTGTTCATTTGCAGGCTTGTTTAGGGTTTGTTATCTTACTTACTAAAATGAAACTGATACAACATCAAGAACTTACTACGTATCTTAGTCTGAGCAAACAATAATTCTCGCTTGATGTCAAGTGTAAACCTATAATAATAGTAAAAAAATACAATTTCAAAACTTACCTATCAATGTTGTGAGATTGTGCCGACATTTGGTAGACTGGGAGGAATGGACCAATGCGGATCTTCACTGTCACGTCTGTTGGAGGATTCGGTTGACCCACCTGAATCAAAACATAATATTATGTTACTTAAAATACATGTGCTGAGCTTGTTAAGATATACGTAATTAGAAAATAATCCCTCATAATGGACTAAGATAATATATAGATGACAACTTAACAACCCCATTGTTGGTTTAATGTGATCGTTAACACCAGATAAACCACCGTTTTGTATCTACTTTTGTATGATAAAGTATCTAAATAAATCCAAACTATTGTTTAAAGCAAAATTGCTTATTTTTACCCTTTATTTTTAAAGTATGGAGTGATAGGACTAACAGGACTTGTGTTTTATACATAATATGATATTGAAAATTAATGTTGTACCTTGGGAAGGTGATAGATTATTAACAACTGTAAAGATTAATTATCTTATTAATTAACCTCAAAGTCGACGCCACAAGCCACAACAATGTATGTGTACACAATGTAAAAATAAAAGAAAGAACTAAAAAAACTAAGATACAAAATGGCCACCCGACGGGATCCGAATTTGACCGAGTAAAGCATAAGTGACACTGTGCTAATGAACCTTTAAATTACTTAATCCATGAGATTACTTTCATTGTAAGTAATAAAAATACATTAACAGTGATGTAGCAAAATATATCGCTGTGATTTGGCTATTTTAGTGTTATTGTTATTGTGTGGTACTGACCGAGTTTCCAAACGCAAAGAAGACGAGCGGGAACCAGATGATGGCGATGACGAACGCAAGCACTCCCCCGCCGAGCAGATACTTAGACGTGGGGGACTTCTTGGCGCCTCGCGGCTGGGGGAATTCGTCCTCGACGTACCGGGAACACTAAAACATAATAACACTGTTATACGAACTGTCTTCCTTTTCAATGCCTAGTATGACAAATTGCATGCTAATTATCCTACCAATATTATAAATGTCTTCCTTTTCAATGCCTAGTTCATATAGTATAGTACATATCATTGCCTAGTATGACAAATTTCACACTAATTAGCCTACCAATGTTACAAATATATGCGAAAGTTTGGATGTTCATACACGTCGGGTCTGAACGGAACGGGTTGAAGTTGGCGACAGATTATAATCTGGAATAACATAGAGGTATAGGATCGTGAGAAAATTACGGGGTCGGGAACTACGCGGGTAAAACAACGGGGCACTGCGTCATAAATAAAAGAATTTCAAGAATATTTGAAAAAAAATGGCAGTCATAGGAACTGCCGTTAGAAGTGAAAACTTATAACTCTCAGAATTTAATAGCTTACCTACTTGGGAAACCACGCGGGTGATACCGGAGGGCCTGGCCATGAGCATGCCCATCTAATGCTCACGCAATTCTAGATGGCCAATGGAAAATGCTTAGGCATTTCTAGGTGGCCAATGGCCATGGTCCCGAGTTTACCCGAAGATTTCTTATCATTCCCCAGCGTGACGCTAGAATTCAATTCACAATCCACGAAAAATCTGTCTGAGGCGCGCTACAAAAGTTTTCACTTCAATAACTAGCGATGCCCCACGGTTTACACGCGTAATTACCGTTCTCGTAATTTCCCCGCCTATTATACTATTCCTGACTATGTCAGGAACATAGTCAGGAATAGCATAATATGTTCCAAATTTCGACCCGATTTGTTCAACCAGTTCAATACTATTGAGCATCAAACATCCAAACTTGCACATATATAAGATTAGTAGGATTAGTCGCAAATTAGGTAATCTCATGCTTTATTCTCTATTAAAAATTTTGTCCATTATTTCCCAGGTTAATAGAAGCTAACCTGGGGAATAGCGGAAACGGAATATTGAAGTCATACCTTGAGCAAGAAGACGCTAGCAAAAATGTCTTCCATTTTGAGCCAATCCATGAGAGTCATCGACGTGTCCGTCCAGATCCAGTCCATGAGCGTGCGCAATTCGAACACAAACGGCACCGCCATGAACCTAACAACAATCGAATAATACTAATAATAAATAAACATACTCGACCAACATCTTAAGAGACTTTCGCTAGACGGTTGGATCAAGGGTCAGATGTAGAAGGCGGTCATTCTAGACACAGCGCGTATCGTCAGGAGGTTCCTCTCTCTGTAGCCCTAACCACCTGTAGCCCTGCCCCGCTACTGGCGGCACCCTAGTTTTGAAGTTTTTATAATGTTTAATTTTTTATACATATTGTAAAAAGTTAGAAATTAAGACTGAATAAACATACTTACAGACAAATAGAAACACTTTATTATGCACTCCCGAAAAATACAGCGGAGATCATAAATACACGACATTGGAGCTATTAAAAACGATTAGACGATGAAAGCTCAGAACCAGATTAAGTGGAGGGAATTGGGGGAAACTTTTCTGAGGTTACTTTAGAAATATACTTATGTAAGATTAGGGACTTATAACTAGTATATATGATAACAAATAAGATAAATTATTCTCTCCGAAAAAAAAAAAACAAAAAGCGACTTCAATTTCAAATTAAATTCAGGCATACCACCAAATTCAAAAGGAAGCAATCATTGAGTTATCGACAAAAAACATCCAACAGAATTGATAACCTGCTCTTTTTTTGGAAGCCTGTTTAAATATATGAAAGACCTCAGAACGTAAGTGAGCTGAACTGCGACTGGCTACGTGTTGATGCAAGAAATCCACACTCACCCCCTGAAGAACACCATGTTGAGGAAGTGGTAGGACTTGCAGAGGAAGTTGCCGATGATGCGGCGCGGGTACCCGCAGCGGATCTGGTACGCGGACAGCAGCAGGTACACACACTTTATCATGTACCATATCGGCGGCGGCGGGCGAGCGTTGAACGTTCTGTACGTAACATAGTACACATATAAATCAATTATGGACATGACATACACATACATACAAGTCAATCACGTTTTTTATATTTTTTATTACTGGCCTCGTGGCTTAGTAGGTATTAACTCTGCCTGCAAAGCCGAGGGTCGTGGGTTCGATTCCCACCCAGTGCAAATATTTGTACTGTGTCTGGGTGTTTCTATGTATAATAAGTATATGACATACAACAAGTATTTACAACTTTATAAGTATTATATCAGCTATTTGGCCGCCATATTACAAGCTTTGCTTAGTTTGGGGTCAGATGGTGTTGTGTGTGAATTGTCCACCAATATTTATTTATTATTATTATATATCCCATGAAAAATATAAATCTAAAATTAGAGCCAAGTTCAATAATATGATATTTATGCCTTGGTTATTGACTTATTACAAAAGAAGTGAGATCAAAATGGGTGCCAAGTTCAATGGTCGATCCTAAAAATATTTAAAACAACTTAAAATACAACTTATTTTTATAACTTACGATAATACATTGAAGCCGATGATCTGACTTGGAAGATTTCAAATCACTGACTAGCTCCGCATGGCTTTCATCAGGATTATCCGGAGATATAAGATTATTTACTATCTTTTAGCCCAGTAATTTTTCTGGATATCTTCGAGTGAATGGATGAAACATCAATAAGAATTCACTCAATATTTGCCTGAATAAGCGTTTTTTTCATTTTCATTTAATTACCTTTCAGTGATGAAAGGCAGCACGAAGAACATCCATATATGCACTCCGACTACGAGCGCATACTGGAACAGTATCTTGCCGAGTATGAACTTCCTGAGGTAGAGCGCTCGGTCGATGACGATGAGGCCGAATTGTAAGATCAGCATCACGAGGAATGGAATCGGGACTTTGTTCTCTTCGAGGTACGCTTGCACGCCGCCGTCGCCTTGATGCGTCTACGAAGATAAAAAAAACAGTACCTACGTTATAGCCAGAGACGTGTCTATTCTGTGAATATCTTTTAGTAGTATACTTTTTTATATTATAAGCTTTTATTCTACTTGGCCTGTTAGTATGGGACAAACTTGCAAAGTCAAATTTGAACCACTTCCTGTCGTTAGATTAGGTTGAAATTTGGTATACTTACGTAACTATGGTGACAATGCAATGATTTGGCACTTTTTTTTCGATTTAGAGCATTTAAATAAAAGCTTGTTTTTACATATATTTTTTTGTATTTGTTTTATTTTACTGCCCTAATTACTAGGTTATTTGCTATCCCTGTAAATAGTCCAAGCAATAACAGAAGCTACAGCTTGTCTAGATGGGGAACGGAGACTGCCGATGCGCAGCCCCTGGGTCGAATACCACGCGCACTACTGTATTTTCGAAGCCATGTGCGTAATGTCGCTAACTTAAAAATTGCTAAGGAAAACATCGAGAGTAAACCGACATGTTCTTAAAATCTTTCCGAGGTGTTGCGTCATCCATCAACCCGCACTGAGCTAGATAGCGGTGTAGATTATGGCGTTGATTCTCTCCTTGTGATAGAAGGTCTCGAATTCCAGCAGTAGGAACTTTTAGTGGGCTGCTTATGCTTTCTTCGTCCCCTTCACCGCTTCTTTTATTTCGGGCTTTCTTTTATTTTACGATCCTAATTACTAGGATCTTTGATCTAGGATATCCCTTTAAAAATAGCGAATTTACACAAGTAATCACGTTTAGGTTAGGAACACAGGGTATAAAACTAACCCCAAAAGCGGCGAATCCGAAGATAACGACGAGGAAGTTGAAGAAATCGCAGAGGAACATGTACGCGTAGACGTCGGCGGTGACGCGCGCGCCCGGCGCCAGCATCCTCTGGAAGAACCGGTGCACGGGCCGCAGGTACCGCCTCATGCTGGAAACATTAAAACGTCAAAAAGATGACGAGGATATGTTGTAGTTATAGTTCTAAGTATGGGGCACTCCGAAATTTCTTTTTTTTTATTATTTTTGTGTAATAATCTTAATGCGGTTTACACAATACATCTACTTACCAAGCTTCAACAGTATAGTTCTTATAGTTTCGGAAAAAAGTGGCTGTGACATACGGACGGATAGATAGACATAGATATGACGAATCCATAAGAGTTCCGTTGTTACGTTTTACGGAACCCTAAAAAAACCGCCATTTTGTGGTGGCGTCTATCTTGTATTTGTAATTTGTCATAGTGTATAGTATTTTTACTAGTCCAGCCCGTTCATTCGATACCCATATTGAGGTAGTAGTGAAAAAAAATATGTGATTCGCCGTTTTGTAGTGGCGGCCATCTTGAATTTGAAATTTATCACAGTGTATAGTATTTTACTAGTCAAGCCCTTTCATTTGATACCCATTTGAGGTAAGTTGTGAAGAAATATTCTGTCCGCCATTTTGTAGAGGCAGCCATCTTGAATCAATATTAACCAAACATAGCTAAGAACTACCGCACGGAAATTAACCTTGAAATAAAAAAAAACCGCATCGAAAGGCGTTCATTCGTTTGCTCTACGTTCCCACAGACAGACAGACATCGACATCAAACTTATAACACCCCTTTTCTGGACGGGGGTTAAAAATGGGAGTTGGTGGTTACAAAGGGGGGAAAATGAAGAGTTATATTGATTGATCGATATGACATGGTTCTGCTCACCAGTTGTGTTACTTGAATTTGGCTAGACGTACTACCGTGTGTCTAAATTGATTCTGCAAAGAGGCCTACATACTACAAAAATTAAAGAAAATGAACACAGATACTTACGACAAAACCATAACTTGCGGGAAATGTTTGTACTTGTCTTCTATTATAGTTGTGACAGCTATAATCGGCTCTTGATCGTCGTTCACCCTGAAAACAATGAATTTACAATTACGGATTTTAAAACTAGTGAAACAGTTCCTAATATTAAATATAAAAAAAAACATGACAGAACTCATACTCAATTACAACAATAAATAAATAATTAGTCATCTAAATAATTATTCCGATATCATCTTTCGAAGATATCCTCGAAAGATGATGTGGATTGCGCCATCCGGGAACCGGCGCTTCACCAGCGTGGTGCTATTATACCCTTGAGTCTTCACCTGTGAGAGTAGGCGAGTTCTTTTAGCATGAGCCTACTTTTCCTCAGCCACATAATATGTGGTTATACTCCTCAGTAGTGGAATAAAAAGGGCTCTTTGCAATGAAACATGATAATTTTTTTACAATAAGACTGGAGATCTTATAGACAGTGTCTACAAAAAGTAGCTGGCATAGACTATGTAGAATAAAAGGTACGAATTGTGGCCATACGTTGTCATGTAGTTATCTGTGATAATATCTGTTTTTGTACCTCAACTAGTAAACTCGCGCTGACGCTTGTTTCCCATAAAAATATTTTATTTAAAGCTATTAGTTTTTCGATGAGTAATTATATAATAAAAAAGTAATTTTGAATTTTCCCGCTAAAAGACTAACGACTGACATGACGTCATTAACCGCAAAACATTGATCGCCATTCATGACTGTATGTCCAGTTTATGTATTTTCTTATTTTCACTTTAATACAAAAACCAAAATCTTCGTCGCTAAGATCGCAAACTATAGTAAAAAAGAAGAGAAGTAAACAAACTAAGAGAAGTAAAAAGTCTAGTCAGTCTTCGACAGCTTGTTTTACGGGTAGTGGCATAATAAGCCATATTGGTGATTGTAGTCTCGTGACAACAGATTAAAAATATAGCATTTAAAATCATTTATAATACATTTACTAAGTAAAGTTATATAATGAAAATGATTTTCAATGTACAAACTATCATAAAATTAACACTAAACATGAATTTGTGATTAGTGTTAACATCCCTGTTATACTTACATGAAATGCGATTCCTCGCTGCTGCGTTGCTGTTTAGAAGGACCAGCTTCATCATCGTCGACTAAGGCGACAGTCTTCCGCTGCTCTGTTTGGTTCTGATCATCTAACACTAGAGCCATGCTGTTAGGATCTGCCTCTGATCTGCAAACACACACCGGATTCATCCACAATTTCATTTTTTATAAGATATCTCGAATAAAAAAAACATACCACAATATTTCTTATCATACTAAGTACTTTTCGATCATACTACATAACCCGCAAATGATCAACCATTTAAAAATGTTAATGATTAACCAGATGAAATGTAAAAGCAACGCTGCACTTTATGTAAATAACTCACGTTAATGAAGAAACAATTAAAATATTTGTATTATTATTAGAACAAAAATAATAAAATCACAATCAAAAAATTAAAAGCAGAAGTCGGGAGACCAAAAGAAGTAACAAATACACATTAAACATTTCTTAAAAATCGGTCGAGCCGTTCTGGCGAGTACGAATACAAACATCGTGACAATTTTTTTTTATATATTAACGATAAATCTAAACTATATACAGCTACGTGTTTATGCCATATTATTTATCATTAAAATTCATACAATACTTAATTACATAGACAATTTTAAATAACAAGACAGTCGAAAATAACAACTTTACAAGTCTAACTAAGGTGGAGTAACTACATCTCAGACTACACAGTATCTTCTAGTATACAGAAAATTTTAGTAAGTTAAATATAATATTTTATTTATAAGTTTGTATAGTAACCGCTGTTGCGTGCCGAGTCGATCAATCGAGTAGGAGAGACGTCTCGACGTCGATAGGCCGCTGTGCAGTCGCTGCCAAACGAAGGTAGCGATGCGAGGGTCTGACCGACTCGTGCCGAGTTCTCGCATCGCGTCAGCTATCGTCGCCTGCACGTGGTAGAGCCGGTCCACCAGTCGGTGACGGCTGGCTGAGCAGTACGGTTGGGTAGGACATTGCCACGGTACAACTCACTATATAGGGGGTTAAAGTAACGTAGGACATCTTCCGCGGTACTACATATACTCGTACTAGTGAGGTTGGTATGAAAACGTGGTTGAGTCGGACTTAACCGACCATTACACACGTGAATAATGTTGGCTTAAATAAAAGTGAGGTTAGACTAAACAGTTACACGTACATGAGACACAGTAAGTAATAGCTCGCAAAATATAGGCCAGGAAGCGGCGAACCCTCGTCAGTTGCAAGTACAATCTTGTGCCATGCGAGATTTAGGTACGTAGTTTAGAACCAAACCGAGATGATACAGAAGGAAAACATCGTGACAACAAATCATTTTAACCAAGAATACAACTTTCTCAGATTTTCGCTGTCCGTAAGTCAGTAGGTACTCGATCACTACGCTGACACTATGGATATTCTATTAAGAATAATTTTGGAATGGTAATTGGGAAGATTGGGACAAAAATATGTTAAGTATTCTTATTAGTCCGTCGTGTGGATGGAAAAATATAGAACACGTATTTTTTAATTTATCAAATTAGTAAAAATCGACAAAGATATAAAAAACTCTTTCAAACTTCCGGAGTGGGGAGTTGTGACGTCACGCCTTTGTATAAATCGTACAATGACGTGACGTCACTCGAAATTTCTAAGCACTATATTTTCGTCATTTTTTGTTTGTGAAACAAAAGAAAAAATACGTGTACCTACAATTTTTTAAAGATGCGGCCTAATTATTATTTTTTACTCATCATGCGTACATATTTGATATCATAGTAATTTCGGAAGAGTAGAACAAAATGGCGATACCTCATCCTTCTATCTTTCACCGACACTGTTGTTCATTAGGTATTTAGAACTTATTTATAAGCAAGATACAACAAGACGCCCCCGTCTTGTAACGTATCCCGTCGTACAACAAGACTGTGTCCATTTTTTCGGAAGTAAAACAGAGTTGAACGCTGAAGCGTTAATGTAATACTCACGGGCCAGTGTGGTCGTGTAGCTCGACGTACTTCTGGCCCACTTCGTGGCCGCGCCCCTCCACTATGAGCTGCGTGTCCTCCATAGTGAGCGGGTACTCCACGTCCTCTCGCAACTCGATCTCCGGCGTCGACTCTTTCCACAGGCCGAGCGATTTCAGCATGAACCTAGATTTGATCAACTGTTTTAGAATCCTGTTTATATTAAGGAAATAAAATATGTCGAATTTTCTGCAGTAAAAAAAAAATCCAGATCCCTTCAACAGTTTTTGCTTGGAATTAAAACAAACACACTTACATACGTATATACCTACTCATAAATAAACTAGCATTTGTAATATTAATAGGATATTTTGTAATTGTTTGATTGACAATGGTTCTGACTTCTGGCCTAGCTTAAAAATCTTTGATATAATTTATAGAAGTTTTATAATGCTTAAAATAAACATAGATTACCATATTCACCAGCCTACTTACGTCATTATCATAACTAATCGAACATTTAATGGCTGTTTTATTTTTTAACTTTTATAGGTTTACACTTGACTGCCATCTCGCCTGATGTCAAGCGACGATGCGGACAACGATGGAGCGTGTTTACCTAGGAGAAATCGATTCACTATCGATTTGAAGACACCAAAATTGTAACCAAATACCTAATAATTAATTAGGTATTACATACACAGTTATAATACTTACTACACGGTTTAGAGAAACTTCGCTACCCATTTGGTCACAGTTATAGAGATTTATTCGTCACTATTTTACGACTATGACGATTTACCTGTGCAAGAATATGATGAGAAGCAGCAACAAGTCATAGAGCGCGTAGTTGGATTGTCTTTCAATGCCGATGATTCGTGGCGCCGTGAAGGGCATATTGTCCGGAGTGGCTTTCTGATTCCATGGCAATATCTCGAATTGGAACATGCTCTTTATGAGGACTATAACCTGCGAAATTACACAGTCAAGTATTTCTCCTGAATATGGTGCTGTTTGAAACAAGTGACAAGATGAAAACGAGCAATGACGATGATAATTAATACACCAATAAATAACCATTTCCACCAATTTTTTGAAATGATAAAATAAACCAAAGGTAGGCAACCTGCATCAAGGAAGAAATCGCTTTCAGCAATAAGGTCGCATGTTGTAACACTAGATGTTGTTGTTTTTCTTTGTAAATCTGTTTTTTTTGGTGTGAACAATAAAGGACATCTATCTATCATCTATCTATAATGCTTGTGATAAATACTCTGCTTAGTCAGAGTGATTGATAGCTTACCTCAGTGTAGGCAATGAGTGTGACCCAGAACGTTTTCGTCGGCCTGGGGATAGTGAGGGTTCCCCACATGAAGACCATCAAAGGCAGCGGGATAGACAGAATAGTCGCAGATTGAATCTAAAAGAAAACGTGCAGAATTGTTCACTGATGTGGTAGAAAAAAATCAGGACTATTTTCAACAATAAGCTCAAATCTTTCCCTCACTAAACAATAAAATGTTCTAAACTCAAAAATATATCGAGATCTGTGTGTTTTTTTTTTCGAAAAATAAAAGAAAACACGTACGACACAAGTTGCTTGGTATGAATAAAGTGTCTGCAAAATATCTGTAGCTTGTTTGAATGAAAATACCATGTATAAGAGTACCTACCGGACTTTAGGTTAGCACAGACGGCGCAGGATCCTAAATCTAAAACCTAATTTTAACATAAAACGATTTAAAGTAAGTTAATAACTCACTTGATTGATGAACACCATCATGTAACACACGATATCAGTGTGCGCCAGAACAGCAAACCACAGCGCGTAACCCAAATGTACGAACGGTGACTTCTCCTGCTTGAACATCGAGTCGTCTTGCTCTTCCAGCGTCGTTACGTCTTTGCTGTAAAGGACACGTCGTTAAGAACAAAAAAAACTAGTTAAACTTAGAACTTGTACATGCGAAAGTGTGAGGTGTAAATAAATGCGCCTTGCTTGACCATTCACTATGTTACCATGATGTAACTATGTAGTATATGTAGTAGTGAAAAACAGATTTCAATCATTCTTATCGCAATCATTTTAATAGTGTGATCGCAATCATTTTAATACCGAATTGTATTGGTTCGAAAAATATAAATGTAAAGCACAAAACGCTTTCTAAATCAAAATAGGTACTGTGACACGTTATTTTACTGAAAGTGTAGGTGGTGTACATTATGCGTCAAGAAATAGTAGCTAAATCGTAAACCATTAGATAAAAGCCAAGATTGAGAAAGAATTTTAATTTGATTGAAGAAGAATTTCAGAAAAGTTTTACCAGAATAAAAACGAGTAAATTATTAAAAAGATATTATTTTTGTGAATTTTAAACAAATGTTCCACGGAGGAAAAGTTACAATCTAGTGTGTTTAAAGATAGAAAAAACATTCCATTCTAATATATTGTCAGATTACTTACCTCTTCTATGAACTAACAATAAAAGCGGCATGACACGATATACTTAAAATAAAATGAGATGTAGTATATGAGACAATATTTTACAGATTTAAAGAAAGTATTTACAAAAGTATCAAAAGCCCAACGCAAATGACGACAAATATCAAACGTAGCTTGTACTGTGTATGTATTGACGTGGCTCGAAGGATCAAATGTAACATATTTATTGTAATAGTATTTTAGCTAGCGTGCCCCTATTTCGTAACGGAGGATGATATAGCAGACCATTATTTTTTTTAGTTTAGGTAGATAATATTCAAAACTTTTCCAAAGATATTCTTCGCCTTGTTAAGTATATTTGGCCGTTATAATCTTAAAAATCAACTGTTTTCGCCAATTTTGGAACGCGTGTGGCGTATTGTCATAAACATCACAATGGAATGGCAGATACACAGGATATACTAATTCAAACGTATAGTAAATATTCGCGTTCTACCCCCAGTAAATACAAAATTTCCATTTCAGTACAAGCAGACGTTTGCGGCGATGAACCTTGAGGTGGTCTGCAAGCTAAACGCGCTCTCATGTTCCGAGGTGTCGTCGTCGGGTCGGTAGGAGTCGGAGCGGGGCGCGGGGGGCGAGGGCGCGGGCGACGCGTCCAGCCCGCGCTCCATGCTCGGCGCTAGGATGCGGATCTCCGGCACCGATATATCGCTTAACTTACGACTGAAAACCGCATCCAGATGCTCACATTCTATCTCATACAGAACTTATTTTAAAGCTTCAGTTTCACAGCCAATTTATATGTAAAGCCAATGTATTTAGTTAATTATAAGACAGTATTAGTTAGGCCTCGAATGGGCTCTACATTTGCGGCCCAGCGAGCGCCTAGTTACCTATACTTGTAATTTAGCCTACCTACATTTTAGTTATCTTTTGTATCTGTTGTTGTATCGTATCTATACTATGTATGATTATGCCGGTTATCATTACGATGCACATATTATCAAGACTTTTTAGTTATTGTGCGAGTGATACTGCTGATGGGATTTCCTTCTCATTTCTTTAAATTTGTACTATATAATTAGTACGTTCATAAAATAACTGTATGTTCCACTGAAATATTATTCTAGTCGGTTTAACAATGTAGTTAATGTCAGCCATCGTGGTGTAACATTAGGCTATTTATGTAAGAATCACCTACAGATGGGAATAAATAATTAACAGCGTGAGCCGTATGTGAACCTTCGGCACTTGATTTTTTCTCTCTCTCTCTCTCTCTCTCTCTCCTGTATTCACGCGACTTCTAGCACACTCGTATGAAAAATTCGGTTCTACTGTAAGACTTTTGTATAAATTTAAAGTAACTGAAGCGATAACCACAATACTAATAAATAAAAAAACTCAAAACCCTAAACAACATTAAGTATATCCTGGGACTGATAAAATGTTTGTCCATTGAGAATGTTCCAAGATGAAGCATGTATGATTTCTACACAATTTTATCTACTGCTACTTAATATTGTGATATTACATCTGCATACGTGAATTAAAAACAAATACAAACCCCATTTCCACGGGAACTAGCAGATTTGCATCGTACGTCTCCACGTCTCTATGCATACTAGGCGGCATGCAAGAATAATACTAGATAACTAACGAAAACTACACAATAGATATGATGACAAAAAAATACTAATTAGTCAGTCAGAATATTCAAAAATATTGTAAACGACCATATTTTTTTCTTTTATTTCACAAAAAAATTACAAAGATACAGTGCTTAGAAGTTTCCAGTGACGTCACTTCATTGTACGATTTTTACGAAGACGTGACGTCACAACCCCCACTCCGTAAGTTTGATTTTCCATATCTTTGTCGATAATTAATAATTTGGTGAAAAGAAAAAACCGTGTCCCGTATTCCATAATCTACCTGACGGACTAATTAGAATGATATATTTTTGATCCCGTCATCGTCCGAATTATTTGACTAAAACAATTAGGTACATAATATATTCAATGGAAAAAACACAACGAATTAAGGTCTACTGTTGGCGTAAGATAGTAGTACCTACTAGCCTACTACAGATAGTGCAATCCACGAAGACGCGCCCCACTATTCCTCCTGACCGTTCATAGTATATGTGTGCAAGCTTCCGTCAATGTTTGAGTGTTATCGGTACACACTAATTACCTATGAATGCACACGCACACTACAATGACTGGTGAATGGTTCGCGACTGACGCTCGGAGCAAACGCGATTGGCGGGGAAAAAAATTGGTGGGGCGTGTCTTCGTGGATTGCACTATCTATAAGCAGGTCGGTCTTTCGGCCGCTTAACTAAGACGATTATGGCTTTGCTCTTGCTCTCTCTTTTTCATTTCAAACGAAAATACAGAGAGAGCCAAATCAAAAGCATAGAGTCAAGACCACTTTAGTTAGGCGGTAGACCCGGACGATTAACCTGCAGTGGTCTCTGTTTGGTACATTCTACAGATTTATATCGCGTAAGCGTGTCAGACACCGTCTGTAAGGTAGAAATCTGTACGAAAAAAGTAATCGCTGACTGGCCAGACGACAAAAATTGGTCGTTCGAACACCATTTTTGATACGAGTACTTTAGTTGATTGCGTTTACGTCGAAAAAAGCGATTAACTACTTTAACACTAATTGATACAAAAAAGTGCTCAAATTAAAGAAACAATTTATTTTTGACTGAAAATTACCTTTAAAACCACGTCATTAAAGTCGAAGATTAGCGGGCAGTTTATGCAAAGCTCGTTACTTTTCAAGCCCGCTGTTCTATTAAGCTGCGTCTTTGCCATAACTATCATTTAATTCAGGAAAATAACATATTTTGAGCGCTTTCAGAAAATAACACTAAATCAAAACTACATTTTTTTTAACAGTACAGCGAAAAATAATTACTCACTGGTGGTGTGTTGTTTCTGGCAGAGGTTCCCATATCATTTGAGATCCTTCCCGGAGGCCGATGCCGAAGCCTTCCTTTTCCTAAAATTACAAAATTAAAACTTAAAAATGTTTAGCATCAAAAATCGTGTGAATTAAGATTAAAGTCAAAAGTTACATCGTATCTATGTAAAGTTTCTGATACTTTTTTTTGTATGACGAGACGAGCAAGGCATGTGCATGATGGTAAGCAACATGCCTGCCACATATACTAGGTGCTACAAAGGAATATAAGTGAATAATTTCCAAGTGATTTTAATTATAAGACAATAAAAACTTCAAAAACTCCAAGCTAGACTCTGCATTTCCACTGAAAAACTTATATGTGTCGTATTCTACTACAATATAAGTAATACGTAAACACTTTGTGTATTAACAATGTAGTTCAGCGAATCCCAAATAAGACTTTGCCGGCTGCGGCTGGTTCGTTTCCTTTAAGTTATAAATATTAACCTAGATTTTTTCAATAATATAATATAATATTGGTGGACAATTCACACACAACACCATCTGACCCCAAACTAAGCAAAGCTTGTGTGATGGCGGCCAGATAGCTGATATAATACTTATATAATTTTAAATACATACTTATTATACATAGAAACACCCAGACACAGCAAACATTTGAATTCATCACACAAATATTTGCACTGGGTGGGAATCGAACCCACGACCCTCGGCTTCGCAGGCAGAGCTACTACCAACTAAGCCACGAGGCCAGTCATCAATCAAGGTCAGATTGAATAGGTACGAGTATTTCTTTAATCTGTGCTTTATATTTCACTAGATTGTCGTTTAACAGCAAGCACGTTTTGGTGTTACAATGCAGTTGAATTCACGCTAAAAAAAATATTGGGCGGACTCTACAACCTACAGTCAGGACTGTTGTAAGCCGCTTGTTGCCGCTAATTTAAACCGGTGAAGGACACATCGTGAGAAAACCGACATGTACCTAGAATCTTTCGAAGTCATGTGTCATCCACAAACTCGCACTGGGCCAGCGTGGTGGATTATAGCCTTGACTCTCTCCTTGCGAGAGAAGGCCCCGAGTTCCAGCAGTGGGAACATTTAGTGGGCTGTTTTTTTTTTATATTTTTTTTATAGCTTAGAGTGACGAGACGAGCAGGTCATGTGCCTGATGGTAAGCAACATGCCTGCCACATAACAGCACAGTAACACACAGCTATTGGAACATGATAGTCCAAATCATTACCTAGCACTGCACTGCGCTCGTCACCCAGAGATCTAAGATATTATGTCTCTAAGCCCTGTAATTTCTCTGGAATCATTGCCCTTCAAACACAGTAATGTTTGCACATTACTGCTTGGCGGTAGAATATTTGGCAAAGATGTGGTACTTCCCCAGGCGGACTCTGCTAAGAGTCCTACCACTACAAAAATCATTGTTTATCATCATCATCAGCCCGTAATCGTCCACTGCTGGACATAGGCCTCTCCTATATTTCGCCACTCAGCCCGATCCTCAGTCTTACGTTTCCAACCGCCACCAGCCGTCTTTCGTATATCGTCACTCCATCTAGTCTCAGGGCGTCCTACACTACGTTTACCGATTCGCGGTCTCCACTCCAGAACCCGTCTACCCCAACGGTTATCGGGTCTGCGACAGATGTGACCGGCCCATTGCCACTTCAGTCTGCTAATACGCTGAGCTATGTCGGCTGTTTATGCTTTATGGCAATTGGTTTCTAGTGGCACCTACTGCCTACCGAACTTTGGGCTAGCACAGAAGGTGCAAGGCCCTACTAAACTAATCTTACCCAACTAAGCCAGTACTACATCTCGTACGACGACCATCGCAAGGGCACCTCAGACGATATAACACGTCTCTTGGCTTGAGACATCTTCGGCTGACTGTTTTGAGCGAGAAAGACGGCTTGGGCTGCCACTCGTAGTAAATATCTTGGAACGACCTGGCGTCCCAGAAGGGGGTGACTTACTGCCCCAGCGGAGAGGATAACCTATATACTCAACCAAGGATACCAACTCGTAGCCGGTATGTAGAGATAATATACTATTTTTTATTTATCTATACTAATATCATAAAGCTGAAGAGTTGTGAAAGGGTAGGAATGTGCAACGAGTCTTAAAATTTTATCGATAATCCACTACATGCATTCTATTGTATTCTATTCTATTCTATCTATGCACTCATTAGAGCTCGCTTATCGCTAGCGTTATTTATTTAACATTCATAACAAACCGCCCTTTTTAGGCTAATCGATGCGCCTATCTTACACACATCACTATGCGGCTCCATAAGATCCACAAGTACGACCGAGATAGACATAGAAAAATGTTTAATGACCGCAGACGCACGACTCAGTTGGTAACGCGGTGACTATAGTATCTGATATTATCAAACCTTCAGTATTTTCTTCTCAATAGACAGCGTCCGAGAGACGTAGCGGTAGTCGCGCGAGTACTTCATCAGGTGTCGCGTGAGAGACACGATGAAGCTCGATATGAACGCCCACACCGTCTCCAACAAATTCTTCACTTTATGCAGCATAGTTTCTTCCTCTAAAAAAATTATAGATGATAATATTTAGTCATTCATATTGATGTGCTGGAACTAATGGATATTTCTATTATCAGTAAGTAGGTACGAATACCTACATCCTACTAATAAATGTTACAAATATTAAATTTTAGATGTAGTTTGGATGTTTGTTACTTAAGGGGACGCCTAAAGCCAGAAAACGAAAAAAGGACATTTTCAACGCCGCTCACTGAAGTTAAGAAACTAAAAACTATGACAAAAAAAATATTGACGTGTGGGTACAATCAAGAAGAAGCACAATAACCGAATAGAATTTTAAAAATAGATCAGAGTTTTTTACAATAAAAAAATAAAAATGACACCGAAAAACCTCGTTTTAATTCGAGTACTCGAAATTATCAGCGATGACCCCACATTATTTTTTGGTAATAAAATTCCTATTTGTACGTTCTAGTAAAGTAACCGAACACTTTTGTAAATTTATGTTTAGTTATTGAGTAATTAAATAAAACATGGTCAAAAATGGACTCCTGATTAAATATTGATTTTTCCTCCAAACTGTGTCATGCTATTCTCGACTTTATGTACATCACATTAAGACACGCGTCGCGCGGGTGAAATCTGTTTTTTTCCTGGCTTTAGGCGCACTCTTAATTAGGTCGGAACGGCTGAACAGAGCAGGTTGAAATGTGGAACACTGAATTTCTTAGCGGGAAAATTATGGGCACGGGAACTACTAGGTACTAACAACCGCGGGGTGCTGCTAGTACTGCATAAATAACATAGGTATTATCTAACATCATATTAAATAAGGGTATCTAGATACCTTTCCAGTTTAGAAAGTCATTGAAAACGTCTTATTAGAGCCATAAATCCGAGTAATATTACAAATGTCAATGTTTAGAGGTTTAGATGTTAAGATGTTTGTTGCTCAATCACGTCGTAACGTATGAACGGGTCGGGTTGAAATTTGGAACACAGGTTATAGCCTGAAAGAACACCGGGTAAAACAGCGGGGCACTGCTAGTTATTATACCATCAGATAGTTAAGGATGAAGCGAGAACCATTTTTTCAATTTGACTGCTCGTAGCTTGAAAAAGCAACATCGTATCATGGTTGACGTTCCAAAAACTCGAACCTAGGGTATGACTCCACTTTCGTAATAGAAACGTCTAGGCTGTGTTACTGTGGGCTGTGAGACTGTGTTGCCTGAGTGGATTCCGATGAATATAATTTTCGTAGACCGCATCGTCGCCAAACATCAGATAGAAGGCAAATTGAAACCTAATATCGTTAAAATAAACGAGGTTTCTAAGAAGTATACTGGTTGGTGAAACAATAAAATTTTAAACTAAGTAGTGTAGGTTTATACATGACCGCCATCTAGCCAAGCGACGATGCGGTCATGTGGAGGGATACGATGGAACTAGCTTACCTCGAAGAAATCGATTCACTATCGATTTGCAGATTGATAATAATCAATCTACAATTTATTATTATCGAGACTATTGAAAAACAATCCACTCGGGCAACTCATTTCATAACCTAGAGGCCTAGACCCCTAGACGTTCTTATCACAAAAGTAGAGTCTGACCTCTTCGTACGAGTCTTTGGAACGTCAATCATGAAACGATAATAATAAGTACCTCATCATCATCATCATCAACAGCCCACTAAACGTTTCCACTGCTGGGACTCGGGGCCTTGTCTCGCAAGGAGACAGTTAAGGCCATAATCCACCACGCTGGCCCAGTGCGGGTTGGCGGATGCCACATGACTTCGAAAGATTCTAGGTACATGTCGGTTTCCTCACGATGTTTTCCTTCACCGTTTTAAGCTAGCGGCATTCCGCACATGACTTCGAAAAGACAGTGGTGCGTGTGGGGTTTGAACCCGGGGTCTCCGGATCGGCAGCCGCCGTTCTCCCGACTAGACCAGCCGTAACTTAATAAGTACCTATCATGAAACGATTATAATAAGTACCATGTCATAAGTTTCTATTGAGTACTATTAAGTGCATACGTACCGGGTAGCGGCGCAAAATCGTCCATTTCAGAGGCGCCGTCGTCTCGATCGCGCTCCGACAGCGGTAACGGTGCGCCCGCGCGCGTTACGTCATCATCCGGGGATCTTCGCCTACCCTGTTTTCACAATTCATACTTAATCTTATTTCTTAGACTTTCAAATTAAAAGTACGCCTAGTTTGAATATATGTTGATATATTCGCAAAATATGTAGTGTGTATCGCAGTGTGCACGAACACAGGACGTATATTGAACCAATTATGTATTCGAACTAGGCATACAAAAACCAAATTACTTGTATTATTTTTTGTTTCAAATTAATAGCAACCAAGTAGCAGAATTTTTTTGAGTGTGACTTCTTGTTTCATATCTAAGTAGGTAACAGTCTACTAGTCACCGAATTACTTCAAAGCATTTTTACGTTCCAGATTGATCATTGAGTTTGAACAGCTACAGCAAAAAAAGAAGCTAAATTGAGTCTTGGAGCCATATTAGCTTGGTATTTAAGTCTTGCCAATTCTTAACTAGTATTTAACATATTAAAAAACAGCAAAAATTATACTTACGGATAAAACATATAATGTTAGTCAAAAGTGCTGTTGTTATTATGTGAAAAACATAGAATACAAAATACAAGTAGAAATATAAATAAAAAACACCCATGATACCATAGCTAAAAATAGCTAAAGAAAATACAGTTTAAAATAAGAATGTGAACATGAGAAATAATACAGGGTTATTGGTAATCAGCCTGCATCCGTTTAAGGGCATGTTCTGAATATTTAAACAAACAACTTTTGTTCTACAACTTTCGTTAAAACTTAATAGATAACCCAAAAAAAAATTGTATGTGTTGCCCTTTTTTGTACTGTTTAGCGACTTTTTAGTGTTTATTAACTTCGGTACATCATTTTTTGCGCGTTAAGAGCGTACGCGCTCTCGTTACGAATTGTTACGAAGAGTTCGATACTTTTAGACCGTGCAAATGCACTTTTTATTTATTTTGTAAAAGAAAAAAAAAACATTTTTTTTTTAAAACTGTAGAACAAAAGTTGACGTATTGAATGTACCTAACATCCCCTTAAAAGGATGCAGGCTGATTACCAATAACCCGTATAGAAAACAAATAAGGACTCAAGACATATTGAAGACAATCCTATTTCTTACAAAATCAGCAACAATTAACTTTAAAAAAATTAACGCTATTTTAAAACTGACTATGTTAAAATGGTGCGTTACTTGATCTGGGCTTTGACTTTAAATAGGTACCTAATTAATTAATAAAGATAAAAAGATATACTTATTATTTATATTTATTTGTTCAGCCTTTATTTTGTGATTGACTAAATAAAGGAGAACAAATTAAATTGTCTTCAATATCTCCACGTTCTTCATATATGAGATATATCACTTCATAAATAGCTTAGATTGGAACCAATCAGCAAAGCATGCAACATAGATCCAAACAAAGAGTACTCTTTTACCACCCAATTACCTTTTGCATGTCTTCTATCATTATTTCAGGCTGTAGGAGGAAGGTGGTTGTGTAAATGTGTGAGTGATATTGAAAAGTATTTGAAATATCAGTAACTTATCAAGTTAGTAAAAAAAATGTTATGTTCTGTCTCTACAGAAAGAGTAGATAGTGTAGATAGTTTTTAGGAAATTGTGAACGTTATAAATTTCGAGAAAAAATTATTCGTGTATTTAGATACTAGAAATGAAAATAAATGTAGTAGACATTAGGGTATATGGCAACAAATTCTCATCTTGTAGAAAATACTTCAGACAGGTTAACGGTCCACGGTGTATACTGTTAATGCTTAGTTTTAATATAAAAATATAATAGTTATCTTCACAATCGATACGAGATGAGAAATCGTCGAATCAATCAAATGAACAGGCACACTATTTCTATGTTCTAATTATACAGGTATCTGTGACGTGAGTAACGTAGTCACGGCACATAATATGTGTAGTATACCTGCTATATTTGAATATTTATACCACTGTGACTCAACCTTTTTAATCGACTTAAAAAAATGAGGAGGTTCTATGTTCGACTGTATATTTTTTAAAGCTGCATTTCATTGGCAAGGCCCCTTTACAGATGATTTATTTCTTATTTGACATTATTTATTGATTTTATTACGTACAAAGATTCTTTGCCTTTATTCGTAAATGACGTTATCAAGTGTTCTTCTGAATTAATGGTTCGAATAAATGAATTAGATAAGTAGAGCTACAATCGAGCTGAAGATTGTTGCTGGAGATTGTTGGGAGAAGCCTATTTTCAGCGGCGAACGATGAAAGGATAGTGTTTAATTGTTCATGTAGTGTTTGTGTAGGTACGTGTGTAGTTACCTCATGCGGGTAAGAAGCGGGATAGCTGCCGAGCGAGTGACGCGCGCGCGGCACGGCTGGCGCGGACGCTCGCCGCATCGATATCGCCCGCTTCAGATCCGTCTTGAACGCCGTAGACAGCAGCTACCCACCACAACGCCACACAATGAAGGCCCTCGGTATACCAAGCTATATCGCTCTTCGCTCTAACAAGCGCGGCTGTTTTAGCGCGACGCGTGGCGATAAAAGCCATTCCTTTTGTAATACTTCTCTATAAACCCGGATTTATAAAAATATCTGTTTTTTCTTTTTCAAATAAATATTGGTGGATAATTCACACACAACACTATCTGACCCCAAACTAAGCAAAGCTTGTACTATGGTGGCCAGATAGCTGATATAACCAAAGAATTAAAAGAAGTCCACAGCGGCAGCAAAGTATTTGTAAGTCGTTCCGAGTTTATAAGGATAGCTTACTAATTCGCGCGTGATTTTCAGAGCCGCCTACTCGGTTGAACGAAGCGGTGTAGGCTTGTGCTCTCGAGCGAAAACCGAATATAACGTTGTATACCGATTAGCGTTGCTGTGCGATGGTTAACACAGGACAATTAAGTTAGTCGCCTGAAGCAGCTTTGAGGAATATCCCCGCTAAGCGTTATTTCTATAGACTCCACGTTGGGGATGCCACATGCGGGAATACCCGGGGACTAAACGGTACATATCTATGGAATACCATGCGCATTACCCAAATAAATGGAATCATCTCTTACTTAGTACCATAAGCTTCCCCGGACATCTTCTAACAGGGTAATTGTATGCCAAAATGTGCGCTACTTTTGATGTAACTATGACTAAGGGTATAATTTGGAAAAGTTTCATAATTCGATACTAAGTAAGTTGTACGAATACATCCCATGTAGTCCATGCTCCACAATCACAATAGAAGAAATCCCAACCTCTACCGGATCTAAATAAGTACAGACGACAACACAAGATTTGACTTTACTGCTTGAGATCTACCTGCCGATATAGCGACCGTGTGTTGCTGAGTGTACGTTGTTACTGGTGTGGTGAGGGCGTACCTTTCCGAGGCCCATCTCTTTAGGCCCGTCGTCGTCGGATTCCGAATCTTCACGATTGAGGACATCTTGTGAGTCGGTGTCATCGAATTCGTCAAACATGTAGTAGTCTCCGGAACGCACCGCTGTATATCATAAATACATGTTATTTTATGTAGAAGTCTGAAGACGTAACTAGACAAGCGCACGATCACGTTTATTTAGGCACTAATATATTTTTATATCAAGCATTTTTACACGGAGAGGTTTTCAAGGACTACCTTCAAGATTTTGAATTGCTTTTATTGTACATTTTGTTGAATTTTTCGCGTGTGTTGCGACATGCGGACATAAAAACATGACCTTACGCAAAGAGGAATAGGGACATAATCTGTTTACTTTTGCGTAGTGATAGGGCTCTTTGTAGATACCACCTGGGGAATAAATACAGCATCGTCAGTAATTGTACCACTAAGCAGTAATGTGCACACATAACTGTGTTCCGGTTTGAAAGGCAACGTTTTCAGAGAAATTACTGGGCAAAAAGATGAATCATCTTATTCTGGGTGATGAGCGAAGTGTATGCCACGTAGTGAGTTGGACTCTTCATGTTCCTTAAATTGGGAAATATTGCTTACATTGTTAATTATCGTGGTACCATTTTAGTGATATAAAGGTTATCCAGATGGTAGTAATTTCTACTACACTCGTATTTTCAGTTTTATAAACCAACAGCGTATAAACGTAAAAAATCGTACAATAATTCCCATCCAAAGAAGTACGTATCTACCTACATTTTTGCGGATTAATATAAGATGTGAAATCGTCAGATTTTGTTTATTATTTTAGAAGCTATTTAATTGAACAGAAAAATTATGCATAATTTAGTACGAAACACGAATATAATTATGTAGTAATAATTTGAGTTTTTTAACATTCACAAAAATTGCATTTTACTTGAAAACCTCTTTATATGCAGCGAATAAATTAAAATGTAGCGTATCTTGCTTGGGAAATAAAAGTTTAATTATAAACAAATAATGCTGAATTGTATTTGTAACCGACTTCAAAGAAGGATACCGTTCGGAGGATGAATGCGCCGGAATATTTTTTATGTATTTTCACCGATTAATCGGAATTTTCGTTCAAATAAATCCTTATTATAATACTAGCGGCCCATTCCGGGTGCGCTTGGATATTGTCATTTATAGACTATTAAACGAAATAAAAACTATCCTATCCCTCAAGTTGGACCAGACCGCTCACGGTGTGCCAATTTAATTTAAAATCGGTTAAGTAGTTTAGGAATCCATCGCGGAAAAACATCGTGACAGGAGATTTATGTATATTAAGATTATAATATGTATATCCCAGACCTATTATTTAAATTATCTATATTGGTCAAACGGTTTTTGAAAAAATAACAAAAGTCTAAAAATATATAACTTTATACATCAATTATAGGTAGTATTTTCGAATACTCTGGAAATTCGCTGTCTCTTTAGGGCGTAGTTTTAGTTGATCTACCCATATTATATGTAAACAAAATATAACTGCATACTTTCCCCAAATATTTTAACAGACAAAAGATGAGATTCTAGTCATTCAATCTTTCGTCAGGAATGAGATTTTTTAATCGATGCATTTGTGCTACCCACAGAACAGATATCAAGTAGAAGGCTCGTAGCTGAATCTCACTAGGAAAACCACCGTATCACGTTTGCACACAAACGTGGTTTTGATATGTTTTAAACACATTGAAACAATGCAAGTGATTTGTTCCATAGTGACGAACCCAAAATGATGTATTGCATTTAGTTACGTACTCAAAAATGAACCCTATTGCTTAACACAATAAATCTGTTATTGTCAACTATTCAAAATGTTGTTACGACTTTCTTGGATAACTCAATTTTATCTAATTACAGGAAAAAGTACCGTATCCTGAATGTGACTAAGTCGCTTATTTTGTACCATTATCAGGACTTTTAGGGCGTATCGAATACATCAGTGCTACGAACTTTCTAAACTCAACCTTAGTGGAATAGAATAAGGTGGTAACTATTATCATCTTTCAAAAATGTAAGTTGTTTTCACTAGTGCGCACTAGATGTCACTAATTGTAAGATTAGTGACATCTAGTGCTCACTAGTTCTGCTACTTCATACTAGATGGCACTTTAATTAATTTATGCAACTATGAACGCTACCTTCTTTAAAATAAGGGATTCGTAAATATAAGCCGGTCATGCTAATAGGGATAAGAAGACAATGCTGTAACATTTTCTTAAAATATCGATGTTACGTTATTCAGTTTACGTACCTATCGTATAATTTAATCGTAATATTATGATTAAATTTGTTCATGTACCAACTTAATTTTATTAACTATAGAGTGTAGCATAACAGAGTTTTGTAAAAGAACGTAATTACTAGGAAGAAACTACAAAAATACTCGGAGGAAACTAAATAAATATCTTAAGTAAATAAAGTAATGATGAACTCTTATGAACTTATAATTCGATGAAGCCGGCTGCACGCACGAAAAAACATGACGTCATGCGGCGTTACCTCGCTCTGAGGCGTTCCATTTAAGGCTTAGAGTTGAAGTTGTCACATTCAACTATCGTCAGTAACTTTACAGACAACCGATTTTTTTTAATCAATGTCCGGGCAATATAACCTGCAATATATGCTATTGCTTGGGAACTAAATTCTGAAATGTTTTAAGAGCTCGCCGATTTTTTGCTCTTTTGTGTTGTGTTCCTTCGGTCTTCCTGTGTCAAATCTAATCCTGTAGTTCGATTTATTCTCTCGATAGCTGATGAACAGTTCAAAATTGACAACTCTTCCAACGCTGTACAATTTTCCGTCCCAAAATCTCTCAACTCAACATGTACTAGTAGCTTTTTATATGCAGAAACAAACTGACGTCTATGTACCTACCTATTTCCTTTTTTTTTTTAATTATAAAATCGCTGCCTAAAAAGTGCTCAGAGCAAATCGTTTTGGAAGGAAACCAATTTTGCCTTCCTGTAGCTTCTATTCATTTTTCCTTAAGAGTGCGCCTAAAGCCAGGAAAAAATCAGATTTCACCCGCGCGACGCGTTTCTTAATGTGATGTACATAAAGTCGAGAATAGCATGACACAGTTTGGAGGAAAAATCAATATTTAATCAGGAGTTCATTTTTGACCAAGTTTTATTTATTTACTCAATAACTAAACATAAATTTAAAAAAGAGTTCGGTTACTTTACTAGAACGTACAAATAGGAATTTTATTACCAACAAATAATGTGGGGTCATCGCTGATAATTTCGAGTACTCGAATTAAAACGGTTTTTTCGGTGTCATTTTTATTTTTTTATTGTAAAAAACTCTGATCTATTTTTAAAATTCTATTCGGTTATTGTGCTTCTTCTTGATTGTACCCACACGTCAATATTTTTTTTGTCATAGTTTTTAGTTTCTTAACTTCAGTGAGCGGCGTCGAAAATGTCCTTTTTTCGTTTTCTGGCTTTAGGCGCCCCCTTAACAACGAGACTTTTAGGAAAACTGAAATGATAAAATGTACTTTTTTCAAATAAAACGTTAAATTATTCAAATACCAAATAATAAAAGATAATATATTTGTTTCACACAACTGTACAAGTTAGAAATATCGATATTAGCAATTTCAACAGCTTGTGCCCCATCCCTGACTGAGTAGCGCTTCTGAGTAGCGCTACTCGCATGCATAGAATGATCGAGAATATCACATATAGTTTGAATGAAAATGGACCTTATTACAATGACTTTAAAGTTGACTTCCTTTAAATCATTTCTCTCTTTAAGCTAATATTAATTTATTTTCACAATAAAATCAAAATTAAATAAAATAAGACTTACCGATGGTACGATATGCCTCCTTTGGATAAAGTTTTGGCACGGCTATCGTTTTTACACTCAATAACTGCACAATACGGCATGACTGCTTACTTTTTATTCAAAATCGCGGATTCAGGAGTACTGCAGTAGTGGCAGAGCACGACTAAGTATTCGAAAGTGGGCGTACTCTCTAAGTATGCGGAGATTGCGCTTACTTAGTAATACGATTGCCCCGCCTACTTGCTACTTCTTCTTGATTTCTGTTCTGTGGTGCTACCGTACATTCATCGTGGGTCTTCGACAGTTCTAAAGCAGTTAGAGCTATTCCTTCTAAAGTGTTGAGACTCTCCTGAGAGCTACGAGTATTTTTACTTGTAAGATAACGGATATATTTTTTATTTAATTAAATAAATTGAAGTCGGTTGTTCATTTTTTCAGAGAAAAATAATTATTCTAGTTACGTTTTATAAACAATTATTATAAGCGCACAGGCATCACGATACGATTATTTCATGCTTAATTGTTTTCTGTTACAATATTTAATTTAGTAAATAATTTTAATTACTTTGTGATTTCATATAAATAAATAATACGTGTTTTAACACTACTTAAAATAAACATTAATATTTTCATGAACATTTACACAGGAAAAGTAGTAAAATGAAAAACATGTATGACATAAATACATGCCTGCAAACAAAATCACGCCAGGAAAAATTAGCACGAGCACATGCATGCAACAAAAAGCGGTATGCCAAAAACCAAGCGGTGCCGAGGCGAAATCTGTCTCATATTTACATATATTTTACAAAATATCGAACTAATTGTACCCAATCGAAATAGTAGAAAGACAGCCCTCGCCATAGCGATGCAACTTGCCTAAATACCGTCACCGACAAGCTGGGGATAAGTTAGTAACGCCAATACAAGGTTATTGCGAGCGTAGTTCCGAGACTCAACGTTACCCTTCTGATGCGTAGTGGGCGCCCTATACTGCGGCCTGTCGCGCGCTACAAGAGAAAAGCACAGCTCAACCGCACAGTTCACATCACACCATCGAGGCATAGGGGGGTTAATATCGGCCGATTTTAGCAATCGTTGTCTGCCAAGACTCACATGACACGTGTACCGGTTATCACCGAGACATCCACTGGGTAGAATTAATAAAGCACAGAAATCGAATTGTTACTATTCTCAGGCCAAGATTCAGACCAAATCTTAACAACCATTAGCAGGTACGGAATAATCGAGGTAATTAAAATTATCTCGATTTTTATCGTGACCTTTAAAGAGTTTTTAAGATTGGCCTTGGACAGATTCGAACCAGAAAAATGTCTTGTTATTCCACAATTAATTAGTTGTAATCCATTGTATGGCAAATGTCAGAACGGGGTCACATCCACCTTAGTCACCTTCCCGGAGACAAAGTAATTTTACCTTCGTGTCGTTTCGTGTAAACTCGTCGATTAAGCGAAGAATCACTTCCTAAACGAATAAAAAATTTAGTTTATAAAAAGAAAATTCTGGAACAGAATGCTGTACATATTGTTTACAGTGGCACACAAAGAGTGTATATTCATCAGTCGAAGTCAATGTGCGATAATAAGGAGGAAGGCGATACGATTTTCTAGTAGCGTTTTGTGTAATCTGTACATACAACTTAGAACATTCGTTTTTCATCAAACCACCACATCGTTCATCGTTTTTCCACAACTTTATCTATGGTATTCGAACAGAAAAAGTGAACATCGCAACTAGATAACCGATGGTCTTCCTCAAAGACAATATGCCACACATAATAGTTACAGGTATGATGCGAGTTCGGTTCGGCGCGACTCGACTGCGATATAATCGAGGTCCGCTGTTGCAGGCTGGGGCTAGCCACGGTATGCCGCCTTCGGATAGGTGGGGGAGAGAACACGGGGTAGGATTCCTCGGGGCTTTGAGCACGCGGCATGAACTCCGAATTGGGAGGTGATTCGAATGAGATGCGACGAGGCTCCAAATAAGCTTCAAGGGAGACAGTCATTAGCGCAGAGGAAGGAGATGGTGGCCCGCCTTGTGAACTCGGTGGAGGAAGTGCGGGTAGGGGAAGAGGTTGCGGAGGGGGAGGGTGTGCGTGTTCTGGAGACGGTGGGGCGGAGGGCTCGCTGATCGGGGTGTGGAACCCGCGCGGGGAGGCGGGGGAGTCCGGCGTGTGGTAGCCCCGCCCCGACGCGTCAGAGTCACCGCGCACCAGCGGCGCGCCTTCAGATTCACCCGGCTGAGTGTCTTCATCCTCTTCTGATTGGAGCGTGACAAGTAAAATAATCTACTATAGAGCTATGATATCCTGAAGTAATTCACATTGACCAAATGCCTAGGTTAATTTATCAGTTTTAATTCATTTTCAGTGAACTTAATAAAACGTTATTTGTACTATGTTGAAAAAATTCAAGTATCCTAAACCCACATAAATCAGGAAAATATTTCCAATCAAAATCCTTCATCATCAATTGACAGCCACTGCATGTAAGGCCTCGTTTAAAATAGTCATAATGCGTACCTGCATCGTGATGCGTGTCTTTCGCCAAAACTCCTTGGATTTTCTTCTGGTTAGCTTTTATCCTCTCCATTTTTATCTTGATTTTGTCTAAAATCTTGGATTCAGTCTCTTCTTGTATTACCATTTGTTTCTGACGTAACTCTTCAATTAATTCAGCTCCCCTGCAATATAACATCACCCCATAAAGTCTAGAACCTGACTATCATAGACAGTTTGTGTAATTATTTGGTTTCTAAAATTAAATAGATCAGGTATCTAAGCAAGATGGCAACTCAGCAACGCTCATCAACTCATAATGAGATATTTCGAAACGAACTGTCATTACCTACCAAGATACAGATGGATAATGATAGGCGTTTTTTAAACATACCTTGAAGCGAGTACCGTAGTGGCTTTGCTCTCATCGATAACCCTGTAGAAGTAATAGCTGTGGAATAGTCGCCGCTGCAGAATGAGAAATGCGAAACATACGCCGTCCCATGCCAGCCCTATATCTTCCTGAGGCACTGAACACCCCTCACCCATCTGTAATACAGGGCACAAATATCGTTACTTATTGAAGATACACAACCCATTGGAAAAGGATCTGATAACCTTTGTATCACAATATCTGGCCGGAAGAAACTTTCTTTCTATATCGCCACACAGTTGCAAGGCGACAACTAACACTAACTAACAAGGCGTCTTATCGCAAAGTTGCAAGGCTGTCAGTTTTTGCAGTTGATCTTCATGATGATGAAGTTTTAATGCCACCTTGCTGATTTGATCTTTCCATCGGACTGCTTGCTGTTCGAAAAAGCGACATCGTTTTATGGTTGACGTTTCAAAGACACATTCGTAATAAGAACGTCTAATGAGCTATGGAATGCGTTGCATGAGCGTATTTCCCCGATGGATACATACAATCTTGATATCTTAAAATAAAATTCGATATTTGTGTATAGTATTTAACTTTACCATAAATATTAGAAATGTTATGTTTATGCCACAAATTCAAGTTTATAAATATAAATGATCTGACGATCATTTCCATTGATTTTTAATATTCTAGGTTAAAAACAACAAGATACAACTCGAGCCATTTTGAGGTGAACTCCAACTCGGAAACTTGGGTTCTCTGAACTGAGGTGCATGTGTTCCCAGTACGAAAATCATCTAGAACGCAGGTCTTTGCGCAATTTGCGGAAGTTTTGACGTTGACTGAAGTTCACAGAACATTCTCGAGGTTATGATGTGCGTAGATGGGTATATTTACCTTGACGGGCGCCATGCGGAGGAAGGTACGGATGTTGTTCCCCGCGAACTTGTCGACGCAGCCGATGCCGAGGAGTTGCACGAGCCAGCACGCGTGCTCCTGCATCACGGCACTGAACATGCAGCCCGGGATTTGGAGGAGAGCTTTCACCGCCACCACGCACACGTTATACCGCACCAGCCATGACCACCTGTAAACACAGTATGCGGTCAGTTCACTTGAGAGTAGTGAGGTTGGTATAATTATTTTTTACCAGCACCGTCCCCGAGGTTTTGGCTCACGTAACTCCCGTTCCCGTTATGTCTTATTCCAGACTATAATCTGTGTTGCAATTTTCAACTCGATTCGTTAAGCCGTTCCAACGTGATTGATTGAGCAGAAACAAGTTCCGAACTTTAACATTTATATTATTAGTAGGATCACGGGGTCTAAAAATCCGATCAGACCTATCAAAATCAACCAAAGACCTTTCTATATTGCAATAGAGTTAAATTTGGCATTATAGACATATGGTCCATAAATATAAACTTTTGACCACCCTCACCCAATGGTACGGGTATCTATCCACTTCTATCCATATTTTTTTCTGGATTTCGTTGTCGCCAGAAGGCATTTTCCATCCTCGAAACTATTCAAACGGGTAAAAGATATGATGCATCGATTTTCATCATTGCAACAGGGATCAGTAAATAATATTATGTCCATTACAATGTTATTTGATTTAAAAAAAACTTCCTTTCGGTAACTTTGTTCGTTTACAAACATCCTGATCAAAGATCATATTGTCAACAAGACATAAACTCTCACCATTGAAGTATAGCTTCCTTAGGGCGCAGATAGAAGTCCGTCCCCTGCCAGAGGAATATGAAGGAGCCAATGAGGTAGCCCATCGAGAAGAGATTGACGCGGTTGGTGCCCGTCATGAACATGATGGCGAGCGTCACCCACAGCATGCCCAGGAATACCATCCGCTTCACTACGTCCAGCCATGTGCTGAAAATATAGAGGATCATCAAAACTTGCCAATACATCATGTGCAAAGAATGTGAAGTGCACAAGAACAACCTAATATATTTTCGGCACAAACCACAGTTAGAATGATCTTGATTAAGTCAGCTTTGAGACAAAAGAAAGGAGCTTTCGGAACTTTCGTTTAGGAGCTATCATGCCTACTGAGCAGATACACGATTTCATATATTTTTAGCACCGTTTGGTGTTTAAAGTTAGAAATTTGAACTAGCTAAACTCCACAGATTTCTCGTCGATATTGTGTAGCCTACATACGAACGTACGAAACCAATGAAGTGGACGATCAGATATGTATTAAACATTGTACATATTTTGTCGAGTCCAACTCAACTACGACTATTTCTCCAGATTACCGCATTAACAACAAAGAGAAAACTATAGTACTCCCTAATTAATAGTACATTGTGAACTAGTTTAACTTCTTACCCTACGTATCCAAGGAAATCCGGCACTGGGTTGACGAAATGCGGCGTCTCCCAGTCCTTGCCGATATCCTCACTGTTAGAGCCCCCCGGGTAGTTTTCACCTTGGATCTTCTCAACGTAAAAGACACGTAGCTGTCTCGTCGCAAATAGCAGCAGAAAATAATCGAATATGAGCTTCATCGCTCGTGGTGGACTATCGGCATATGGTAGAAACATCCATGTACGAATGTTGGTCCATTGCTAGAAAAAAGTGGCCCATGTTAAAGAAATGGATATTATCGATGTATCGACGACATCAATAAAATTCTTAGATATATATTATGTATAAATACTTCAACACAGATTCAATCTAACTTACTTCACTCTTAATAGCCCAAGGATATTGTATACATAACTGCGGCAGGAATCCTACAGATAGCATATACTGCAGCGGTATAACGAATGTGACGAAGGCTGTGAATGTGGTCCAAAGCCGCGCTTGACTCAACCTCCGCATCGATACAAGAGCCAGTAACCAGCCCGCGTATAACACTGCGTACACGTCCATTCGAGACCCGATCACTCCCATCAGGCATATTAGACTAATCTGAAAACAGAATGGGTAGTTTTTAAAACAAAATACTGAAGCATTACCAGCCAACGTTATAATTCAGCTGGGATTCCCGGCTTTCTCTCACGGCGTGGAAACCGCGGCTAAAATCCACAACTGCAACGTTGGCAAATATCACACGTCCTCGAAGGATATATTTCTTGGCATGTACCTATAGAATTCGAACAGAAAATTGTCCAAGAACAGCCCAGTACAATATTTTGAAGGTGCATTCTAAAATGAAAATTATATTTATATGCAAGAAGTAAACCTCAATTTAATTGTGAATAAACTATAGTAGAAATACAAATTATAAAGAAAATTTCAATTGCAATTAATTTTGTAGTGAGTATCTTCTGAACAAGTGTATTGCACCTTAGACCTGGTATGTACCCAGTGTTACTTGGTAAGGCGAGGTAAAACGAAATGACATTCAGCATAAATAAAAAGTGTATCATATACCGCAATGAACATAGATACTGATTTACTAACTAAATATGCAATATGACGATAACGATGTTTCAAGTAGAATTTTCATAAATTGGGAAAAAAAGATAAAGAAAAGGTGAACTCACCTCTACTCCAAACTTGTAGAAACCAAAGTTGACTAAGAACTTTATACAATTTACTAAATTCGAATCAGCTTCTTTGCGTGTGATTTCAGGGAACATTCTTTTGTCCTTTTCTTTTGGTAGAGCACCGATTGACCTGTCGAAAATTATATTCGTATCTTATGGTATCTTAATGATTTTGTTCAAACAAAAACTTATGAGCATGTTAAAGATGTTTCCGTACCTTTTGAATGCGGTAACTTATCAATCACATAAAATAAATAACCGAATTAACTTGTTTTTTTATTCTATAACAATTTACTACTTAAATTTTAGTAAACACTATTTTCGTAGACAAGGTCGTTAAACAGTTATAAAATAATCAAAAATAAAACATTCAAAATTTTAAAAAAAGTGTGTAAATTAAAAAAAATATACAAAAAAATATATAAATATACCTGAGAGCTTGCTGGCGATAAGTGACCAACGAATAGAAAGTAACCAATGCTATGAGAGCAATGTATCCTTTCAGAATTACCACCAAAGGCCTTTTCCTAGACGCCTTTGTGAAACCTAACCACTCTGCGTTGTTGTAGAGAGTAGTGTTTAATGTACCATTCGCCTCTACCTACAAATATAAAAAGAATTTAAAAAAAAAAAGGCAGTCATAAGGACTGAAGACAAACTTACTTATTATTATTAAAAATATATTATTATTAATTAATGTTACGCTAAATTGTTCATATTATCGAGACGTAATTCCTTTAAAGGAGCGAATTTTGCGACGCTATGCATAAGCAGCCCAATTTATGTTCCCCGGCCCAAGGCCTTCTCCCACAAGCAGAGATCCAAGTCCCATAATTCAAAACAAACACTACCAAAATGAGGATTGGCCAATGACAAATGTCTTTGAACCATGCCTTTCCTGAAACAGGAAGGTTGAAGGTGAAGGTAGGTTTTCTCACGATGGTTTCTTTTACCGTAGAGCACGTGATAAACTCAAACAACTGCACTCGTAAAATACTCAAAGGTGCTAGCGGCGTTTCAGTGGCGTCGCAGGGACTGTAAAAGACGCGGGTAAAGTCGAATCACCGAGACCTCCTTTCTTTCGTTCCCATGACCTACGCAATAAATATATTATGTAACTGAACATGGAAAAGTTGGACTATGAGGTAAAACTACAAGTTTTGCGTTGTTGTTACTTCAGGTTCAGTAAAGTGTGACCTAAACTAGTCTGACCGATTTTATATTTTATATAAAATTAAACGAAGATTTAATTATCATGGCATGGTATTAAAAGAAAACCCCGCTTCGCCCACGCTTAGCGACGCCAATGCAGCGTTCGAACCTACGACCGCCACCACGATGAAAAGGAACGTTCTAGCAACTAGGCCATCACGGAGTTTGTCTTATAGAATGTAACAAAGTATTAAGTACAAAGTATTAAAAGTAAAAGATACTCACTGTGGTACAATTAACATCGAACAAGGAATGCTGTATGTAGTCTATTTGATACACCATTTTGGCCATGAAGTACACACTGATTAGTGTCGATATGAAGAGAACGCATAGTCTCTGCTTTCGCGCGCTCAGCCACAAGCCCGGCGCTATTATTACCATGATTGGTACGTGCATCGCGCACACCTGCAAAAGTCAAATCAATCAAGAGATCGGGTCTTATAGAAAATTCGCACCTGGATAATTTGTAGTATTAGGACTATTTTCAGAATCAGCCCGGGGATGTACCATATTTTTTCAGTTATTCTATTGCTATACTTCAATGGAAATATTGTTGTTCCGAAATGGCTGTTTGAACAGCAATATTATCACATTTGAACAGAAATATTATCGTATTTGAACAGCAATATTATAACAAAATAATTATTAGGTCTTTACATATGAAATAAGTGTTTTGTCTATGGCACCGTTGAGCTTAAACGGAACGATCGGGTTTAATGTATTTTTTTTATTTGAAAGCTAGTTTCCGTGCCGTGGTTCTTTACTACGTTTGTTGCACCGTAGCGTTTTTTGCTCCCCTCCTCTCACTCGTTCGAAACGTTACGTGACATCCAAGTCCATTTTTGCCTAAAAGTGACCATACAAGATGCCAACTTGGGATTATAATTCCCATATGGTTTTTTAACACGCTTTCATTAGCTTCACTTGTAACTATGTAAATTTAAGAAAATCTTGGAATCTTAATTTGACCCACTTTCCGGTCTTCGATTAGGATGAAATTTTGCATACGCTCTGAGTTCTGATGACAATACATGACTAGCTAAGAAACGTTATTACAAATCCAATATGGCGGCCTCCCACGGACGTCCAAGACGGCGGACAGGCTATTTGAAATGCACCCTCATGGTATGGGTATCACATGAAAGGGTTTGCTGTCAGGAATACGAAAAAAATAGTCACGTGACTTAAATCCAACATGGTGGACATCCAAGATGGCAGATTGGCTATTTGAAATGCACCCTCATGTAATGTTTAATGTGTCATGGGTATTAAATGAAAGGGTTTGCTGAATGGGATACGAAAAAAAAAATCACGTAACCTAAATCCAACATGGCGGCCGTTCCAAGGTGGCGGATTGGCTATTTGAAATGCAAAAGCGTGTTTTTTAGTTTTTTAAACTATTATAATAATTATTTATTTAAAAAGTCATTACCTCCTTGACGCACCATAACGTTTTACAAGACCCCCCAAATTGTGTTATGTAATACATGAACACGCCCAATCAAATGACTAGTAGAATACTAAACACTATGACACATTTCAAATCCAAGATGCCCGCCACCACAAAATGTAAATTACATTTTTTTTCATTACTCCCTGAATATGGGTATCAAATAAAAGGACTTCACTAGTAGAATACTATACCTACAAATTTCAAATCAAAGGTAGTCGGCGGTAAATATTTTTTTAAATTTTGGTGTTGTATCATGCACCTCGAGTTATCACGATAAGATAATCCAGTTGAACATAATATATCAACGAAATGAGGAAACTCTGGTACTACACTACAATTTACAGTGAACTTGAAAACATGGCTGATGAACTTGAATCTTAAGTAAGAATCAAAACCAAAGTTCATTTGATTGTGTGTTTTACATAATTATGTGGTGTATAATTCAATACTCACATTCATACAGCAAAGCAACACCAATGATATAAAAATAACTTTAACAAGATGAATGTCCAGGTAAATGAAGATCTTATCCATCCAGTCTGAGACCATGGCTTTGAACCTGAAGAAGACCCGTTTCCAGTAGTAATAGATACCGCGGTATCCTCGCCTTGGCTCCGTCACTGTAGGCGCGTAGGACTTTCTGTGGAAATAAAGTCGAACGTGTAAATAATGATAGTTAATACGCAAGCTTACTGTAAAATAAAGTGGCCAAGTGCGAGTTGGACTCGCCCATGAAGGGTTCCGTTGCAGCAAGTAACATAATATACATAGTATACATAGTTCTTGTAGTTCGTTGTAACTTTGATCGAAGTTTCAATAATAGTGTATTTATTAAGTACAAAAAAAAAACTACTCATCAGATCGAGTTCAAACTAATTTTCGTTGGTAGTTAACATGGTAATGTACATCATATATTTTTTTTAGATTTTTCATTCTCTTACTTTAGAAGTTAGAGGGGGGGGGACACACATTTTACCACTTTGGAAGTGTCTCTCGCGCAAACTATGCAGTGTATACGAAAATGATTTAAGAAACCTCAACATGATTTTTGAAGACCTGTCGATAGACACCCCACACGTGTAGGTTAGATGAAAAAAAAAATTTTGAGTTTCAGTTCTCAGTATGGGGGGCAACCCTAATTTTTCTTTTTTTTAAATTTTTTTGTTCAAATCTTAATGCCGTTCACAGAATACATCTACTTACCAAGTTTCAACAGTGTAGTTCTCATAGTTTCGGCAAAAAGTGGCTGTGACATACGGACGGACAGACAGACAGACAGACAGACAGACAGACAGACAGACAGACAGACATGACGAATCTATAAGGGTTCCGTTTTTACGTTTTACGGAACCCTAAAAAGAAAGTATTTTTTGAAAAACTTTCAAAATTAATAAATAGACGTACGCACTTCACTTTTAGCTCTAGAAATGTGTTAATGAAACAAGAGACGAGACTGTACGAAATACAAATATAATGAAAATGATTTATTTACGTCTTCGTTTTTAATACAAATTTTTCGTTCACTATCCGTCAAAACATCTAATTTAAAGAATACTTAAATACGGACTGTAAATATAATTTCGAACAATGAGTACTAAATGAGTAGTGCGTCGAAAAATATCGAAAGATATCACGTTTTATGAATTCGTTTGCCCATCGTAAAGAAAAACCCCTCGTCTATAAAAACCCTTCGTCTATGAAACGCCTAAGGGAAAAGATATTCAGTACTTCAAACTTATATAGACCATTGGCGTCGCTAGTGTCGCATTCGATTAACATTTACGTGTTACCTCGGTTTAGATGAGGGTATATCCGTTATACTGTGCTCCCGATGCAGTGCAGGACTCCGTGACCCCTGTGATATGGTGCGTACGGGCGGCGACGGCGGGGCTTCGCCCTCCAACGGTAGTTGCGGCAACTGCACATAACAAATACATTCTAATATTTTGATAATAAAACTGGTGTTTTATAAAATATAACAAAACCGATATAAATCTGTAGAATGAAATACACTTATAGCCGAAGTCAATTGTATGGTAGTACAAATCATCGCAAACAAAGTAACGGATGAAATAATTATAACTATTAATCGGTTTCTTTTACGTAAGCACGCTCCATCGTAGAATTCGTAGATCGCATAGACGCTTATCATCAGGAGAGTTGGCGGTCAAATAAACATACAAAAGTATAAAAAAACTAATAAAAAAAGTTGGGATCTTGGAATAAAACTTACATCATCTCTCATAGTAGAGACCCCAACTTGACTGGGTCTACTTGAATCTACCTCTCTTGCCAAACTGTTCGTTCTGAAAACAATTATATAAATATTGGGCGATATTTCACACACAACACCATGTGACCCCAAACTAAGCAAAGCTAGTACTATGGAAGCCAGATAGCTGGTATAATACTTCTATAGTTGTACATAAATACTTATAAATACATACTTATTTATGTACAACTACGTGCATTAAATAATCGTAAATATTACAATACAAAATATTCAAATTCTATTTCAAAATTCAAGTAGGAATTTGGACAAGACAAGCTTTCGAAAACAGTACATTTATATTTTTCTAGCGAACGTTACTTTCTGTAGATATATGAAATTTCTATATGCCATATTTAACATACTTTTTAATGACATAAAATTAAACAAGTAATTACATACTTTTTATTCGTGATTTATATATTACATGTTTGCAAAACTAATCAAACTAGTGGAAGAAATTAGACCAGAAAGCTGTATTAATCTAAATATAAAAAAAAACAGTAAATTGCAATTATAGGATAAAATTACCTTGTCCTAGGGTCTGATAAGGCCATAAAGTCTTTATGGAAATAATGCACTTGCATTATTGTGATGATAAGGAAGCACGTCGGAGTTAATAACTTCACGAATAGATCCGCTGGGTGGTATGGTTCTAGGCCCAAATCATGTTGTCTGAAAACATAATAGGTTACATTACAATGGAATAAAAAACTAAATAGACCAATGCCAAAATAGCTATTAATTTTTATTAGGAAGTCAGTTATTTTCGGCTGCGTCATTTAATTTGATTTAGTATGAAAACATACATACTGTTAAGCTACTTTTACATGAAATAAAGTAAATGAATAATTATATGTGTTAATGTTTGAGTCGCCAGAACTTGGCATCAGTTTGACATAAATAAGTATACTTACAGTTTTTCATTGATAAGCAGATAGTCTGCTATCGTCTTAGAGAAGTTGTCGAACTGGTAAATGTAAATGAGTATAAGATTGATCATCGAGTATATAATCACTGTTATCCAAAAAACGTACATCAAACGTCGCCACCAATACCAACTTATCTGAAAATATACAAGAACAAGTGATTTTAAAATAGAGTATTTTTATGAATTAGTGGAATAGGCTAGTTTACTAAATTTTAAAAATTGGTTAATAATATAGCTTT
The DNA here is from genome assembly GCA_963693475.1 of Ectropis crepuscularia. Classification (NCBI taxonomy): domain Eukaryota; kingdom Metazoa; phylum Arthropoda; class Insecta; order Lepidoptera; family Geometridae; genus Ectropis; species Ectropis crepuscularia. The sequence continues at coordinate 8,904,293 of OY856344.1, read as the reverse complement.
ATGATTATATTATTCCAAAACATCTATATTTTTGAAAAAAACTTACATTTACAATATGTATTTTGCATTTCAAAGAATCAAACAAATTTCTGCACAAAAACGCTCCAGCCTGTAATGGCGTCTTGAATGACGTCACGCCGTGGCAAACTTATGTGTTTGTGTAAGGACGTTGTCAATGTTTTTAATTTAAAATAAATCCCTCGTATTACAATAACTGCGTAGTACCCCAGTGTACAAGCACAAGTATAAATACACCAAACAAATTACTCAACTATGTTCTAAACGATCCACAAATACGAAAAAAGTGGCTAACGCTTGCGAGGAGGAATGATGCCCACTAAACCAAGAATGTATTTATGTGAAGATCATTTTAATGTAAGTATTTGACACAGTATAATCTTAGTAATGTAAATGTAAAAAAAACTGATAATTTTCTTCAAGAATATTGGTAAAACAATAGTTGAGTAAAGCGGCTGAAGAACCAGTATCCATGACCAAGAATAAGATAAATAAAAAATAAACTTATATTAGTTCTATGAAAATGTCAACAACATTAGTAATGTCAAGTGATGCTTAACACGGCGTGACGTCACATTTTCTGATTGGTGTTCACTGTCATGTGACTCAATGCCTATTTTTTAAGATTTTCTTTTACAAAAATATTATTAATCTTTACTTATTTTTATAAACTGTTTTATTTTTTAAAATCTGTACATCTTAATCAATAGTAAGAACATCTAATCCATCCGATTCATTCTTAGTGGAAACAAGCCTATTGTTCTTATATTGCAGAAGGACTCAATACTTAATCATTCCCATTGCTTTACTATGTTTTACTTGCAAAAAATTATTGATACTAAGATGATGATGATGATGATGATTCGTAACCCTAAAATCTATTGCAATCTAATTCTGAATTCATGTATCATGTAATCATGATGTATTGTATCGGAATGATTCACTTCACAGGCTTTTTTTAAATCTAACAATTTAGGTTGTCGGTTCTTTATAATAGGCTTCCGATTACAATGAGACAACAACAAAGAGTTTTTTCACTCTTCTCATCTCCACAGAAACGGCACATTCTAACTACCTACACAGATAGCAAAGGACATAGTTACCCCCTTTACGAAACGTGATTTTATAGTAAGAACAATACAAAATGTTTAATATTTACCTGGAACATGAGTATAAAAGTGAGGAAAAGGAACATGTAAATGATCTTGAATATCGTCATGCGTTCCCCCGTGACTCCGATGACGAACAGCATGATGACGACCACGTAGATCCAGTACCGAGCGCACACGGCTTTCAGCCAGTCGCCCAGCTTGCGCAGTAGACGGGACCGGTTCTCTTCTTCCCGTTGCGCTTCCATTACTACAGGAGATAGAAAGAGAGTTACCATGTGAGCAGTTCATCTGTTTCGTGGGAAGATAACTTAAGGAAAATGAAAGAAAGTCAAAGTGAAATTGAAATCAGATTTATCAATGTTTTGTCTGTGTTGAATTCAGTCACTTATGTGTTGCCTAAAAGTATAATGGGCACAAAGTATCATGGGGCCCATTCAGTCATATTTTAGGGTGAAGTATGAATAATATCAACGATTCATAAACACTAAGAAATGTAATATTATTTCTCGGATTATTGAATAATGACGTGATTTTTGTTTTACATCAAAACAAAAATCACGTCGTCATTCAATAATATTCGAGTATATTTAAAGTTGACAAATGTTGTAATGAATTATGTATAATTTTAAAAATTAAATAAAAAACTGAGCCATAAACAAATGTAAAGAAAATACGGACGCTCTTACGTCCGCTCAAGATGATTATTCGTCTCCGTAGTATTCGTATTTCACCCATAGAGAAGTTGTGTAGAAAATAAAAAGGAAAAATTGTCCTTTACCAAGGAAAGTTTTAAAAAATATGTCCAGAAACAGAGTGCTTTTGATAAGGACAGAAAATGAGCAGTAGCAGAGAGTTAGACGTAACAATTTTACCGTTTGCCAGACCTGCCATGATTATATCAACACATTAGTAATTATAATAGTTCGGGGAGTTAGGTTACCGCTTAAGGGAAAAGGTTTTAGCTATGACATTGCTCTCTTTTCTTTTCGCTTGAAATTAAAGAGACAGCAATAGCAAAGCCAAAGAGGATTTAATTAGGCGGTAGAAAAACTGCTCCACTCACTAAAACGTGACTTAGTGGGTGGTAACTCTGGTTGCGAAGCCGAGGATCGCGGGTTCGATTCCCACCCAGTGCAAATATTTGTGTGATGAATTCAAATATTTGTACTCAGTCTGGGTGCTTCTATGTATAATAAGTATGTAATTACAACTATATAGGTTTTATATCAGCTATCTTGCCAACATATTACTAGCTAGCTTTGCTTAATTTGGGGTCAGGTGTTGTCCACCATTATTTTTATATCAGGTCAACAGTTAGCGACCAGGTCTATGTGCCATATTTATGTCATCACTAATCTCAACATTTCGATGCCCCACATCCGTAAAAGTTATTTCTTCCAATAGCATAATCGCTTCAAGTAGATTTGGAAAGACACTGACTCCCTAAAAAGTTGTGTATATGTACTGACCACTGGCTGCAGTGGAGACTGTGAGTTGCAGAGGCGCCGCCATGTCTGTGATGACGGCGGAGCGGCGCCTCTGTCGGATCTCCTGAACACGCTGCCGCAGCGTCACCCAGAACATGCACGTGAACAATGACTTGATCAGGAGCGGCACGCACGGCTCGCTCTCCGGTCGGGACAGCCCTATTTGCTTGAGGTTCACTTGCTGGAAACAAAATACGCTAGTCAGTAAAGTTGGTCAGGGCTGCAATGATCAGTTAAAGTGACAGTAAATAGCACTCATTAAGCACACTTTTAAATGACGTGATAACATCTTATAAATCGATGAACGCCGGATGCACGCATGAAAAAGTGTCACGTTCCGCGTGAGCCGAACGTGAAAGCAAGAGTGCAGACCAAGCGATAGAGAGGACCGATCCGGCTTAAGGGTTCGGGTAGTGACTATTTTTAACTACATCATTATAGGTTTACAATTGACATCATCTCGCTTGACGTCATGATGTCAAGCGACAACGCGGTCTACTGATGCGTGCTTACCTAGAAGAAACCGATTCGCTCTTACTTGATGACACCGAGATTGTTTAGGAAAAAAACCAACTCGTGCAACGAATTCCACAGCCTAGACGTTATTATCACAAAAGCGGAGTCAAACCTCTTCGTTCGTTCGTTCGGAGTCTTTAGAACGACAACCATGAAACGATATCGCTTTTTCAAGCTACAAGCATACCGATAGAAGAAAAAAAATTGGCAGTCATAGGAACTGCCGATAGAAGTGAAAACTTATAACTCAGAATTTGATAGCTTACTTTGGAAACTACGCGGGTGAAACCGGAGGGCGTGGCCATAAGCATGGCCAACTAGAAATGCCGACGCTTTTCTAGATGGCCAATGAACATGGTCCCGAGTTTATCCGAAGATTTCTTATCATTCCCGACCGTGACGGTAAAATTAAATTCACAGCTCACGAAAAATCTATCGGTGGCGCGCCATAAGAAGTTTTCACTTCAAAAAGAGCAAGGTGGTGGTGGTGAAAGATTTAGGTGCAGATCAGTTGCACCTAAATTTTTCACATGACTTCATTATATTATTAGAGATAACATATTATAGAAAAACTTACCGTGATATTAGATGGTAGCTCATACTCGTACAAGTTCATCCCGTATATGTACTGTGCTAACAAGAGCAGCATGGCGTAGCACACGAGTATGGGGCTGGTCTTCAGCATGAAGGAGCGCTGGTCGTGACAGAGCCACACTATGTTTGCCCACATCAGCAGCACGAACGTGAGCCAGGAGTGGAACATTATACTCCACGCCATCATGGTGATCGTTGTCGCTATGTATGATGATCTGAAATATGTCATAATAAAATATTAAATAAAAAATATTGGCAGTGACTGGCCTCGTGGCTTAGAGGGTAGTAACTCTGCCTGCGATTTTTAATAAGTATTTAGAACTATAGGAGTATTATTTCAGCTATCTGACCGCCATGGTCAGTGGGTCAGATGGTGTTGTGTGTGAATCGTCCACCAATAATTATTTATTTGTTTAAAAGTCATAGGAACTCCTAATAGAAATAAAAACTTAAAACTAAAAAAATAAAAACTAAAAACTAAAAACTCTGAATTTGATAGCTTACTTTGGAAACTACGCGGGTGAACGAACAAACGAACGGAGAACGAACGAACTAGGGAGTGGCCTTGAGCATGCAATGGGAAACGTTGACGCATTTCTAGATGGCCAATGGTCATGGTCCCGAAGATTTTTTATCATTCCCGAGCATGATGCTAGAATTAAATTCACAGCCCACGAAAAATTTGTCTGTGGTGCGCCAAAAGAAGTTTTCACTTCAAAAACACAGCTTTTTCTCATTATTCTACTGCACACCCTTTGACTTGACCCATGTAAACGTATTACAATGAGAGTAGAGACACATCTGGGAAATGTACGGTGTAGGGAAAATTACGCGATCAGCAAGGGAATCCGCCGCGATGCGATGGGCAATGGGTACCTCAACGTGAACATACTATATATAACTAATTTTAATGGTTACCTCAACGGGCTTACACTATAAATAATCTCTGCTACCACCCATTATAAAACGATTGGGAAGTTATCTTAGAATTTATAGGAATATGACACGGTATCTTGTGTAACCGGGTTCCGCGTAAAGTGTATACCTAAGCCTCCCCAAAGAACTACTCCTGTTCCCAGTGTTATAACTTTCACTCAGTTCAGCGTCAGCAGTTTTATAACATCAGCCCAGCAGGAATATGGCACTGAAATTCTTTCACAAACACAAGTTCGTTCTCGCGACCGCGCGTGTAGAACGTCCGTCCAGGAACACTTATTTTAAAATTACAAAATCAACGCCCGGCGTCGATTGCATTCCATTCGTCTCGATCGCGATGGCGAAAGGTTATTTAAACAAAAAGACAACGCGAACGCGCGGATGTCGTCGGGAACGCCTCGTTGGACTCAAAAGTGAATTTAGGTTAGACTGCAAGTGTTGCCACACCTCAGTTTAATAATTACCATTACCTTTTTCTACAAGTGAGCTAAAATATGTTGTTACGTCATTCTATACTAAACATACGGCTCTGAACATTCGGTTGAATACGCTCGCAGTATTTTTCACGTTCTCTTCAACCACTGAACTTTCGGCAGATGTGTCGCTACAAATTCGGCAGATATATTATAGTAATTTTGAAAAATTATAATCAAATAACCGTTTATTCGCTTTTATCGGTAAAACCGCTAACTGTCACACCCGTTGTAATCTTTTTTCTTTACCTCTGATATAATTTTTCTTTGTTGTGTGAATAAAATGAAAGTGTCATTCGTTATATTACCCATCATTTTGGAATGATGGTTACATTTTTGGCGTAAATACGGACACGTTTCATAATATTTAGTAAGATGGCATGCATTATCAAGCATACACAAATTCTCAAATTCAATGGATTTAAATGAATACCTTATAATCCGAAGGTGCCAAAACGATGACCAAAGTGATGACCACCCTAGGTCATCGCACCTTTAGATTACAAGACAAGTTACTTTTATTTTCCTGTAAGAAAGCAGTAAGCGAAGTACGAGTAATGGAATAATAACGATTCTAATTTTAACGTATCTGCTAGAGTTTTTGTGACGACAAAGAAGTCGATAGAATTCAAACTTGCCACGTAGCTTAAAATGCGAACAGACTAGTCTGACAGACAAACAAAAGATTTCAAAGTTACCTGATTAGAACTTGGAAGAATTCGAAGACAGCAGCTACGATGTCATCGACCAGAGACGGTTGCTCTTCTTCCTCATCCATTAACGTTTCATCTAAAATAAAAATATAGCGAAGCCTTAGATGATGACGGAGAAAAGACCACTTGGCCATATTTACCAACTCCCATAGGTCACTTTAAAAAAATACGGAAAAAAAATATATATATAGGTATAATTTAGGGATTTGAATTTACTTTATACGTAGGAAGAATTAAAAACAAGCAGACAGCCCATCTCGTAAGTGGAAACCACCACGTATCGTCAACATCAAAGACGTTGACGATACTTTGCCAAGCCGGAAAAGTGCCTAAAGATATAATGCCCTTTTTAGTAAATCTGTAAATTAAATATAATAAGTAGTAAGTAACATATGTGACAATCTTTCGATATCATGTATCATCCACCAACCCGCACTTGGCCAGCGTGGTGGATTATGGCCTGACTCTCTCCTTGTGAGAGAAGGCCCCGTGTTCCAACAGTGGGAACATTTAGTGGGTGCTTATGCTGTGCTTACAATTATAATAAGTATTCATCAAAATTAATTATATTATTTACCATCGTCAGGCACGACCACAGATCCTGTAGAGTCCTGATGCAGCTGCCTCGTCGTGGAGGCAGAACGAACGCTCGACCATTTCTTGGATGGACTCACATTGCGCATTAGCTAAAATCATTGCCAGTAAGTACATTAACACATATTCAAACTATTATCGAACCAGAATAGCGTATTTACATTATTTCAAATTCTAACGCATTTATACTCCTACATCAAACTAAGACTTCTAAAGCGGGAAGAGTCTGAGTATTAGAAATGTCACGTTCATGCAAAATGAGAGATTTTTATTTTTACTTGGCTCGAGACTTTAACACTTTATCCCAGTTTTAAAACACTTTAGTATATACAATAGTATTTAATTAAATATGTAGAGATATCCCTGCATTCCCATATTATAGTTTAGTTTAAGTAAATTAAACACACTTACCTTTACACTGCGCAACTAAGCAAACATAACAACAAATAGTACAATGCATGGACATGTGCAAACACCAAATACGGACACATAACATATTAATGGTTAACATGACACGCGTGTTATACTAGCGTTTAGATAGGCAGCCCTTTAGACAACTTTGAAATCTATTTTGCAGGCAGGAAGGTAGGCATTCGAAATAATGTTTTAGGTAGTGTGGTGTTATGATGTTGAAGTCGACCCAAGCATTGAAGGCTTTTCCCATTACTTTTGATAAAAATGTTGTAATTCAAAGCAAGATATATTCTACAAAGTTTTGTAATTCATTCACACCGAAGTCTTTGGAACACGAGATTACGAAACGTAATCTCATTTTATTACTAAGTTTAGTAATAAAATGAACAATAAAAGTAACAGATTTATTGACCGTATTTTTATTTTTTCTAATCCATATTTTTTGGCACATTTAAAATAAGTCCTTTCGGTGAAATGATCTACATATTTCTTTGAATTCAAAGCGTTGTACTCATACAATTAATTTCAAATGAATACAGATCTTGTGACATAGTATTTGAATATATTCCTGCTGTGAACCGATTCCACTGAAAGCATTTTCAGCATACAGACAAAACAAGTAAAAAAATTGAAAATACCTACAGGGACAGTCTCACCGGTGTTCCCACGGAGTGCTTGGGAATTTATGTATGAATATGCAACCTATAAAAGAACGAAAGCGGGTTGCAAAATAAAATCAAAAACAATTTGGGAAATACAACAGACCGTTTCAGATAATTAGAACTTACATAAAGTGCATACAAATAGATACATCGTGCCTCAAAGATAAGCATGATCCATGTTCCCTTGCACATGTGTACAAGCGAGAAGATTTTTCCAATCTATCATTTAGTTGATACAAGTATTTATGTACATTTATAGGTTAGCACAATTGAGACATGCCTCTACTTCAGTGCCTGGTCATTGATTTTTGATCCACGGGTGTTTCAAAACGTAGTCTTGGAATAGTATTGCAATCCATAAAAGATTATAACTTCCCAAGAATGACGTACTAAACATTTCACCTCCATCAAGGTCCAATAATATTTGATAATAATACCAAATATAGCAGTACTCAAACCAGTACCTAATCGATTAAATAAGCATTATCAAATCGATTCGTAACTGCTAACTTCGTGAACAAATATGTTGCAAATTTATTTGTCGCAAATATTTGTAAACAAAGTTACTCAATTAGAATGCTTACAGAGCTTTAAAACACCTGTACATCGTACACCAAACTATGTATAGATTCTATAAGAATCGAACTAACCGTAATCTAAAATAATCATACAGCACAACTAAAAGAACTACTTTTCAAACTACGCTTTTTAAAACAGTTAGTGTATCTAGAAGTTTAATTAAGTGAAATGAAGTGGAAAGATACCGAGTGATAACATGGTAAAGTTTCATGGTAAAGATACAATTTCAGCTTTACGTGAAAAAGTGCTAAGTCTCTGCGTCGTGTAACAAAACCAATTCCTGACACGGAACATTCGTTGAAATCGACGATGTTTTAAATACGCATTCAATTATTTATTTATGTTTCACGCTTAGACTGTTTGATACAATTTCGAAACTGCTAACACACTTCTTTCAAGAACAGATGAATAATGTACAATGTACACGGACAGCAAAGCTAAATTGTTGTAAAGTTCGTTTTATATTAAAAACTATAACTATATACTTATTAGTTAATAAGTTATTTCTGTGTAATATTTTAATTTCTTTGTGTTGCAATAAAGTGTTTCTATCTATCTATCTATCTATCTATAATACATTTGCAAATAAATATTCGAATTGTATTGTGCAATTTAAGGATTTTGGTAACTCTGAGTTATTAATAATGGCACGCGTACGCAAATGATGTAGGTACACGCCCGCATAATAGAGGCACGCACACGCTTACGTAAACTATACTTTATAGGTCTAATACACGACAGGAAGTGAGCTACTAAATGACTAAATGAGAACACGCGTCGTACAAACTTACTCGGACTACGCTTCTATCAAGCCTTATCAGATTTGAAATGTTGTAACCAATGTTTGTAACAATAATACGTTAATTATTATTATTTTATGTGTATTTCATTTTTTTAGGTGACAACAAAGTGTTTTGTATTTATTGTAAAAAAATGCTATTCCAAGGTAAAGAAACCTCGGGATGACGTGCGCAGTGCAGCGCTGAGCTGACTCTAGTATCGAGTATGCTCAAAAAAATTGCATGGCAATGTGTTGTCACAACTCACAAGCGTGTTGCTTACCATCAGACGCGTGACTTGCGTTGCGTGGGCGTGCCGTTACTTTATATTTGAAAAAAAAGCTCAACACATATTTTTCTCAGTTGCACTTTTAATGTATTAAGTATTAAGCCCATTATAAGCCATATTACGAATAATAAATATAACTTTTTCAGCAAATACAACTACTCTCTTTAGCGCCACATGAAATACGCCGCCCAAATCCCAAAAAAAAAGAGTTTTTCTTAGTTTTGTTACACGACAGGCAGAATGAGCAACTACATGAAGTTAGGTGTCGCACAAGCTTACTCGGACTTTCTTAGTGGCGGTCATCCACTTGTCTTTGACCGCGTGTCTGCTCCCGCGATGGAAGGAGACGCCTCGCACCAGAGATCCGTTCGACTTGCCCGCTTCTATACCGGTTAGGGCGCTCTTTTTTTTCGCCTAAATTCCCATTATGATAGCAAAAGAGAAAATTCCAGTATTTGTAATTATTTGAAGCGCCGACTTATACTGGATTCAATCGGATTTGAGTTTATTCCGTCGAGTTTAGAATCTCGAAACATCAGAAGTTTTTCTTTTAATTAATTATAGAGTTAAATTGATAATGAATACGCACTCCTAAGTACACTGATGCTCTATAGTTAAAGTATTGTTCAAAAAGACTAATACCATACAGCATCATTTGGCATACAAAAATGCATACTCTCAGATAAAAGATATCAAATACGATCGAACCCAAAAGCACCTGTCAAATTTAACTCCGTCCTCGACGCAGCAGTGATAGCAAGACGTGAGAATATGAATGTTTGCTCCAACTAGCATTAACCTACATTCAGCGCTTCAAATTAGCACTAATTACCGTGTGGTGGGACTAAGATAGCGGACCGGCATGGAAGTGACGAAGACATAATCAGCGTTAATCCACTAATGCGTATCCAATCGAACATTATTTTGAAAGAAGCTCACAATCGGTAATTCAAGGGTTAGTACAAAGTTATCAATTGAATGCAAATTGAATGCAGTAAAGTTAACGTTACGTACCTTAGGTTTGAAGAGCTCTCTAGCTTCAACAGCAAGAACATAGTAAGTTACTAGTATGACGAATGGGCTCGCTAGAGTTGCCCACATGTGATCATCCGTCACTTCGTATTGAAAGCTTGCAGAGCTAGTCGCGTTTAGGATTACTAATTTCGTCAAACCAAAGTACCTGAAAACAAAACCTGTTTAACTCAGCGATAGTAAACTTACTTCAACGCCGGAAGGTCAGGGGAGTCGATTTCCGGCCTTATGCTTATGTATGTATGAATGGTGAATTTACATGTCTACGCTAAGCACTAGGTGTTCATTGGCATATCTTTGTATTTAAATTGTAATACTTCCATCGTAAGGAAATCCATTAGTATAAATATGAAACATAATATTATGCAAATAATTGCTAAGTTACTACACACAGACAGGTAAGGATATTTTCAGTTTTAATTACAGTCCGTGTGTCAACTACAGCTACGATTAGTGAATCATATCATGATATTTGCAAATAAAATTTTATAGACGTTATAGTAGAGCACGGCTAGTTTGTTTGTCGAATACATTACACAGATACTGCTAATTGACTACATCTTGAAGAATATGTGCTATTAAGAAATTCGTCTAACCTTAAAAAGTTTTTTGATCTTAGTCAACCTTGTAAAACAGGGTAGATTAAACGTTAAATTAGTCATGACCTTAAGCACAGCTATGTGATATGTGATGTTTTTGCCAAAATCTAACGATTTTTTTTAAGAGTTTTAAACAAGAGTTAGGTGATAAAATCTGATAAACTTCTCGGTTACGCAGTCTTTAAAAACAAATCTTGAAAATCTAATTAGATGTTATGATGCCACAGACCAATACTTTTATTTATACTTATAACACGGGAGCCTATTAAAACGCATAACTTTTTGTTCCTAATTTACTTTGTCATAATGAATGTAGCATATTGCATAGTGTCATAATGCAACTTTCGCATAATAATTTTTTGGCGTCATGTGTTTTAAGCATAACAATCTATTGTACTACCTACATTTAATTCGACTATTGATGAGACGCATAATAGTTTTTAGCCATTTTTTTATTTGTTATATTTTTTAAGGTGCCGTTTAAATCGCATATAATTTTTTTCCCTAATTTACTTTGTATGAATGTAATTCATTCTATGTATTTAATGAATGTAGCATAACATATAGTGTCATAATGTTACTTTTGCATAATCGTTTTTTGGCGTAATGTGTTTTAAGCATAACAATCTATTGTACTACATTCAATTCGACTGTTGCTCAGACGCATTTAGGCATTTTTTAATTATTTGTTGTGGTACGTAATATATGACCAGGTTATACAGGGTCCAGATCCGACTCGGAGCACCCCGACTCCACCTAGTCTTGTCGCTACTACCCCTAGAGTGTATGTAAAAAATGTGAGAGCCAGAAGCTCAAGGGAGGTCCTGAGTGGAGCGCAGGCCGAGTATGAAGAAGCGACACTCAGGGCTGACCGCAGAGCTTCTGGCGGGAGCCCACCCGGACTCAAAAAGTGCACCATATGTTTTAGGTGGTGTAGGTTTTTAAGTCCTAAAAACGTTATGTCTACAATTGTTGTACTAATTTATAGTACAAAAATTGTTATACTACTGCATGAAGACCTTTTATTGTACCTACCATAAAAACGCAAGGCATATTTAAAATGAAAATAAAGCTCAATTGAAATATTCATATGCTGTTATTAATATTACTTTTTATATAACATGCAAGATTTAATATTGCAATTTAATATAAATATATGAAATGAATTAAATAATGTCCTCGTATTTGACGAGGTTACATTTTTATTTCAATTTTAAATTACTAGCTATCGCTAGTAAAAATGCTGTTTTTGATGTATAATTTTCTTTATTCTTGATGAAGTTATCAACCTAGTAGATACTTACATTACGAAATTTAAATATTGTTGTCAAAGTACCCACCCGCATTTCCCACACCCACGTATTTTATTTAAATTATGTTGCTACAGTCCGCTCTTTGCACTTGTTTTTTAGTTAGGCGTTTAAAGTTTATGCCGTTGATCATTATGTATTGTTATGCTTTTCTCAATGTGTGCCTTGAAAAATTATGCTATTTATAGTTATGCGTCAAAACATTATACTAAGTTATCTGTATGCTATATATGGATATGCGTTTAAACATTATGCTAAGTTATCGTTATGTCATGTATGGTTATGCTAGTTAACATTATGCGAAGACAGTTATGCGTTTAGTTGTTATGGTAAATTATCATTAGTCCTAAACCCGTATGCCTACCTAAAATAGGCCAAAAAATGTTAAGCCATCCCAAATAGACCCTTATAACACTCCTTCTGTAAGTCCAGAAATTAGAAACAGAAGTTTGTACAGTACCTAGCCATGTCCATATCAGGCGGATAAAGTTCAATAAGCCATGTGCATTGGTAGGCGAGCAGACCGGCGATATGCACGGCCATGATAGCCATAAGACAGCGGCCGATGACTGCAAACCCCTTCTCTAGAGGGCGGCCCACGGCCCAGGCCGTCGCAGATCCCATGAACACCAAGAAATAGATCCCCGATGTCACACTCGGTCGCATTATGCCGGAGAACATTATCATGAATAGACACATGTATTTCCCTGAAAGAAAAAAGCGTATCGATAACATCACCATATTTCATCCATCAGTAGAATATTGAAAGCATTAGACAGGACTTAATCGCGATATAAATTATTATTTAATTACTTCGACGTTTCGGTAGCGTTGCAGTATAGCGTCGCAATAATGTCCTGTCTAATGTTATCAATGTGAGTTCACATCGCGAAGTTTAAAAAGTATATCCGTAGTTTAATGTTTTCAAAAGTATGCTATTAATGGAAGTGAACGTGGTGTACTTTTTTCATCGAAAGACACAAATAATTCAATTTTTCTACATATGTAGGTATATAATAGGTAGAATAGGTAAAATCCAAGCTATACAAAACCGATGTGAAGACACCACATATATTAAGGGCGCGATATGTTAATTGGTAATTTGGGATGTTATTTTTTCTTTCATTCCATTTGTTCATTCATTTCTTATTTTCTAATAAAATAAATCGAAATATTCTCATACTTGAGAGATCAATTATTGAGTTCACAATAGGTATAAATATGTAGGGAAGTAAATTTAACATAAAACAGGAGTACCTACTGTTACTCATGTTAGTGACAAAAACTTTTGGCAAGCTTATCTGAAAAATAGTATAGGTTGAATATTTTCATGTACCTGCACTGACCAACATGGGATACTGCTGGTATTTGGGATCTTTCTTCTGGTTCGATGGCGGCTGAATCGCGCAAACCTTCTTAACGATTAGATATACGCCCAGCGCTACTCCTGTCATCACTAGCTGTAAATAAGAAGAACGATCAGCGCAGTCAATTACATAGCACAGCGTAATCCAGCCCACTAAATGGTCTCACTGCTGGGACTCGGGGCCTTCTCTCGCAAGGAGAGAGCCAAGGCCATGATTCACCACGATGGCCCAGTGCGGGTTGGTATACGACACATGACCTCGCAAGATTCTATGTAGGTACATCGGTTTTGCATTTACATGCCTCACGATGTTTTCCTTCGCCGTTTTAAGTTAGTGGCATTACGCACATGACTTTGAAAAGATAGTAGTGCGCGTAGGATATGAACCCGGGGGTTCCGGATCGGAATTTGCCGTTCTCCGGACTAGACCAGCCATCACTTCCAGTCAATTACATAAATCAATGTAATGTATTATTTTCTTATACACGTACTTTTTACAGAGACAAGCAGTAATTTGCAAACTTTGCAGTGTTTCGGTTTGAAGGGCAATTGTAGAACGCATAGTCGCTTTACATCAGACCAGGAGGTGGTCAAGTATACACCTATTAAAGATAAAAAAAAGTATCTTAAAATTACAAAACTTATAGATATCTGGGTGACCACCACGGTGCAATGCTAGGTAGTAATTTGGATTCTTCATGTTCAAATAGATTCGTGGCATTGTGCTGTTATAGGCAATCGTGTTGCTTACTATCAGGCTATATTATAAATAAATAAAAAATCGTATTATAGACAGGTAGTTTCTATAACTTCTGGAATCAACCGATTCTATAAACGTCATCGGCAATAATAAACTACTATGAAACAAACAAGTGCCAAAAACACAACTGCATTACAGAATATTCGAGGGCTTGTATATAAGGTAGATGGTAGAGGGCAAGCGAGTATACATAATACATACATATATCTAATGCTACATCCTTTTCTCCAACAGGCAACGCATGGTAAAACACTCAATCACATAAAAATAAATTGGTGATATTTTACCTCAGGTGCCAAATAATGGACTGCCATCAGGGGATCTATGCCGGAGTATGTGACCAGCCCCAGGTTTAGACCTATTTGTTCGATTATAGGATATTCCTCCAGTAGAGAACCGTAGGGACCGAATCCGGCCAGGACGCTGTGCCATGCCGCGTGACACAGGAGCATCAGCCACGATACTACCATCGTGAGGAGCAGAAACTTGCCCCGCCATCCTGAAAACATTATAAAAAAATCAATAAACTGCATAAGTTGGGTTTAACTATTATATAAAATATAAAATAAATATTATAAAGAGGAAAGATTTGTACCTATTTTTGTATGTTTGTATGTTTGTAATGAATAGGCTCAAAAAGTACTGGGCCGATTTAAAAAAAAAATTACCAATAGAATGCTACATTCTTCCAATTTGACATAGGCTACATTTCATTTTGAAAAAAAATAGGGATCCATGGTAAAATTTGAACAATGTAACCGAAGGTGTAGAAAAATGAGTCTTAAAATGTCTTTCGTCGAATGCGCTGCCGAAACTATTAGCGATAGAACAAAATAATGTACAACAATATTGAAGAACATCATAATGTTTACAAAAAACTCCGCGGTAGCATATGTCCAACTATTGTAGTTATGTCACTACAACAACTTTTTTCATCTTAAACATTAATGAAAATGCTAACCAAATTCAAACCATGCTATTTAAGTGTTGATATTAATCCTTATTCAAAATAGTTATTTGTTGTACAAGAGTGCAAAGTGGCTTTTTAACCGCGTGCTCAATTTTGATGACCGAGCAAGCGAAGGATTCTAAAGTTGAATCACGAGCGTAGCGAGGGATTCAAAAATTAGAATCCTGAGCGTAGCAAGGGAATCAAAAGGGCACAAGGTGAAAAATCTTTGCACTCGAGTGTAACACATAATTTTTCATCCCCCCCTAGCGAGGAAATTACTAAACGCTTTGCGCATTTTCAGTTTCAGTCGATTCTGTTGGCGTTAAATAAACTTCTTGGTCGCTAGAATCACTTATTATTATGGTATTTCGGTTTTTCACTTGTATTCAATTTCATAAGTTTTAAACTTAAGTTTATTTAGCCATGGTTTTAACAATAACAATATGACGTGAAAATATGGAGAGTTGACCGATTGAGGTAAGGAGTTTCATGTGTACATGAAAAAGTGTCCGCCCAAATGCATTAAATTATAGTAGCGCTAAATTTGCATCAGGGTACATTTTAAAGGAAATTAATAAACGTACTATTCAGAATTCATGAAAGAAAAATATTGGCAGTCATAGGCACTGCCGATAGAAGTGGTAACTTAGAACTCAGAATTTGATTTTTACTTTGGAAACTACGCGTGTGAAACCGGAGGGCGTGGCTATGAGCATGGCCATCTAGAAATGCTGACACATTTTTAAATGGCCAATGGGAAAGGCTGAGACATTTCTAGATGGCCATTGGCTATGGTCCCGAATTTACCCGAAGATTTCTTATCATTCTCGAGCGTGACGCTAGAATTAAATTGACAGCCCACGAAAAATCTGTCTTTGGCGCGCCAAAAGAAGTTTTGACTTCAAAATATATTGTACCTACATGTTTTCTCAAAATAGTAATTATTTATTTGATGTTATACTTACTACATTATTTTGCACTGCACAAGTAGTTGAAATTATCTATTAGTTACTATTTTAGTAGTCAATAATATTTAATTATTTAACTCGGCAACTCGGCATACTTCAATTCGATTACAATTGATTCATTCATAGCATTTCAAAATGTTTTGCCATTTGAAATAACATTCTTTACCTCTATCCTCCATACGTGAAAAGAAAATTGCGCGCAAAGCATTTAAAAAAAAGTACACCAAAGAGGTTCCGAGTATGAGTTTTTAACAAATTAAAAATAAATGTATGATGAATTCGGCACCAAGGAGGTAGAAATAAATAGGTTAAATTATGTTTTGAATTCAAAACCTCAGTACACACGATATTCTAAAATCAAATTTACTTTAACCTCTAGAGGGTAAAAACGACTTTTGCGCCCTGATATCGAGGAGCAAAAGTACTCTTTCCGAGCTGGTGGGATGAAAAAATTATTTTATGGTCAAGACCATTTAACTACCTATAAAATAGTTTTTAAATTATTTAAATTGGACTTTCCACAACAGAGAGTCAACAAATAATAAGTATTTAGAATTTAGGATTAACTTAAATGGCAATATCCGAGCGAAGCCGGAATGGGCCGCTAGTATAAAATATATTACATAAAACACAAATTTCTACGGATTTCTGAGCCGTGTTTTGAAAGCTTCGACACCAAAAAACTTTGTCATGAGAAAAACTCAACAAATTAAAAAAGATTCGCGTTATGAATAATTATTATTAACAAATTACAGCATTATGAGAATAACAGTAAATTAAGCTTGTTGTCGTTGACTCGTAATCTTGCCCCGCAGTCTATCTACTTATTCCATTTTACCATTATCGAGTGTTATAGAACTTTTATGATCTACGATTCACCAAGTTATGGGTAGTCGACTCGGGAGAAAGGCAACTGCCGATGCCGGAGCCCCTGGTTTTTGGAATTTTAGAAATTTGGATATAGGACATTTGACTATAATGTTTTTTTTTTTTTAGGAATTTTATTTGATATAGGAATTGGACTATTTATTTTATTTGATATAGGAATTTTGGCTATTTATGTGTAATTTGAATAACAGTCAGTTCTAGAACTTGTTACTGTTTTAATTGTAATATTTAAGATTTTTGTGTGACTCGTTCAATTATGACTAGTCTCCCACGCGCGCCATGTCCTTATTGTCCCTACTCAGGCAAGCTATACAGCGTGCCGCACGGGCTCCGCGTCCACATTGGCCGGATGCACAAAGGGAGCTCTTCCCAGGATCCCTCATTGGGCCCCATTGCAGCTTCTCTGCCATCCACTCCTTCATGTGCTCAGGTGGCGCCCTCAAGCACCGGAACTTCAACGGGTTTAAAGCTGGGAGATTTGGCTTCCCTCAAGCATAAGACGCGGGTTCTCAAACACGTGCCAAAGGGTGCGAGATGTCTTGCGGCTGGAAAATTGGCGACTTTGATTGACAGTTGTCTGGAATCAAATGGCGTGGAGGACTGGCTGTCTTTGCTGTCGTTTGCGTTCACAGCCTTGCGGTTGCCGGATCTAAGTGACAAAAAAGTATCTCTTACGGCAAAGGTTAAAGCTAACATTGAAAATGTCTTAGCTGATTTCTCAGTTGAGGATATACCCTCGAAGCCGCCATCATTGTATAGGGCGGTAACGAACAAAGTCTACGACGGTGATATAAAGGGCGCAGCGCGTTTGCTTACTTCAGACTGCTCCTTTGCACCTTTCACTCAGGATACGTATACCACTTTGAGAGAGAAGCATCCCATTTCTCCGGGACCACCTAACATTCCCCCTGCTCCTGATCCAGCGTTTCCTGGGCTAAGCGTGGATTCTGAGAGGGTGTTGATAGCCCTTCAATCTTTTGGAAGGGGTTCGGCATCGGGGTTAGATGGGCTACGCCCAGAGCATCTGCAGGAATTGGTTTCGCCTTCGGCCGGCGATAACGGGCCAAGGCTGTTGGAGTCCCTAACCAGACTCTGCAATTTTCTACTGAAGGGACGCCTTAACAAGGAAATTTGTCCCTATTTGTATGGGGGCACTCTGTGCGCTCTTCGGAAGAAGGACGGGGGTATTAGACCCATAGCGGTTGGCAATACGTTTCGTCGACTCGTGGCCAAACTCTGTTGTCGAGCTGTTAGGGACTCAATGGCAGAGTACTTACAGCCCCATCAGTTGGGTTTTGGTACTCGACTTGGCTGTGAGGCTGCTATTCACGCGACCCGTAGTTTTGCTATGCGTGAGGGTAGCACTGACGTTATTCTTAAGCTTGATATTAAAAATGCGTTCAATAGTGTAGACCGGTCCGTTTTTTTGTCAGAGATAAAATCTTTGGCTCCTGTCATTTATCCATTCCTACACCAATGCTATTCGGATCCAAGCAACTTATTTTTTAACAATAGTTGCATAATCTCTCAGGCAGGGGCACAGCAAGGGGATCCTCTCGGTCCTTTGGTTTTCAGTGTGGCGATCCACAAGACAATTACCTCGCTCCAGGCTCCTCTTAATATTTGGTATTTGGACGACGGTACTATCGGAGGAAGTCCAGATGCCGTTGAGAGGGATGTGAAGATCCTTTTCCCGGCACTTAAACAGCTGGGCTTGGAAATTAATTCTGCTAAGTGCGAGTTCTTCTCTTGCAGCAAAACGGCGGAGGAATCCAGCAAAAGGTTTGCCGCTGTCATACCGGGACTTAGGATAATGGATCTGAGTTCCTTCAGTCTCTTGGGTGCTCCCATTTTTCCGGAGGGTGTGGCTGACTGTTTGGAGGATAGAACCCGGGTGATGATGTCACTAGCCACCCATTTGAAACATCTTCCTGCACATGTCGCGACTGTACTTCTAAGGAGTTGTTTGGCGATGCCCAAGATGACTTATCTTGTCAGAGCAACCCCATGTTGGAGGTGCCCTGAGGGGGTGTCGCGCTTCGACGGTGCGTTGAGAAGTCTTCTGGAGGACATACTTAACGTACAGCTCGATGACCAGCAATGGTGTCAGGCCAGTTTGCCTGTTCGGTTCGGGGGTTTGGGGGTTCGTCGACTACTGGAGACCGGTCCTGTGGCTTTCGTCGCCTCGTCGCACGGAGTTGCGAAGCTTGTTACTAGCATCTTATTTCATAATGGTAGCTTGATTCGCATTCCGTATGCCGAGGAGGCGTTTCAGTTTTGGTCATCTCTGTGTCCAGGTGTCGGCGCGCCGGATAAGCCAATGGTTCAGAGGGCTTGGAGCGACTCAGTTTGCGAGGGACTATTGTTGCAGCTGAAAGCGGATGCCTCAGGGGCAGATTTGGCCCGTTTAAATGCTGTAGCGAGGCCTGAGTCGGGGGCATGGTTATATGCTTTACCCTCTCCACACTTGGGCACCTTAATGGATGACGATTCGTTGAGAGTTGCGGTGGCTCTGCGGCTCGGTTGTATCGTCTGTGAACCTCACAGCTGTGTCTGCGGGGCCAAAGTCGAGGGTAACGGTCACCATGGCCTCAGCTGCACTCGATGCATGGGTCGCAGACCGAGACATCATGCTATCAACGACATCCTGAGGCGGGCTCTTGTGTCGGCAGAGATACCCAGCATTTTGGAACCCGCTGGACTATCGCGCTCGGATGGCAAGCGACCTGATGGCCTTACTTTGATCCCATGGCAGAGGGGACGCTGTCTCGTGTGGGATGCAACGTGTGTAAGCACGTTTGCATCCTGCCATCTCGCCGCTACCGAGCAAAGTGCCGGCGCAGGAGCGGAGGCGGCTGCCAGAGCCAAGCACCTCAAATACTCGTGTTTGGGGTCGGCGTATGATTTCGTCCCGTTTGCCGTTGAGACTGCAGGGCCGTGGTGTGCAGAGGCTCGAAAGTTTATGCTGGACCTCGGACGGCGTTTGCGTGAAAGAGGGCGCGATTCCCGGGCAGGCTGGTATCTGGTTCAGCGGATTTCCATGGCGATTCAGCGGGGCAATGCGGCCAGTATTATGGGGACCTTTGAGCGACACTCGGCGCGTGGGGGAGTTTTTATTTGACCAGTAACATGATTTGTCTTGTTACGTGCTTTGGTATTATTGTTTTTTTCTGTGTCGACTTTGTGTTGTGTAAAATTGAATGTGTTTAAATGAAATAAATGATTATTAGTTACTATTTTAGTAGTCAATAATATTTAATTATTTAACTCGGCAACTCGGCATACTTCAATTCGATTACAATTGATTCATTCATAGCATTTCAAAATGTTTTGCCATTTGAAATAACATTCTTTACCTCTATCCTCCATACGTGAAAAGAAAATTGCGCGCAAAGCATTTAAAAAAAAGTACACCAAAGAGGTTCCGAGTATGAGTTTTTAACAAATTAAAAATAAATGTATGATGAATTCGGCACCAAGGAGGTAGAAATAAATAGGTTAAATTATGTTTTGAATTCAAAACCTCAGTACACACGATATTCTAAAATCAAATTTACTTTAACCTCTAGAGGGTAAAAACGACTTTTGCGCCCTGATATCGAGGAGCAAAAGTACTCTTTCCGAGCTGGTGGGATGAAAAAATTATTTTATGGTCAAGACCATTTAACTACCTATAAAATAGTTTTTAAATTATTTAAATTGGACTTTCCACAACAGAGAGTCAACAAATAATAAGTATTTAGAATTTAGGATTAACTTAAATGGCAATATCCGAGCGAAGCCGGAATGGGCCGCTAGTATAAAATATATTACATAAAACACAAATTTCTACGGATTTCTGAGCCGTGTTTTGAAAGCTTCGACACCAAAAAACTTTGTCATGAGAAAAACTCAACAAATTAAAAAAGATTCGCGTTATGAATAATTATTATTAACAAATTACAGCATTATGAGAATAACAGTAAATTAAGCTTGTTGTCGTTGACTCGTAATCTTGCCCCGCAGTCTATCTACTTATTCCATTTTACCATTATCGAGTGTTATAGAACTTTTATGATCTACGATTCACCAAGTTATGGGTAGTCGACTCGGGAGAAAGGCAACTGCCGATGCCGGAGCCCCTGGTTCGAACACCGCTCACCTCTGTCTTTTCGAAGTCATGTGCATAATGCCGCTAACTTGAAAAAGGTGAAGAGAAAAACACGGCGAGAAAACTATGCTCCTAGAATCTTTCGAGTCATGCGTCATCCACCAATCCGCATTGAGCCACCATGGTGGACCCCCCCCCCCCTTTGCCTCATAGTATATACAAGGTCTATAAAATGCATATGTTTAGTGGTTTACTTCTGCAGTGATTTGGAATTACGACAAACCCTCGGCAGCAAACCGTCGAGCCGCTTTTATTACTTCATAGGGTTAGAGACTTTGACGCTATCACTTCATCGCAATAAAAAGAACTGCGTCTATTTGGGTTTGCGAGAAACCATAACAATACAGACCCTAGCAGGGTGCCGGACAATCGTAAACAGGAATTAGATGACGGCTTCGTTGACTTTCCCCTGGTCGTCACTTCACTAGGAATGTACGAATATACAGAGTCAGGTGACACGAGATATACCTAACTGGAAAGTGTTTTACTTGTTTATAGGCGTAGGTAAACATCAAGAGAGTTAGAAAATTGCATAGGATCTTCTATATTTGTAACGAAAGAGGATGAGAATTATTATAATAATAACCAATGAAAAAGAAATAGTACTTCGCTAACCCAGAGGAATAGTAATGTAAATCTAAGTCATAAACAACAACACGAACATGAACATGTGCATGTTTTTATTTAAACTTTTATACGTTTACACTTGACCGCCATCTCGCCTGATGTTAAGCAATGATGCTATCTACGATGGAGCGGGTTTACCTAGAAAAAAACCGATACACTCTCGATTTGAAGACACAAAGATTGTAACCATCGGGAAAACCCACTCAGGCAACGTATTCCACAGCCTAGACGTTCTTATCACAAAAGTAGAGTCAAATCTCTTCGTTCGTGTCTTTGGAACATCAACCATGAAACGATGTCGCTTTTCAAGCTACGAGCATTCCGATAGAAATTCAATGTTCAATCGAATGTTAAATGATTCTTTAAGCACTGAGTTATACCACTATCTAACTACCTTTCCTATTATATATTACTAGCTGTTACCCGCGACTTCGTCCGCGTAAAATAACTAAGGTAACTCAGGCAGTAAGGTAATACCTATTTGCAAACCCAGACACATATACATACGGTTACTAAAAACAGCGTCTAATAAAACAATTTTATAAAATTTTATCAAAATCGGTTCAGTTGTTTACGAGTGAAAGCGTATGAAACATTCGTCCCCCATTTCAACTCCAATTTCATCCCCATACAGTTCGAAGTTACAATATTGCTAGAACAAACATTCGTTTGCTTCGTGTCAAGTGTCCATATACAGAGTTTCATGGTTTTATCTTCAACGATTGGGAGCTGCCATATTGAGATTCATCCCCCCTTTCAACCCCAATTTCACCCCCGTACAGTTTGAAATTAGAAAATTGCTAGAACAAACATTCGTTTGCTTCGTGTCAAGTGTCTATATACAGAATTTCATGGTTTTATCTTCAACGGTTGTGTACTTACATAAATACTTCCATCCCCCTTTTCAACCCCAATTTCATCCCCGTACAGTTCGAAATTACAAAATTGCTAGAACAAACATTCGTTTGCTTCGTGTCAAGTGTCTAAATACAGAGTTTCATGGTTTTATCTTCAACGGTTGGGTACTTACATATTGACATTCATCCCCCATTTCAACCCCAATTTCACCCCCGTACAGTTCCAAATTACAAAATTGATAGAACAAACATTTAATTGCTTCGTGTCAAGAAATTTGATAACTTTGAAAATGACGAATTTTCATACAACCGTTCATCCCTTATTTCACCCTCTTAGGGGTTGAATTTCGCAAAATCCCGTCTTAGCGAGCGCCTACGTGCTAAAAGGGACCTCCATGCAAAATTTCAGATTCCTAGCATTTGTAGTTTCTGAGATTCCTTGATGAGTGACCTTTCGCTTTTATATATATAGATAAATATATATTTTTACCGCTATTCAATGTATAGCATATATTAATTATTCTTGGCATACATATATGTATTTATGAATGAATGAATGAATGTATGTATTTTAGATTGTTTTATCTTATTCAAATGAATTAGATAATTCTATAATTATCGTAGTATTAATATGTAATCTGTATTCGTACGTGTATTTATGTTTAATGTATTATGTATAATAACTGCCTGATATTGTTTTAGCATTTTTAGTAGTACAGCCACATTTTAATATTTTCTTAAAAACCATTACCATCCTAGGGTTGCTTGGAAGATATCGCTTTTAGCGATAGGGCCACCGCTTGTAAGATTGTTTTATTTGTACTGAAAACAAATTTAATTCTAAAAGTCCCGACTTTGTAACGACTCTTACAAATAAGCCTACAGACAACTTATCACGAAAATGTATTATTATTAACAATCGGAATATGATATAGATCAAGAACAAAGTTTACTGTCATACTCGTACTATATTTGCAGGACTATTTATTATATATTTTATTATATTTACATGTGCAGGAAATTTTTTAACAAGGATAACACAACACGTCTGAAATAGATGTCTCGAGCGTGTGTTTATTACGATAAGGTAAATGTAAAATTAAATACACTAATAATGTCAAACAGGGCAGTGTTATTTGCAGTTTTTAAATATTACCATGTATTTTATTTATTCGTTATCCTCACTGCGGAAGAAACGTCTCGGAGGGTCAAATCTAACGCGTAACTAAGATGGTCTTAACTTCAACAATGCTCTCTCTTTATTTTCGATTGAAATTCAAGAAAGAGCAATTGCCGACGCCATAGCCATTATTATATTATTAGGCCATATCTTTTTGTCGGCTGACTTATTATTGGAACTAAAACTTGTGTCGTCTGAATTATTATTTTCGAGGGATTTAGGAGGAGGTCGACAGATGCCTTGTTTGTGGTACTGGTGGTGGCGAAAAGATGATAGATTTATTGATAGATCCTGAGGAAGGTCGTCTACTTCGTAGGCGAGATTGATGGAGGCTGCCGTTGGTGTAACAAAAACAGCGAATTTACGATTACCGAGAGCTGAGGACTCGGCTGACCCAAACGCTGTCGATGTAGCGGTGGCGGCACGGTCGTCCGCAGTATGTGTCTCGGTCGTTCGTTGTAGATGGCGGAATTGAGTGAGTGTCGAACTTGTCGAGTAATCGTATGCTCGGACTACGAAAAAGACCAGCCCCTAGGAAGCCACATCCAAATAGCGACCGGAGATAAATTTCATGTACTGAGAGATCGAAGGTAAATCGGGATCACAATGCTAATCAAAGTACCGCTCATATCAGCACCAAATGCACTACTGATGAACTTCTTTTGAATTACCTGGACCTCATAAAGGTCAAGTGGAGAAGCATGAGCGAAACTCGCAGAGATATGAGTCATGACGTGGCGAATACAAGTTTTGTAAGTTGTCACCTTTTTTCTGAGGGACATTTTACTACGCTTTTTTAAGGATTAAGGAGGTAAAAAGGCGACCTAGAAAAAAGGTTCACACTGAGGTATTTGTTAAAAAAATAACAAACAAAATATATGTACTTATCATTATATTATTTCGTATTTTATGTTTCTTCAAATACAAAACATATACCGACATATTATGTAGGTCCTTTAGATGTTAAATTTGTTCGGTGTAGTCTGTAGTGATATTTTTTCTGTTTCTAACTCTCGTTCTCCGAACAATTAAAATAATAGTTACAGAATCATCATTAGCAGTCCCTACGTTTTATCGTAAGTTTTACGGTTCAACCAGATAAGACCCGACCTCAAAAAGAGTCGCTAACATTGGCTTCAGCACACTTTCCCGATACCCGCTGCAATAATTAATTGCGTAACGAAACTGTTTATTTAAACGGCTGTAAAATTTCGCATAAGTATTTAACGCTTCGATTTTGAAAGTTATAAAAACAGCCACGTAGGTACGGGCATTTTTATTTCAGTCTCACCTTGATATTTCACTTCTTATCGAACTAAAACACTGTAGAGCTAAAGGACAAAGTTTAACGATAATTGTAACTTCGAAATAATATGAATGCTAGGGTATACAAGGTCTGACTTCATAGTGAAGAGTCCGAACAACCAGTGTCTCCGCAACAGTGCGATAGCGTGCGGGTGTACGGGGACATTCATTGACGTCGGATTTAAATAAGTCTAATATATCTCAAGTTTATAGTCTCATATTGACGCATATTGCTATAATAACATAGTGCGAGATTGTCCTGATTCTTGCCAAAATGAAACAATCCTCGTGCATAAGTATCAAAAGTAAAGAAGTCATTGAAGAGTTAGATGCGAAACACACATCTAACAATATGAAAGCTTTTGCGTCAATCGGTAACTTACTGAGTTCTAATAGTTAACTGATAATGCTTACCGTTGAACGTCCGATGGTCAGGCACTTGTGCGAGTGGCGCTAGTAAGAATAGCAGCAGATATACTAATGAGAGGCCGAATGGTCGAAGTGCTATACCTGGAAAAGAAAACAATACTTAAAAAGGTACTAAATACTACATCTATTTTAATACGATGTAATGTTTTTTACAGTATAAAGTAATGGAACGAGACGCGACAGGACATGTGCCTGATGGTAAAAAACAACACGCCTGCCCATAACAGCACAGTGTCACACAACTATTGGAACACGAAGACACCCAAACCATTACCTAGCACGGGTAGCTGCGCTCATTACCCAGAGATTTAAGATGATATACGAGTATATCTATGCTCTGCAATTTCTCTGGAAATATCTAATACTGTAGTTCGGCCGTTTCATAGTTAGTCACTCAATAAAAAGGTTATAGATAATAATTGATTAATGGAGGAAACTAATTGTAGGCAATCAATCGAGTTATTCGCTATTTCAGTTGTCCGAAAACAGCTTGTAGTCCTATCATTTATGAGCTATACAAAATACGCAACAAAAAATAAACCGACACAAAAGAAGATATCTAGTATAGTATAGGAAAACGCAATAAGGGGAAAGTCGCAGACGCTATAAATCACGAACCTCGCGGCGCCCTGCGGCCTATACGTAGGCACCGATTTCGGGTCTCCCCACAGTTATCAACGCAGTCTTAGCATCTGATTCCCTAATAGCCGTGAAGTTTTTAATTCGTATTAACAATTTTATAAAGACTATTATAAGTTTAACCCATAAAGCGCTAGTTACACCTATTAGAGAATCTTTAGGACTGTCAAGCGGATTTTGTTAATTAGATGACTTTTTGGTGTTAGTTAAGTTAGCGGAGTGTAATTTATTGACCGCACCAATAAATTGAACACATCTTTATTTAACAGGATCAAACGCGATAGTGTTCTATTCTTGCATATTAAAAATATTTATAATCCTGTTAGTTTAATCAGTATTGTGATTAGAACGGATAATTAATTGTCTCAGTGTGAAAAACATCAATTGGTATTGAACGTGATCAGCGGTCGGCATCATCAGATTCCGTATCGACAAGTGTGAAGAGAATCTTTACCGACCCATTTTTTCGACTACTATTTTCTCTTCGAAAGGCTTATAATATACATTTACTTGTGTTGCGCGTTATTCTAACCTTGATCTAACTTTCAGGCTAGAATTAGCATCGATAAAGTGTTTATTCAAACAATTTCACTGCGTGGGTCGAAGGGAAATACGTAAGTATTTAGAAACGAAACAAAACTAGCAAGAACAGTTTACTCAAGAACAATTTGCAAGTTGATTAGAGTGTCTATTAAAGATAATTTGATAACAATTTGATAATGTTCGGAAAATGTTTTTGTAGAAAAGATTCTGAACGCAATATGTACTTAAATCTGAAATATATTTACATGAGAATTTAAAAGAACGTTTGAGGTGAATCATCTGATCGTATCGTATCAAATCGTAAGCAAACCCCAACTTCAATGAGGTCAATTAATTTTAAGCATTTTCAATTTTCACATCTGCTTTTGATGAAGATGTTTGATTAAATCCCCAGGTCATAGTTTAGTTAGGCACAATCTGGTGATATTGACACAATACTCGTATCCTGTCCGATACTTTAGATTAGCATCCAAATATGTCTTGAGTCATTCCAGTTCAATAACTCGAAAAGTCTAAGAATCACATGCGGCCATAAAATATGTATAAATATAGCTTCTGGCAGCTCAGTCTTGTTTTACCGGCTATCCCATAGTAATGGTCGAATTTATTCAGAATGGGAAGTACCATTTTATATTCCTCTTAGATAATACGAAGCTATTTGAAACTTGAAATCGAAGTTAGGGAGTGGTAAACCAATGATAAAGACACACGACCTTTCGGCTGTAAGTTCGATCCCCGTCTGCATCTTTAGTATCTTATAAATGTACAGGATCAACAAAGGTAAAACATAGTGAGAAAATTGTGGTTTCCAAAGGAACCCCCGAGTCCCAGCAATGGAAAAATAAAGTGGTTTGTTTACGTTCATATGTATACTAAAATGTCAATTATTTATCAGAACCGTGGATTACAGGCTCCCACCGTTTTCATGAAATTAACATCCTGCACAATACAAAATTTGATACAAATTTGGTAAGGCCCCAAAACATAAAGAACTAAATGAAGCACACCTAAATACTTTTGCATACAACATTTGTAACTTTTGAATTGCATTGAATGTGATGGTATAAACGAGAGAGTGTGCCGATGTCTGCCACCGCTATTACCGAAATGCCAGAGTAACATTTAGAATTTGTTCTACTTTGTTTATACTTCGCCCCACTTTGCTGGTTTAACCGCGCATCCACAACAATCTTTTGTTTATTTTGTTTTCATTTTTTTTATCACTAAAGGCCTGTTATCATTTTGATTAGTACGCGTGCGAGTGAGTAGTGCAGGTGTTGAGTGATTGGTAGCAAACACGTGTGGACACCGATTGATTATTGCGAGTGCAAAGTGCATAGTAATCAGTCACTCGCACTCGCAATCGCACTCGCACTCACACTCGCAATAATCAAAATGCAAACCGGCCTTAAGTGATGACTACTATCCAAATTACATAATTCTCTACGCACTGTATACTCGTATCGTAAATAAAAATGTTTAGTTATATCAATTCCTTCCAATGTAAATACGAAAAACAAACGGTAAATTAAACTACCCATGAATAAATAAAATGAACAAATCAATGAAGATATACGAGGGTGTGGGTTTTACATTGTGGATAATGGGTTGACAACATATCAATGACTACAAACTAACTATATCAAGAACCCTCAAAACATTTTTATTTTTTTATATTGGTGGACAATTCACACACAACACCATCTGACCCCAAACTAAGCAAAGCTTGTATGATGGCGGCCAGATAGCTGATATAATACTTATATAGTTTTTAAATACATACTAATTATACATATAAACACCCAGACACAGTGCAAACATTTGAATTCATCACACAAATATTTCCACTGGGTGGGGATCGAACCCACGACCCTCGGATTCGCAGGCAGAGCTACTACCAACTAAGCCACGAGGCCAGTCAAACTGTCAAGTAAGTTCACAACAACTTATATCAGCTCTACATAGCCTTATCAAGTACCATACAATATCTATTAAATGCCCTTACAGGAAATCAGGAACGTAAATAATTGCGAAATGACTTAAAAAATTGGAGAAGGGCGCTAAATTATATCAAAAGTTTGTCAAAACACAGCAATGTATGCCAGTTGGGTCACTGACTTGTAACAGCCAGATTAGTGTTATCCATTTTCAGCGATTGGTCTTGATAAGGGTTATTTTCGTTTACATTACCAATTGCAATCATTTACTAAAACGCTCTCCTAAGGAGTGTCGGAACACATCGTTTTCAGAAGTATTGAACAATGCATGACTATGATAAACCTTTCAGATCCAAAATACGAGCAATGATCAAACTTTTAATAGAAGCACCAGACATCTAGACGCCTATAGATCAGGTTAGATTAGGTAAGTCTAACGTCGATGAACTCATATCTAACAACATTATCGTTATTTTGATTATAAACATATTACGATATGGTAATGTAAATATAGGTCAGTCATTCATAATTCGTTATCTAAGAATGTTCACGTAATTTTATTTTATGGCACATTCTTCCCATTTGAGTTTATTATGAGAAAACATATTATAATACTGTGATGCTCGATTACTGTGGCCTAAAACTGTCTCAACAATATTTAATATTAACTTAGTAGGTATAAGAATTCTGAGACTCTCAAAGTAAGACATTTTTGCCGCGATTTTAGAACACTTAGTACAATAGAGGATAATGTATGTCTGCTATAAGTTTTGGTCAAAAGGTCTTGAATTCAATAGTGCCTAATAAGGAGAATAGCTTCATAAAAACTTGGCAATCGTTCAAATTCAGCCGGGATAAATTTACGTCATTTCAGAAGACGACGTTGTTCAATACTTGGATACGATGAGTTAGAAATATCTTTTTAATTCATAATAAGGTTTGCGGGGCGAGATCATAGTCAAGCGACCGTCATCTGGGCGATGCGGTTGACGATGCGCGGTAGAGCGCGCTTACCTAGGAGAAACCGATTGACTACTATCGATTTGCAGACGCCCAGATAATACCATCCAGGATTTTAGAAGAATCTTCTTAAAACTCGTTGAGAACTTTTGGATAGGAGGAAATCTTACAGCTTCGCGACGCGGCGGCGGTGGTATAAGTAGCACCATAGTACGGTATTAATATACGCTACTCACTCAAAGCCCACAATTGACCGCCCACCTATATTTTTCGTCACTTCGATCTTTTCCACAAAATCGGTTTTGTGGGATTATTCGTAAAAACCGTTATTTTACCGTTAATTAATGTTTTTAATATTATGTTCATTTGTTATTGCTTGATGAAAACTTTCAACGTAGGAACTACCATAAAATTTGTTTTAAAATTAACGATCGTGCCTGGGAGTATTACGCCTACTGTCCACGCACGCGTCTTTTGTCGAATGTATGCATCCTACAAATGTCGATAGGCAATTTTTGCATCTTTGCTATGTCCACGCTGCTGTATGCAAGATGCAAATGATGCAAGCAAATAGTCAGCGACGCTCAGTATTGCCGTTTTAGTGACTTTGTCGCTAGATCTAGTGCGTTTTTGAGGTCTTTGGTGACATTTCTTTTTTCTTAGTTTATGTGTGTACGACTTCGTCGTTATTCTGCCAGTGTCCGTTTCATTAAAGTTTTTACCACTTTGGAAGAGTCTCTAGCATCTCGCGCAAACTAATCAGTTTAGAAAAAAAAATGAGAAACCTCAATTTCATTTTTAAAAACGTTTTCTAAAGAAGAGCAGAAAAAAAATAGATACTCCATACGGATGATTTTGATGAAAAAAAATTTAGTTTTAGTTCTTAGTATGAGGCATCCCTAAAATTAATTGTTTTTAGGGTTTCGTAGCCAAATGACAAAAACGGAATCTTTATAGATTCACAGCCACTTTTCTCTGAAACTATAATAACTATACTATTGAAACGTGGTACAGTCCGCGAGGTATAAGCTGAGCTTTGCATTAGTGTGAGTGATCACCAAAAGTACAGTCAGACAACAAACTCTTAAAAATTAATATCATTATATTTTAGGTAGGTACTTAAGGCATAACATAAGTCGGAGAAGTATTCTAGTATTAAAATAAAATAAAACTAAAATGATAAAATAAAGTCCAGCTGTGTATTTGACTGATGAGTACATATTATTGTGTGATTATTACTAAAAATTCAATTTGAAAGACAAAAAAGACGTGTGGCACTCGGGGACTGCCGCGGTAAAGCTATTGCATGCATTTTTTATCAACTTATGCAATTATATTTTTTTAACTTTGATTTCTACAGTATTTTTGGGATAATGTTGAGTCTGAGTCACATTTGTTTTAATCATAATCAATCTATTCTATGCCATAATGCTGGAAAGGTTGAGTACAAAATAATATAAACTCATTAAGGTAAAATTTCTACAAAAGATTTAATACAAAATGCTTCTTATTTACATTAAGGTTAAAGTTATACAAAGAGATTAAGTACAAAATATCACTTATTTACAGCAATTATTCAAAACAATCTCAAAATCAAATGAGTCAAACAAACTCTCTTACATCATCATACTGTCATATACTTCTCTTAAAATTAATCACACTAACTAAATAAATATTGGTGGACTATTCACACACATGAAAATCTGACCCCAAACTAAGCAAAGCTTGTACTATGGCGGCCAGATAGCTGATATAATACTTATACAGTTTTAAATACATACTTGCTACTAGCTTTACCCGCAACTTCGTCTGTGCAAAATAAATATTAAGGTAATAATACAATTTCATCAAAATCGGTTCTGTTGTTTAGATGTGAAAGCCTAAGATACAATCGTCGCCCATTTCAACTCCAATTTCATCCCCATACAGGTCGAAATTACAAAATTGCTAGAACAAACATTTATTTGTTTCGTGTCAAGTGTCTATATATTATACAGAGTTTCATGGTTTTATCTTCAACGGTTGGGAATTTTCATATTGACATTCATCCCCTATTTCAACCCCAATTTCACCCCATACAGTTCGAAATCACAAAATTGATAAAACAAACATTTAAGTGCTTCGTATCAGGTAACTAGAGACAAAATTTGATAACTTTGAAAATCACGAATTTTCATACAACAGTTCATCCTTGTTTCACTCTCTTAGGGGTTGAATTTCGCAAAACCCCGTCTTAGTGAGCGCCTACGTGCTAAAAGGGACCATACAAAATTTCAGATTCCTAGCATTTGTAGTTTCTGAGATTCCTTGATGAGTGACCTTTCGCTTTTGTATTTATAGAAGACTAGCGGCCCGCTCCGGCTTCGCTCGAATAATAACCTAGATATCAACTGCAGCGCCATCTGCCGAGCTGATTTGTGAATCTAAACCTTCCAGGGTCCTACCCAAATATATACAAAAAAAACATTCAAATCGGTCCAGCCATTTAGGAGTTTACTAACAATGAAAAGTGGCATTGATTTATATTTATATAGATAGATAAAATATGAAGAAACACCCAGCCACAGTGCAAACATATTTTTTTTATAATGTGACTCATCACTCTATATTATAAACGAGCAGGACATGTGCCTGATGGTAAGCAACATGCCTGCCACATAACAGCACAGTGACACGCTGCTTTTGGAACATGAAGAGTCCAAATTATTACCTGCAGCACTGCACTGCGCTCGTCACCCAGAGATATAAGATGTATTATCTGTATGCCCTGTAATTTCACTGGAAACATTGCCCTTCAAACCGGAACACCGTAATGTTTGCACATTACTGCACTGGGTGGGAATCGAACCCACAACTCTCAGCTTCGCAGGCAGAGCTACTATACCCACTAAGCTCATGGCTTCTAATTCGCTCGCCAGTCTAATTCACTAACATAAGATTATTTTTATTAGTTTATTATTACTTCATTATACAACTGTTAATGTTTAATTTTTTTTATTTTCCTGTTCAATTCAATTCATTTATTCGAACCATAAATCCATAAGAACATGTGGTAACGTCATTCACAAAAAATCAAAGAATCTGTGTACATAATAAGATAAAATAACTAAGGTAAAAATTAATATAAGCAGCTGTAAAGGAGCCTCAGCAATTTTAAGCAGTGAATTGTGTGTGAATTGTCCACCAATATTTATACAGTATACTAAGTACATGATTGAGTACAAACAATGTTACACCAAAAGTTTTATAAATCTACTATTTTACCTTACTACAAGATTCCAATTTCAACACATTTCTCTTCCATATGTTATCTTTAACTTTGACTAACATTTGACTTTGTTGCCTTGCTCAATAGGTTTTTATTTCATTTTTAAACTTGATTTCATTGAGAGCTTGTGTAGGGATTGCAAAAATATAGAAGCGTAGGAAATACAATTTTGTGTTTATGGTGTGCTTTAGGATTCAGATTTAATTCCTGCCATTGACTTTGATTTTTTCTTACATACATTATACATTGATAAATATATGTACAATGATCCCTTCATTGCTATCATACTAAAGAGAGACGAACTTCTTAGCATTCCATGGATTCACCGTGCGGGTGCCGGGTCCATCGTGTGGCAGAGAGAGAAATCTCGAATAGACCCCAAGACTTGTGACTCGGGCTGTAGGTTTAAAAGGGGCCCCTTATATTGACGTACGTCAACACTCACCTTCACTACTCGTATTTCTCTCCCTGCCCAGCCAAATCCGATATGATCCGATATGACTAGTGCAGCTTTAGATACTCGTTCTAGTATAGAACTTACTGCACTTCTGGACAATCCAAGGTCTTTAAGCAGGTTATAGAGAGATTTTGCTGGTATACCTCTCGCTCCTACTTCTACAGCATATAAATTAACTACATAGCCATGTTATGTGGTGAAAATCTCCCGTACTGATTCTCTAGCTGATAAATTATATAAACCATGGATTGCTTTCTTTTGCAATATGAAAACATAGTTCCTGTCCGCAGCCTTTGGCTGTAGCTTCTTCCACAGATTTATCATAGGCACAGGTATTTTCAGATAAAGCTGCTCCTTATCCCATATCCAAGGCTGTTTCATATTTTATTGTGTTCAGGACATACGCGACACTTGACAGTACACACATTTAGATCTCTTTTTATTTGGACATATCCAACAACATCATCGCATAAGATCTGAAACAAGCAAACAAACGCTTATTATATTTTACGCACATAACCTAACTTTGTAAACAGTGTTAAAGATGAAGTTCTAAGCCGAAAATCATCTATTACATATTTATGTACTAGGCTGCTTTATGTATTATACTTAGGTAAATAGTATTAAACGTAAAACTGTACTTACAAAGATGTTTTCACGTTCATGAATTATTCTGAACTACAAAAGTCTTTGTTTCTTGATTGCAAAAAAGTTTGCCTTCTTTGGTAAATTGGAACTACCTATTCCCTTTAGTAAATCCAGATTCCATATTGTTAAGCCAAAACATCTCAATTATAGCACGCTTCTTGGAACATGAAGATTTTCAGCTTTTTCACTATAATATTTTGCTTTTATGGCACTTTGTTTTTTGTTTATTCATATTTAGTGACATTGACATTCATGTACATCCAAAAATTTTAAACGTCGCGAAATCAGTGTTCCGTCTACTCAAAATATTTATCCCTAAACTTAAGTTAAATTAAAAATCCCTAAAATTGATTAAATAGTGAGCTAGTGAGCTTTTACGCTGACATTATTGCTTCATTGATATACCTATTCCAAAATATGCTATGATAATAGCCGTTAGAAAGTTATTTTCCCGTTCTCTACGTACTCAAATCCACTACGTATCACGGGAAATCCGTTAAGTTGGCAACACTGCTAAGAGCATTTAGTCTGTAAATGTAAAACCATAAGATTGAAAGTCGAATGACCGAGTGGGGAGGACGGCGTGACAGTCTTCCCTCCCTCTTTTTTTGTGAACATAAGAAAGAGATGCACCATTAGTAACAATCGGTCTCCAGGCCCGCGATAAAAGCTATGCAATAGCTTAAAAACTACACATCTTCTACACCAGACATTGCACCATAGTCACTTTCTTTATCACTCTCGTTATCATTTTCACTCTCGTCTGATGTGTCGTTTGTTTTAATAATGAATCTTTCCGTTGTATTGTCAATAACGGCGTCGTATCCATGAAACTTTTTTTCTTCTTTTATTGCATGGTCACAAACATTTTTCCATTCCTGTACAGTGATACTTTCAATTTTTTCATTTGCTAACCTCATTATTGTATCCATATTCATTGACACGTTTTTTTTCGCGACGTATCCTTTTATCATTGCCCATATATTTTCAATCGGATTGAAATCTGGGTGATAGGGTGGTAGACGAAGGACGCTGTGACCATGTTCTCTTAATAAGGTGTCAATTTTATATTCAATAAATCGTTGTTTATTATGCAGTATCAATTGATAAAGTTGTGGTTTAAGCATGGATATTGAGTGATCGATATTGCGTAACTTGAGCCAGTCAATCATATCTTGTTTGCGGCTATTTGAGTTGGGAGCGGGATTTTTTAACGAATTGTGGTAAGATGCGTTGTCAACTACAATAACGCTATTGGGCTTCAAATTGGGAATTAATTGCGTTTGTAACCATTTTGTATAGTTTTCTGTATTCATATTGTTATGATAATCACCACTTTTTTGATTAGCTTTAAACATCAGCAGCGCATTTGGTATGAAACCGTCCTCGCCGCCGGCATGAACGATTATCAATCGATTTCCTTTAGAAATAGGTTTCTTCAAACCAGAAGTGCTGCCATCTGAATATGATTTTGATGAAGTGTGAGTGGTGTCAATATATGTTTCTTATTATCGGTATAAACGATAGGCCTGCCCTGAATACGGTATTCGGAAATTTTAAGTAAATAAGTTATACGTAGGTGACGGATCTAATGCTTTTCCATAAAAAAAAAACTGTTATTCTCTGTCCTTGACCATTTGAATCCTAAAAGAGATACTTCTTTTCGCAATGACCATATTGATCCTGGATAGTTAATGTCAGCCTTTAATTTTTCATGAATTCTTTTCATTGTTGACACCTCTTTTCTCTTAATGTGAAAATTATGAATTGTTCTACGGATTACTGCTTTATCAAAATCATCAATGATTATTATATTTTTCCTGCATCTGGTCTTTTTCGGAGATTTGAATTTGGTTCCATCTTTCAAAACACGTTTACCTTCCAATAAGACTCTTTTAACAGTTGACAGTGGAATTCCTGTCGATGTCGATACCAATTGGGCTGATGTAGTCACACTTGACATGTCTTTATCGTTCATGTCTTTAAAATAGCTATTTAAATTACACAAAATTTCTTTTACTTGGCTATTTAATGGTTTCCGTATTTTGCGCTTATTTGTGTTGGCATCCATTTTACTAACACTTATATGAAACAAAAACAAAATAATATTAAACACGTCACGCTGCAGTCTGTACAAGAGGTGAAGTGCGGCAGGAGCGCGGCGAGACAGAATGGCGCCGCGCCTCAGGCCGGTTACCCAAAATCAGTTTAAACCGGTTTTTACCGGGCGAAAATGGCGCCGCGCCTAAGGCCGGTTGTCACACCTACACTATCCATGTACACTCACACAAATGCAAAGCTCAGCTTATACCTCGCGGACTGTAAGTAGATATATTCTGCGAACCACATTAAGAATTTCAAACAAAAAAATTTGAAATGATCTCCAACTGTGGAAAAATGTGGTTTTCAACAAATTTTTTTCTAAATAGTTTTGTTTGCGGGAGAGACTCTTCCAAAGTGGTAAAATAAATGTGTGCCCCCCCCCCCCCCTATCTAAGATATTATGTCTCTAAGCCCTGTAATTTCTCTGGAATCATTGCCCTTCAAACCGGAACACAGTAATGTTTGCACATTACTGCTTGGCGGTAGAATATTTGGCAAAGGATTGGTACTTCCCCAGGCGGACTCTGCTAAGAGTCCTACCACTACTAGATGATGTAAACTTTCAACGAAAATTGGTTTGAATGAGATATAGTAAGTAGTTTTATTTCATTACGTCATACATTCGCTATTATTAAAACACTGATTAAAGTAACAACGACCTAAGACGACACGAACTTTTATATTATTTTACTTGCTGCTACGGAAGCCTTGACGAAGTCTTGAAGTCCGACTCGCACTTGAAAAAAAAATAGAAGTGTACACTTCTATTTTTTTCATTTTTGTGTGAAAATCTTAATGCGGTTCACAAAATACATCCACTTACGAAGTTTCAACAGTATGGTTCTTATAGTTTTGGAAAAATGTAGCTGTGACATACGGATGGACAGACAGACATGACGAATCTATAAGACTCCCGTTTTGGGTACGGAACCCTAAAAAATGACAAAAAAACTCACTAGATCTAGTGACACAGTCACAGCAACTAGTAAAATGTAGTACCACCTTGTCCTTTTTTCTATCGGAATGCTCGTAGCTCGAAAAAGCGACATCGTTTCATGGTTGATGTTCCAAAGACACGAACGAAGAGATTTGACTCTACTTTTGTGATAAGAACGTCTAGGCTGTGGAATGCGTTGCCTGAGTGGGTTTTCCCCGATGGTTACAATCTTTGTGTCTTCAAATCGAGAGTGAATCGGTTATTTCTGGGTAAACACGTTCCATCGTAGACCGCATCGTCGCTTAACATCAGGCGAGATGGCGGTCAAGTGTAAACCTATAGAAGTTAAAAAAAAAAAAAAAAAAAAAAAAAGTAGTAAAATGGCACATTGCGTGCGTCTGACGAGTCGCTCGAGCCAGTGACTTTTTGCAGCACGCACGCATCCTGCATGACGAAAGCAAGACGTGCGGCTGACGCGTCGTTGTCGCGTCGTGGACACAGATTTCATTATTTGTACGCAAGATGCAAGCATTCGTCTTGCATCCGACAATTGTCGAAATCCTGCGGATATCGTGGAGCTACGTGGACAATTGGCCTTATAGATAATATTAACGTGAGTCGGAGCGGCGCGGCGTCGGATCATCAGAGCGTGAAATGCGGTATAGACGCGTTTTTGGATGGGCGGAAATTTGTCACCAACATGCGTACCTAATAACTACAACATTGACGTTTTGCCATTTCATGTTATCTATTCTATGGTATTGTGCAACATTGGTGCTGTAGGTACTACTAAAATTCTAAGTTTTCTCTTCGGCACTATTAGGCCAGTAAAAATAGAATTTAACTTTGCAATAAACTTCCGATCCAAATTTCCTTTTTTATGAGGTTTAAGCATTACTGACTGAGCGTGAAATCACAAAATGCTGACAGATTCAGGATGAGCTTCAAGCGCCATCTTGAATTAAAATTTTTTGGCCGATATCTCGGAAATTATGCACTTTTAGGCAAAAACTATTTAAATCGTTATTGTAGAAAATAAAATTTTGCATCTTTTGTTGCCGGTAAACTTTTCTGTGAAACGTACCGTTTACGATTTATGGCCCATTTAATGAACCGGTTTTTCTTTCGCGGACGATAAACTTTTGAAATATTAGATTAATGAATAAAACGCATCTATATTTTTTTTACAACTTTTACCAGTTCATTTTCTACAACTTTTGCTTCCAATATTTTTTTCTAATTTTCTATCATACGTTTTGAGTTATAAGACGTTTAAATTCTATTATTCTGCCAAATATTTTATAAATTCATGAATTGTATTAAAATGAACAAATGTTTTATTTATGGTGGGTATACGCCTCGTCTAATGTTGGCTTAGACTCAGTATCCGTTTCTTTCTTACAAAAA
Organism: Ectropis crepuscularia; assembly: GCA_963693475.1. NCBI lineage: Eukaryota > Metazoa > Arthropoda > Insecta > Lepidoptera > Geometridae > Ectropis > Ectropis crepuscularia. The sequence goes on along the minus strand of OY856344.1, from coordinate 8,865,805 downwards.
TAGAGTTTTTATCGTCTAATAAGCCACCATAAATAAATCAATTGTTCATTTTAATACAATTTATTAATTTATAATATTTTTGGCAGAATAATAGAATTTTCATCCCACCAGCTCGGAAAGAGTACTTTTGCTCCTCGATATCAGGGCGCAAAAGTCGTTTTTACCCTCTAGAGGTTAAAGTAAATTTGAATTTAGAACATCGTGTGTACTGAGGTTTTGAATTCAAAACATAATTTAACCTATTTATTTCTACCTCCTTGGTGCCGAATTCATCATACATTTATTTTTAATTTGTTAAAAACTCATACTCGGGACCTCTTTGGTGTACTTTTTTTTAAATGCTTTGCGCGCAATTTTCGTTTCACGTATGGAGGTTAGAGGTAAAGAATGTTATTTCAAATGGCAGAACATTTTAAAATGCTATGAATGAATCAATTGTAATCGAATTAAAGTACGCCGAGTTGCCGAGTTAAATAATTAAATATTATTGACTACTAAAATAGTAACTAATAGATGATTTCAACTACTTGTGCAGTACAAAATAATGTAGTAAATATAACATAAAATAAATAATAACTATTTTGAGAAAACATGTAGGTACAATATATTTTGAAGTCAAAACTTCTTTTGGCGCGCCAAATACAGATTTTTCGTGGGCTGTCAATTTAATTCTAGCGTCACGCTCGGGAATGATAAGAAATCTTCGGGTAAATTCGGGACCATAGCCAATGGCCATCTAGAAATGCCTCAGCCTTTCCCATGGGCCATTTAAAAATGTGTCAGCATTTCTAGATGGCCATGCTCTTAGCCACGCCCTCCGGTTTCACACGCGTAGTTTCCAAAGTAAAAATCAAATTCTGAGTTATAAGTTACCACTTCTATCGGCAGTGCCTATTACTGCCAATATTTTTCTTTCGTGAATTCTGAATAGTACGTTTATTAATTTCCTTTAAAATGTACCCTGATGCAAAGTTAGCGCTACTATAATTTAATGCATTTGGGCGGACACTTTTTCATGTAGGTACACATGAAACTCCTTACCTCAATAGGTCAACTCTCCATATTTTCACGTCATATTGTTATTGTTAAAACCATGGCTAAGTAAACTTAAGTTTAAAACTTATAAAATTGAATACAAGTGAAAAACCGAAATACCATAATAATAAGTGATTCTAGCGACCAAGAAGTTTATTTAACGCCAACAGAATCGACTGAAACTGTAAATGCTCAAAGCGTTTAGTGATTTCCTCGCTAGGGGGGGATGAAAAATTACGTGTTACACTCGAGTGCAAAGATTTTTCACCTTGTGCCCTTTTGATTCCCTTGCTACGCTCAGGATTCTAAATTTTGAATCCCTCGCTACGCTCGTGATTCAACTTTAGAATCCTTCGCTTGCTCGGTCATCAAAATTGAGCACGCGGTTAAAAAGCCACTTTGCACTCTTGTACAACAAATAACTATTAAACATCTTATAACTCAAAACGTATGGACGTTAGAAAAAAAATCTAAGGCAAAAGTTGTAGAAAACTAACTGATCTTTAAAAAGGATTAATGCATTTTATTAATTGATCAAATATGATCAAGAGTTATCGGCCGCAAAAGAAAAACCCGGTTAATTAAATGGGCCATAAATCGTAAGAGGTTTGTTTCACGTTTCACAGAAAAGCTTTCCGGCAAAAAGAAATCAAAATTGTATTTTCTACAATAACGATTTCAATAGTTTTTGCCTTAAAGTACGTAGATTCCGAGATATCTCCCAAAAACTTTAATTCAAGATGGCGCTTGAAGCTCAGCCTGAATCTGTCAGCCTTTTGTGATTTTATGCTCAGTAAGTGATCCTAAACCTCATTAAAATGGAAATTTGGGTAGGAAATTTATTGCAAAGTTGACCAAAAAAACGTCTATTTTTACTGGCCCATATCGACAGTCCCAATACTGTATTTTTTTGGGACATAATAAATATGGCAATAAGCATATGGTTTGCCTGATGGTAAGCGGTAGCTAACGATTGTGAACATCAGAGGTGTTAACGACGATTTAACAATCAGGAGAGGTGTTTAAAGATACCCTTTTCAAATGTTTGTTTTTAAAATATCCATTCAGGCAATATCCACTCATTGCACAGTTAGATGATTAAAAATAAAAAACACCTATTCTGTAAATAATGTTTAACTTTACATAAAACCGTAAATTGCATAGCATATGGGCAACAATTATAGTTTAATCACAATGTTTATGTCATGCAATTTTCTCATCACACCATCAGATAAAGTACCGTCACGCAATGGACAGGTATGTAAATTTCATTATTTAAATGCATAAGAAATTTGTAATCATTGTAATTACTTAATAAAAACCAACATGTTGATACAAGCGATATCTATTTTTGTTATACCTAATACATACCAAACAATTAAGGAACCTAACATACTTTATTAAAATTACGATTTTATAATTGACTAGTACTATATTTTGAAAAATATAGCATTCTACAATCTTTCTTTCTCTATTTATAACTATAGGTATGGAAAATTTCATACTCTTCTGTTTTCAGAAATTTCGTTAAAAGGGATGCAAAGTTTTTGCTTCACGTTTTACGAGTAACATATTGATATTATTCTCATTCATTTAAAGCGAAAGTATTGGCAAACTCGTGTTATATCTAATCAATAATTTGATAAATTCGAAAACACAGATAAAGTGCTCAATGCAGTTTTTACTATGGACGGAAATGCGGATATTTTTTTCTGTAATGTGAAATTTTCGAACCATTAATTCATCAAGAATTATCTACGTATGTTACGTCGAGAAATTCGAAAGTTACAAAGGGCGTGTTTGCACGTTTATTTATCTAGCCCGGTAAACGCTGGTCTGCTATAGCATATCACCAACCGAATGGAATGTGAAATTTTTATTGCACTTAATTCAAAACAAACAAAAGTTTCTTAAAATAAAACAAAATGAAGTAGCAATTGAAATTGAAGAATCACACTAATATTATAAAGACGAAAGTGTTTGTGAGTGATTGTAATAAAATTTAGTATGGAGTTAGCTGACACCGTGGATTAACAAATATGCTGCTCTTTGTCCCAAAAAAAAAAACGGAAACAACGGGCACGGGGACTACACGGGTAAAACCGCGGGGCGCTGCTAGTTAGTAACTTAGTAAGGAGTCTTCAATTAATTTCAGTGTTCCAAAACGGAAATTGTCATGCTCGAGGTCATAAGTTTTGACGAACGACTGGGATTGATTTCGTGATGGACACGAAAATAAACCCAATACTCATTCACTGACATATATGCCCGAGGATCAATCTTGTAATCACATGTTGTAAACATCTGCCGTCGGTAACGCAGCTCTCTCATCGCCGCACATTAAAGTTAAAAGTAGTTTAATAGTATGTAAACTGTCAAGATTATAGTAGAGTGAATGAAAAGGAAAATCCATAGTGCACAGGGATGAATCAAGGTGTCTGCAGATTTTTATTAGGACTGTACGATACGGCAGAATCGACGTCACGCTACCTGGCACGATTACGAATCTTTTGAAAAACATCTGTTTCATGTTATAAGCAAACAATGATGACGAAGTGAGGTCGTAGACGTAGACAAGGGCAATACGTAATACAGTAGATACCAAATAGAACCATGAATAGGTACATTGTACCTTTACAACAGTTATAAAAGCTTTCCGCTATAGAGGCGGTCATTTTCGGGGGTGCCTGAAAATGTCTAACATTTATTTCATTACGCAGGTATGTCAGGTAAAGGTGCCCCGGTCATTAAAATAAATGAGGCATTCCGCAGAACTACAAACACAGAAATGTTTTTAAAACTAAGTTTAATTGCTCGACTGTACATTTAAAATAGTCCGCCAGTGTAGTCTGCGGGAAAACGGGAAATTAGACCGCACTAAATAAAAATGTAAGTTCAACAGAGATGAGACTTGGCATCAAACTGCATACCAACATCTTTAAAGTTGTGTATTAGAAAGCATATATTTCTTTCAAGATGTTACGTTAATAGCCGACTTAGTTATTTCAGTTTCCCCAACGTGTATCAGAAATACAACAACGTGAATTGGAGTAATGGTATAATTGCATATGCGCCATAAAGGTGCTAAATTTGAAACAGACTCAGCCTCACAATAAAATGAATCATCTTTTCTGGAAATCACTGAAATTTCGGAACGGAAACATCGATATATACCTAAAAACCTACAAACGGCACACTGCATGCTGACACAAATAACAAAGTTAAAAATAAAATTGAAAAATTAAACACGAGAAACATGATGTGATGCGAATCGCGAATTATGTGTTGACTTTTGTAGTTAGTGTGCTGATTCACACTACTGTATAGTGTAGTGATTATAGATAGAACAGGTGATAAGTAACTTTGGTTTTGGCTTTTGCGGCTTCCCCGTGGAATGTGTTGCGTCAGAAGAAATCGCAAGAACGCCAGATGATGAAAATTTATGATATGACGCTAAATATTTTACGTTTATGTAAACAGTAAATATTTTGTGAAAATATTAAAACCTAAATTTGGTCGAAGAAAGGGGATACCTACACAGTCCGTAATATAAACTAGCGGATCTCTGCGGTTTCACGCGCGTAATTCCCGTTCCCGTTATTTTCCCGAGATAAAATGTAGCCTATGTAAATAAGACATACCTATTCTACTTTTTATACTGGGAAAAGGGAAATACGCGGGTAAAACCGCGGGCGCGGATCAAATGCATGAAGATAACTCTTGACAATGAAGCGTTTTCAGGACGACAGACGAATGCAAAATTCTCAATTGAATCACAGGTGGTGGTCACATTTAATTTTGTTTAAAAAAATTATAAGCACACGTCATCGTTAATAAATTCACATATTTATCCATCTGTCACATGTATGTCAATCTAAAAACGCCTCATTGCCTCTGCTCTCAAAGCTGGTTTTAGACCCGCTGACCAGTATTCGTCAATACAAATTAAGGTAAACTAATGTAAAATCAAGAGAGGTATTCAGATTTCATGCATCAGACTCAGTCTGTGACTAAACATGACGTAGAGGCAAAGGAATTGTTTCTAATTATCCTGGATTCATCACAAAACATAACATCCATTAAATAACATTAACACTATAAATGTCAGGACTAAATATAATCGACAATTGGAATTCGAATAAAATTAAGTGTTCAATAACAATAAGTGCAACTGCAGTACAGCTTACAGTTAATGGTTACCTTATACGCAATGTCCCAATTATAATTATAGCAAATTTCAATTGTTCAAACGTATTAAAAGTTAAAATGGAATCGTGTGATGAGATCATTTTTAATGTAGGCTACCAGTTAGCCCGTTGAACTGACGCGTGACCTTGTGAATCAGACGGCCGATAAGGTAATGGTATTCCGCTAGAGTAGCCGAATACATTACAAAGTGCGAGTACTTAGTCTTTCTGACATAACTAGCTGTGTCTTCTTTTATAATAACAAGAATTTAACGCGCCGAGACGAAGCCCATACAATAGAAATAAGGCGATAACCTTACGGCTTTTCTCTAGCAACAAAATTTGTAATAATCCTGATGATATATTTAAATCAGAAAATATTATTGCTTTAATGTAAAAGATTATTTGTAAAGTCATCTGTTACTACCACAATTACGATTGTACACATGGTTGACATTGGTGTGACCGTTAATATTAAAAATATCTAAGCTATCCAAAAGTGACATCAAATCTAGTGAAGCAAATAAATTATAGAGCAAGATGAATGGTTGGAGCAATAAACAATATGTTAGGTTTTGATTTTTTTCAATTACATTTATGCAATAAGCGCGTCAATAGACAAAATCAACGCTAACACCGAACATAAAACATAAGAACTGATCTGAGATTGTAAAAAAAACGAATAGCTAAAACCGGTACCGGTAGCAGTCGAAAAGTTTCAGCTGAACTGTTAAGAAATAAACAACAAAATAATGTAGCCGACCGCACATGCAAACTCTAGAGAACGATAACCCTCGTTCTCGTACTATGACATCATCCGTAGTTTTTACACATATTACGAATCATTATAAAAGATAATTTATTTAAAAAAAACAAACACTAATTCTAAAAAAATCTCCAATAGTTAGAATAAACATTAGTGCTAAATTAACGAGTAAAACGTTATCACTCTTAGCTGTGGTGAATACTAAACCAGATTTACATCGAAATGAACTTTTGTATACGTTGATGTTTTTATTAATTAAAATAAACGATGCCCCGCCTATGAATGCTGTGAAAAGTGGAATGCTCCTGCTGTTTCGCAGAAATGTGGCTATTTAGTTAGATTTAGTTTTTAATATCACTAAGTGCCACTTTGTGGCATTATTATGTGTAATTAAACGTATTAGACGATGGCACAGGGCGTGCGTGTTCTACCAAGTCTAATCCAGGGAGTGGAACCTCTACTAAAGGTTGAAGTGATGATGCATTTAAATGAGATAATTATTTGTCTTTGTCGGCTTGTCTTCGTTGACTCTGAAAGGATATATGTATATAAACACTAGTAGCATACCGCGATTTCACTCGCGTATCTCCTGATCCCGTCATTTTTCAGGATATGTTATATTTATTAGACTATAAGTAATCTATCGCTTTTTATAATATTGGTAAGATGGAAAGATATAAAGATAAGAGTACTTAATTGGATTAGATAAAGCGTATATAATTTAGGATCATTTATTTTGTAGAGCTGTAAACAAAAACATAAGATCGAAGGAAATGGAGGTAGGGTAGGGTCTTTGTCCTACATAGGGACAGCCCATATTATAATAATATCCACTCCATATTATAATAATATGCTATTTATTTAAGAACACATGTGTTGACATATTTGGTCTCTCCGAAGTCATGAAACAAGTCAATTTCTCAACTACTTTGGAACATTAGGCGTGGCTGCAACGATGCGAAAAAAATGCCAATAAAGATAATTGCAAAAAGAAAGTAATCACACACAGTGTGACAAATTAGGTATAGGTCTGTATTATCTATTCTATGGTATAGGGGTACGAAAGTCATCGAACTCTGTCGTTTTCCTCGCAAAAACTTATGGTCTAGATATCATTCGTGCTTTAGAAAAAAGAGAAAAGGAAAGAAAGTCCTGTGAGATTTTTATTCTGTAACTTGAGTTGTGTACAAAAATATTTACATTTTGAAGTTACTAGGATACAAAAACCCACCAACTTTTTCGAGACCAAAATCAAAATTAATTTATGTTTCTTTGTCAGATAAATTGCGACAATTAGATAAATCCCAAAGTTCATCAACAATCAGCTTAATTTAATAGACGATAGGAGACGGAGGTCAGGCCGGAGACCGGCTCGTCGCGTCATCGTACAAGTTTGTCGGGCTAAATACCCGTTTAATGTAACACCGTTCATAATATGTATTTTCAGTTCATATGTCACAGTCATATGTTAGTTCATGTATTTTTTTACCTGGAATCAGACCAACTATTCTTAGGGGACGAGCCTAGTTCTAACATACCCCTTTCGTGCCCAAATGAATGCCAAATGAGCTTTATTGTCAAAAATGGTCTACCGCGTTTTTAAGCGATTCGTGAGATGTTAGGATGTTTTCTTTAGGTGTGTAGCATTTGTCTTAGATTGTGTTTATACAAACAGATATTTGCTGCTCTTGTTAGAGTGTGTGAAATATATGTACACCTCGCGCCCCGCAAAAAAAATAATTAAATAGTTTGTTTAGCAAGCCAAATAAATGTCTTGCGTCCTCCTATGGTAAATGACTGGACGATCAATACACGCGTCTATAATACGTCTCCTCATAATAGTGCCACTCAGCTATCTGAAGATTAAAACTCCAAATCACTGCCTAACACTACACTGCACTCGTCACCCAGAAATAAAAGACGACGTATCTCTATGCACTGTATAGTTTTTTTTTGGACATTACTGTTTTACGGTAGAAAGTACCATAGAACTATTAAATTATAAATGCTGATAAACATTTCCTCAGGCGGACTCTGCAAAAAGTTAGGACTTTTTGCAGGTCACTACTGACAAATATTATAAATCCGGGGTTCTAAAACCTGCTTTAAGATGATGAGATATTGGTTAATGTGACGTCCAAATAGACTAAATCCTACTGCCATTGTCATTGTAATCACGCTGAAAACTCAGTGGTCCATTTTGACAGAGTATAATTTTATATTACCACCTTAAACGGGCTTTTAGACGCCCAGTTCAGTGTTAAAATGGCCGGCCATAACTCGTTTTATCGGAAATTGGTATAACATAACATACCTACATAGCTATGCAATAGTTAAATTGCATGTTTGAGAAGATGAAATGGGCTCTGTTTAGGGCTAGTCTACATTAGAGCATGTCTAGTATGAGTTAACAAATTTGAAGAACTATCGCAAGATGTAGTTTTTTTGTAATAATAATTAGACTTTTTTATAATATATAATGACGATACGAGCAAGATGATAAGCAACACACCTACTTACCCATAACATTACAGTGCTAGGCAGCTGTTTGAGCATGACGAATTGAAAGCCTTAGCACTGCACTGCACTCGTCACCCGGAGATATAAAATGATTTATCTCTTTAACCTGTAATTTATCTAGAAACATTGCCCAGTACATGGTACGGTAGATATTTTCCCAGGCGGATTCTGCAAAGAGTAGGTAATAAGGTAATATCGCAACAAAATTTTAATGAGCTTGATTTCGACAATTATTTTTATATTCTTTTTATAATATTGGTAAGATGGAAGGATATGAAGATAAGAGTACTTAATTGGATTAGATAAAGCGTATATAATTTAGGATCATTTATTTTGTAGAGCTGTAAACAAAAGCATAAGATCGAAGGAAATGGAGGTAGGGTAGGGTTTTTGTCCTACATAGGGACAGCCCATATTATAATAATATCCACTCCATATTATAATAATATGCTATTTATTTAAGAACACAGGTGTTGACATATTTGGTCTCTCCGAAGTCATGAAACAAGTCAATTTCTCAACTACTTTCGAACATAAGGCGTGGCTGCAACGATGCGAAAAAAATGCCAATAAAGATAATTGCAAAAAGAAAGTAATCACACACAGTGTGACAAATTAGGTATAGGGGTACGAAAGTCATCGAACTCTGTCGTTTTCCTCGCAAAAACTTATGGTCTAGATATCATTCGTGCTTTAGAAAAAAGAGAAAAGGAAAGAAAAGGCTGTGAGATTTTTATTCTGTAACTTGAGTTGGGTACAAAAATATTTACATTTTGAAGTTACTACTAGGATACAAAAACCCACCAACTTTTTCGAGACCAAAATCAAAATTAATTTATGTTTCTTTGTCAGATAAATTGCGACAATTAGATAAATCCCAAAGTTCATGAACAATCAGCTTAATTTAATAGACGATAGGAGACGGAGGTCAGACCGGAGACCGGCTCGTCGCGTCGTCATACAAGTTTGTCGGGCTAAATACCCGTTTAATGTAACACCGTTCATAATTTTCTGTGGCAACGAATTTTTTTTTTCTTTTTTTTTTTAACCTGGAATCAGACCAACTATTCTTAGGGGACGAGCCTAGTTCTGACATACCCCTTTCGTGCCCAAATGAATGCCAAATGAGCTTTATTGTCAAAAATGGTCTACCGCGTTTTTTAAGCGATTCGTGAGATGTTAGCATGTTTTCTTTAGGTGTGTAGCATTTGTCTAAAGGGACAAGTTCGCGCGGAGACCGCGACACAAGACCACGACAGGAGAGCGAGACCGGAGATCGCGACAGGCACTTGACACTATGGAATTGTATGGACGCCAGTTCGCGCTGAGACCGCGACAGGAGACCGAGACAGGTCGCGGTCGCGGCGCGAACTGGCTCCCATACAATTCCATAGTGTCAAATGCCTCTCTTGGTCTCCGGTCGCGGTCTCCGGTCGCGGTCTCGCGTCGCGGTCGCGGCGCGAACTTGTACCTTAGATTGTGTTTATACAAACAGAGATTTGTTGCTCTTGTGTGAGTGTGTGAAATATATGTTCCCCTAAGTGAAAAAGTTTGTTTAGCAAGCCAAATAAATGTCTTGCGTCCTCCTATGGTAAATGACTGGACGATCAATAATAGTGCCACTCAGCTATCTGAAGATTAAAACTCCAAATCACTGCCTAACACTACACTGCACTCGTCACCCAGAAATAAAAGACGACGTATCTCTATGCACTGTATTTTTTTTGTTTGGACATTACTGTTTCACGGTAGAAAGTACCATAGAACTATCAAATTATAAATGTTAATAAACATTTCCTCAGGCGGACTCTGCAAAAAGTCAGGACTTTTTGCAGGTCACTACAGAAAAATATTATAAATCCAGGGTTCTAAAACCTGCTTTAAGATGATGAGATATTGGTTAATGTCGTCCAAATAGACTAAATCCTACTGCCATTGTCATTGTAATTACGCTGAAAACTCAGTGGTCCATTTTGACAGAGTATAATTACATTACCACCTTAAACGGGCTTTTAGACGCCCAGTTCAGTGTTAAAATGGCCGGCCATAACTCGTTTTATCGGAAATTGGTATAACATAACATACCTACATAGCTATGCAATAGTTAAATTGCATGTTTTGGAAGATGAAATGGGTTCTGTTTAGGGCTAATCTACATTAGAGCATGTCTAGTATGAGTTAACAAATTTGAAGAACTATCGCAAGATGTAGTTTTTTTGTAATAATAATTAGACTTTTTTATAATATAGAATGACGATACGAGCAAGATGATAAGCAACACACCTACTAGGCTAACAGTGCTAGGCAGCTGTTTGAGCATGACGAATTGAAAGCCTTAGCACTGCACTGCACTCGTCACCCGGATATAAACATTGCCCAGTACATGGTACGGTAAATATTTTCCCAGGCGGATTCTGCAAAGAGTAGGTAATAAGGTAATATCGCAACAAAATTTTAATGAACTTGATTTCGACAATTATTTTTGTTTTTCAAGGGTATTTGTACCTTTGTACTTGTAATTGCGTACTTTCCAGGTACTCTTATTCAAATTTTATTGAACGGTTTTTGAAAATTTTAAATCGAAACTACACACTATAAATCATCGATATAAACCAACAGATGTACCCTGAGCACCTTGAAATTGGTAATAAACTGCGTCTCTGTGTGTATCGTAACTGGTTAACAAACAACCAATCTACTTGACCCCTAGAATCGTCAGCGGCGAGATTTGCTGTGGTTCTACTTATTTTGGATTTGAACGAATAGTGATAGGTAAAAACGTCCGGCGTCAACCACTTCCTGCAACCGACTAGAACGGAAAGAGTGAGCTCACTCTTCCCAACGATGACATGATTCCGTGCGTCCTGAAGTTTAGGAGGGCACATCTGTGTATTGAGATCGTTGCTATAAATGTTAATTTCGTTTATTCCGCAACGTCGTTGTCTCGTTGAAGCAGTGCCATTCATTGGTCTACGCATATTATTAAACTAAAGTATGTTGTGTGGTTTATCTGAGAAAAATAAAAATAAGTGATACTTATTTAACCAAGTATTTACAAAATCAAAAACAGATTTGAACTCGACAAGTATGTTTTTTTTAGATTCCTATAATTATGTAAGGGGAAATACACAAAGAAACGTAATATGAGTGAAATTATTGTCCTGCTATGGGCGTAACATGCCCTTATGAACAACGGTAATTAGAAGACCAGCCTTGAAATAGCATATTAAAATCAAGTGTTCCATACATTGTTATTTCAAAGCAAACGTTTGTATGAGAAAAAATTGTATCAGAAAAAGCCGAAACCGTGGCTGTTACTTGCAAAATTGAATAATTTCAACGAACTCCTGTTTTCCTAAATGTATTTGTCAGAGTTACTACCCATTCCGAGCTCTTCGGCGTCATTTTAACGTCTACACTCAACTTTGGCTCTTTCATCCAGTCCAACGCTATATTAGCTGCCAAAAAAACTATGCCTTCCCAAAGATGCAAACGTACTTCAAGTATGATCAAATGCTTATACTACTCGTATTTTCGCACAGATTCGCTCTTGTATGGAGTATCATTCGTGCCTTTGGGATGAGTCGGGTAATGTAGCTGAAGGCATTGGGTTCAATCGGATAAGTACCAAAATAAGTAAATATCGTTTATATTGATACATTTCGGAGAGTGCAACTAATCTGCATGACCTATTGCTCCTTTAGGCTTAGTACCTACAGGTGTTCTGGTTTAACCTTTTTTAATTTGTTCGTTGACTCGTCACCACCATTTTTGGTAGCGATATTTAGGTCTCCACAAAATGTAACTACATAAAGTGGTGTCATAATTAAAATCGATGCCGAGATCGGGTGTGGCCCATTAGTTGGCCAAACAGTGTTTAGCTTTTGACATTCTGGTAGGTACTCTAAACATCAGACACATTTCACATGGCTCTTATAAGCCTAGCACTAGTTCATCGAAGTATTATGAAGGTAATTCATTTTCTCTGATGTTAAGCGACGATGCGATCTACGATGGAGCGTGCTTACCTAGAAGAGACCATACAAGTAACTATTTTCTGATCTGTGACCATACTATGGGAGAGGCCTATGTCGAGCAGTGGACGAATACAGTCTGATGATGATGAAGGTATTTTCACAGATTTTTATACAATAAAGAGTGGTGGAATGAGCACGACATGTACCTGATGGTAAGCAACACACCTGCCTGTAACAGCACACTGCAGCCATTAGAACAAGAAAGTCCAAATCACTGCCTAATAATACAGCACTGCTTCAGTAAACCGGAGATCTAAGTTTAAGATATAGAGACCTATGTAGATTAGTAAGTAATATGACGAAATCTTCGGTCTTGTTTTACTCATTATAATATAAATTACGTGTCACGTTGTTTGTCCGCGATGGACTCCTAAAGTACCGATTGTAATAAAATTTTCACAACGTGTGCGTGTACAGTATGATCCAACTTGAAAGATAGTATTAGTAAACATAGTTTACAGCTTTTATAGTACCTATGGTAAATACGTATGCCCTACACTTAATATCAGGCGAGATGGCGGTAAAGTGATAGCGATTATCGATAAAAAAATGTATTGTCAATAAAATGAGTGTCTTATGGCATTAAAGAAAATCACTTGACAGCAATGTCGAAAGTTATTAAAAAAATGTGATTTCAAAACTATAATGATGTAATATTTTTGTAAAATACATTAATAAGTTTGACCTCACGAGAAACCAGCTCCAGAAAGCCTTTTTAACTAAAATGTCAAGATACTACAAAAACCCGCGGCTTAACCAGTTTGTTAAATCTACAGAAGTGTTTATCGTAAGAGCAATGAGGGAGTTTCCGACGAGACAAAAATAGTTCCAACGGACGCACTAGATGGCGATTGTTCGAGATGCAGATAGATCTGTCTCTACCATATACTCTCAACAGTGTAATCCCTTTAGAGACCCTACCCGTTTTCAGGGAAAAATTATAGTGTAAAAAGTGTATTTTTTAATTTTAAAATATTGGGAATAAAAATAGCTAATTAGGTTGATAATGTAATAAAAAACCGTTACTGGGTAGCGATTCTGAAACCATTCGGTTGCATCCGACACGGAATCTCATATCTCGGTCTTTGTCTTATCTGTTTAGCATGACAAAGACCGAGAGATGAGATTCCGTGTCGGATGCAACCGAATGGTTTCAGAATCGCTACCCTGATCACAATCCCTTTTCAGTAAAAATCTTTAAAACTCCCGAGGCAATAGACACCAACTAAGCCAAAGTAGAAGGAAAATTCAAAGATATAAATAGCAACACTGATACGACAATATTTTATCCACAGACTAAGTAGAGAGATACTCTCTCGGCTGAAGGATTAGTATCCATATCCAAGAATAAATATACAAAATATATATTTTGTCTTTCATCAGGTTCTGTGATCATGCTAAACCATGATGCATGTGATGCTCGGTCTTTGTCATGCTAAACAGACAAGACAAAGACCGAGAGATGAGATTCCGTGTCGGATGCAACCGAATGGTTTCAGAATCGCTACCCAGGTTTACGAATTTGTTTTGAAATTTTGATGTTTTGATATAGTTTTCATTCGAATAAAATGCGTACATGGATAAAGTAGTTTATTATTTATTACTAGAAGTCGTGCTTTCGCAAATTGAATGAATTGAGTCCCATTATGCCTACCGCTTTTGACAACAAACCAAAAGACCTACAAGCGCCTCCTATTATCGTTTTATTAAACCATATCTTTTTGTCTCGTCGGAAAACGGCTCATTATCAAAACTGAATTTATTACGACGCGACGATTGGCACAGGCCAATCAAATCGCAATTTTTTGCACCTCCCAAACATTGTATTGACAGGTATGATATGATACCGATAGGTGAGAGTGTAAACAGAGGGTCGGCCCAGTAATGTGCCAAATAGTTGGATTTATGAGCCGTGCGGGAATTAGGGTCAGGACGCGCGTCCTTTACGATTGGGACACGCATTTACTAAAACAATTTAGACTACCCTACTCTAGGTTTACTGCCGACACCATAGACAAATGTCTAGCAAAACAAATTGGGATGAAAATAAACTTGACAGGGACATATATTCAGATCACGGATCAAGTTGCTTAGTCGATCACCTTGAATACTTATACTATTGACTATGCTGCGTCTCGAATTAGGAATCTTAAATTTTGAAGAATGATGACTTCATACTAACGCATGAGGCGTAGCGCCAGTAGAGTCGGACAAGGGCATCAACCTGTTTGCGACTGTATACTTAAGTACAATGTATTATATATACAGAGAAGTAAATAAACTATAAGTACCTATGCAAATATAGTTTCTTTTCTAATGTGTTCGTATCCTGTCAAGATTTTAAATGAAATCACATCGCGTGTCACAAGCTAAATCATGTAAATTTCGCGGTTTGGCAATTAAAGGGCTCCAGCAAGGCCACGGCAAGTCGGTCAACGGGTCAGAGAGTCGGAGTACGAATGGCGAGGACGCACCCAGAACCTGCCGCTACCCGGGGCGCGCCCAGACCGAGGATACATTACTCCTTCCCGCAATGCGACGACGCGACGCGACGCGTGGACTTCAAATCTAATGTCTCTTAAAAACAGATTCCGTTTAGAAATCTTGTTTTATTTGTATTCAGTAAACCTGCTATTTTCAAATCCTGTGTTGATAACGTCTATTGCACGACGCACAGTGGAATAAACGTCATGTCACAATTTTCAAAACGGAATTTGGTTTTGCGAGTAGGTACCTACCAACATAGGAACTAGGCAGGTTCGCTGACGACGGACAGCTCAAGGACGACGATGATGGTAACGAATGACGCGATCTCCTTTAATACCGATACGATATTTCCATTAGAAAAACTCTAGTCTGAATAGCATTGTCGTGACAAGTAAAAGAGTTTGAAACCAGCGATGCTTACGCAAAAACAAGTTTAAAAAAATAATGATTACGCCGGCCGGCGCGAATGAATGACGTAAGGATTATTTTGGTGATACACCATATTAATGCAGCTATACACGATATTATGCTGATATTGTGTAGCATTATTAGAACTAGCTGTGAGATTTGCTAGGCGCGGTGTGATTCGCATGCATTCGACGTTGCGATGCGCGGCATGTGCCGGTCCCCCTTCTACCGCCTAACTAAATCGGCTTTTGCTTTGCTATTGCTCCCTTTATCATTTCAAGCGTAAGGAAAAGAGATAGCAATATCAACGCAAATACAGTTTTGGTCAGGCGGGAGACCCTCCGGTTCCAACGAAATGAGCCTGGAATACAGTGGTAACTGTTTGAGAATATTGCTATATTTAGATAATTTCGAAGAGCACTTTCTTTCTCTTTCTTCCTGCCTATACTTCCCACATGGTGGTAGAGTCAGCTTTCGTACATTTAGCTACTACTCCACTTCAATCTATGACCAAAACTTTGATATATAATATCAAAGTTACCACAATGTCAATTGAACATCTTTACAAATAAATAAAATGAAGGTGTCTGTATGTACCATCAATTAACATCTTTTTATTAAGTTCAAACGAAAGTATGTATGGTACCTTTATTATCTAAAAAACTATTTTTAATTTATTTGTCTGTCTGTCTGTTTGTTCCGGCTAATCTCCGAAACGGCTGGACCAACTATGATGGAACTTTCACTGCCAGATATTCTAAGGCATAACATAATATGCTACTCTTATTTAAGGAAAATAATTAGGGTTCAGTGAAAAAAATTAAAACCCATAAAATGTGGGTGAAACTACAGGCACAGCTAGTTATTTGTACTTATTGAATACAATCATCAAACATTTACAGCAATTTATGGGTCACTATTTAATCTTATAATCTTATTGCTTGTGTAGTATAAACAGCAATACAAATATTAACAATCACACTTATCTTATTATTTCGAAAAAAATTAGAAAAAAGAAAAGATGTTAGAAAAAGCTATTGAGAGGATTATAAGGAAAAAACCAAACAATAATAAAAAAATATTATAGTACAGAAAGCATTGAAGTATAGTGAAGTTCCCTTGCCTTTATTTGTAAAGGTTTTTTAGTTTTATTAAATGGTGACTTATCAGGCCTTTTAAATATGAGCCCATTTCAAAATTGGAAAAACAAATATTTAATAGTTTTGGTTACTTACTGAGTAGGAGTCCTGCTGGGAGGACCAACCTCACCAGCAGAAGTGTTATATATTTCTGCACCATTTTTAGCTGTGGACAAAACAGAACATACATTTAAATTTTGGATGTTTATTGGACTATTCAATGTAAGTAATATACATTCAACAATTTTTAATTTTCTTTGAGGATGTACAGGAACATTCCAACTGTTGGCATCATCGAGCCAAGTGTTTTTAAATGTCAGTAGCCTTAGAAAAGTCAGGGGTTGTTGTGCCTTACCAAAGTAACACATTACTTCACATAAGAAATAATTTGTAGAAATTAATTAGGCTACCCAAGGGACATTATAGGAATTTTGGAACAGCAAAGTAATTGGTCTTATAATTTAGTAACATGTATGTTTAGCCTGAAACAAACTTCACCTTTTATAAAATAAAAAGTTAAATTTTAATCAAAGCTAGATTGAATTATAGGAATATGTCTTAAACAACTTAATGAAATAAAATTTTGAGTAGAAACAGATAATTTTGAAATATAAGCTATATGTATTGGAAAAAATACAATAGTTTCAATAGGACATGAGTTGAAACAGTAAGACATACAAAATATTATGAATAAAAATCCTTAACAAAGCCTTGAGCAAAGAAGGAGCATGTGTTTACTTATTTTCTAACTTACAATTGGGGAAGTATAGTAAGCCGTAAGCCGATTAATCTACAATCAGGTTTCATACCTAATAGACTTCAGTTTCACTCGTTTTGTGTTCCGCAAGTGCATTAAATGAATCATGGGAGAAGCTCTAATCTGAAGAAATTCTAATATGAAAGTATATGCAAAAGAAGTAACGAAGAAGTTTTCCCTATTAAATCAGTTGTCGAAAAATTAGTGTACAAATAAAACCAGCTTTACATGACTTACCTTCTTTTTAGAAAAAAACAAAATCTAATAAAGCCATCTTTATTTTATGTAAAGCACACACACATATAATATTTGTTATTTAGGATACAACAATTCTTTGAGGTGTATATTATTCGTATTTTCGTACATATTTACAACATTGTTATTTTTCAAATCGAAAAACACGACCACTCTCTTCGCGCAAAACTGACAACTGCTTGACAGTGACACTATTGAATTGACAGTAAAAAGAAAGAAGAGAGATGACAATAACAATTTGAATTCAAGCTGTCATATTTTTATTGCCATTTACAAACGATGATATTCTACATCTTTTTTGCTGATTATTTGCTGATTATAATATTATGGATATATTAAGGATAGTAGCGATTCTAAATCTATTCGGTCGCATTCGACACGGAATCTCATCTATCGGTCTTTGTCTTATCTGTTTAGCATGACAGAGACAAGGAATGTCATTCCGATTCCGAACCATTCGGAATCGCATTTAGAATCGCTACCCAGGTGCTGATTCAAAACGCAGTCGGAACGATTCCGGCACGGAATAATAATCCTTCAGGGTAGCGATTCTGAAACCATTCGGTTGCATCCGACACGGAATCTCATCTCTCGGTCTTTGTCATGCTAAACAGATAAGACAAAGACCGAGAGATGAGATTCCGTGTCGGATGCAACCGAATGGTTTCAGAATCGCTACCCAGGTCTACTACGAAAACAACCTCCGAATAATCGAATCCGACCGACAGCTGTCCAAATCATCGGTAAGGTATTTAAATGTTTTCAGAGTAAGGTTTACGACACAACAACTGTCAAATCTAAGTCGGTCGGAATTCGAAATGAACGAAACGCCCGATCTCAACCGACTGATTGTGTTTCGTGGTAAGAAACGTCCATAAGTTCGGCCGATATATCGTTTATCGGACTTCGTATTAGACCTGCTAGTCTCAACTTCAACTTCTTGATGAATGGCGCGCGCTGTGGCTTGAACTGTCACATCTCTGCCAAAATCCTAGTCTCTGACATTGTAAATGGATAAGACACAGAGAGAGTTTTGTTTCTTTTTATAGCACAGAGTGACGAGACGAGCAGGACATGTGCTATCGGCCAAGTATCAGCTGGCGGTTCAGGAATCGGTCGAGAGACGTGCCAAAAGGCTCATAGGCAGCGATACTCTTGTGCGAAAAAGACTGCAGCGTCTTGCTCATCGCCGAAAAATTGCTAGCCTATCGGTTTTTTGACGTGATAACGTCTTATAATTCGATGAAGCCGGCTGCACGCCCACAAAACATGACGTCATGTACCGTTACCGCGTTACCGTCGGTCGTTACCTCGCCGCATGTTTGTTACAGTTGTATTAATTATTTCGACCAGTAGTTCAAGCGGGGATGTAGCTCAGTAGTAGAGCGTTCACTTTGCATGTGAAATGCCCCGGGTTCGATCCCCGGCATCTAAAAGCTTTTTTGCATTGTTTTGATTGAAAATGACTAAATTCTACTGATTACTTTTTACATACAAATCTATTAAACAAATGAAATTAAAATTTTCTTTTGAAAAATGCTACCATTCCATCAGTATTTTCTTAAGACGTTGTCACGTTCTATCGTCAGTAAACCGACTTTACAGACAAACATTTTTTTATCGGATACACTTCGGAGAATGTGCAACTGAGTTATATGATCTAATACCACCTTGTCTTTTTTTCTATCGGAATGCTCATAACTCGAAAAGCGACATCATTTCACGGTCGATATTCCAAAGATACGAACGAAGAGATTTGACTCTTTCTACTTTTTTTTCTACTTTTGAGATAAGAACGTCTAGGCTGTGGAACACGTTGCCTGAGTGGGTTTTCCCCAATGGTTTCAATCTTAGTGTCTTCAAATCGAGAGGCTTACTTTGGAAATTACACGGGTGTAACCGGAGGGTGTGGCCTGGCCAACATGGCATGGCCATCTAGAAATGCGTCAACATTTCCCATTGGCTCACGCATTTCTAGATGGCCATGCCATGATGGCCAGGCCGCGCTCTTTCAGCATTTCCCATTGGCTAACGCATTTCTAGATAGCCAATGGCCATGGTCCTGAGTTTACCCGAAGATTTCTTATCATACCCGAGCGTGACACTAGAATTAAATTCACACCCCCGAAAAATCTGTCTAGGCGCGCCAAAAGAAGTTTCCACTTCAAAAACGATTAACTGACTGCAAATGACAGTGACAGACTGTTTAGGAGGGCGTTAACTAATTTTGATCAGTTTTTGCATTCACCTGACATCCTGAAAATAACATCATAATCGTGAAAATAACGGGAACGGGAACTGTGCGGGTAATATAGCAGTAATGGTTTCAAAGAAGACACAGAGTATTTCTACCATGGCAGTGAAAAACTAGTAATACTATGTACTACCATTTAGGAGTTTCATAGTGTTGTACCAATGGCTGGGTATCTTAGCCGGTTTTTAGTCCATTGATTTATATAAAAAATAATTCAGAACTTTGATTAATTAATAAATAGAGTTTAATGAGTTTGAAGATGTCAACATACTTGTAATTATAATTTATAGCTAATTGTATTAAAATATTATCTTATTATCCCATTTTGTTGCGCTGGCCTCATTATTTATCGAAATCTAAGCACAACCTGCACAACACTATTGAATTTTATTTTTATTGCGAATTAATGGCGTAGCCAGGTGAGTTTTCTTGTTTATTTCTTATTTCATACTGTTCCATGGCTTTCATTTGTTTTGTCTATATGTTTTTTCATTGAGCAAAATATTTAATCTTCTGCAAAGTCAAAATTTTTTCAGCTGGTCCGTTTTTATTGCATGAAAACCCAATTCAACGAGTAATGAACACGTATTGGATTTGCTCCGAATTTATTCGCTAGGATCATTCATTGTCATCACTTTCACTTTTTGCTGTAATAGTGGTTTAATTGTGCATCGAGGCGCAGTCGCCATGGATGAGTGAGTTCCCTGATAATTCTTCTCTTGTAGTACAATAACTTTCGTGTGGATAAATAACTGCAAGGTTACTCATATCTTCCAGCAAAAATATGACGATCATTGTTAGCCTACGATTTCACGCTACATGCTTCAGATCGTTGGGTTTGTTATTGTGACATATTCTAGGACGCGACGCGCTAAAAATGTTTGATGTAAGTATGTAAATAATAATTCCTTTTTGTTTAGCACCATGTCGACCCTAACGAAAATGACCCGCCCGGTTAAGAAACTGGAAGTCCCCAGGCCCCTGAAATCCACCACTAGCTCCGCACACAACCGTAACTCCATGTTGGACGTCAAGATAAACTCTGGTAAACAATAAACTATTAGTAAATAAAGTAGGACATAAACCTGTAGAATGAGTTCAGTGCACCTTATATCTAAGATTTTCTGAGCTTGAATTAAAATGTTACTATCTTCTTAAGGTCTTGACAAGGATCTAAGCTATGATGTATTGCCAAAATTTGGTAAGCTAAAAAATAATTGATTGTATCAACAGTTAATGGTCAACAAGGAATTATTTCTTTGTATAATTATACATTTATATGAAATTTCATGAAATATACTTTTTCTCTTTGTTTTACAACATTCTTATAAGATTCTAGTTGGTTAATATCTGTGCAATATTGTGTATTGTTGTTTTGCTGGATTCCAATTATAAAGGTTGCTAAAAGAACTTTGTGGTACCTATTTAACAACCTCTAGTAAAAAATCTAGACAATTTTTGTATATTTGGATTTTTATACATTACTAGCGGCCCGTTCCGGCTTTGCTCGGACATAACCTAGACACTGTCTGCAGCGCCATCTGCCGGGCTTATTTGTGAATTTAAACTATCTTCGAATACACACACAAAAAAATCATTCAATTCGGTCCCGTCGTTTAGGAGTTCACTGTCAAATGATTAAAGTACTAAAATGGTTATAAAAAAGCAGGGGTTGGTGATAAAAGGGTAAAAAATTAAGGTTGTATGTATTTTTTAACGCCACATTATAAAAAAATAAAAACAAAAAAAATTTACCAAAAATTAAAAAAATATTTTTTGGGGTGAACAACCCCTAACACTTAGGGGTATGAAAAATAGCTAGTAGCCGATTCTCAGACCTACTGAATATGCATATAAAATTTGGTAAAAATCAGTAACGCCGTTTCGGAGGAGTAAGGAAACAAACACTGTGACCCGAGATTTTTATATATGAGATCTACCTATTAGCAATTTTAGCAAGTGTTACTTCTGTATAATTGAAATTTCTTATTACTTATTTGTTCTCTATTAGATTAATCATAACATTTTTTTTTATTGGCTTGTGTAGTTTAATACTTTACCAATCTTGTTGACAAAGGCAATGTTATTTACATTAATCATCATTTCAACTAAAATTTATGTGTAAATTAAGTTAATTGAAATATTCAGTTAGTTCACTAACCCAATAGGTTTACAATCTTCTCTTTCATATAGTAAACTTTTGTTTTTGGGTCAATGCTGCAATGAACAAAAAAATTATGACTGCCGATGGAAATGAAAACTTATAACATAGAATTTTAGTACTAATTGGCGCTAAAGTTGCCCGATGAGTCACCTATACAACTTCAGATATACTGCTACAACAAAGGGTGTCAAGTTTATAAAGAAATATTGGAAAGACGTTCAAAGATCGCGAAAATTAACCAATCGCAAAAACACCCTACACTGGAAAAGCCAAAGGAAATATCAGTGCCGAACCTAGATAACAATACAATAAAAAATTCATCAAACGAAAAGACCAAGTATTCCGACGCCACTCGCAATAAAATGGAAGAGAACAATACAAAATCATTCACTACACACAAAACTTCATTAAACTTGGAACAGATAATAATAAAACAGAATGAAAAATTTGATCTATTACTACAACAAATGAGTACAATGATGATACTCATAACTAGACTTGTCGACAAATTGACAAAATGATTGCAATGCGAGTGGCAACATGGAACATAAATGGATTGACCCCAAACAAAAATGACGCGGAAATGCTAATGATTCAACATAACTTGGATGTATTATTAATAACTGAAGCACATTGTACCTCTTCTTCTAATGTTAAATTTAGAAATTATGAGTGCTATATAACCCTACACCCAGATGGGACAGGACATGCTGGTACTGCAATTATTGTTAGGAAATCGCTAAAACACCATTTAATGCCTGAATACAAAACCAGCCACATCCAAGCTACCACAATAGCTGTAGAGGACAAAAGTGGCTGCTTCAATATTGCTTCTGTATATTGCCCTCCCAAGCATAAGATGACTGAAGATATCTATACGGATTTCTTCAAGACACTTGGTAATCGATTTATAGCTGGTGGAGATTGGAACTCGAAACATACACACTGGGGCTCTAGAATAACTACGACTAGAGGAAGACGTCTAAAGCTTAGTACATCTGCAAATAACTTAACTACAGCTTCTACTGGTGAACCTACTTACTGGCCGACAGATTCCTCTAAAATCCCTGATTTACTCGACTTCTTCATCATGAAAGGTTTCTCTACTCACTATGTTAAGTGTGAATCCTGTTACGATAGCTCATCGGATCACACGCCAGTATTACTTACTACAAGCTCACAGATTATAGAACATGAAGCTCCAGAAAGACTGTACAACAAGAAAACAGACTGGAATTCATTTACAGAATTCATGACAGATAATATTAGGCTTGAAGTTGCCCTTAAGACACCGGACGATATTGAACATGCAACTAAATATATTACGAATCTCATCCAGGAGGCCTGCTGGAGAAGTACACCTTTCTTAGAGTACAATGACCAAATACAAAATTATCCTCTAGAAATAAAGAAAGCAGTCCTAGAAAGACGTAGACTACGTCGCGTGTGGCAGCTCAGTAGACTCCGATCTGATAAAACAAGCTTCAACAAACAGGCAAGACAATTAAGGAATATGATAAAACAATGGCAAAATAATACTATCGAGGCCCAATTGGAGTCCCTTACACCCAGTGTGGCCACTGACTACTCATTGTGGAAATTCACCAAGACATATGATAGACCTCAAATGGGAAAAGCTCCTCTCAAAACTACTGATGGTTGGGCCCGCACTTACCAGGAGAAAGCGGATTTGTTCGCCGAACATCTAGCGAATGTCTTCAAGCCAAATCCTGTCTACAATACAAATTTCGAAAAGGAAGTAGAGGCTACCATCAACCAACCATTACAGATGGCTCTCCCACCTAAGCCTGTCACAGTACAAGAGGTTTGGAGGACCATCAATAATCTGAAAAATAAAAAGGCTCCAGGATATGACCTAATTACAAAGGAGATATTGAAGCATCTTCCTAGAAAAGTGATAATCTTCCTGACAATGCTGTATAATGGAATACTGAGAGTGCAATACTTTCCAGAGCACTGGAAGGTCTCGCAAATCCTCATGGTACACAAGGCAGGGAAACCAGCAAACTTGTCTACCTCATATAGACCTATCAGTCTTCTGCCTATTCTGTCCAAAGTTTGTGAAAAATTGATATCATGTCGAATTGTGCCTCTATTGGAAATGCACAATAAAATCCCTGACCACCAGTTTGGCTTTAGAAAGCGACACTCTACTATTGAACAAGTACATAGAGTAGTTGATAAAATAAGAAAAACATTAGAGGAAAAAGAATATTGTTCGTCTGCTTTCTTAGATATTCAACAGGCTTTTGACAGAGTCTGGCATGAGGGTCTCCTCTGCAAAATAAAGACAAGCTTGCCACATAGTTATTACCTTCTATTGAAATCGTACCTCAAAAATCGAATCTTTCAAGTAAAGGTATCTGAAGCAACATCCAAGTTTCATGAAATAAGAGCAGGCGTTCCTCAGGGATCAGTCTTAGGACCTATACTCTATATCATGTATACCTCAGATCTACCACAGACAGATGGAGTTACGATTGCAACATATGCCGACGACACAGCAATACTTGCAAGCAATAAGCATCCCGATATAGCCACAGAGCGACTCCAACACGGACTTGACGCTATCACACATTGGCTTCAAAATTGGCGAATCAAAGCTAGTGCAACAAAGTCAGTGCAAGTTACATTTACACTCCGGAGAGATAACTGCCCCCCAGTTCACCTTGAAAACGTAATATTACCACATCAAGATAGTGTAAGATATCTGGGTCTACACTTAGATCGACGACTGACTTGGAAGCGTCACATCAAGAGCAAAAGGGATGAGATGAATATACGACATAGAAACCTCTCATGGATGTTGGGTCGAAACAGCAAGCTATCCATAGACAACAAGCTTTTAATCTATAAATCGATTTTGAAACCAACCTGGATGTATGGCATTCAGCTTTGGGGGACTGCAAGTAACTCGAACATTGCAATTCTACAAAGAATGCAGAATGTGATACTGAGATCAATAGCACATGTACCATGGTATATTACTAATTCTGAAATCCATGAACACCTACAAATGAGTACTATTCAGGAGGAAATACTGGCGTCCACAACGCAGTATCAAATACGACTAGAAAACCATCCAAACATGCTTGCTGCTGGTCTAACGACGAGAAGCTACCCAAAGCGTCTTAAAAGAAAAGACGTATTGTAGTCATGCCCGATTGGAATAATAGGAGTAGTTGTCCACGCTGGAGGACACACTCAGCATCACAATGCCACACATACTATCTGCTTATAGTAAACACTGTACTGATTGCAGATAAACACAGAAAAAAAAAAAAAAAAAAAAAGATATACTGCTATTATGAATGTTTGTGTTGTATGCATCCATCCAATAAGCGTCTTAAGTCCCATTTTGGATGGGGCTTTGCTGCTCAATCATGTCATGATCATGTTGGTGATGTGAACCCCTTAGATCCATCTGCCTACCAAAAAGTGGTCAATACAGCTGCTTTGGATGAGTGAAAACTCATATAAGTTTTCACTTCAAAAAATCACAAAAAGCATGTCACAGTTGACCAGTAGGTCTACCGCCTAACTCTAAAGCATTCGGAAAGCATGAGATGTCTTCATTGCATTTGTAATGTAATGCTTTCATTTTAGAGCGATCGCCTAACTACTATTGCTTTAAAAAATTGGTCAAGTAATCACAGATTATAAACAATTGAAGTAAAGCATTCGTTATCACGTTTCGACACCACGTAATCGGTTTCGTCAAACTGGTCAATGCGAAAATATTTTATGAGTTTGTTCAACAGTTAAAACGTCAAAAAGCATCAGTTCATATTTCAAATTACGAGATTTGCTATAAATCTGTTTTATTTTATTTATTTAGGTCAATATAGAAGAGCATTATTAGCACTACGTTTAAATACGATTAATTACGAAGATAGGAAAAAAATAAAAAACGGAACGCAATATTTGACAATTACTCTAAGTGTTCCCACCGTATTTTTAAATTTCTTTCTAGGTTTTATTTCTAATAATCTACATAAATCTCAAATATCCATAATTGATAGAAAATCGCCGTTTTTCTTTTCAAGTTTAGTGAAAACATTTTTAAAAAAGATGTTTTCATCTCAAGAAATTATCACAAGTTACCTATTCTTCGCCAAAGTTAATTATAGTAAAAAAATACCCACGTCAGCCTAGCTTGCTGTGGATATATTTGGCTGGCAACATTGTTATTGTTTACACTTTTCATAACCTCCATCTGAGGTAAACATTTACGATTTAATTTATGATAAACAATTTAAACATAACATAAATATATAATATATTATTTGTTATTGTGATATTTACTTTTTAAAGTCATGCAGTTCGCTCTTGCTTCAGGAATCTAGCTAGCGATTCCCAATAAAAACTGGACTTCGGCGATGACAAAAACAAGTATTTTTTTGTACTCTATTTTATGAGGTATGTAATGATAATAGGTAAATTTTAATAGTGTCCAACGTTGTTAAGCTTGTTTTCACATTTCGTGAGGTTGTGACTTCGAATCCCGCTTACATTTTTTTGAGTATTATTCTTATTATTACTGATGTATACATAAATTAAGTTTCATCATTTGTCCAGAGTCCTAGCAGTAGCATAAATTCGGCTGCCCATGTTTTATAATATTAGTATAGATAGAATGTATGTCGAGGCGGCGGCTCAAGTGTACTGGCATGTCTTTAGAAGTGATAGGTAGATGTTCCTCTTGTTAAGCAACACACCTGCCCATAACAGCACAGTGTCACAAACCTATTGGAATTAGAGTCCAAAACATTACCTAATACTGCACTGCACTTGTCACCTAGAGATATTAAATGATTATATCTAGGCCCTGTGATTTCTGTGTAAACTTCATCCTCCAAAGTGATACTTTTAAGTAATGAAGGATCCTGATTCTGTTTGCACATTACTGCTTGGCGGTAGAATCACAGGCAAAGGTGTTGATTTCCCCAGGCAGACTTTTATGTGCCTGATGGTAAGTGACACAGTTCAGTGACACGCAGCTATTAGAACATGAAGAGTCTAAATCATTACCTAGCACTGCACTGCGGTCATCACCCAGATATCTAAGATGTTATAAGCCCTGAATATCTCTAAGCCCTGTAATTTGTCTGGAAACATTGACCTTCAAGCCGGAACACAGACTTTGCAAAGTGTTACCACTAGATCAATAAGTTACATGTTAAAAATAAAAGTTCTTTGTTTCAGATATATCTATTGTTATGCGTTATGGTTTGCGGTGGCCGATATATCAAGCTTCTCTGAAACCATCTCGACTCCCAGAACACCTTAATGAAGTGTGACGTCACTGATTTATTAAAACAAAGTTTTAAGTGTGATTGTCAAAGCACCTGTTATTTACAAGAGTGTGATAAGTGTAAAAAAATACTGAAAATTAAATGTATCTGTTGCATCGACAACAATAACAATCAATATTGTGTTTTTGTAATTTTTTTGTATCCTTAATGAGAATTTTACTGTAGAATACCAGTAATGATTTCTTAATGATCCATGAATCTACACAGATTGATTTATCTGTGTAGATTCATGGAGAATAGTGAGATGAGATAATGCCTGGTGATAAGCAATCATACAACTATTGAACAGGAAGTCTAAATAACTACCTAGCACTGTACTTCACTCAAAAGTGGTTATGCGCCAGCCGTCTCTCCCAAAGAGTCCTAACCATACATAACTGAGTACAGCTTGAGGTTGAGATATAACAAGGATTTCTATTACAGTTAATAATATTGGTGGTGGACATTTCACACACAACACCATCTAGCCCCAAACTAATCAAAGCTCGTACTATACTCGTACTATGAGAGCCAGATAGCTGATATAACATTTATATATTTTTAAATACATACTTATTTTAAATAGCAAACACCCAGCCAAAGTACAAACATTTGTTTTCGCCACACAAATATTTGCACTGGATGGGGATCGAACCTATGGTATTTCATAGCAGACTTACTACCAACTAGGCCAGCCAGACCATGCATTCTACTAGCTTTTCAAACTGGATATCATGTTTGCTTAGGATGATTTAGGCAAGGGTTTTCATGTCCCCATGCAGATTATAGAATAAGGAATAAGAAACTAAAGAAATGTGGATGTATTTATTCTCAATCATTTTTTAACAGTTCAATGCTGTTGGTGACATTGGGTATCCTTGTAAGACAACTCATTGTTTTCTTGTAAGCTATGGGAGCAGCCAGCAGTCAATATTTTATCTTCTTGTGACTCCTGAAACAATAACAAAATTTAATTATATTGGTATGAAATATGAACATTAAATCATTACATGACTAGCAGCACCCCACGGCTTTACCCGTGCATTACTGCAATTCTTTTCCTGTTATAAAAAGTATAATACATTATATATTTCAATCTGATCCCTTCTGACATTCCAAAGAGACAAAACAATCTTTCACATACTAGGTATATAATATTTGTAAGAGGTGGCTGGTTCATAAATTAACTAAATAGGTTTGTAATATGGAATTGAATACTTGTTAATTATTATTATTTTGAACCACATTCTGTGGTTCAATTTTGTATTTAAGTATGTCTAATGGTGTTTTATATTCAATACCTACAATCAAAAAAAAATTAATGTACCTACCTACCTCCTGCTGTTTGCTGATAACAAGTCTCTCGCAATAATATTGATCTCAACCTCAAGCAATTCAGAATGTTTAAAATAATAACTTAGTGGTAGTAACTTAGCCAATCTCTATAACAATTTGTGAACGTAAGTATTAAAGCACAAATGATAATAACTAAAGCTAGGTATTATTATCCAAACAAAAAGGGTTTCTAGGTAGTTTATCATAAGTTCTTTCTTACCTTTGTCTCAGGTTTGATGTCTCGTCCTTCAAAGATGCAAGAGGGAATTAATTATGCCCTCTCAAAGTGTAAAATTCTGAGATTTACTTATTTTTAGTAAAATCACTGTTTCTAAGACGAAACGGTCACGGTCACGGTTTTCCCGCAATAGTACATGTTCACCGTGCTATTTTTGATCTTTACAAACCAGTATCTAACGAAAATATTTGAGAATTACACTACTTGAATTCCAAAACAACACCTATATTGGCGATGCTTTCATGACATGACTTGAAAGCCGATAATGCTTTGCTTGAAAGCAGATAAAACATTAGGCGGTCGCTATTTTAGTGCAAATGTATGGAGTTTCGTTCATTCTTCTGACTGCTAATGCTTTCCATAAAACGGAAAGCATTTGTAGTGTTCGGCTTTCATCGGCGGTACCAAATTGGCCGATGACGTCACAAATCAAAGCATAGCCGAAAGCAAGAGCGTTAGGCGGTAGACCTACAGGTCCAAGATTGACCCTAAAACAAATATAGACCATATTGATGTGTAGTATTTCACTCATTAAAATTAGTAAATAATATGTATGGCCCTGTTTACAACACTTTTGTTTTGGCCGTTTTTAATTTGTCAAAGTGCTTTCTGTGCAGACAACTATAAAATCTAAAACACTAGAGTATGCAAAAAGAAAAAGACATATCTAGTGCCTTAAATGGTGGGCTTATGAGTTGAGTTCCATATACAATTATTTAAGACCTTGTTGTACCTACCCATTTTCGCAAATAAAGAAATGATTTGATTTATTGTTAATAGTGATTTCTTCTAGGTAACTTTAGATAGGTGTATAGCTTCTGTAAAGTTTTGTGATTTTAAAACCTTGTGTGACTGGTATTTTTTTTCTAATAACTTGCAAACTTTTTAAACATTGAATAATTAAATTGAATGTGTGGCTTATGGCTTATGTACACAAGTAATGCTCTAATGGAATGTTGTATAAATGTATTTGTTTGAATATTTAAAAAAACAACTTAAAAATTCAAAATCACAAATACTCGCTCAAAAGCGAAAAATAATAATTTTTGTAAGCGCTACCTGCTCACCTATTTGAAATTGGTGCCAACCAAGTCTAACAAGTACTAGTATATATTACCTACAAATATATGCCTACTTCCTCCATATATAATTTGTATCGACTAGCTATTTATATTGGCTGGCCCTGACTTCAAATAGATGAGTAGGTAGTGCTTATAACAAAATGGTTTTATTTTTTCTTTTGAGTGACAATTTGAGCTGTTGTTGAAGCCAGTTTTTATAGTTTTTTTTTATTATTACATTTTTGTGTGTAATTGGTTGTTCTGTTAACTACAGTAGGTTTTTTTCTAGTTTACATCAGGTAGATGCATGATGTTTAATCAATGTACATTAAAAAAAAATACCTGCCGATTTGAAAACTTTATCCTGATTGAACTCTGTTAAAAAGAAATTGTTTTGTTTGCAGTCGATGACCTGATTGTGTTGACTGAAGCGGTAGCTTACCAAATGATGCAGGGCAACTATGACCGTGTGCTTCAAAGCAATGTGGCCACTATGTATGCTAACCTTAAGCTTTATGGCGCTCAACTCGAAGAATTCTACAAGGACTTCCTTGATAGGTAATGTGTCACAGGACTAATTTCATTTTTGTGACCTGATAACTATCAAACATAAACCAATAGGGTACAATCCTCAAAAAAACTAAGTAGCCCGTTAGTTAGATTGCCAAAAAATACATTTACATTGTACACATATTTTTTCTTTTGTTTCACAAACAAAAAATGACGAAGATAGAGCGCTTCGAAGTTTCGTGTGACGTCACTTGTGAGTACGATTTTTACTCACGAGTGACGTCGCGACCCCCCACTCTCGAAGTTTGATGGTCTATATCTTTGACGATTTTTAATATTATGAAAAAACAAAAAAATACGTGTCCAATATTTTTCCGTTATCTGACGGACTAATTAGGATGGTGTATTTTCGACCCAGTCTGGTACCCTACTAGAATTTTTTTTTTCCTAGAAACTGGCTGTACAAAATAGTTACCAAATTATATAAAATTTTTAAGATGTTTTGATAGTGAACATAAAAAAAATGGTTTTGTTGACAAATAATTCATTATTTATTGCTTTCACTTTATCTATTCATCGTTTGTCAAAACTATAAATCTTAAATTATATTTCAATCATTTTTCTTGACTCGCAGGTCTGCTTTGTTTTTCAGATATTTTGTTGTGTTCCGCAATGGTTCGCAGGATGAGCGTTTGGAAAAGAAAACCAGACTTCACCTTCTTGAGCTGATTGAGTTGCGCGCCAAGCTCTGGCAAGGGTCCTCTTTCATGAGTCAGTACTATAGACATCGTGGCACTCACGCTGAGGTAAATATTTAATACTAGCTTACATTGTTGATCTATTACTCTTCTTGTACTTTTCCCATTTAGTGGGGTGTGGGGTTTTGGCACACCTTGAGTTTTCTCTTGCACTTCAATCTATCATCTCATCACTCACTAATATCGCCTATTTTGTTGATCTACCTACATGACATTTAATTCAATAGTTGAGACTGGGGATAGGGTTAGATTAGGTCAAATTTTAAACGTTCACATCACTAGCTAAAATTATCGTGATTCAGACACCAGACAAGATAATTGCTATGTTGACCTAGTTTGCGTAACAATACGCACAAATACGAAAAACTACAGTGTAGGAGTTATGTTTGAAGTAATATGGAAATGGTTGCGATTTTGCTGTTGAATGTGTTAGCATATGATTTTAATGTAATTTTACTCACGTAAATCGATGACTACTTCAACAATTATGATGTTTAAAGTCAGTCATTTAAAACAGCAATATTTGTTTAGATAATGCCTTAAGATCTGTACAAGATACTAGACAAGAAATAATCTAAATTTACTTTACTGCCTGATAAAGTACATAGAATTTCATAAACAACCTAATTATAATTTTATTATTTACTTCAGAAATGTTTAACCTACAAGACATTGGTCGAGACTGCTTATATTTTACAGTCTTAGTATCATCACAAACAAACAATCTGATAATTTGTAACTTACTGTTCATAAGTAATCAATGACAAAGAAGCCATTTGTATGCAAATCATTTGCAGGTCTCCAAAATTTGATATATGATGGTCAAACAAATGGCGGAACCAATTCGCTTACGAATATTATGTGACTGTATGAAGGGTGTATTATACTAGTAGCAAAACTCGAAATCGGGACCTAAGCAAGTAAAACCGCGTTCACTTAAATTTTGAAACCTTTGGGTTCCATTATTCTGTTTTAGGCATAGATCCCTATTTTTTTTAAATAGTAATGGCCATGATAGATAATAAATGGTAAAATAGATAATATAGTAAGAAGTAAGGCCGTACTTATCTAATGGTGAAATAATGAATTATTTCCAGTTTTGTGCTTGTCAAAATTAAAATTGCGCTATGATGTACAGTACATGCTTTTTAAAGGATTTAAATGTAATCCTACTAATATTATAAATGTCAAAGTTTCGATGTTTGTTGCTCAATGTCGAAATGGCTGAACTTATTGGGATGAAATTTTGGACATAGTTAGAATTACACATTTAATTAGCCAGTAGGGGTTTGACTAGCCACTTGAGGTTAACTGCCAAAGACTTCTTTAGGTAGGTAATTTTTTTTTTAAATAATTATTCACCAAAATATGTAGTGACTAATACATTTGTTACAATCTAGCCTAGTTCGGAAAGTCTAGCCTAATGAGTAATTTTCTTATGAATATACGCGCAACTAACTACAGTGTCTCAAATGCGCTATGCCTATTTTAAGGATTTCGTTTTATTATAAGCGTTCTGCGTGACCCTGTATTAATATTGGTTTGTTTTAATTGATTCTGTGTAGCCACTCCTGGTGCCGACGATGGAAGGGTCAGGCATGGGCGGCTCGGTGTCGCCCACGCTGGCTGCGCCCGCCGCCGAACCGCCTGCCCTGCTCGGCCCCGGGGAGGTCATCAAGCCCTCGGGCAAGTTCCCCAAGCCCACCAAGATACCCGGCAAGAACTATTCCAAGGACGAGGTCGTCATCAGGAACGCTGACTCCGGGAAAGGTACATACGTTTAAATAAACAATGTAATTGAAGGTATGACTTCCCGTCCTGTAGATTCACATCATGATGCTGCAAAACTTTTAGATAAATCAAAAGATTGTCATGTAAGTTGACTAAGTTAAGGTTGGGTGGCCCTAAATGTTACGTTACGTATATTAACGTTAGTTAATATTGAACCGGTTTGGGGTGGTATTTGCTTTGCTTATTATTTAGGACATTGCAAATGGGTTGAATCTCCGGGGATAAAAACCGATGGCTTGAATGAGCATCAAAATGTCTATTAGATGCAAAGTCTCTAGCATTTCTCAATGCAATGTATTGATCACGCTTTTGTGAAGAATGAATCTAGTTTTATTCCCACAACTCATAATCTAAGTATTGACACTGTTTCGCCTTTAAACGTTCGCGGTTCTCATAACTACGAATGTAGATTATAGATTTCTGAACTACTTTTCTAAATAGATTTGTAGATGCATGCTACTTCAAAGAGTAATGCCATTAGGGGAGACAATGCATGATGAAGTCAATGTTACGCTTATCTGTTCTGAGTATTGTTACGAGGATTTAATATTTATGTATTATTTTATTATGCATGTTGATAAACGGAGTTAAACATATTGACAATGCTGGTCCAACCAGTTGCTTGGAATTATTAACACTGAAAAACTGGTTTCGAAACGAGTCTTCTATGGCAGATAGAATGCCTTTTCTGATATGGGAACATTGAAAAATCCATAACACAGGAGATACAGCATGATGATGTATTAGAAAACTACAAAACTGTAATGTTGTATTTTTCTGATACAGTTGTGAAGCTTTAAATGGAATTCAAGCTATACTTTTAAGAGTTACAAAATTGTATAAAATTGACTTTGAAAATGAATTCAGACACTCAGTTTTTAATGAAGCTTCCCAACTGTTTAGTTATCGAATGGTGAACATCGTTCCAAAATGTTCTTGTAGCCTCAATGTGTCGGTGAGTGACGTCTCTCAGCAAGTCTGAAGTTGTGTTGTGGTGTTACAGTGATGGGTATCAAGGGCAGGAGGGTGCACATGATCGAGGAGCTAAGTGACACGATTATATCGTTTCAGCGAGGTATGAACGCACGGTGCCGGCTCTGTGGCGCTTGCGCATCTGTGGCGGGCTCTTCCCATCTCTATCCCCTATGTCTGCACTCTAACGCTCCTCTCATCATCTACCTAACACTCATCGGTGTCTGTACTTAAGTTTTATACCGACATTTGTTATGAAATCGTAACTTTTGATGTAAGGCCTTTACTAATATGAAAGATTTCTTGGAAACTAACGTGGTTGTTACACATTTTATTTATTATAAAATATTCAAAACGGAAATAATTTACGATATATTTATTATAAAATAATGAGATTTTCCGACTACAATTTCGATATATTGTCTGCAAAACAAAGTGAAAGTACACATGCCCTTTGAAAAAGATAAGCAGATACGGTTGAAACTGTAGTTGCAAAACTCCCGTTTCCCTAACATTAAAATATATTGTGGTACCAGAAGTATGTAACCATGTAATTTGATTTAAACTCTACGGCGGGTGTGAAGTTTGCCGCGAAATTCTGGGCTGTAGCAAAGTCAAAGTCTAAAGTCTAATATTGATAAATAAATATACATTTACAAGTTAGCAGAAATTAATAAAGATAAATTTGAATACATCAACGCTTGCAGCGCACTTCACAGTCGTCATTAAGTTTGAAGCAGTTTCTAACAACGAATTCATGATTTCCACTGCCTTTTAATCGCATTCGGCTTGAGCTTGGATTAACAAGTACCGCGGCTGAGTATCGAGGGTGCGGTAATGTCATGTGGATGTGGTGGTTTCAGTGAGCCCTGGTGCCAAGGAGCGTCTCGTCCAGATCACCGGGCCAAATGAGGAGAATGTCAAGTGAGTTATGCTATAAAAACACAAACTTTCTACTAACACACACTTATGTATTGCGTTTTTTATACGTAACTACTAAGTTTTATGGGGTTACACAGAAAGTTTGTTTAAGCTAAAAGAGTCGTGTCGTTCGTTTACTATCCAATCCTGAAATTGCAGGGAAAAGCTACTGTTAAGTTGCTCTCTACGGGGAACATACACCACACAACACACTTGTTTGGCTTTAGCATATCCTACCCCATATATTTATTTATATTGTCAAAGAATTATTTTATTACGAGACCTAGGACCAAAATTTAGGTAGATATTTGAGGCAAGCTTAATTGTCACACAACTCTCCTAATATACCCTAACGTTGAGCTGGCCTGACCTGGCTGGTGAGTAGCGGGAACTAACCTACTGTAGGCTTATAATGTCGTTTTATTATAAACGTACGGTATTTAAAATTTTACGGTGACATAATTATTATATACCAATTGACATTTCGACGAACACTTGTTTCGAGTTTGCTGTTGTTGTTCAAAGGACACGGTAATTTAGCTTCATTATAGGTTTAACGTGTCTACAAACCGGAAGACGCAGTGTTGGACGGCTTCCCACTAGCTGACCACACAAAGATCGCTGGAAACTGCTGGTTGCAGGTTGCGCGAGACCGTTCGTTATGAAAATCTAGGGGGAGGCCTATGTTCAGGAGTGGACGTATTGCGGCTGAAGATGATGATAGGTTTAACCTTTCGAGTGCCAGTAAATTTATTATTATCATGTGTTGTATACAGCCACGCGAAGCATTTGATTGGAGACACGATCCGACGCAACGCGTCGCCGGTGCGCCTCGAGGGAGGCGTGGAGTCTGCGCACGGCGGGTCTCGGGGCTCGCTCGACTCGGCCGAAGACGATGCGCCCGTCGCCAGGGAGGTTCGTACTTCTCTCTCTCTCTCTCTGTGGTCGCTCCCTCATAACTGAGGATCGTGGCCATCGCAGGATGTGAATGTTCTACACCTAAATTTTGTTATCTGCTTCCACCGGTGTCTGCTCATTGCGTCTCTGACGACCGTGCAAAATTTGGCTGATGAAGAGCCTCTCATTTGATCGCTCCATCTCCATCTACACATATACTCGTAAGAATCATAAACATCCATCTACAAAAGGGTGTTTTGTTTTTTTGACCTGATATGTAGGACATGTGCCTGACAGAAAGCAACGCCACCCCATAACAGCAAAGAGCTACGCAGCTATTGGAACATCCACTGGAAGACTCCAAATCATTACCTAGGACTGCGCTGTGCCCGTCACCCACAGGAATAAGATCTTATCTCTATGCCATGTAATTTATATAGAAACATTGCCCTTCAAATTGGAACACAGTGACCATTACATACTTGGCGGTATATTAACTGGCGCATTAATGTGGTACTTCCCCAGGCGTACTGCAATGAGTCTTACCAACACTGTCAGTCGTAACTTACATATAGCTTGATCGAAGATACGATACGTCGAAACGATTTGTATGTTCAGAGATTCAATTAGCCGCACCATGTCTCCGATGCTTCTCTGAGTCTGAGTCGACGTAGATACTTAAATCCTGGCGCTTATTTGCCGACGTTATCAGTGATAGTTTCAGACTACTAAACCCTAAATACATGGTACCTACTCATCGTTATGAACAAGGGTTATTGACATGCTGACCTTATTTTTGTTGATAAGATGGGTAAAATGAATGCAGGTGGAGTAAGGTGGCTTAGATAAAGCAAACGAAGTGTTTGTCGATAATATTGTCGCTATCTTAGGGCTCTGTGCTTTTCGCCCTAGCCCAAAGTTCGGTAAAATAGAGTATCCGTCCCTTTGTAAAAAAACACTATCGCGGTTCGAATTTGAACTCTATTGTCACAGGACCGCTGAAAATGACGATCATGAAGTCGACCTTGGTACAAAAAATTCAGCTGTCGTTTTTTATACGTTCCATTGAAATGAGATTGTATAACTTTGAAAAGAAAATACAATGAACTTGCAAAGTTTAAAGTAAGATACAGAAATGTAATCAACTATTTACGTTGAATACATTTGTCGTGCTTCACATGTTTTTTTTATTATTATTTAATTTAACCACTCCATAGACTCCGGGGTCCATGACCTTTGTCATTTCAATTCTCTTTTTTTACATATAGTCCGGTCAATTTAGACATTCGAAGTTACCTAAATTCCCACCAAGCTGAAAATCGGTAAGATTGTTTAAAATATCATTAAAAACAAAATTTGAAAGTTCCCCATTTTTCCCCTGTGAGCAAAAAGTTTTATTCAAGGTCAAAGGTAAAAAAATGAGTTTATCGCGATTTTCAGCAAAACGGTAAGTTTTATCATAAAAATACCACAGACAAAAATTGTAGATCATAAAATTATCTACAAAAAAATCTTAACATTTTTTTTTCTACAAGCCTCCGTTTTTGAGATATAACGATTCAAAAAGTTGTAAAAGTTGTAATCGTCATAATTTGCACACGTTTCCTCGCCACCTATGATGATTTTTTTTTAAACTTCTATAGGTTTACACTTGACCCCCATCTCACCTGATGTTAAGTGACGATGCGGTCTACGATGGAGCGTGTTTATGGCCGTGGTGGTGCGGAGTGTGGATATTTACACCAAACAACTGAATCTTCTAGTGTAAAATTTA
Organism: Ectropis crepuscularia; assembly: GCA_963693475.1. Taxonomy (NCBI): domain Eukaryota; kingdom Metazoa; phylum Arthropoda; class Insecta; order Lepidoptera; family Geometridae; genus Ectropis; species Ectropis crepuscularia. Next base: position 8,828,224 of record OY856344.1, on the reverse strand, counting down.
TTCGGTTAAAACTCCTCACACACTGTCGTCCAATATTTAATTTTAGTATAATATAATATGTAGTATATAAAGGTGCAATGCAAAAGCGTGAGTGGCGCCGCACAGTACTCCGCGATATAAGGTATAAAAGACGTAATCAACTATAGACGGTTTGCATCGTACTGGCGTAGCGCGTACGAGGCTCGCCGGCCGCGGCAGGTAAGTGCCGTAGAAACTAGCGCGTAAGCTGTGTCGCGCCCGAGCCGACCGCTATTGAAATCAGAACTAAAGGCTCGGCGCGTGCGCTTGTTTCCAATGACTCCGTTCCTCCGTTGCAATGTAATAGATAAATACGATTATTTAAACGGTAATTTGATTAGAATAAATAATATAAGTATTTATAAAGTAAATAGATATTCTTGGAGTGTTTATGATATATATTGTTGCTAAAGTATAGGAGTTATTTATATGTATTTATAAATAAATATTTATTTATATAGGGTTGCTAAATAAATATAATATTGAATTTAAATTAGTTATATTATATTTATGTGTGAAATATATATCTGTATGAAATGTATATTTTGTATGTATGTAGGTATGTAATATTGTATGAATGCCCACATCACTCCCCTCCAGACCGTTAGTGCGGTCGATAGTAGTTGGGAAATCGTACTACGCGTCCAGAACGAGTACCTACTAAACTAAACTCTACTACCTAGAAAAAACCGATTCACTCTCGATTTGAAGACACAAAGATTGTAACCATCGCGGAAAACCCACTCAAGCAACGTATTCCACAGCCTAGACGTTCTTATCACAAAAATAAAGCCAAATCTCTTCGTTCGTGTCTTTGGAACATCAACCATGAAACGATGTCGCTTTTTCGAGCTACGAGCATTCCGATAGAAAGAAGGACAAAGTGGTATCAGACCATGCAAATCAGTTGCACACTCTCCGAAGTGTATCCGATAAAAAACCGATAGACTAGCAATTTTTCGGCGATGTTCAAGACTTTGAAGTCTTTTTCGTTGTCTATAAGCCTTTTTGCACGTCTCTTTATCGATTCCAGAGCCTCCAGCTGATACTCAGCCGATTCATCCCAAAAGTGTGAACAGTACTCCATACAGGAGCGAATCTGTGCTTGATATAATGTAAGCAACTGTTAAGACTTGTAGTACCTTCGCACTTTTGAGAGGAAACCAAGTTTTTTGGCAGCCAGTTTAGCCTTGAACTCGATATACGAGCCAAAGTTCAGCGTAGAGGTCAAAGTAACGCCCAAAATAGCAAGACGGTCAGACACCGGCACGGATACACCTCTAAAAGTTGGAGTCAGTTGGAAAGGACTCCTTTTAGCGGAGAACAGATACGCCTGCGTCTTACTCTCGTTGAACTTGACCAGATTGGCATCGCCCCATTTGGACAACGCCTCAAGGGTCAAGCTCAAACGTTCGATCAGACTCTCTATCAGTACCTGAGTTTGATGCCCAGTGGCTCTCGCGCTAGATATGTAACTCTCTACAATGGTGCTATCATCTGCGTACCCAAAGATACCGGGCTTCAACATCGTTGACATGTAGCAGGAAGAGCGTCGCTGAGAGTACCGACCCTTGAGGGACTCCGGTATTGATAGCCATTTGATCCGACGAGCAGCCATCAATGGCTACTCGTATGGATCGATCCCTCAAGAAGTCCGATATCCACGCAATGAACCCAGTAGACAAACCATAACGAAAAAGCTTCCTTGTAAGGCCATCGTGCCAAACCCTGTCATAAGCCTTCGAGATATCCAGGGAGACTGCAAGTGCTTCCCCTGGTTCTCAATAGCTTCACTCCAGATGTGAGTGACGTACGCTAGAATATCCCCGGTGGACCGGTTTCGGCGAAACCCGTATTGCTGGTCACTGAGGAGGTCGTTCGATTCTAGGTACGTTAGGAGCCTGTGGTTTAAGACACGTTCCATAGTCTTGCAGAGTATGGACGTGACCGAGATGGGCCTGTAGTTGACACTACCCTTTTTGGGCACATTGCACATTGGCAAGCTTCCAAGAATTCGGTACTAGCCCAGTTTGGAGAGAGAGTCTAAATAGGCGTGTCAATATCGGTGACAACTCAGGCGCACAAGCCTTCAGTGGTCCAGATGGCATTCCTGCTCTAGTAGCTCATCTGGGCCTGGATACGTTAGGTACGCCACATCCGACGGACAACCTATCTGCGTCTCCGTAAGAAACAAGAGTGTCGGCTGCTCAGTCTCGAGGTGATGGTGGACTGCTGAGAGATTGGAGTGCAGACCCCGAATATTAGTGAGATGTACTTTAACCGACAAGACGTGCAGCCGCTCTTTAAACTTGATTCTATAATTGACTTGTTTCATATTTGTTTTGAGAGGGGATCGGTGGGAAAAACGGCAGTAGAACGAGGCCGCACACTACTGGCCATTGGTCACAACACACAACACGAATACACCAGTGGGGAGATAGCCTGGAGACTGCTTGGACGCCCGAGTCCCCCCGGAGATGTCTACCTGGCGTTGTCATCCGGTCGCCAACCGGCAGGATAGCGCATCCCGGGATTTTTCGCTAGATGGCGAGCCGCCTTTCATGAGGGGCTAGCACACTACTTGGGCCCCCTACTATCTGCGGTCGGTCGCGGCAACCGCGCCTCGGATCCCGCTACCCTCCATGACTAGCTTCCCGATGTACAGTATTGGTGTGAGACAGACCGGTCTTGCAGTTGTGCAGCAACTGATCTAACCCGTTTTCCCCTAATGGTGTCACTAGACAACACGTCGGAACACGGCTAGGCCGCTTGGCGTTGTGACTTAGTCTAGTGGGTGGTCACCAACCACGGCCGAAGCCTTACCACCGGTAATTTGTCACCTGATTAGAACCACCCAGGGACCACGAGTGAGGTTTCAAGGTGCTTCCTCACGAACGTACTCATGCATATTATTATGATGATTACAACTTTTTGAATAGTTATATCTCAGAAATGGTGGCTCGTAGAAAAAAAGTATGAAACAATTTTTTGTAGATAATTTTATGGCTTACAACTTTTGTCTGAGGTATTTTTATGATAAAACTTACCGTTTTGCTGAAAATCGCGATAAACTCATTTTTTTTACCTTTGACCTTGAATAAAACTTTTTGCTCACAGGGGATAGATGGGGAACTTTCAAATTTTGTTTTTAATGATATTTTAAACAATCTTACCGATTTTCAGCTTGGTGGGAATTTAGGTAACTTTACTATTATATGTTGGTCTAATTTGACCGGACTAATTGTGTTTCTTGGTTTAGGAGAAGAAGAAGACAACAAGGAGGGAGTTGAGAAAATTTTAAACCTAATTCTAGAGCTCGTCTGTTGAGCCGATCACTACTGGCTGGGATTCCGCTAGTAATTTACTCGACATCGTCACTTGCCTAAGCCGCCTCCTCCCGGCCCAGAGTCTCAACTACGGCCGCATTTGTATGCCTGATGGCCATCTGTAGGTTTAACTCTCGGATGGTCTTCGGTCTTCGGTGATGCAGCCAACGCTCGCCGTACATACCGACCGAAAATGTCGTCATTCACAAGTTGACATGTTTGTTAATTATATCACTTTTCCTTTTTAGAAATCTCCTCACAACTCGCGGGCTCTCCTTCATAGTTTCTCTACCAGCGACGCTGCGCTTGGGGAGTACAAGTATACTGTGACTTGTGGTCAACATTCCATTAAGATCACAAGCCAGAACTTCGATCTCGTGAAGGTAAATCTAAACACATTACTACAAATGTTTTTCTAATTTCGACATTTTTTTTTGACGTTATAGAGCATTATTAAATAGAGAGTTGTTATGACCTACGGTCGTAACAACGGTCCAAAGTCGCTGAGCGAGCTATGGAACGGGCTATGCTTGGAGTTTCACTGAGGGTTTGCATTCGTAATGAAGTAATTCGTCAGAGTACTATAGTCACCGACATAGCTCAGCGTATTAGCGCCCTGAGACCAGATAGAGTGACGATATACGAAAGATAGCTGGTGGCGGTTGGAAACGTAAGACCGAGTATCGGACTGAGTAGCGTATTATAGGAGAGGCCTATATCCAGCAGTGGCCAAACACAGGCTGATGATGATGATGATGTGATGAAATAGAGAAGAGTAAAATCTGTATTAGAAAAACAAAAAGACAAAAACAATAATTATTTGAACGCTTTTGCGTATAGTCTGTTATTTTTGTCTGACGTCTTTTGTTGCACCAGTATTTTTTTTACTTAATTATTTTATTCGTATCTTACAGTCTACACTCTACACGAACAAGCAATCCGAACATAAAATATGTAAACAAAAGAATGGATTTCTTGGAAAGTTCGGTATGAATGAAGCCGACAATTAAGTTTATCGCCTAGGATAATAAAGTTACAAATTAACGTGCACAGCACCACATCAGAGCAGTTTTTACTAATTTTGGCAACTTGAAAAGTACTTTTTGTTGTTTTATTTTCGACATTTTCGTCGCAATTGAGATGTGCGAGATGCTATATAAAGTGAACTAGCTGAGCGCGCGCGCGTTGCTACGCCATCTATCGAAAATCGATCGTACCAATACAAATTTTGAACAAATTCGGTTACTTTAGGTTATAATGACGCAACCTTTAAAATATGACATGCTGTCACGCAACGAAAGCTCTCAAAAAGCAATATTTTTTCCCGTTTTTGTTACATTTTTCATTCCTGCTCGGCTCCTGTTAATAGTAGCGTAATGTTAAAATAGCCTATAGCCTTCCTCGATAAATGGACTATCCTACAAAGAAAGAATCGTTCAATTCGGACCAGTAGTTCCAGAGATCCTTGCGTTCAAACAAACAAACAAACTCTTCAGCTTTATAATATTAGTATAGAAGTATAGATTAATGTATGGAAAACAAGCTAAACCAACCAAAGCCTGGTAATTTTGACGCTTTAGGAAGTTTGTCGTGCAATCGTCGTCGTGCAAACGTTAAATGGAGTTTTCACTGTATCAAAGTAATTAATTTAATTTAATCCAGATGGCCAAACTGGTGCTGGACGATTACTTCGAGAACCTGACGAATCTGGAGGCGATGGGCACGGCGGGGTCGGGCGACTTCTTCACGCTGTCGCAGCGGCCCGCCGCGGCGCTGCTGCTGGACGAGGACGCCGCGCTGAACGGACACGACGACGACGTGTTCGTGACCGCGCCCGCCGCCGCCGACGCCACCGGTGAGACTGACGATCTGATCTAATACCACACCGTGCCCTTTTTTCTAACGGCCTTCTCGTAGCTCGAAGCGGATATACTTTTGTGATAATAACGTCAGCGCGGACAAGTTAGGTCCCAGCCTCGAATTTTGGAGGGGGTCACCAATACACAGCCTCAGATTTGGGGGGGGGGGGGTCACGACTAGAAATACAATAAATCAAGTAAAAAAGACTAACTAGTAGCACCCCATTTTAATGTAGCATATACGATTTTGGGGGGGGGGGGGGGTCATGTCCCCTGTGACCCCCCTCCTACTCCCTAACTAAATCTGCTTTGGCTTTTCTATTGCTGTCTTTGTAATGTCAAGTGAAAATATAAGAGAAAGCAATATCAAAGCTAAGATGGTTTTAGTTGGGAGGTAGACATGCTGGCTCGCTGGCTGGCTATCAATAAAAGCCTGAAATTATCTTAGCTTTGATATAGCTTTCTCTTGTATTTTCGCTTGCAGTTACAGAGACAGCAATAGAAAAGCTAAAGCAGATTTAGTTTGACGGTTTGGTTCCCTTCCTCTGAAAGTTTTTGATGAACTTTGATAAGGAAAAATTGATAAAGGATGTCTTTAAACCTGTAAACATCTGTCAGGGCTGGCAAAATCTCGTCAGAATCTCTGATGTACATAAGCGACGGCTACCGCTTACTATCAGGCAGACCGTATGCTTATTGGCACTCATCCTATAAAAAAAAATTTCAGTAGTAAATGCCACTTTAGCCAAATTGTCATTTTAAGTCATAATCTACAAGGTTGCTTGGAAGAGATTGCTCTTAGCGATTCAAGGGCCACTATGACTATGATACAATTTTTCTTGTGTCATTATAAATTTTGACAATTTATTTATCAAAATATGTAGCCGGAAAATCTAGGTCTGTGGTGGACGGGCTGAGGTGAGGGGGTGGGGTTCGAGGTGGATATGCAAATGAATAAATTATTATTATTGATATTGCATGGTGCTTACAATCAAGAGTTGTGTATCAATTTTAAGGAAATTGATAGTAGTTTTTACTTTTTATGACAATAGCAATTATAAAAAGTTTTAAAAACTGATTTGTTCTTGAAAATTAAACTGATCCTATGACACAATCCCAGAGTGTTGCATGAATAGCTCAAGTAAGATAATGATAAAATTGTATAATTTTAACAGTCCACATACTATTTTGTTTGTTTTGAATCTGGTTAGTAAATTTATGATTGACAGTAAACAGTTTGCAGTGTTAATATAAGAACTTTGAAAGGCATGAAAGTAGTTAGAATAAGAGATGAGAGTGTTTCTTCAGAATGCATGACAATTCAAGGTTTTAAGTACCTACCTAACATCTCTATCTTTATTGTAGGACTTCTGCGACTGACTGAAGCATGTCTAGTTTCCATAACATTGGATGTGGAACCATTTATTTCAATCATTTGTATATCGTTTATTTGCAGTATTTAATAGAATCATATGTATTATTTTTTGAATCAGCGAATATGTAAAACTATGTATCTATATTTTTGCCATTCATGTTTTTTATTTAGAGTCATGCTCACCTCAATCCACGGTCGTGGCAGTGTATCTTCCAAATTTTTTGCACATACATTTTATAACAAACATTAATAACAACCATTTATTAGTAGCTAATTACCTGCCATTACGACACAAATAAAATTAACCTACGCATCTATTTATACTATACAGAAGCAACTTTGTTAAAATATGTTTTCGAAAAAGCATGCAATATAATTTACAGTGTTATTGTAGTATTGTATCTATTGATTGTTTTACTTGTTCATGTCAGTAACTTTGTATTTTAGCAAAGTGAAATTCCAGAGAAAGTTATTCAACAATCTGATTGGGAGTTAGGTATTTAGTTTAGAAGAATCAGAATTGAAATCGTTATTCTATGAGTAAATTTGGTCAAAAACTAATTTTTTTGAAATTAATGCAGTATATTGTTGTCTGATAAAATATGAAACAAATATTAAATTCAGTTTGTAGTTCTATTAGATTTAGTGTAGTCCAATTAAACTAGTATGTTGTGTAATACTTCAATATTCACGGCATATTTATGGAGCGTATTCCCCGCGAATAAAGATCTTTTACTGAGTACAGTTAAATGTAGTAAAAATACAGAATATAGTTTTAAAAAAAATACAAAACAAGAACGGAGACCGATAATAATATTACTTTTTCACAGTTACAATTACTAACTGATCGGTAATTCGACGCCGAGAATATCTTCTTGTCATGTTAGGTACGATACAAAATTTGAGATCGTGTAGGCATGTAAGTAGGGTGGTGAAACGTACGGTTGCTTCTGTATATCGTGTCGGTTCGGCCGTGGGTGAGTGCGTGCTCGCGCGCGTGCGTGTGTGTGTAACTGGCGTTGTGTGCAGCTAGCGGGGAGGAGGCGCCGCGCCGGCCGCGGTTCTCGCGCGCCGCCAGCACCGACAAGAACCAAGGTACCGTACATAACGCACTCACACTGCGACACACTAGCTCAATAAACCACACTATATTGTATCTACGGTGAGACAGGGACAATTTAATGTAGTCACTTTTCAATTTACATATTTTACACTTTTCTAACAGACTTCAAAAAAGGAAGAGATTCTTAATTTGGTTGTATGTTTATTAAGTGAAACGTTTATTACTTACATCGCCTCATACCATCTTAATATATATAAATCTTCTGTCACGATGTTTGTCCGCGATGGATTCATAAACTACTTAACCGATTTTAAATTAAATTGGCACACCGTGAGCAGTCTGGTCCAACTTGAGAGATAGGATAGTTTTTATTTCGATTAATTGTCTTTAAATGACAATATCCGAGCGCAGCCGGAATGGGCCGCTAGTAGACTTATACATAAGGACCTGGCCAAAGGTGCGACAAAATGGGACAACCGCGTTGGGCCTAAAATTGCATTTTTAGGGCCATGCGACATGCAGTTCACAGCGAGCGGTCAGTGCGCGGATGAACTGAACGAGTTTTTGCTGGCCATTAAAATGCCAAAAAATTTTCAGTAAGCCACGTCCTTCCTTTGAAGTCATTGTCTCAAACTTTTTCGTCCATCTATTGCATGTTGCGTGACGGTCGGCCGCGGAGTAGGGGTAAAGTGAAAAACGCTCAACAGAGCAGCCCAGGCCAATATGGCGGTTAAATTACGTAACTTAACTCGAATATTTTTCCAAAAAATTTTTGTTAAATGTCTATTATGCGAAAAATAGATTCAGTTTTACCGTGGTTCCTTAAAACTACAATGTTTTTTTAACAGACTTAAAAAAAGGAGGTGGTTCTCAGTTCGGTAGTGTTTTTTTGTATGTATGTTACGCGATAGCTCCGCTAATAGTCACTCCATGATGATTTCATGTTTTTTTTGTTTGATAGAAAATACTTCAGTGGTGCCATATAAATTTTATCGTTTATCGAAATCGGCGACTGTTTTTGAATTATGAACAAAAAACTAAAATTTGCTTACCTTTGTCAGAACGACTTTATCATAGCTTCAACAAAAAAAAAAAATTAAGTCGAGTGTTGGAGTTTAATTTAATTTGAAGTCTGTTTTTGTTTTTTTGGAGAAAATTAAACTATTGTAGAATAATATCGTTTTTTGCTGCCTAAATTCATGTTAGTTAATATTATTTTATGTGTGAAATATCCTTACACTATTGTTGGTTACGATATGCTTTAAAATAAATGTAAACTAATTAGAAGAGTTTTTGTCAACTATGGCCTTGTCTCACCGAAGGTGGTACAACTTAAGTCAGACCTATTTTCACCACATTGTCCTCATAGAAGTTCACACCACCGAGCGTTATACCATCTCACTAAGGCACACTAGACGTCACACTTAGCTCACTCCATTTTCCTGTTTGTATTCAAGAAGTTTGCCTCTTTATTTTAAAACAGTGTTAAGAGGGAAATTCCCGCTCCCATTCCCCCCACTCTTTTTTGTATCCTTGGGGACGCCACTGGCCCGCACTTTCGTCCGGCCAAATTAGAGGGCGCTTATTGCACAGTCGCGCCTTATTTCAAAGAAAAAGTCAGTGGTTCACGGAAGCGCGGTCAATAGATGCTTTTACGAATCAAATATAGAATGTAAGCGCGAAAGAGATTACTGAAATGTTGGCCTTATCGGGTTTAATTACTAGAGGCAACTCTGTTATTAGGCAAATCTATTTTGGGTCGATATAAAAGTAACTATAAACGCCTTTGCATGATCAAAGGATGATGCACCAAGGGTTTTGAATGTAATGCGTCTGGCAGTTTTTACTTTAATTTCTATGTGGATTATAATTATGTACTGACTTCACAGTACCTTTATAACTGCACTAACATGCTATCGAAAGGATCTGTCCTGTTACATTTAATGGGCAAATAAGTATGCTACGAGTATTAGGAAGATTTATAAACACACACACATTTAACTTTCTATTCGTCAACATTATGTACCATTGTTATCATTAATGTATTTACTAAATATTACGTGTTAATAATATTGTTAAATTATTTATATCGCTTCATATTGATTGAACGCATCGCATGCATTTTTTGTACATTCATTGTTTTAACAGAAAACATAAATGTTGATCACATTGTTCACGCCGATATCATATCACTAATATTGTGCAACAGTCAGTCATAACAGCAAGAGCGATGAGCATAAGTTTGAAGTGCCTCTAAATAGTTTGCTAACATGCCTAGATAACCCGATTTTTGAGCTTTTGCTGAAGTTTAACAAGACAATTGTGCATTTGAGTGCAGCAAGCGCACGAGAATTACATTTTGCACGCATTACAGCGCACTGCACACGCCAGATTCTGCTACACGGCAAGTGCAAAACGGCGAACAAGAACACAGTCAAGTTATAGTTTTGTAGTAATTTTTTTTTCTTTACAATTTCCCTATTTTTACAGATATTTAATGATTATTTATTATTCCACATTGTTTTGCGGTTGTGAAGTACCTAACACAAGTGTCTTCTCCAGTCAAAAAAATCTTAATTTTGTGGGAGCTCCGCAACGTCCAGTTTTGGGCAATAGCTCAGCTATGCAGTTGAACTACGACAACCCCAAACATAGGCCATGTTTGGGGTTGTGGTTCACTTTTTACTGCTATTAGACCTGTACCCTGAAACAATGGTAGTGACTAGTGATGTCCTCTCCGCTGTCGAGACGATGGCACAAGGACTATCAACCATTAATCACGTGAGGTTCGAAAATAAATATCTGGAAATATCATCAAATTTGGACAAGGAAATCTCAAGGTATCTCGCGTGTTTATTTTCGTTGATACATCGCTGAAAACGATCTCATAGCGAGTCAATACTCATAGCCAAAAGCAGTGCGTGATGTAGAGTAATAAATATCTGAAGTTGAGGGGTAGGCTAAGACCGTCTCACTACGTATCAACTGAGGGAACGGAGGTTAATGATAAATTAAACAAAAAAAAACACGTGATTAATGGACGTCCACTGGTGGAACAGCGTAAGCGATTCTGAACCCAATCGGATTAGGTCTCGGCACGGAATCAAACCCCTCGGTCTTTATTAACAACAACATCAACAGCCCACTAAACGTTCCCACTGCTGGGACTCGGGGCCTTCTCTCGCAAGGAGAGAGTTAAGGCCATAATCCACCACGCTGGCCCAGTGCGGGTTGGCGGATGACACATGACTTCGAAAGATTCTTGGTACATGTCGGTTTCCTCACGATGTTTTCCTTCACCGTTTTAAGTTAGCGGCGGTCTTTATCACAACCGTTTAAAATCACAGAGACAAGGATTATCAAAGTTGAGTCGTTCGGATTGCGTTCAGAATCATTAGCCAGGACGTCTACTCTCTTTCGACTTCTCTTACTTTCTTACGAAAAACGTAATTTCGAAATAATGTCGCGACTCCTACTCCGGTTCGTTTCCTCCGATCGAACATTAAATGTTCAGTTTTACTCCAATTAGACTAGGCTTAGAACATTTAAACGACTGATCGAAGTAGAACCGGAGTAGGAAAGTCGCGAGTTTATTTCGAAATTACGTAGTAGAAAGCGAGTAGACGTCCAGATGTGTCGCCTCGAGAGCTCTGTTCGTGAGAGTCGGTGTGTGGTGTGCAGGTGGGGCCGGGGGCACGCGGCAGAGTTACACGTACGAGATGCTGCTGCAGTACGCGGACTCGCCGCTGAGCAAGCCGCCGCCGCCCGGGCTGGCCGCGTTCCCGGCCGAGCTGGCGCGCAAGGTAACGCCGGGCGGCCGCCGCGCGCCGCGCCCGCCCGCCGCGCGCGCGCCGCCCGCCTGGCCGCCGCTGCACCACCCCAACTACCTCGCGGCGCTGCTCTGCCGCAACTTCTACTGAACTGAGCGCCAGGCGGGCGGCGCGCGCCGCACCCGTCGACACGCGCGCCCACGTGCTAGATCCCGCACACCATGCCCGGTTTACATTATTCCCAGTCCAGCGATCGAATCCAGCGCTGGATTGCTTACCGGAAAAATGTAAACCGCCACTGGAAAGCAATCAATCCAGTTAGCATTCTAGTCCAGTAACTCGATTGTCAGTCTATTTTTGAATCCAGTGTGACCAAACCAGTGCAACTCGAATAATGTAGACGGCCAATCCAGTGTTTTACGACGCTGATCTCTTCTTGAACCATCGTCAGTGTTGTGTTCACACTTCAAATTATTAACTTCTAAATAACTGGAATAATGTAGACGTTAATAGCACTGGACCGGATTCTCGCTGGATCACTTGGCTGGAATAATGTAAACCGGGCATCATTCTTCGAAAAATTCCACTTTTGTTTCTGATTCATTTTGTTTTCCGCGGGATCTTGCGTGCGGGCTCCGCGTCAGTGCGTGACGTGCTCCGATACGTGCACGAGTTGCGACGTTCCTTCGTGAGCGGACAATCAGTTTTCCTGCTCCTTCTGAGGCAGCACGGATTAACTTTGTACCTCGGATTCGATTCGAGCCGTATCGGAGAGCGTCGACGCCGCCTTGCACTATTCGAGCTTGTTGGATGCGCTTCCATTTTACTAACGATCTGCGCCATTGTACATTTTTCAGGGATAAGGGAAATTCGACGTCTCTATGGCTCCAACCGTGCATGTCTTGCCACCTCTTGCTTTTTGCGCACTCTGTTCTGTATCGTTAAGATTTAACTTAGTTTAGGCTCATTTACGTTAAGCGACCGATCTCATTAGTCGTAAGTTGAGTGTTAATTGTTAAGACTGATGCTAGTGGTATATAGGACGCGGCGGACCCAGCCGAGAGGTGGCGGTGACTCTGCGGAGCACAGCGGTGGACATGAGCCGATCCCGGCGATGCGATCGTACTAGCACCCACATAGCTATCCTGTCCACTGTGTTTACACAAACTATGCAATGTTGATCTCGAATTGTTTGTACAAGACTGATTATTCTAGCGAAATTGTTGTGTTATTTTGGAATAAATATTTTCATTGTTGATTGATGAAACTAGGGCCCTTTTATTAGAAATGTTTATTATCTGTTGAATATTGATAAATCTTTTACATAGATGCAAGTTTTGAGCATGTTTATGATGTGTTTATTTGAGCATAAATTTGTCATGTCTCCTTTGTTCATGCCGCTCGGACAGAACGAGTACTCGCGAGGATTCCGCTACAGATAGACTCAGTGTAGGTACTTCCCGAAGTGTAACCGTCCTGTGTCGTAATTTTTCATGTTCGTTGTCGTTTTGTACTCTAGTAGGCATAAAATTGTCAGTGTCTCTTCGCTATCATTGTCGCCTTCTGATATTTTTCAAATATAACTATTTAAAAAACTGTGATGTCTTTGCTTGTGTACCTAACCTGATAAACACGCATTACTAACAGTCCGGTGTCGAATGCTAACAATCGGCTTGCACGTGCATAATAGCTAAAACGGTGTGTGGGTGAAGAGAGTGGTGGTAACTTATGGTGTGGTGTCGACAGAGTTGCCTGGAGTTCGACAGCGCCAGTTACTTGAAGAAGGTGCGCGCGGCGGCCGGCGCCGGGACCACGGTCGCGGCCGTGGACGCGCCGGACTCGCCCGAGCCTGAGTAACCCCCGCGCTCAGCCCGCCCGCACCCCGCACCTAGGCTTGTAGGCACCACACGCGAGGCAGCTACGCGTCGCAGCACCACTCATCATCTTAGTCTATTAGGAATAGGAGGTTCACGTTACGATAGGCTCGTTTCGATTGCCGTCCGCCTCGTCGCAACTATTTATCGCTTTTATCTATTTTAAGCGGACTTAATTGTAAAAGTATTAGCACACCAAAATATTTATTTGAATGTCGGTAAGTATGTCTACACAATTGCGAATATTTTTTCTTGAAATTAACTGTGGATCTGATTATAAAATTGTGATACGCTACCGTTGCTAAATGCGAGTTTAGGTAGGGGAAGATTGTATCCACAGTAACGTTTTGTGATCTCCCAGATAAAGCTTCGAATGATATTATAATAATGGGACTTGTAGTGTGCGACAGAATAGCATCACTCTAGTTTTCCAGCTTGAATTTAACAAATTTAGGAAGAAATAATAGCGAAACATTGGTTTCGCAGTCTCAATTTCTTCCCACTGTAAATTGTTTCAGTGGTAGCTACATTTTTACTGTATATATTGACTCTGTTAGTTTCGGAGGTCATAGAGTGATTCCATTTACTTTAAGAAGAATGCATGCATTTCTTTTGTGTGTTTGTACTCATTTTCAGACTTTTAGTGTCTAGTCTTGACGAGTAGTAGTCGATTCTCACTATATCGTAAGCTTTTATATTTCAGAGGAAGCCTGCCAATCTGATAGTGTAGAAACTGATTTATGAGAATTTGTATTGCTTGTAAATTATAACATTACTTCATCGGTATTTTATTGTTAATAAGTATTCGATTTTATTCACATTTGCTGTGCACTAAACCAAATATTGTTGATTTTAAAAGATATACTAATTATTAAAATATAGTTGATTGTCAGGCTTTCTTGTATCTAAGGATGTATGATGTAGAATTTATGAGAAAGCAAAAGTATATATATTATTACAGTTGTTAAAATTCATAGTTTATACACTTAACCAAATATAAATAATTGTATCACTTATTGTAAATGTAATATTGAACGATTTTAAATAGCCGCGAGTCCACTCGTTAAACTTTCGTGATTTACATTCATGATACAAAATAATATTATGAACCAGCTACATATGTAGTAAATATTTTTATTCACACATATTTGTCAAACTATATAGTTACTCCATATATCAACAGAGCATTTCAGTAACATCACTAGTTTTCTAGTAGTATTTTAGTATAGTATTCACTGGTATCATTATTATCATAAAATTTAAGCCAGCGTATTTAATCTGCGTCTTCTTTTAACCTTTAAAATCAATCTGAGTAACTTGATCTGGTTTATACTCGTAAAAGCTTCCACGTGAAATATGACATTGAAATTATCAACTAATGAAGCTTTTCTATGATGTGGTTGGTAATTGTGGAGTTGTTAAGGTAATAAATGCCAAAGGTTAACGTTAGGAACAGATTCTCCGCTAGGCTGATATAATTTTACTAAAATTGGTTTAATAGTAACTTACTGTTTAAACGTACTGTTAAAACTGTTTTCGTTTCATTGACATTTTTTTCCTTATTTTACAAGCGAGTGATACTGATATTACGAAATACGTAATTATAAATTAATATTGGTGCTTCATCCATGGGAAAAGTATTATCGTTGGATTTGTTTTATAAAGGTTTATGTTTACTTATTGTTTTTATGTCTTGACAAGGCTATTTTATTGTAAAACTGAGGATATACTAAATTTTCTAATAGAAAATAGTTTCATTTCTGACCTACAAAACCACTATACTAACAACTGAATTTACTAAGATCAAAACAATGGATCGATAATAAAACATTATATTTACAAAAAATAATCCTGGAAATTACTATACTAAGTAATTGAACAACAGGTTAATTTTACATATTTGATTTCTTAAATTATTAATTACATTATTCACAATAAATTATCATATCGGTGTGGTACAATATTTATACTTTAGTTAAAAATTGATAACAAAAAAACGACAAATTTTCAAGAAATGCAGCAGACATGTAAAATCTGTACTTATATGGTTATCCAAATGGAATGCCCCTATTGTTTCACGATAATTAGCTCGTCAGATACGTGTTCAAATGCCCATCAACCCTCGCATAAACCATGAATATATCACAAAATGCTCTAACGCTACTCTGAAAGTTACCACTTTTACCTAAAATCTAATTGTGACAAATTATACCTAACGGTAGAATTGAAACTGCTAATCAAAATAATAAAAAAATATCCACAAGGAATGTAGCGTATTTACCTGAATATTTGTATCTAGTTGCGATTGGTTTATAAATGCATGCGTATTTACGTGAATTAATTACAGTAGTCCGTAGTATAGTTATTGAGCTAGAAAAACATTTTTGCTTTTAGTTTCTTTCCGCTAGTTTGTCAGTAATATTAGCACTTCTTAATTTTGCGTGCTGCATTATGTCTTCGGCCAGATCTTCGGCTGTCGTGTATCGACACTTCTGGAAACTAAATAAGTCTGTGATAAAACCTACGATTTCTGCTTGAAATGTCTCGCAGACGTCACGTAGCCTTTCTCTCGGACCGAGGAAGCCCCACACTAAGACAGGTAGCAGATGTTCCGAAATGGAGTAAAAGTGAGACATGAACCCGTCTGGGTAATGCAGGTAGCGTCGTTTTGCTTTGATTACTGACCAAACAGCTGTAGTCAGTGCCTGAAAACAAATACAACATTTTCAATATATTGTACCTTACACCGACGAAGATGCGAAATGAGAATCTTTACTCTAATTAGGTTACGAATTTCGATGCAGCTAGGTTAGGTGTGTATGGTAAACATTATTTTGCCCTGTTGGATTTCCCGATGTCTTAAACTGATGGCTAGCATGGAGGTAGACTATCACCCAGATGGATGGATAACATCAGGTTCATCGCCGCTCTTACGTGAATGACCGGCTCAACATAGAGATTGACAGATTCTCAGGACAGAGGAGAGGAAGCCTACATTTAACCTTTGGTCTGTGTAAACAGCGTTTAGGAGAACACCCCTTGTCTGTGTGACGTTTACGCGCGATTCCGCCATTTGCCTAATTTTTACGACGCAACTTTAGATGGTGATTTACACGTGAAAACTTAGCGTAAGACAATGATGGTTGGTTATTTGTTTAGGAAATATATTTAGTTTTGCATTTAGAAATAAAAAATACTTCATAATTCCAAAGAAACCTACTTTTCATTGATAAACACGAAAACACTACCCTTAGGCATACTTAGTTTCACATCATCTTCAATGATGTCTACTATAGACTATTTTCGAATATCAGAAAATAACCATAAACTCCAAAAATGGGGCTTTCTACTGATACATCATACTTTCGGTAATTTTATCGGTTTATCCACTAAAATAAGAAATAAAAAGAAACATTGTTAGAATGTAGTTATTTCGGGTTATGATAGATATATGCATGTGTGTGTGTGTATTTCAAATACGTTCGTCTGTGTATGATACGGATCCTGACAATGATTGCTTCGTCAAGAATCTACAAAATGCCTATGACGATGTACGTATACAAGTTCGCCATTTTGAATCTGTGTATGTGTGTGTGAGTTTTTCGGTTGAAATAGTATGTGTTTCAGAAAATATACATTTAGACAAATATTTCGGAATTATTGTGTAACATGGAGTATAAATCCAGAATCTTCATAAAATTTCCCATAAGATAAATGAACCACTGTAAAATATTAGAAAGTTATAACAACAAAACTATTGAGAGAAAAAAACGAAAAGTTTATCTGAAAACTTATGGATCACTTTATGCTTCAAATAATTAGAATATACGAGTTCTAAACATAAATATTTAACTAAAAATTCAACTATATATAATAGAAATAGCATTTACTTGCTCAATTCAATGAATAATCACAAAATAATCACTTTATTTCAAAGCGCGACGCTCACGTATTCGTAACGGTTGATGAGTGACTTTGACAGCTCTTTCTCGTCGAAATTATTTGAATAGGTTTATAAAATCTTTCTTTTTTATGATTGGTCATTCAATCTTTTAACTTTTCATAGGATTTCATACCTTATAATACTAAGAATACAGCTATATTCGCAAAAATATACAGGTTTATTCAATGATAAGGATCCTTAACATACGCATACGACTATGCATGTCAGGATCCTATACCAACACAGACCAAAGGCTAGTAGTGGGTAGATACAGCTTCAAGAGATAATGGTAATATTGACGCATGAAACCGTGGCGTCAGGTTAATAATAATCCTTTATGTCAGAAGTATCGTGCGTACCATTAGTGTCGAAATAGAGCATTTTCACAAAAATTTATGCCCCTGATCATTCCGAAACATTCTATTTTGTGACCGGATTTTATACCAAACCCAGCTGACCCGGCGAACTTCATACCGTCATTTTTTTGGTGTTAAATTTAGTAGATACTTAGGTACAAACTATAAACCTAGACCCGACCATAACGAATATTTTTTTATTTAATTAGCCACTCCACAGACTCCGGGGTTCGTGATCTTTGTCATTTCAAGTTTTTTTTACATATATCTTGGATTAGGAGAAGAAGAGGAAAACAGGAGGGGAGTTGAGAACATTTTAAACCTAATTCTAGTGCTCGTCTGTTGAGCCGATAACTACCGGTTTGTGATTCCGCTAGTAATCGACTCAACAACGTCAGTTGCCTAAGCCGACTCCTCCCGGCCAGACCTTCCACAACTGGCGCATTTCTGTCCCTGATGGCCATCTGCAGGTTGAAATCTCGGATGGTCTTCGGTGATGCAGCCAAAGCTCGCCGCACTAACCGGCCGATGGAGTCATCGGTGTCGTCAGCGTAGTATGTGAAGGCCCCCGTGAGCCGTGAGATTGCAACAACCGCAAGGGGGACGCTTTCGTGTAGCTTCATGTTTGCCTTGGTTTTGATTGTGATTACAAGGCAACTGATTGGCGTCTCCGATGAGGACAATTTCACCAGCACCAGACAACCTTGAAGCCATCACAAAGGCTCCAAAATGAGGCTCCATGAGAGCTTTGTCCACCATGAGGCGACTGAAACTTTCTCTTCCGAAACCATTTACCAGAGCAGAAGCCACGGTTCGCACTCTGGTTTTAACTAGGTTTCTGATACGGTGCGATAGCTTTTCTCTTAGATCTTTTGCTGCCTCAGTTGTTGTGGTGATGATGGCGTCCTTTTCCACGTCGAAGTGTATAATCACCCATGTTGTCTTTCCACATCCCGGAACTCCGTTGACCCACTGTATTGTCGGTACCTCCCAGTTTTCCCAACCTACTTTGACGTTTGAGTTCCCTTCGATGGTCTTGACCATCTCTAGGATCTCATCGTCCAGCATAATCTTGGAGCATCGGGCAGTAACTACAATTGGGTCGTTTAGTGGTGTCGCATAAACAGTAATTCCCGCGTGCTGTCTCTTTCTCGTTCAGTGTCACGAAGCCATTTTCTGCACTATAAGCTGCCATATACCTACTGTCCCGGGAAGTGACATTATTGTAACGGCTACTTCGGCCTCATCGAGTTTCGCCTTTAAGAGGCTTTCACTTCCTAGCCTATAGGACTGCATGATGTTTTCGCAGGTCTTGAGGTTGACTTGTAGTGTCGCGCTCAGTGTGGCTATGAATTCAATAAAGGCGTTACGTGCATGACTCCGCGGCTCCGAAGCCGTGACATAGCGGGGCGGTTTGACCTGTCCAATGTCGGCTCTCGTTCGGCTCATTTGTTGCTGTGAAGCTACTTTGGGGGTCTTTGACGTTACTTAAACCAAATAATCATTCAATTTGGTGCAGTCAATCAAAAGTTATGAGCGTATGTAAATTTGGAATATCCATTTTTATGTATAAGATTTGGTTTACAGTAGTAACAAACGTAGTAAAGTAATTGTTTTGAAACAAATGTTAGTGGTATTTATATATTTTTTTGTACTAGGATTTGGTATAAAATCTGGTCACAAAACGGAATGATCAAAGTGACAAGAAGGGTACCTATAGGCTATAGGTACATTTAAGTGAAAATGCCCCAAAAGTGTGTCAGTAGTACCTACCCCTTGTTCCATCTAGCCAAACACGTTCTACATGTATGACTAACAAGAAAAAACCCACCTAGTTCTACATCTATGTATGACTACTTGGAATACGTAAAATGTTCTTTTACACCAACGGTACTTCTGATATAAAAGGATTAAGTTTCTGAGTAAAGACATGTGAGGTAGAGAAAGTGCAACTCACGCTCTCCTTGAACCCGTCGAAGAGCCAGCGGTTGCGCACGACGGTCAGGTCCTCTTACGCATCCAGGAGGATATAGTCTAGCACCACGTCGTAGAAATTGTTTCGAAACAAATGTTACTACTGGTATTTTATACTTATTTGGTATAAAATCCGCTCACAAAATGGAATGTTCCGGAAAGATATTTCAGTGAAAATGCCCTAAAAGTGTGTCAGTAGTTCCACCAGAGGTACTTCTGACATAAAAAGAGAGTAAAGACGTGAGAGGTATAAAAAGTGCAACTCACGCTCTCCTTGAACCCGTCGGAGAGCCAGCGGTTGCGCACGACGGCCAGCACCGAGGAGGGCGGCGCCGCCAGGTCCTCGAACGCGTCCAGCAGAATATAGTCCAGCACCACGTCGTAGAACGTTAGCGCCTGGAACAGCGGCAAAAGCGACATCTCGCCTATGAATTCGTAAAGTGTTATTTCTTATTAATACTTGGAATATGCGTTAGATAAACTGTCTTTTGTAATATGAGCTCGAAGCGAACCAGTTGTTATATCAAAATACTAAAAATAATAATTGCTTGTGAGGGAACGTCCCGAAAGAAAATTTAGTGGACGACAATACGGTATTTGATAATGTTGAAAATATAGCATATATTATAGGAGTTATTACACCACTCGTTATTCAGACAGTTATGTTTTGGGTTCCTAGGATTGCGGTGCCGTCACATAGCGGACCTAAAGAGACGGCCGTCTTTACGGCGACGACATGTGGAAAGCTCCACTGCCGCTATATTACGTCGTCAGCCAGCAACCTCAACAAGCAGGAGAGAAAAAGAAGGACCTTGATTTAATCAAGTATGGTATAATATAGCTTTAATCAGTTACTTGGAGGATGAACTATTAAAAGAGGAAAATAATCGTAGGGTAGAAGATCGAGTGGTATAGAAGGCGCATTAGAAATTTTAGTACATCGTCGCAGCTCCAGTTGGAATTAAAACCCATTCTGTAGGTAGGTACGTCGAACGGACGTCGACGTCGGTCCAGGTCAAAAAACTCAAAATATATCGATATGGCTTCACCGCTATAATCTTACGTTCGAAAAAAACGTTCACGAACTATTCAACACCGTCAAGACGGCCGTCTTTCAAATAGCGTCACCGCTTTTTTACGTTACGTTGTTAATCACCGTCCTCTAACAAACCGCGCCATAGTGTTAACATAGACAACGTTCTCGTGACGTCATTCACCGCTATATTACGTCCGCTATGTGACGGCACCGTTATCCTAGGAACCCAGAGCATTAGTCTAAGTAGCGTGGTGTAATAAGACAAAGACTGGTAGACCGACAAATACATGCCATTGACATATAATCTTAAAATATAATTTAATTGCTTTGTGATTGGTTTATTATATTACTGTGTTCCGGTTTGAAGGGCAATGTTTCCAGAGAAATTACAGGGCTTGGAGATATAACATTAAGATGTTATTAGATCTCTGGGTGACGAGCGCAGTGCAGTGCTAGGTAATGATTTGGACTCTTCATGTTCCAATAGCTGCGTGTCACTGTGCTGTCATGTGGCAGGCATGTTGCTTACCATTAGGCACATGTCCTCATCGTCTCGGTACTCTTTAATTTAAAAAAAAATGTGACGCGCGTGATGTCACATGCCAGTAAATATTCCATCTACAGTAAACAGTTTCTGTAAGAACAGGGATTTGTTTACTGGCGTGTGACGTCACATGACCAGAAACAGCGTTTTTGGCGGGCTTTTTGAACTTTATACTTTAAATTAAACATTTCTTTTTAATGGTAAAACAGTGAATCTTGCGGTATAAATATTCATGTAGTGTGTATTTATTGTGTAACCAAAAATGTTTTACAAAATTTGGCAAATACCGTATTGCCCGTTCGTATAAACAAGTCGATAAAATATTTGTATGTTTGTTACAAAACAAACTTAAAACGACTTGACCGATTTCAAAAGTTCCTTCGACATTAGGTACCAACCAAAGGTTAGGTGGTTCAAATTGGTAGTAAAACTATTGCATTTACATCAGATTAATTAAATTCTTGTTATAGTAGTTATCAAACTTTAGCCAAAGCTGGGCTGGTAATTCAAAAACTTCATGGCTTACCTTGACATTTTTGCTCGTCAGTTCACTCTCTATAATTTGCCAGTTGGCGGGGTCAGTCGCCCATGATACCATTTCTTCATACGCGACTAAGAATTCTTTAGGTTCCTGTAATAAGATTTTTGAAAACCTTATTTGCAAATCAATGATATTTTCACTTAAGACTTATTATTTTCATACATACAAGTACTTTTATACAAATTTAATTTGCTTTATCTAACAGTAGGTAGGTATATGAAATAGGTTTGAATTGGACTGTGTATGGCCCAATGTTAAACAAAGATCAAGCAGCATGTAGCACAGTCAGTTTTAAAATAAAACACGTCAAATGTACCTGAACGAGATGGCCGCACAAAAGTGCGCACTATGGCTTCCACTTTAGTGAATAAATTTGGACGAGAGAAGCATATGCAACTATTCTACATGATCGAATATAACCATCACTTTCTTCTATCGTAGCTCTTTAAAGTGACATCGTTTCATGGTTGATGTTCCAAAGACTCGAACGAAGAGTTTTGACTCTCCTTTTGTGATAAGAACGTCTAGGCTGTGGAACACTTTGTCTCTGGGTTATTCCCGTTACAATCTTGGTGTTTTTCAAACGCTAGTGAATCTGTTTCTTCTAGGTAAGCACCCTCTATTGTAGACCACATCAGGCGAGATGGCAGTCAAGTGTATACGTATAAAAGTAAAAATATGCCTGGTAGAGATCGGGTTTATGCCATGCCCCTTAAGGTCTACATTAGATTGGCAACATAAATTAGCAGACTGCTGTCAGCAAGCGGTCTGCTAATTTATACTGCCAATGTAATCTATATCTTAAGGTAAGACATAAGGCCCATATTTGAGTGTATGATTTGTCGGGTGGGTAGTACAGTGGTATACCTTGTCAGCGAAGAGCAGCAGGTCGGTGAGCACCTGGCGGCCCGCGTCCACGAACCAGGCCCAGGCGGCCGCGTCCGCGAACACGCGTCGCAGCGCGCCGCGCAGGCACCACAGCTTGCACAGGAACTCGGAGTCCGAGCCGCACTGCACCACCTCCGTGCGTAGCGTTCTAACATCATCAAACAAATTTAAAAAAAAGTTATTAAACTGAAAATTAAAACATAAATATTTTTCAACATTAATTACAAATAAGTACACCATTTATAGTTTTCGTACGGTCGCCTTTTGTGTATTATTACACGAACACACATACGAAACTGCTCCGTCGCGTGTCGCGCGGGCGTCCGCGTAACGCAGTTTTAAGCCTAATGCACAAAAGGTGACCGTACCAAAAACATAAAAACAGCCAAGTGCGCGTCGGATCTGCGCACTAAAGTTTCCGTACCTACTATTACTATCTTCTTACACAGAAATGAATGTAGGTATGTCCTTTTTAAAACCGTAAACTACGCATTTGAGTACCTACCTATGTGATGCTTTTTAACAAAGTAGTTGAGCATGAGCCAAAGATGGTTTCTGAGTTGGTACGACCAATTTTCGAGCGCAGAATACAACTAGTTACCTATGAAAACGGCAAAACATGTCTGTTGTACGGGAACATTAAATTATTTCATTCTGTTTTTAGTATTTGCTATTATAGCTTATAGCGGCAACAGAAATACCTACTACATAATCTGAAAATTTCAACTATCCCGGTTCATGAGATACAGACAGACAGATGAGCTTACGGCGGCGGCAGAGTCTTAGTAATAGATAATAATCCGTTTTGACCTTTGGGTATGGAACCCTAGAAAAGTTCATAACAAACTTTTTAAACATGGTCCTTTTTAACCCCTGCCCAAAAAAGGGGTGTTATAAGTTTGACGTCGATGTCTGTCGCATCGTAGAGCTCAAACGGATGGACCGATTTCGATGCAGTTTTTTTTATTTTAATGTTAGTTTCCGTACTGTGGTTCTTATAGACCGAGATCCCAGAGCTCCCAGACGTCACCTATTTTCTGATGAATGAAATGTGGACGATTGAGTAGAGTTAGTAACTACTAAGAACACATGCTTACTCGCTAACTTGCTTAGACGGCCAATTTTGAGATATGGGGTAATGAAGGTACATACAAACATTACTAAAATAAATAAATAATTTTGAAGTTGTGCAAAACCGATGAAGGAAAGTGTGTGGGAGTATTGAACCTTGTCTTTAAGGATGTTGCCTACAACATATATGAAAATCACTTATTAGAAAAATACGTGAAGTAAGTTATGTTTGTATGTACCTTCATTACCCCATATCCCAAAATTGGCCGTCTAAGCAAGTTAGCGAGTAAGCATGTGTTCTTAGTAGTTACTAACTATACTCAATCGTCCACATTTCATTCATCAGAAAATAGGTGACGTCTGGGAGCTCTGGGATCTTACTCTGTTAGGTGTGGTTTGGTTGAAATCTATTAAAGATGGCTGCCTCCACAAAATGGCGGACGCAATATATCTTCACAACCTCCCTCAATATGGTTATCTAATGAAAGGGCTTGACTAAAACTTTTAGTACTTTTAGTAGAATATTATACGCTATGACAAATTTCAAATCCAAGATGCCCGCCACCACAAAATGGCGAATTACATTTTTTTTCACTCCTACCTCAACATGGGTACCAAATGAAAGGGGTTGACTAGTAGAAAGTAGAATATTGTACAAATTACAAATTTGATTTGAAGTCGGGGGTTAATTAAAATCTTTATCTTTTATTTATTATAATAGATATGAATATTATATAATAGATATGATAACTTATTATACTTTCTCTGAATGGTTCAATCGAAGGCCACTGAATAGAACGAATTAGCTGAAAGACTACACATAAATAAATGCATACCCAAATATTTTATTACCTACGTAATTTATAAAATTTGTCACCTGTAAGGAATACCGGCTTCTAACTGCTTAACGGCAGCTTGGTACAGTTCCAAGTTTTCTAGTTCTGGTAGCGCTTCGGTTAGGTCGTCAAAGTCACGGAGGTCCGCCACCTTGAATAGAACAAAATAATGTGTGTTGCATTTCTAGCTTTAAACATCTTCAAGCAATAAATCTACAATAATAGACGTAAACTTAGTCCAGTTGAAATTGTGTAAATCTAAGGAGTATTGACCACATAGTCGTGGTCAAGTCACAAGATCGTGCGATGAGGGCATAGCGGTTTAATTAGTGATCAACCTTAGGGGGCGTACATTAATTACGTGAGGTGTTCAAGGGGGGGAGGGGGTCGAGTCAAATCTCATGTGGTGGAAGGGAGTGATCTCGGAAAATGTCACGTAATTTTATTTCGTAAAAAAATGTGTTCATTCTGTGAGAAAACTGGGTTCCGGGTAAAACTATCCCCCTGGATCCGCCATTTCAGTGGGAACAGCAGGTTGGTAGTGACCTGGTCCTCAGCGGAGGCGAAGGACTCGGCGCTGGAGTGGTGGTCGCGGCGCGGCTCGGAGCTGTTGTGCGTGGACAGCAGCCGCGAGCGGCGCCCGCCCGACGCCGCCGAGGGCGCTCCGCCCCCGCTCTCCGACCGGAACAGCACCGACCGCTGGTCCAGGAACAGCAACTCGCAGCGCTCCTGGAATAAATACATAAATATTGCTAGACATTTCTGTAACCACACCATCAGGCCCCAAACTAAACAAAGCTTTTTATATGGGACTCAGACAGCTGATATAATACTTTTACAGATGTAAATACATGTACATATTTATTATACACTAGCAGTAGGTACCCCGCGTAGTTCTTCCCGTTTCCGTTATTTTTCCGGGATAAAAGTAGCCTATATAATCTATTTTCCAAATTTTAACCAGATCAGTTCAGACATTACGACGTGATTGAGCAACAAACATCCAAATATCCAAAACATTGACATTTATAATACCTATTAATAGTAGGATAAACACCCAGGCACAGAACAAATATTTGTATTCATCACAGATTTTTTTGCACTGGGTAGGAATCGAATCCACAATCTACGGCTTTGTAGGCAGACTTGCTACCAACTACGCCACTTTGAATGTAAAACTAATAACCAATTTCAGACGTTTCGCGATTCCAACTCGTTTAGTTCACGAGGTATTTGTTCATGTATTAACAGGTTCACAAGTCATGGCAAATATTTACTTTAAAACAACATCTGAAATTGTGACTAAGGATGGACCTGTAGGCAGTGATTTAAACTTCTTCATATTAAACAAAAAACGATAAAGAGATGAATGGAGGAAGCGGCCATGTTGTACCGACCTCACGTAAGTATAAGTGGGATAGGGTAGGTAAGGGAAGGAATAAAGGTAGAGGTAGAGGAGCATGGAATCGGTCTGCGGGCGTAATGCTTACCATCCAGTGTAAGCATGGCTCGTACGATGTTTCTATATTAAAAAAAATATATGTGTATGTGGAGGTGGCATACCTACATGTTACGTTTTATTGCCACAATAAACATTATTTATTTTCATTACCTACATTTACTTTCAAGCATGTTATTGTTTAATTTAATTAGCTCCATAGTGGATGCAGGCCCTGGTAGTTAACATTCGTTTCCAACCTTAGCACCACTACCTTTATACAAAGTAACTGTACATCTTTTAATTTCCATTATTACCTGCAGTAAATATGCGTTCTGCAACAGATCCTGTATCTCGCGACAGAACTCCGCCTCCTCGGGCGAGGTGAGCGCCAGCGTGCCCGAGACGCCGCCGCGCGCGCCCAGAGAGAACGCAGCCAGTGCGTCCTCCCAGTAGTTTATACTCGTCTCTAGTGCTTCCATACCTATATAATAGAAATAATCCTATACACAAACATTCACAATATGGATAATTCATAACTTACAAGGACATTATAAGCCACCATAAACCAAGAAGTTAATGTTACTGTTTATAGGTTAGTTACTCAGCCACAAATTAAGATGACCGTAACAAAATGTAGGGTAACAACTGTTCGGTAACCAGTAGCTCAATACTGGAGATTAAAAGGATATAATATGTGTATTTTACGTAACGCACGGTAATCAATAGTTGTAATAAGCCAATCATTTGTTTCAAATAATATTGTTCACACTAGACATGGTTTAAAAAGGCTGACTTTTATGATTTTAGCAATAGTTTTGTAGTTAGTAAATGTTCCATATAATTAGCTTAGAATACTGTAGCCAGTTAACCAGATCTGGTTGCAAACAACCAGAATGTAAGGCCAAGACTTCTTTGTTTAGGGTGAGCTTACAAATTATTAAATTCCTTGCATAATACTTAACTGCAAAATGTTTTGAATACCACCTTATCTAATTTAGAATACATCAAAATTCAGATTTAGTTTACTTAATTTCTATAATACTGGAATGGCACATAATATGAAAATTATACATTTCATATGATACAAAAATATAAGACATATTTTTTCACACAATTGACTTAAACTAACAAATACAAAAATTGCCATCAATGTTTCGATATCATTTTTGTTGAGATCTTAAAGTCTTACATCTAGAGCTTACATACTAATAATAAATTTCGTCCTTTGGCTCCATCCCATTTTGTATGGGATGTGGATGACGTAAATGCTGCAAAGCTTCATGTATTCCACTATTCAGATCTTGTACTGTCCCCGCCATGGCAGTAACAGCATCTACTAATCTATCTTCTAGAGTGGCCCTGCGTTCCTCTTGTGATTTCATTGTTGATGCTATAGATTCTAAAGCTTCTGCCATTCTTTCTTCAGCTGCAATTCTGCGTTCTTCGAAATCAAGGGCCCACTTTGGAGGTGGTGTTGTAACATTTCGATTTTCATCATCTGAAAAATGCAAGGTAAATGGGTTACTGTTTTTTTAATTGATTTATGTGATGCCAGCTTTGGCTGGCATAAATAGAGCATTAGACATCCATCAGCAAGATGGGTCGACAATATTGGAACTATCGTGGATTGAACCTGGACTCACTCAGCATAGGACAGTAATACAAACAGAAGGCCTATATCCAGCAGTGGGATACAGAAGGCTGTGGAAGTTGATGATGGAACAATATCACAGCCTAGCACTTAAAATGTTTACCCAGAGAGAATTTGATTACTCTCAAGTTGAAGACTCTAGGTTGCACCTATTGGGAAAAACTCTGGCTCTGACTCTATATCAGTTTTTCAGTGTGTTTATAAAGTTTACACCTATTTCTTGCCCAAAATTTAAAATGTAACCTGTACTCCCATAAACATGTTAAGGCCGATTTAAACTGAACGAACATAGAGCTAGAGCTGGAACAAGAGCATTCTTTCTCGGTCTTTCAATGTAAACGAAAGATCGTTCTTAGCGTTTTCCATATTATATATTCCATAGAATCTTTGCGAACAGAAACAAAACAACGAAAGAATGCTCTATGTCTTATGCCTTTATGTTTGCTTCCCTCAAAAGAAATAATTCTATTAGGTATTTCAGTTAAATTAGGGAAATTAGGTTGGAAAACATTAACAACAGTTCCTATGTCGCTGTTTTCAGAAGCGGCAACAAATTTTCATGGATCAGTTTATGGTAACCATTACAATATAGGTACTTTCTTACTTTTTCGTTTTCTTGTAGAAAATTCAATCTAATTTACAAACCTGCCAAACCTCTTGAACAGCTTGTAGACCTTAAACTACCAACAGTTGGTGCCGAGCGAACTTTTATATTTTCCAGAGGCTCAGAATCTGAGTCTTCTGCTAGGAAACTTTCCAGTTGTTTCGATGAGGAGCCTTGAGCAGTTACTGTTCCACTTCCACTGAGCTCTAATACCCTCACTTCCAGCTCATTCAGTGGGACAAATCTGCTTGTGCTGCCATCAGATGTAGACTGGAATCTTCTAGCATCTGCAGCTTTTCTTCTGCATTTGTGGCGCCATTGGAACCAGTACTGGGAATACAACCAGACTGCTGTCACTTTATCACTGTGTGTTATGGTGAAAATTAATTGTAAATGTAGTGTATGTACTACATATGGGTTTGTTTACATACATATATGTATCACACTAAACAATGATTCGGGAGGTTATTTTTGGTTTAACTTAGTCGTCTGAAGTACAATCTTACCATTTTCCAACCGTGAGGAGTTTTCAAAGCGCCGGTTTCCACAGCATTGAGCTTCTTAGCTACTGCCACCCATTTCTGCCGAGTGGCTTGTTGAGATACCGGCGAACCCGACGTTAGACCCTTAGACATTTCCTTGTTTTCTTCTAGAAAGTCTATTAGGATTTCCAGTTGTTGTCTCAGTATACGACGAGGAGGAGCCATCTATAATACGTAATTCTTCTTGGTTATACAACATTTGAGCTTTGACATTCGATAGCATTTTGGGAAAACTAGATCAACAACTATTCGTAAAAAGCACCTTAAAATAAATAAACACTTATGATTATATTGACAGTCTTTTACTATATGACACAAGCACTTTCTTTCAATATTGTACAAACAAAAGTTCAATTTAATTTCCAATACGTAATGGCGACCTATGTCCTATGTGACTATGTGATGGAGATCGAAAATTTTCAACAAACAAAGCGATTCCATCACTCAACACTCAACTAGACTTGAGCAGACTTCTAAGGATTTTTGTTTGATTAGCGCCCTCTAGTGTCGAGTAGCGAAAAACTAACACACCAACAGATGTCGTTAATGCCAAGAAAGCAGGCTTTTATAATACTTTGCCTAGATTATTTTAGAAAACATTGTAACTACTAGATTGAATTCGATAGCTGTCACACAGGAGTCGCGAATTTTGTGTAAAATTACCTACGGATAATTGTGCCTAACGGGCATTGTTTGCGCGAAATATCACGTATTTGTGTTTTTACTAGGTGGTGATATAATTTAATACGGCGGGAGGTTTTTATTTTCGACTATTCTGGTTTTTATAAATTTTGACGTCCATCATGGACGTTAAAAATCTAATTCCTCCTGTTCCTCCGGATATTTTTACGTCATCATCTGCTGGTGCTAAACGCCGAGCTACCGATGTTTCCGAACAAACAGTTGCAAAGAAAACAATTGTTAACCATGATTTATCTAACGCCTCAATCCAAAATGTATACATACACCCAACCCTTGTAATAGGTATAAAACAGTACACCGATTTAGATAAAGGGCCATTCGTGGTTCACATTTCCCGCTCAGACCCTGATCTTGCTACTGACGCCTCAATCAGAATCATCAAGTTTGGCGTTTGGCCAGTTGCTATGTCAAAATCACGTCCCTAATATTTGCCCCGATGGAATTAAAAAAGTGGGACGAAACAAAGTTTCCGTGGAGTTTACTACGAGTGAAGCAGCAAATTGTTTCCTCGATAATCCCATTTTGGAAGCCAACAATTTTGTAGCATCAATCCCAAACTATAATATAACTAAAATGGGTATTGTACGGCACGTCCCCATCGACCTGTCGATGGACGAGTTTGCAAATTCCCTCGTAGTCCCCAATGGATGTGGTATCCCACTTAAAACTCGCAGACTTAACAGGAAAGTAATTACCGAAGGAATACCCTCCTGGATCCCTACCCAAACTGTGGTCATAACTTTCCAAGGTCAATCCCTTCCCCAAAGGATTTTCCTCTTCCATACTTCCCTACAGGTAGAGTCTTATCAATTTCCTACTATACAATGCCTTAACTGTTGTCGTTTTGGCCATATTAAATCCCAATGCCGCTCGAAGCCCAGATGTTTTCGATGTGCTCAGCCACATACTGGTGACTCATGCAATGTCGAGGAGACAGATGCCAGTTGTCTGCATTGTTTAGGGCATCATTTTGCTAGCAACAAGAGTTGCCCTGAGCAGGGCAGACAAAAGGCTGTTAAAATCCTTATGTCACAAGAAAATTTATCTTACGATCAAGCTTCCCATCGTTATCCAAGATCAAGCCGGCCATATGCAGAAGTTGTCCAATCATCTTCATTGCCCTCATCACTCACCCCATCATCTTCCTTCCCCAGCCAATCCCAATCATCTTCTAGAAGCTACAAAAAAACTGTGTTTACTTCTCCCCGCCCTAGAGCGCCATTGTCCAAGTCGTTTGACAGATCAGCTCATGCCGCCATAACTGCGGAAGAGCCCTCTGTCCTTCCAAACGGGTTTGCTCTATCTCCATCTTCTTCCCTCCCCCAGGATCATAGCATCCTGGATGCCCTTCTTTCTACACTTATTACTATTATCTCCCAGTATAATTTCAACCTACCGTCCCACGTTGCCCAAAAACTTTCCCAGATCTCATCGATTACCAAATATGGATCAAGTCGTTCTACAATGGAACGCGAGAAGCCTTCGTCCCAAGAAATTTAGCCTTCTTCACTTGATTAACAAGTTTAACCCATCAGTCATTGCCATCTCGGAGACTTGGCTGGTGCCTGGTTCTCGATTTCGAGTCCCTGGTTACTCTTGCCTGCGGGATGACAGGGCTGACGGGTATTCTGGTTGCGCCTTATTTGTAAAACGTTATCTCCCTTTTTCTCAAATCTTCCTCCCTCCCTCTCTCCCCAACATTAATATCGTAGCTGCTAAAGTAGTGGATATCACCTATGTTTCCATCTACATATCTCATCCTCATTCTTCCATGATCGCCGACATTCTCTTCCTTCTCTCAGCAATCCAGCCTCCCATGATTGTGATGGGTGATTTCAATGCCCACCACACTTCGTGGGGCTGCAGTGCCGATGATGATTTTGCTTTTTCTCTCCTTGATATTTTCGATGATTTAAACCTTTGTGTCATCAACAATGGTTCTCCTACCCGTAGAGTGTCACCTACCCAAAATCCTAATAGTGCGATTGACCTTACCATCTGTTCTCCTCCTTTAGCTTCTGTTCTTTCTTGGCAAGTTCTTCCTCACACATATGGCAGCGATCACTTTCCAATCTCCATCTTCTTTTCTAACAGAGCTCTTCCTGCTCATAACTTCAACCCCCTACTTAAATACCGGCTATCTAACCCTAACTGGTCGTCCTACTCTTTAGCCCTTGAAAACAGAATAGAGTCCTTTCCTTCATCCAACAACATAAATGCCCTGCACAATTATCAAAATTTCGTGGATGCCATTTCCTCGAGTGCTGATGAAAATTTCCCTACTAAAAAACCATTTAATTTCAAGGTGTCTACTCCTTGGTGGGACGCTGAGTGTACAGCTGCTGCTACGGAACGTAAGGAGGCTGAAAAAGCCTATAAGAATTCAATGACTATGGAGAACTTCCTTGAGTACCAACATATTGCTGCCAGAGCCACTAGGTTGTTCAAAAAGAAAAAGAAACAAGGTTGGATAAATTTTTGTCATAGTTTGTCTCCTAGGACTCCATCTTCTTTGGTTTGGAAGCAAGTCAAACGTTACCGAGGATCATTCCGTCCAGACACTTCATCTAGTGTTGACCCTAGTGCTTGGATTGAGGATTTTACTAATAAGATAGCTCCTCCTTTTGTTCCTAATGTAGATTGCTTTCCCTCCATTGCATGCCCTCTTCCATCTTTAAATAATCTGGATTCCTCTTTCTCCTATTCCGAACTACAACTAGCCCTTAGTGGACTAATTGACACTGCTCCAGGGGGTGACGGCATCCCGTATTCATTTCTAAGAAACGCAACAGACAAGGCCAAGGATTACTTTTTAAATATGATTAACACCTTTTTTGAATATGGTATAGTCCCACCTGCATGGAAGTCCCAAATTGTCATCCCTATTTTGAAGCCTGGGAAAGATCCGTCCAACTCTCATAATTATAGACCAATAGCTCTATCTTCTGCCCTTGCGAAAATTACAGAGCATCTGATAAAAAATAGACTAGAGTGGTTCTCAGAACATAAAAACCTTCTTGCTAAGACACAATACGGATTTAGAAAAGGTATGAGCACTATGGATAGTCTTAGCATCTTGACTACAGACATTCGTACTACGATAATTAAAAAAGAATATCTGGTTGGAGTATTTCTGGACATTGAAGCAGCATACGATAGCGTAATTCTTCCAGTGCTCAGGAGAAAACTTTCACAGGAAGGTGTCCCTCAGAAATTGGTACGTTTCGTATACAATATGTTAGCCGAAAGAACAATAGCCATTAAGACTCCCAACTTTATAATGTCTGCTAGAAAAGTATGGAAGGGTTTAGCCCAAGGCTCGGTGCTTAGCCCTATATTATATAGCCTGTATACCCATGACCTGGATCTGTCAGTACTGCCTTTTTGCGAGATACTTCAGTACGCTGATGATATAACCTTATACTATTCCAGTAATTCCTTTGAAAAAGCTGTCAGTCAATTGAATATCGCTCTGGAACATCTCATGAACTGGTTATCTCCGCATGGTTTTGCCTTAGCAGCCTCTAAATGCAAGGTAGTGGTGTTCACTAATAAAAGGATAGTCCCTCCGGCTTTGATTACAATCAACAATGAGATGATTCCTGAGGATCTAAAAGTAAAATTCTTGGGTGTTTGGTTGGACCGGAAGTTATCAGGTATTCCCCATTTTGAATTTGTCAACAAAAAATGTGAAAAAAACATTAATGTTTTACGGTCCTTATCTGGCGTGTGGTGGGGTGCTCACCCATTCACACAAAAATTAATGTACAATGCCTTAGTACGGAGTCATATGGATTACGGTTCATTTCTCCTAGATCCAGGAAACAAAGCAGGCCTAAAGAAACTAGATAAAGTACAAGCTAAATCATTGCGAATAATTCTTGGGGCTATGAGATCGTCACCTATAAACGCCATGCAAGTTTAATGTTGTGACCCTCCTCTATCTCTCAGGCGTCAATTTCTATGCGACTCGTTTCTCATCAAATTGGCCCAACAGAAAGAACATAGCTTGTTGCTCAAACTAGAATATCTAGCTTCTCTTTATCACCCACAACGCTTATTCGACGATGACGTACCATGCCTGCTTCGTAGCTTCGTTTTCCTATATCGTCTTCCTCACCCACTTTTTCAGGTTTCCATGTTTCCCCTTTATTCTACGCCCTTTGATGCACTTACTCTCCTTCCCACCAACATCATTTTAGACTTTGGGATTGACAAGAACTCGATGGAAGCTAACAAAGTTTTCTGTCACAAAATTCAGACGGAATACAAAGATTGGATCAAAATCTTTACTGATGCTTCCAAGTCTCCCTTTTGCCCTGTTGGTGCTGCTGTTTGGATCCCTTATACTAATATTATATTGAGTTTTAAATGTCCCTCTGTAACTTCAGTTTTTACGGGAGAAGCTATTATAATAATAATAATAATAAGCCCCCTAAAGGCCAACCACACGTCCTGATCGACCATCTGATCACGTGGGGGGCGGACACGCAATTAAGATACTACTGGTGCGGCTAACGTGGCTCTGGGACGAAGGAAAAGAGTAGGTAGGAGTAGGAGTAAGTAAGGAATAGGATAAGAAATAAATAAGCTATTTAGAGCTCTTAGACGTGTATGGCTTGTTGAGGTTTAAGTAGAACAGGCAACATCAGCGCGGGATGTTGACTTTGGATTGGCGGCGGAAGAGTGTTGTCTTTGTAAGCACACCAACGGCGGCAACCATAGGCTTAGTCAGAGAGCTTACTGCGCGCTCACTCGCTTTGGACAAACGATGTAGGCTATAAATGTCCAATGATGTCATGATGGAACACAAAAGTAGGTATAATTTACGGTCGCTTCCCGGGGGCGATCGCCGGGGCGCATCTGGAGCCGATGCTGGATGCCACAGCATGCGAACCATCGGTAGCAGAGAGCCGAGCAGGCGGGCCTCTGTTAGCTCTACACTCCGTACGCGTAGTGTACGAGTAAATGCTACAGCCGAACACTCCGTGCAACCAGAACCAACATCACCTTCTTCAACACAGAGCTTATTTGAATCCCCGTTAAGCTCGCCATTATCCTTTGAGATTCAATGTAGGTCCCGTTCTACGTCTGTTTCAACAATTCCAGAAAATGTTGTACAAGAGGCATACGCCAACAACCTTGCACCCATTATTGGAAACCATCGTGCGAGAAAAAAGTGGACGTCAGAAATGAATGAGTTCATAATTCGCACATACTTAATGATAACTAGACTAGAAACTAAACCTCGCGGGTATTTAGATTTATTACACAAACATTTCATAGATAAATTCCCTGAGATGGAAGTATCAAAACAGCGAGTAGGAGACCAGCGGCGTGCAATAGTCAGAAATAAACTTATAACAGATCACACCATACAAACGATTAAAATAGAAGTTGAACGACACTTAGAAACCCAGAATCAAAACACTAACATAAACCAAAATCACGACACAATAGAAATATCACATCCTATTGAAACACAACTACATACGTCCACTAGAATGAGATGGAGCGACGATGTTAATGAAGCAATAATAAAAAACTACCTCTTAATCACGCAGTTAGAAACCAATAAAACAGCATATCGTAAGCAACTGCACACCAAAATCATAGAACTATTCCCAAACATATCACATGTCTCTGAACAACGCATAGCTGACCAGCGTAGGGTAATAGTAAGTAACAAGCTTATTTCAGACCGTAAATTACAGGAGATAAAAGATGAAGTAAGAGAATTGTTAGGTAACTTGGAGCATACTATCGATCTAGCCCAAAACACGCAAAACAGCATGCCTGATACTCTACAAATTAACACAAATGACTCGTTTGTAGAATTGGAATGCTCTGCACAGGATAATATTGTGGACATAATAAATTATACAGTCACTCAGGAGCAATGTAACAGTGAGCAATGGACAAATGATCAGTTAAATGAAAAAATTTCGGAAACATTTAAAACAGCTTATGAACACTTAATATACACCGAGTCAACCAAAAGGCCTTTTATCCCAAAACAAAAACCTTCAAAGAAGCTATCATACATCATTACATTTATAAACTCAGTAGTTTTGCCAAAATACATTGCACAGGATGACAGTTTTATAACCACTCATACCCTTATATATTGCGCAGCATACACAACGGCTACTTGTAACGGCTCAAAAATAACACAACTTACAAACGATAACACACAAACTGAAAGAGTATCAAGAAAACCATTATGGCAGATTAGGTTAGAAAATAAAATTAGAAAACTAAGACAGGCTATAGGAAGAATGACGCAATACATAAAAGGAAATAGGAGTGACAGATTAATAGCACATGTACATAAAATAAAAGAAAAATTTAAGGTACATTCACGACATGAGAGTCCTAATAAAGCTGACGAAGAATATCTTGACAGTCTCAAACAAAACTTAAATGCAACCTGTAGTAGGCTCCGACGATATACTGTCTGTACTAAAAGAAAGAATCAAAATGCCCAATTTCACAATAGCGAAAAACAATTTTATAGGAATCTTTCTAAAAACTCAGAACATACTACGCGTAACAGCAATCACCCACAAACACCAACTGCAGACGAACTACATACATTCTGGTCTAGCATATGGTCTAAGCCAGTTAATCACAATCAAGAAGCGTCGTGGATCTCAGAAGATGCTCAAAAATTAGAAGCAGTCCCTCAAATGGATTTTGAAATTATTCCGGCAGATGTATTCATTACAATATTGAATAAAATTCACAATTGGAAAACACCAGGCACTGATCATGTACACAACTACTTCTACAAAAAGCTTAAAATAATGCACCCAATCCTACACAATCATATTAACGACTTCATACAGTCCCCTGAAATGTTACCTACATTCCTGACACAAGGTATTACTTATATGATACCCAAAGATAACAACTCAACAGATCCCGCAAAGTACAGACCTATCACTTGCCTCCAAACTAT
This sequence comes from Ectropis crepuscularia, assembly GCA_963693475.1. Lineage (NCBI taxonomy): Eukaryota > Metazoa > Arthropoda > Insecta > Lepidoptera > Geometridae > Ectropis > Ectropis crepuscularia. Next base: position 8,791,849 of record OY856344.1, on the reverse strand, counting down.
TTATAAAATAATTACTGCCTGTATTACAGAGTTAGTTTACAGACATGTAACTGCGCACAACATCTTAGCGGAGGAACAGAAGGGTTGTCGTAAAGGAAGTCAAGGTTGCAAAGAGCAGTTAATCATAGATAGCATTGCCATGACACAAACAATTAAAAACAAAAGACAGTTGCATACCATGTACATTGATTATCGGAAGGCTTTTGACTCAGTCCCACACACTTGGTTAAAATATATATTACACCATTATAAGATACACCCGACCTTGATTAATTTCTTATCACATACAATGAACAACTGGAAGACAAAAGTAAAAGTTAAGAACACAGAAATCACAACAGAGACTGATATAATACCGATTAGACGAGGTATTCTTCAGGGAGAGGCTTTTAGTCCTCTTTGGTTTTGCCTCGCTCTAAACCCTCTTTCCAATATGCTTAACAGCTTGGGAAATGGTCTTAAAATCACAAACCCAACCTCAAGTGAATCAATAACACATCTAATGTACATGGATGATATCAAACTATACAGTAACGATACCCCATCCCTATACTCTTTAGCAGATATTACTCAGGATTTTTCTAACGACATTCAGATGCAGTTTGGTATCGAAAAATGCAAATTTTTTGCATTTTGCGATGGCCAAATAGTGGCTGGAAATTATGAACTGCACACAGGAGAGCAGATAGATCCGCTGAACTATAATGATACTTACAAATATCTTGGTTTCCAACAATCACATCTTATACCTCAAAAGGAAACGAAATCCGAAATACTTAAAAAAGTCAGACACAGACTCAACATTCTTACAAAAACCCAGTTATACTCGCGTAATTTAATCCATGCAATAAACACATTTGCCATTCCTATTCTTACATATTCTTTTGGGATTCTAAACTGGACAAAGACAGATTTAAAAAAGGTTCAATCTTTAGTTAACACCACACTAACAACCCAACGCAAGCATCATCCACGATCCTGTGTTCAGCGAATGAGACTCCCAAGAAGCGAAGGTGGTCGAGGAATAATCGATATTAGTAACTTACACAATAAACAAATCACAAATTTGAGAATGTATTTCCACAGTAAGGCTGAACAATCACAACTGCATAAAGCAATAGTACATTCAGATAGACGAATAACTCCTCTCAACCTTTACAATAATAACAAACAGCGCAACGAACACATCACAACTAAAGAAGACAAAATAGCAGCATGGAAACAGAAGTCTCTACACGGTAGGCATCGCCATGACCTCGAACAGCAACACGTTGATAAGAACGCGTCAAACGCATGGTTGCGGCGTGGCGAGCTTTTTCCAGAGACCGAAGGGTTCATGCTGGCTATACAAGACCAGGTGATTGATACTGGCAACTACCAGCGCCATATCATCCGGCGCTCAAATTATAACGACAAGTGTAGACAGTGTCATGTAGCCTCTGAAACAATCCAACATATTACAGGTGCTTGTAAATCAATAGCTCAAACAGATTACAAACATAGACACGACCAAGTAGCAGCAATAATACACCAATCATTAGCGTTTAAATACAAATTAGTTGATAAAAAGGTACCCTATTACAAATATAATCCCCAAACTGTATTGGAAAATTCAGACTACAAATTGTATTGGGATAGAACAATTGTTACCGATAAAACCATACATTTTAATAGGCCCGACATAACAATTTTAGATAAACATAACAAATCCGTTTTTCTAGTGGATATTGCTGTTTGTAATACTCATAATCTTACCTCTACTCACTCTGACAAAATTGCGAAGTATGTTGACCTCTCCTCAGAAATAAAAACGCAATGGCGTGTAAATACCACAAGAACAGTACCAATAGTTGTATCCACCACAGGAGTGATACCAAAATCGTTACACACTAGTTTACACACCCTAGGGCTGCCATCGACTACATATATTCTTTTACAAAAGGCTTCCATACTTAACACATGCAGAATTGTCCGCAAATTTCTTAACTGTTAAAAACTTAACTTAAATAAAAAAAAATAAAAAAAAAGTACAAAAAAAAATTACAAAAACGAAAAAAAATGCACTTAATAAATATAATTTGAGGAAAAATTGCACTTGGCTTCGGCCCGTGCCAAAAATTACCTCCATGCAAGGAGAGATCACGAAAGTTTGAAATATGAATAATAATAATAATAATAAATTTATTTATTACCAATCACCGCATACAAGAATCTTATAAAATAAACACATGAGACTAAATTAGAGTACATTTAAATACATATTACAAAGATTCTCCCAGTCTTGACCATTGGCCCCACACTAGGCACTGTGGCCCGTGTTGTGGTAACCGGTGTAAGATTTAAGCAAAACACTAGTATTACTGCTGGGGGAGACCGTAATAGAAAAACTAAAAATATTAAGTGTAAATAAAAATGGAAAAATTAACTTTCAAAGCAACAAAATTCAGAATCAAAGGAACAATATTCTTCAATTCCTCACTATAACAATGTACAATTCTCTCTTCTCTCTGTCTCTTTGTGTGTGCGTGTGCAAGCGTGAGTATGTGTGTGTGTGTGTAAGTGAGTGAGTGAGGGTGGGAGTGAGTGTGATTAAGCGTGAGTGTGAGTGAGTATTTACTACTTTTATTTGCACTTTGCAGGTCATTGTCTCCTTACTGAACGATTCTAAATTTTTCTGTTTCGCTGTAAGATAGAGAAAGCAACCATTGTTTGATAACCTTATTTACGGAACGGCGATTCTCATTTATCAAATTGGGGAAAACTTTTAGGGCCCAGTTGTATATTTGTGGAAGGAGCGAGCTTGGATGTCGATCTGCGAAAGTTGTATTAACTCGTACTAGTGGTAACTTAAATACTCTCTTTTTGAGTAAGTCTGACAGTTGGCTGGAAGCTCTCGCCGTCCTGTGCATTGAAACAATTGCTTTGAGTAGGTAGAGCTGCCGCACCGTAAGTACAACCGCTTCGGCGTATAGCAATTCTGTTGGATGTCTGTAAGGTTTCCCTAACATCACCTTCAGGACCGCCCTTTGTGCTCTTTCAAGTTTGATTATAATTGATTTAGCTGCTCCTCCCCAGACCAGATTGCAATAGCACAGGATTGACTGACCGAGCGATGTGTAAACCATAGTGAGGGTTTTAATGTCACATGAGCTACGCAGCGCTTTAATGACATAGATAAGCTTTCGGACTCGTGCTGTCAGGTTCGTGATATGGTATCGGAACGATAGGGACTCATCCAGTTCTACGCCAAGGTATCGGAATCTGTCCACGCGCTCTATCAACTCGCTTCGGTGACCAAGACTATTGAGGTTTCCCATGTGACTTAGACAAGAGCAAATTTTAATTTTCATGTTCGTCGTTGGTTTCGATCTTTTAGTGTTGTAAAAGGTCATGAATTTGGTTTTTTTAGTATTAAGGGTAAGAAGGTTCTCGTTTAACCACAAAGCTATTCGTTTAATCCCCTCTTCAGCTAGTTTTAGTACATTGTCCCAGGAGTGGTCCTTAAACAGAACAACTGTATCGTCAGCGTAACATATGATTTCAGCGCCGGGGATTTCAAGATCCAGAACGTCATTCATGTAAATTAGAAAGAGAGTGGGGCCTAAAATACTCCCCTGGGGGACCCCGAAGCTCACAGCAGCCAGATCACTGAGCTTAGAATCAACTTTGACCCGCTGTTTGCGATTTGTCAAGTAGCTCTGGAACCATTCCAGTGCCACACCTCTTATGCCAAACCTCTCAAGCCTCTGTGTAAGAATCGGTATCGATAGGCTATCGAAAGCTTTGGTAAGATCTAAAAAGATCCCAATGCAGCGAAATCTTTGGTCTATAGCACCAGAGATAGAGTCTGTCAGTATCTTTACAGCATCCTCAGTAGAACGGCCACGTCGGAAGCCAAACTGGCCATCCGACAACAAGGCATTAGCCTCTAGGTAGTCCACTAGTCTGTTATTTACAATTTTTTCGAGCACCTTAGAGAATATGCACAGGAGAGATATAGGTCTATAATTGCTCGCTAAATTTTTGGGTCCATCTTTGTGTATTGGGACTACCACTGCAGACTTCCAGATATCTGGGAAGGACCCACTCTCAATACTTAGGTTAGCTATAAAGGTGAGGGGCACCAAAATGCATTCTTTGATATGTTTAATAAGGTTAACAGTAAAGCCATCTAACCCCGGTGCACTATCCAGCTTTAGACCAGAGATAATTTTGTTAATTTCAGAAGTGTTTGTAGGTGTCATAAAAAAAGAAGCTGCTAATGAGGACCTGGATTTAACCGAATTTGCCAACGAAGTTTCAGTTACAGACATTACGCTTAATAATTTATCAGCTAGTTGTTTGCCTACGTTTGCAAAATATTCGTTGCATTTATTTAAAGATAGTAGAGTATTCTCTTCGCCGGATAATAGCCCTGAGGTCGCAGATTTATCCTTATCTGTATTGCATATACTGTTTATCGTTTGCCATAGTTTTTTAGGATTATTTCTGTTTTGAGAAATTTGTTCTTTTTCATACTCTATTTTTATACGCTGTAAAAGTGTTTTTATAAAAATTGCGATATCTCTTGTACGTTATTTGTAATATCAAATTATCTGGCTCTCGTCTGGCTGACAGGTGGAGTCTATCGCGAGTTCTTTGGCATCTTATAAGCCCAGGAGTGATCCATGGTTTTAGATTACGGTTGGAACGTTTGACTATAACTAAGCGATTGTGAGCTGACACGGCAGATGAAATTATCTTGTGGAATTCGTCAGCAGCTAGGTTCACATCAGCTTTACTGATTACCGATATCCAGTTTTCTCTCGTTAAGTCCTCGACCACTGCGGCGTAATCAATTTTATGCTTAGGAGGATTTGGTAGAACGACAGGCCTACAGCGATCCGTCACACCTAAAATACATATATTATGATCGGTAATAGCGGCGTTGCAAACGATACCAATAGCATTGAAGCCCTGTTTAACGAAGATGTGATCGAGACAAGACTCAGCTCGTGTGGGTTTGGTAATCGCAGGTAGAAGTTGGTGTTGGGCAGCTAGGTTCAAGAATTCCGTACATGCTTCGCTCGGATTATCATCTAGGATGTTAATATTGAGATCACCTGCCCAAATTACACATTCTTTTTTCCTTGTGCTTAAATTAGCATTATTTAGAGATGTGAAAAAATCACTCAAGACAGAAAACGAAGGTGATCGATAAATACCAAAGACTCGGACATTGTCACCTATTTTAATATTCAAGCAATTACAGTCCTTAATATCTGGCTCTGTTACCACCGCCGACCACACATTTCGAATGTACGCAATAACCCCCCCACTCTTGTTGATATACTTCGTAGTATTGTATGAGTTAAACCCTGGGACCTTGGGAATTATTAAACTAGGGTTCCACCAGCATTCAGTCAGAATGATTATATCAATATTTATATTCAATCGCATTAGAGCAAGCATAAGGCAATCAAAATTTTTGCGCACGCTTCGTATGTTTAAAGTCAAAATTTTGATGTTGTAATTCCGCGGAAGTAAGTTCTTACACTGTTCCAAACTATCTGGTTCGTAGCACTTTATCAAGAACGAGTTTTCTAAATTTTCCATTATGTCCATCATTTTAAAATTGGATAAAAACAACAAACAATATTATTTAGTAGGCCCCTTAAGTTAATAAGTATAAGCAAAACCAGGTCAGGAGGGCGCAAGAGCAAACTTGTTGAACTTTTATAAATTAAAGTGCCAGAAGTCCATAATATGTCAATACAGAAATGTAAGCGAACCAAAGGCTTTCTGTTAGCGGAATATATTAAATTATTCTTAAATGAACAGAAAAACGTCTGTGTACATGATGTTTGTGTGTGTGTCTTGTGAAAATAGGCATAGTAGTTGTAAATGAGTTTATGGGTAACACTTGTTGAGTACGATACAAGCAAATCTGTTGGAAATGAGAGAGTCTTATCTATAAGATTAGTTAAAAGACGAATAAATTGTATTTTACGGTATCTAGAGAGCTGTTGGAAAGTAGTGCAAAAATTATAACAAAATTTAAGCGAGAAATCCAGAGCAACATCACTGAGGAATCGGAGTTGCCGGCCCCGATTTGGACGGTTCTTCAGGTCTGATGCCCTCCGCGTTGGTGTCATTAAAGTACAGATGAAGATCCAGATCAGCCACATTTTGGATAGTAATGGCGGGCCGCCCCTCCGCCTTTCGAATGAAGATAGTGCCATGTCTCGTCCAACAGAATTGAATGCCAAGAGATTTAGATCTCTTCCGCGCTTCGTGAAACAACTGCCTGCAAGATTTCGATAGGCGTTCGTTGACATATATTTTATTCGAGAGTCCGCTGGCAGTTACATCGCAGGAAGTTAAGTTAGATCGGCCTTTCGCTGCTTTTAAAAACGTGTCACGTCTCGAACGCCTTAGAAAACGCACCACTATTAGACGTGAGCGAGGACCGTCACCTGTGTTTACAGTTTTTCTATTGTTTAACTTAGGCCCCACTCTGTCCACCCAGTCAATTTCATCCTCCTGTATTTTACAACCCACCTTCGCGGCTATTATTTGTACTATATGGGTTAGGTTTTCGTTATTTGACTCAGGTAATCCGACTATTTCTAATTCGTTTCTGAGGGAGGCCTGAGTGTTACGTTCAATTGTTTCCTCCAGTTGCTTGACGTGAGCGCTTAACCGTAAGTTTTCCACCCGACTCGCTTCAAGCTCCATAATTCTGTAAGCAGCTGCTGATAATGAATTTTCTATTTCATCCATCCTACGGTTACAGCTGGCCAGTACTTCGTGTATTTGCTGCTTGAAAACGTTCATATCCTGTCTTAAAAGTTTTATTTCACTCAGCAGCAAAGCCAGGTCGGGTAGCTGCACTTCATGAGCTGGTGGAGGAGTAACCACATGAAGTTGATCGGGGCGCGAGGAGTTATCGGCTATTTTGCCGCCTGTCCCGCCGACAGCGGCAGCAGAGGCAGAACTTACACCTGCCGCCGCGGCGGCGGCTGCAGCAATTTTCTTTTGACGCTCAGTTACCGGTTTTGATGTAATTTTCTTGGTAGTCAGACGAACGGGGGTGTTAGAACGATCACCCTTTGGTTCACTGTTTCGACAACAAGGGCATATGAAGTTCGCTCGAACATCAGAATTCACCTCCGAAATTGCAATAGCAACACACTCCAAGTGATATACCAGTGGGCATTTTGTGCACTTAATCCTGCACTTAGCATCAACAATACTACGGCAGGCGTCGCAGGTGTCACTCATCTTGACAGAAATGTTGAAAATATTATTCTAAGAATGGTCTCGATTCAAACCTCAATCGTTGGCAGTACGATGTCCCAGTGACAGGATGATGCGACTTCCAATCACAAGAACCACAAAAGCGCTGGTAAGTGGAGTGTTTATGTTTTACCTGGGCTCTGCAGATGATGTCTGCAGATGCATGTTGTACAGGTTATATTTCACAAAAGAAAATGATGCACTAGGATGTTGAATATATTTTGTACTTTGAGGGATTCATTCACACTGCTGATTTGAATATTTATTTTGCCGTATATTGAGTGCTAAGTATTATTAAATTGCGAAAAAAACTGAGAGCAGTTTAAAACGTTGTTTACTTTTTGGCTACCCCCAACCAAAAAAAAAACTGTATTGCTATCTTAGAATCACTCCTATTTATAATATCGCACAACCTAAACAATTCTATAATTCTAACAGACTCTAAGAGCTGCCTTCAAGCTATTCTCGCCAACCCTTTTCGTTCAAAAACCAAATTTCCTATAATCCTCAAAATCCGAGAAGCCCTTTTAGAATGCCTCTCTCAAAATATCAATGTAGTACTGGCCTGGATTCCTGGTCACACAGGTATATTGGGCAATGAACGTGCTGATGCATGTGCTAGTGAGGCAGTTCAGTCCGGTCTTTCTACATACTCTCAAATCCATGCTCATGACTTATGTACCATCCTTAAACCAATGCTACGCAAATGTTGGTCTCAAAAATGGCAGGTATCTAGAATCGAGAAAGGTAAATTCTATGGTGACATCCAGCCTGAAATTCCTCACAAACCTTGGTTTTTCAAGTATTTAAAAGCAAATAAAGCTACTACTTCTGTGATTTGCCGTTTACGTCTCAATCACTCTTGTACACCTGTCTTCCTGGCCAAACTTAGGATTAGGAATCATTCATTATGCGATTGCGGTTTAGACGAAGGAAATGTGAACCATATTTTTTTCAGTTGTCCCTTAATGCAGTCTTCATTGCATGATTTTATTCCCCCTGATATTCCTCGTCCCACCTCCGTTAAATGCCTACTGTCCCTTGTAGACACCCCCTTTGTTTATATATTATGTAACTATATTAAAAGCAATAGGATTAAATTGTAATATTTGTACTTGTGTATATTTTTATGCCAAATATGTGTACATTATATTATTTGTATATTATATTTGTTTATGTCTGTTATTAGCTTTAATTTTTTGCGACCTAGTAAAACATAAAATACGTGATAAATCCCCTCTACTGTACAATATTCCTATTACTGGCCCCTATCTCTTTCTTTGACGGCCTATCATTTAACGTGACATTGGCGGAATTGTGAGACTAATCCACATAGAGCCATTAAAAAAAAAAAAAAAAAAAAACTTTGCCTAGCATATTGCCAACATAAATATGTAAACATGTAAATTATAAAATTGTTAATTTAACAATACCTACATACATACATTGATATGGCATATTAATAGCTCCAAACTAGTAATTATAATTAAGAAGGCAATGTCTACCTCCGACTAAAATACTCTACTATGTCTATATCCAACATTTGTCTTTATCCCGAACGATTGACGGACTCACAGTTCGGTTGACACCCAAATTGCCGAGACGGCGAGTTTGATGATTGAACGATAACATTAAAATCTATAATACCCTGTTTACATTATTCCAGTCCAGCGATCGAATCCAGCGCTGGATTGCTTACTGGAATAATCGGTTTCCATTATTCCAGCAAAGCATCAATCCAGTAGGTAGTTGCATAAGCAGCTCACTAAATGTTCCCGCTGTTGGTACTCGGGGCATTGTCTCGTACGGAAATAGTTAAGGCCATAATCCACTACACTAAGCCAATGCGAGTAAGCGGATGACGCATGACCTCGAAAGATTCTAGTAACATGCCGGTTTCCTCACGACGTTTTCCTTCGTCATTTTTAACCCCCGACCAAAAAGACGAAGGAAAACATGATGACATGGAATCGCGAGGAAACCGACATGTTCCTTGAATCTTTGGAGGTCATGCGTCATCCGCTTACTCGCATTGGCCTAGTGTGGTGGATTATGGCCTTAACTATCTCCATACGAGACAATGCCCCGAGTCCCAACAGTGGGGACATTTAATGGGCTGCTTATGCAACTACGTACTTGGTTTTGTGACTGTGACGGTGACTGACACTACGTGTGAGTCTGTCTGTAGCACCGTAGATTTCAAACGGAACGGTTACAATGCATTTTTTGAAGTGAAAACTTCTTTAGGCGCGCCTAGACAAATTTTTCGTGGGGTGTAAATCGATATCTACCGTCACGCTCGGGTATGATAAGAAATCTACGGGTAAACCCTTGGCAATTGGGCATCCAGAAATGCGTCAGCCAATGGGAAATGCTGAAAGGGCGTGGCCTCGCCATCATGGCATGGTCATCTAGAAATGCGTGAGCATTTCCCATGGCATTTCTAGATGGCCATGCCATGATGGCGAGGCCACGCCCTCCGGTTACACCCGTGTAGTTTCCAAGGTAAGCTATCAAATTCTGAGTTACAAGTTTTCACTTCTATCGGCAGTTCCTATGACTGCCAATTTTTTTTTTAAGTTAGTTTTCTTGCGGTGGTTCTTAGCTATGTTTGGTTAATTTTTATTCAAGATGGCGGCCTCCACAAAATGGCGGATAAAATACTTTTTCACAACCTCCTTCAATATGAGTATCAAATAAAAGATCTTGAAACTATAACGCACATGGATATGCGCGTGGGATTCGAAGATTCGAACTAGAGGCTCAGAATTGGCAGCTGCCGTTTTACACGTCTAGACCAGCCTTAATTATATCAGCCAGGTTAAGAGTTGATAAAAGAATACCTAAATAAAGTGGTCAAGTGCGAGTTGGACTCGCTCATGAAGGGTTCCGTTGCAGCAAGTAACATAATATACATAGTACACATAGTTCTTGTAGTTCGTTGTAGCTTTGATCGAAGTTTCAATAATAGTGTATTTATGACGTACTAAAAAAAAACTACTTATCAGATCGAGTTCAAACTAATTTTCGTTGGTAGTTTACATGGTAATGTACATCATATATTTTTTTTAGATTTTTCATTATCTTACTTTATAAGTTAGAGGGGGGGGGGACACACATTTTACCACTTTGGAAGTGTGTCTCGCGCAAATTATTCAGTGTAGACGAAAATGATTTTAGAAACCTCAACATCATTTTTGAAGACCTGTCCATAGATACCCCACACGTGTAGGTATGATGAAAAAAAATTTTTGAGTTTCAGTTCTCAGTATGGGGGGCAACCCTAATTTTCCTTTTTTTTAAATTTTTTTGTTAAAATCTTAATGCGGTTCACAGAATACATCTACTTACCAAGTTTCAACAGTGTAGTTCTCATAGTTTCGGCAAAAAGTGGCTGTGACATACGGACGGACAGACAGACAGACAGACAGACAGACATGACGAATCTATAAGGGTTCCGTTTTTACGTTTTACGGAACCCTAATAAAAATTCCTGTCGGTTTGATAAAGGCAAGTACGATCCATCGTAATGCGAGCTGAGGGGTCATGTGTTCCCAGTGTAACCCAACCATCCAATCCCGGTGGCGGGTATTTCCTCTACGTAAAAATGGATAAAACATTGAAATTGATCAGAAGGTACAATGGTTGGTATTAGTACCCACGTACTTCCAGATTTTCAAAATTAGCAATTGTTTGGCCTAATTGATTGCAAAACAATGACATCTAGAAACAAGTCTTAAAAGCACAGGTAATATAATTTGCAATGCTTATAAAATGCTATTTAGGCACCGTCGTTTTCGTGGTCAGTAATTTATTAGGGCGCGCGAGGATCCGCGTCAGATTACAGGCTTATGTCTCACAGCAGCGGTAGCAGTTAAGTAATTTACTGCGAATTTAATAATTAATTCTGCGAAAATTCACAGAATTTACCATGAATAATATAGGTCATCCTTGAACTCATTTTAGTTAATTAATTTTACTTTACCTAATTCGAAACTAACGGTCTGATTCACGAACATGTAATCAAATTTTAGTTAGCATAATCAGGTCACTTTAAGTCCCACAGCTGGGCTGGGATTAGGCGAGTCTTCTCTAAAAAGAACAGAGTCAATGCCATTCACAAAGCTGGCCAATAGCAAAAAAAAAGTTTTAAAAAACCTTACATCATAGACATAGCTTCCAAAGCAACGGGTAGGTTGGTGTTTCTTTGAGGATCATGACTCTGAATCATCAATCTATAGTGGATGAGAATGAGTAGGTACTTCCAACACTACTCACGATAAAAAAAAACAATTTACACACAAACAAAGCTAATATTTATTAAAAATATATTAATATACTCGATACAAATTATAACGCAAAACAAAATGTTGGTACCATTGATTGTTGGTACCGCTTAGACACAACTACAACGCATCAATATCGGTAGCCGTTTATGAGCAATGATGCACAACCATACCTATGGAGACAGATCATAGGGACTTATTTGCAGTTGGTCTTAGATGGCTTCTGCTGCTGATTACCGAATTTTGGGCTTACGCAGAAGGCTCAGTGCACTGGTAACCTAATCTTACTAAGTAGGTATACCTAGTTATGTTCAGCCATCAACCATTCAAATCTGATACGCCTGTTGTGAAACTTTTAACACGCCCTCTTTTTACGTCGAGGTTTAATGAAAAGCAATTCAGTTGATGTCGCTTTGCGGTACAGTCGTTATAGTCGTTTTAGGGGACTGTGTCAGCTTCGTCCGTGAGAAAGCACCTGTAAATAGAAACCTCACACGTGGTCCCTGGGTGGTGCTAAACAGCTGACAAAAATACCGGTGGTAGGCCTCGGCCGTGGCTGGTGACCACCCATCAGACTTAAGTCATGCCGCCAAGCGGCCTAGCCGTGTTCCGGCCATGTTGTCTGATGACGCCATTTGGGAGGACGGGTCAGAACAGTTGCTGCATAACTGCAAGACCGGATGCCACACAACAATACTTTGCATCGGAAAGCTAGTCGTGGAGGGTAGCGGGATCCGAGGCACGGTTACCGCGACCGACCGCAGACAGTAGGGGGCCCAAGTAGTGAGCTAGCCCCTCATGAAAGGCTGCCCCGCCATCTAGCGAAAAATCCCGGGATGCGCTATCCTGCCGGTTGGCGACCGGATATCAAGGCCAGATAGACATCCCCGGGGGGGCTCGGGCGTCCCCGCAGTCTCCAGACTAGTTTCCCATAGATGTATTCGTGTTGTGTGTTGTGGCCGTTGGTCAGCGGTATGTAGCCTCGTTCTACTTCCGTGTTCCCACCGTAATTCACCCTCAAACAACTATGAAAAAAGTAAAAAACAGAAATAGAGTTCATATGCGGCTGCACTCCTTGATTCTTAAAGTGCACCTCGAGAACATCCGAGGCCTGCACTCAAATATCACAGCAGTCCACCACCATCTGGAGACTGAGCAGCCATCACTGTTTTTTCTTACGGAGACGCAGATAGGGCGTCCTTCGGACGTGGCGTACCTAACATATCCTGGTTACACGCTGGAGCACAACTTTAAGCCACGTGCTGGAGTGTGCCTGTACGCCCGTGATGATATCTGCTGTCGGCGTCTCCGTAACCTTGAGGACACCAGATTCTCTGTTCTTTGGGCGTTGATAGACACAGGCTTAGAAAAAATTGTGTATGCCTGTGTCTATCGGTCGCACAGTGGGGATCTGGAGACAACTAGGCTCATGGAATATTTGAGTGAGGCGGCGGATGCGGCTCAGCAAAAGTACCCATCAGCCCAACTAGTGTTGCTGGGGGATTTTAACGGCCATCACAAAGATTGGCTGTTCCCATACCGGGACACTGACCACGCTGGGCAGGAAACGAGAAAGCTAGCTTTATCGTTAGACCTGACCCAGTTGGTTCAAGGGGCCACTCGGGTACCTGACGTTGAGTCGCATACTCCTTATTGTTTAGACCTTCTGCTAACAACTGATCCAGACCGATATTCCGTGGCGGTATCTTCGCCGTTAGGCAGCTCCGACCACTGTCTGGTGAAGTCAGTATCAATGTACCATCCGCCCGATCCAAGCCCTAGAGGCAACCGGCGGTTGTGGCGATACAAGTTAGCAGATTGGGATGAGATGCGTTCTTTTTTTGCGTCTTACCCATGGCAGTCATTGTGCTTTTCTTCTGGTGATCCTTCAACTTGCGTGGATGCTGTGACTGAAGTGATCCAAACGGCTATGGAATATTTTATACCATACTCTGACGTCCCAGTATCCAGCAAAGCTCGCCCTTGGTTTGGTCCTCAGTGTAAAAATGCTGAAGCATTTAAGCATGAGGCTTACCTAGCTTGGGTTGATGCTCGACAACGTAAAGCAAAGGACACACACCAGAAGAAGAAAGCGTTTAACAAGGCTGCTAAGGCATGCAAAAAGGTTCTACAGAGGGCTCGATTTGACCATATTAGTCGAATAGGGAACAAACTAGCTTCATACCCTACGGGCAGCAAAGCGTTTTGGTCCCTAGCTAAATCAGTCGAATCGAACTTCTGCCGCCCCTCACTACCTCCAATGCTTAAACCTGATGGGACGCTGGCTCACACCGCTATAGAGAAGGCAAACTTGTTTGCGTCTCAGTTTGCGGAATCTTCACATCTAGATGCTGGTAGTGCGATACCCCCAACTCCACCTGGCAGTCCGACTGTAATGTCTGAAATACATATTCGCCAGAAGGAGGTTCGTAAAGTGCTACGCAATCTGGATGTGAATAAAGCCAGTGGCCCGGACGGAATTCCAGCCATAGTACTGAGGGTTTGTGCACCCGAGTTGTCTCCAGTACTAACACGCCTGTTTAGACTTTCTCTCCAAACTGGGCAAGTGCCGAAGTCGTGGAAGCTTGCTAACGTGCAACCTGTGCCCAAAAAAGGCAGTCGTACTGACCCTGTCAACTACAGGCCCATCTCAGTCACGTCCATACTCTGTAAGACTATGGAACGTGTCTTAAACCACAGGCTCCTGGCATACCTAGAATCGAACGACCTCCTCAGTGACCGGCAATACGGGTTTCGCCGGAACCGGTCCACCGGGGACATTCTAGCGTATGTCACCCACATCTGGAGTGAAGCTATCGAGAAACACGGGGAAGCACTTGCAGTCTCCCTGGACATCTCGAAGGCTTTCGACAGGGTTTGGCATGATGGCCTTATAAGCAAGCTTTCGGGCTATGGTTTGTCACCTGGGTTTATTGCGTGGATATCGGACTTCTTGAGGGATCGATCCATACGAGTCGTCATTGATGGCTGCTCGTCGGATCAAATGGCTATCAATGCCGGAGTTCCTCAGGGGTCGGTACTCTCTGCGACTCTCTTCCTGCTACATATCAATGATCTGTTGAAGCCCGGTATCGTTGGGTACGCAGATGATAGCACCGTCGTAGAGAGTTATATATCCAGCGCAAGAGCCAGTGGACAACAAACTCAGCTCCTGAGAGAAGGTATGGTCGAGCGTTTGAACTTGGCCCTTGAGGCAGTCTCTACATGGGGCGATGCCAATTTGGCCAAGTTTAACGAAGGAAAAACACAGGCATGTTTATTCTCAGCTAAAAGGAGTCCATTCGAACTGGCTCCTACTTTTCGAGGCGTGTCCGTGCCGGTTACTGACCATCTCGAGCTTTTGGGCGTTTCTTTGTCATCGACGCTCAACTTTGGCACGTATATTGAGTCTAAGGCTAAATTAGCCGCCAAAAAACTGGGTGTCCTCTCAAAGGTGCGAAGATACTTCAACTCTGAGCAGTTGCTCACGTTGTACAAAGCACAGATTCGATCCTGTATGGAGTACTGTTCGCACCTTTGGGATGGATCGGCCAAGTATCAGCTGGAGACTCTGGAATCTATTGAGAGACGTGCCAAAAGGCTCATAGGCAATGACACTCTTGTGCGTAAAAGACTTCAAAGTCTTGATCATCGCCGCAAGATTGCTAGCTTATCGGTTTTTTATCGGATACACTTCGGAGAGTGTGCAACTGATCTGCATGATCTAATACCACCTTGCCCTTTCTTCTATCGGAATTCTCGTATCTCAAAAAAGCGACATCGTTTCATGGTTGATGTTCCAAAAACACGAACGAAGAGATTTGACTCCACGTTTGTGATAAGAACGTCAAGGTTGTGGAATGCGTTGCCGGAGTGGGTTTTCCCCGATGGTTACAATCTGGGTGTCTTCAAATCGAGAGTGAATCGGTTTCTTCTAGGTAAGCACGTTCCATCGTAGATCGCATCGTCGCTTAACATCAGGCGAGATGGTGGTCAAGTGCGAACCTATCACAGTTAAAAAAAAAAAAAAAAAAAAAAAAGTTATAAAGCCTTGACAAAAACTTTAGTCGTGCTCAATAAAAACGTTAGCTGCGTCAGAGACACAAAAAATGTTACGAATACCTGCCTATTTATCTATTTGGAGCAAGTTCAATGACTTAATACCCATCAATAATATAAATAGGTAGGTATATAATAAGTTTTAATTTTAAAGCTTAGTCTTTTAACTTTTAATCAAACTAAAGTAATTTTATCAATAGTTAAGGGATTTAACTATTGACTACGGAGAGGGCACAAAATGGGCACATGGTGACATACCAAACTAATATTCTAATATACAAAAACCTCAAGAACCGAATGTCTTGACACGTGCCTGATGGTAAGCAACACACCTGAACATAACAGCACAGTGTCACGCAACTATTCGGACATGAAGAGTCCAAATCATTAGGCACCTGGCACTGCATTGCACGCGTCACCCAGAGATATAAGATGATTTATGTTTTTTTTTTCTGGAAACATCGCCCTTCATACCGGAACACCGTGATGTTCTGATGTTGGCTTACATCACATTACTTGGGGGCAGAATATTTGTTTAAGGTGTGGTCCCTACTTCCCCAGGCGGACTCTGCAAAGAGTCATACCACTACAAACTAGTACATTTTTCATTTCCTGGAGACATATCACGTATGTATATGGTGCCGCATGATTACTATGTAACTATGTATTACCTAAGCAATTAGCTAAGTAGGAAATTCTGATTTGAAAACAACGGAGCCAGGGTTGTCCCTCGAGGGTTGCCGGCGCGCGTAACTGCAGGGTCTGCAGGTTGGGGCGGAGTGGAGCGGACCGGTGGCGGCGCCGGCGGAGCGCGCGGCTAGCAGACGGGCGCAGCGCCAACCCGCCAACCCAGTCCCCAGTCTACCGGCGACTCCGCACTGCGACGGACACGTTCGTGACATCTAACTCTAATCAACCTTACCCGTGCTTTCCTCACAACATATTCGATTTTCATCACAGTGACAGAACTGGACCTTTCAGTGTGTGATCTCGTGACAGAAAAATCTATTTTCGTTTCGCGCCGTTTTTCTTGAGAACAGGTAAGAAATTCATTTTTTGTACCCTAAAGCATAAATTGTTTTTAATTAACGTACATTAACGGACAATAATGCAGTAATTTAATTTAATTACTTCATTTACCTTTTGTTTATGGCGTCTGATAAAAAAGATGTTTGAGATAGAACATTCGAGTTTTCTTTCGTCGCTTTTTTCAACCGCACGCTTCTTTCAGACACGCAATGTTTTTACCGGCTTTATATAAATTCCAATTTAGAATTCTAAGTTATTTTTCTTTAATTTTGTTAAGGAATACGACTTCCTCCCAATTTTGTATCAATGTAATATGTAAGAAAAAAATCTTTGAGAAAATATGTATAAAATATTATCAACAATGGACGGGAAAAGTTGAGATTAAACTCAAACGGCATCAATCAAAAGCATCGAGTGTACAATTAAGGCATCATTAATAATACTCGGTGCTGAGCCGTTGGAGGAAGTCCGTTCAAATCGAACCTCTACCAGTCTGGGCAGAGGATGAGGACCCCCTAACACGTTTCTTAAGAACCGGTTCAATCGGATACATGGCTTATGCAATCGTTTCTGACTAATCGACGGATCACCGATATTCCATTAGGAACACGAGCTTTCAAATCTTTTACAATATCAATTTTGAATTTGGGAATAATGTTTTGAACGATGATAATGTTGATGTTTATTTTCTTACTGAAAATACGATTATTTCTCACTTTGGTTTTGAGGGTAATTTTAATAACATCCAAAATGTGAAATTAATTGATATTCTGTTTGAAAAACATGCATGTGACCGTAAGTTTGTATCTATAGATAACGTGAATTATGATAATGACCATATATTACGAGTAGGTATATTAAATATAAAAATGTTGTAGTTGTACATTCCATAAACAGCAATAACTAGTCCAAACTAAAGGTATTATGGGAGCCAGATAGCTGGCATGATACTTGTACGCTTGTAAATACATACTTATGATACACATAAACCTGGGTGTTTATGTGTCGAGAGATCGAAATATCCAACAAATAATTGTCATGGCTGAGAATCGAAGCCACGACCTTCAGACTAATATCTAACTAATAATAAGACTAATAAGTAAGACTTATAAGTTACGGCTGGTCTAATCGGGAGAACGGCGACTGCCGATCCGGATACCCCGGGTTCAAACCCCACACGCACCACTGTCTTTTCGAAGTCATGTGCGTAATGCCGCTAACTTAAAACGGTGAAGGAAAACATCGTGAGGAAACCGACATGTACCTTTCGAACCTTTCGAAGTCATGTGTCATCCGCCAACCCGCACTGGGCCAGCGTGGTGGATTATGGCCTCAACTCTCTCCTTGCGAGAGAAGGCCCCGAGTCCCAGCAGTGGGAACGTTTAGTGGGCTGTTGATGATGATGAAGACTAATATACACCAAGAGATGTACGACATAGAGTTCAATTAAATGTGCGATATCAACTAAAATATCCTTGATCTTAACATTGACTTTGAAGAATTGTTATTAATAACTAAATAAGGCGTCATCACACACACAGTCAAATTGCCGGAATAAATTAAACGTTATCTTTCAAACTTACCTAGATCGATACAATTGCTGAACACACTAAATAACAATAATTAATAACTTAAAACAAGAAATACTCGTAACCTTGAGGTAGGGATATTTCTTATTATCAAAAGTAGTTACGTAAATGGATTTAAAATGATATAAGTACTTATTATTTACATAATATATAATATATCACTCTATATCAGTTATCTGGCTTACATAGGACAAGCTTTGATTAGTTTGGGATTAGCTGTGTAAAAAGTGTCGATCACAATAAGATTAGTGCGACATATTGCCTTTTCGCTGACAGGAATTTCTTTCAAGTGACCAGGTAGGTCCAGTAGGACCAGATATTCCTGTAATACTAATATTAGTACTTAATAAAAAAAAACCTTCGGGTAAAGCCAATATACTCGTAAGTCGCAAGTATGGTATAGTACCTACAGAGTAGATACGAGTACCTATGATCATCATCATCATCAGCCGCAAGACGTCCACTGCTGAACAAAGGCCTCCCCCCTAGATTTCCACAACGAACGGTCCCGCGCAACCTGCAACCAGCGGTTTCCAGCGACCTTTGTGAGGTCATCTGTCCATCTAGTGGGAGGCCGTCCGACACTGCGTCTTCCGGTTCGTGGTCGCCACTCGAGAACCTTTCTTCCTCATCGGTTGTCAGTTCTTCGAGCGATGTGGCCTGCCCGTTGTCACTTCAGCTTGCTTACTCTTTGAGCTCTGGCTACTTTCGTTCTTTTGCAAATTACTTCATTACGGATTCTGTCGCGCAAAGAGACTCCGGGCATAGCTCTCTCCATAGCTCGCTGTGTGACTTTGAGCTTTGTTAAGAGGCCCACAGTTAAGGACCACGTCTCAGTTCCATAAGCCATCACTGGCAACACGCACTGGTTAAAGACTTTTGTCTTTAGGCATTGGGGTATTTTGGACTCAAAGATGTGTCGAAGTTTCCGGAACGCTGCCCATCCGAGTTGGATCCTTCGCTGGACCTCTTTGTCGAAGTTGGATCTACCTAATTGGATCTTTAGACCCAGGTAGACGTATTCGTCAACAACAGAGTGTGGTATTCCCAACAATAATCGGTACAGGTGAGACATGAACATTTGACATGACATTCGTCTTGTCCATGTTCATCCTCAAACCAACCTGTTGGGATACTCTACTGAGGTCCCTGAGCATTGCACCGAGGTCCTCCAACGACTCCGCCACAATAACTGTGTCGTCGGCAAACCGAAGGTGAGTGATGCATTCGCCGTTGATATTGATGTCATGTCCGTTCCAGTCCAGTAGCTTGAAAACGTCTTCCAGCGCGGCAGTGAACAGTTTCGGAGATATAATATCTCCCTGTCTCACACCTTTCTGTAGCTGGATATGTTTTGTGCACTGGTCCTGTAACCGGACAGACATTGTGGCTTTGCTGTAAATACACTTCAACACTTCGGTATAGCGATAGTCGATGCGGCATCACTGGAGAGACTGAAGCACTGCCCAGGTCTCAATGGAATCGAAGGCTTTCTCATAGTCCACATACGCTATACATACTACCTATGATACGAATAGGAAAAATACACACTAGCAGCGGCTCGCGGTTTTACCCGCGTAGTTCCCGTTATTTTCACAGGATAAAAAGTAGCCTATCTATGTGTTCTTCCAGACTGTAATCTAACTGTGTTCCAAATTTCAACCAGATCCGTTCAGAGGCTACGACGTGATTAAGCAACAATCACCCAAACAGTGACATTTATAATATTAGTAGGATTATGCATGTTTATTATCTACATACATACACAAATTTTATACTCGAGTAAAATATGTGATAAAATTAATTAATTTCATATATTTTAATACAAAATATTCTATTACCAATTTCTTCTTCTCCGTGCCCACTTCTCGTTGGTTTTTAATACCTATCTTACTTTATCTATGATACCTGATGATTATCTACTATTTAATATGTTTTGTTTTATTTTAACATACTGAAATTTTGCTAATATGAAATGAATAGATAGCGTTTAAATTTGGAACACAGATTATTGTCTGGAATAGCACATAAGCCTGAAAGTTACAGGAACGGGACGTGACGTTTCATTCCGCGAACGGCTCTAACGATTTTGATCGAATTATGTATTCTACGTGAGATTTTAAAGTTAAAATGTTTAATATGTACCTACTCAACACTTAGATACTCAATAATGCATTATCTCATCGTAACAAAAGATTTTTTATTAAATTTTGAATTTTTAAAAGTTGAATTTTGAAATGCGCGATTTCCTATGAGTTCATTTTGGGATTCTGTTTTCAAAGTCTTTTTCAAAGACTGAATGAGAAATTGTAAACTTTGATTTGTGTAATGCATCAAAAGATTCAAGTAAATAGGTACTCACAGAGCTACCTAAACATAAGATACTTACATGATGGATGGAACATAATTATAAGGATAAATTATTACACATTCATGCTTGTACCTAGATTTACAATGAATTAAACCAGTTCATTAATGAGATAACATTTTTTTAAGTATTCCTTTAATAAAAGAATAGATTTTATATGAGACAAAAATATAAGATCTTATTTGATTATGTGTAAAAGATGTTTAGTAACGGTATTCATAAATATTTAATATTTATAAAGAAATACAAAACTGTGAGTAAGAACTGATGTCAGCTACTGAATGCTAATATTTATGAAGTAGATAAATAAACAACTACTCATTCAATTGTGCAAGGGAAGAAATAACATAATAATTAATGGAATAGTTTTGTAAATTACGTATTACTAGCAGCGTCCTCCAATTTTTTTTCGTTAGTTTTCCGCGATGAAAAGTACATATTTTATGTGTTATTCCAGACCATAATCTGTTTTCCATATTTTAGCCCAATCCGTTCAGACGTTCCGTCGTTATTGTGCAACAAACATCCAAACTTTCGCATTTATAATTTTGATCGTATGTAATCGTGAATGAAACCTGCATAAAAAAATTCTGAACATAGACGATGCAGTCATGTCTATACAAATATGTAAATCTAAACTTAGTGTATTACATAAAGCCAAGATTTCACAGATTTTATGCGCAATTCTCGTTCCTAGAAACACCTCAATAAAATGCCGCAGCTGCATCACTTCATGATGTTCAGATTAAATCGCATCACACAAGCCGCAGCGACAATGCACTCGCATTGTTGCCCAATTCTAAAGCAAGCCTCGGGGGATTCCGGGAAACATCCACGCCATTTGCACAAACACGGACGGTGAACTCAGATAACTTTTGATATCGCATTTTTGGTCGATTAATTTAGCAACGAGTTTACGTCGTTGATTTCAAAATTTTAAATAAAATATACCTACTTACGCATGGCAATGAAACGATGATATTGTTTCGGTCGCGAGCAGTCCGTGGATGGAGATTGGAGACGGCACAAGACCGGTCATTGTTGAATTCTTTGGGAGAGGCCTATGTCCAGCAGAGGAGGAGCAGAGGAGCAGATGCTGAATCGATGAAATATGGCTTTTTAAAATAATTTCAGTTCTGTGTGATTGCGTGTAAGCCTAGAGCATTTAACTAGGATTAATATTAAAAATAGAATTTACATGCCTAATGTGGTATACATTAGGAATTTAATTTTTAAGCATACCCGTATTTATATTAAAACTAGCTGACCCCGCAAACGTTGTTTTGCCTTAGTGAACAACCCTTGTCACTTAGGGGTATGAAAAATAGCTAGTAGCCGATTCTCATACCTACAGAATATGCATATAAAATTTGGTTAAAATCAGTAAAGCCGTTTTGGAGGAGTAAGGAAACAAACACTGTGACACGAGAATTTTATATCTATACTAATATTATAAAGAGGAAAGATTTGTATTTTTGTATTTTTGTATGTATGTAATAAACTCAAAAACTACTGAACCGATTTCAAAAATTCTTTTACCAAAAGAGAGCTACATTATCACTGAGTAACATAGGCTACTTTTATTACGAGAAAAAATTAGAATTACTTTCATTTCTTTACTAAAATCAACGCAAGGTATAAAAAAAACAAGCCATAAAATGGCTTTCATCGCATACGCTGCGGAAAGTACCAATGATAGAACAAAACAATGTTCTACAATATTATAAAACGTATTAAAATCTACAAAAAACCTCGCGAGACCATATGTCTAACTACTGTAATTACGTCGCTACAACTGTTTTTTTATATTTTAAAAGAAGATAAAAATGCCGATCAAATTCAGACCATGTTATCCATACATTTGTATTAATTCTTATCCAAATAAACTATTTCGTATTCAAGATTGCTTTAATACCTACTGATTCCTTTTTGAATTATTAAAATCGGACATTGCATTCAAAAGATATTACGAAGTTAAAAAATTCCATCCTGTCGAAATAATAATTATCGACGCGACGGGCCGGCGCGGCGCGCCGACTGTAGCGCGGCGCGGCGCAACGTGGCGGTACAATGCCAGCGATACAAATCAATGGATGTGCCCTGAGAACCTTGAAATTGGTAATAAATTGCGTCTCTGTGTGTATCGTAAGTGGTTTACAAACAACCAATCTACTTGACCCCTATAATCGCTAGCGGCGAGATTTGCTGTGGTTCTACTTATTTTGGTTGTTGACAACGAATAATGATAGGTAAAAACGTCCGGCGTCCACCGCGTCCTGCAACCGACTAGAACGGAAAGAGTGAGCTCACTCTTCCCAACTTTGACATGATTACGTGCGCTCTGAAGTTTGGGAAGGCCAATCTTGGGTTCTACGATCTATGGTAGATGTAGAATAAGGAAGAGTGTACAGCGTTCATCCTTCCCAGTCAGAGTGTTGTTATCTCAGCATACTTTTTTATCATGTACCGCGTTGGTACATGGTTCCAAGACTTTAAAATCGTGTAAAAGAAACTTACCAAGCCGCATGCCGAGACGGGGGTTTGTTACAAAATTATAGCCAATGGGAAATCCCTTTGAGAGAAGCTTCAATTTCCCGGTGTCCGTTGAGGCTGAGAGTTGTTTGTGGTAATATTCATCGATATAAATCAATAGATGTGCCCAGAGCACCTTGACATCGGTAATAAACTGCGTCTCTGTGTGTATCGTAGGTATCTGGTTTACATAAAACCAATCTACTTGACCCGTACAATCGCTAGCGGCGAGATTTGCTGTGGTGCTACTTATTTTGGTTATTGACAACGAATAATGATAGGTAAAAACGTCCGGCGTCCACCGCGTCCTGCAACCGACTAGAACGGAAAGAGTGAGCTCACTCTTCCCAACGTTGACATGATTGCGTGCGCCCTGAAGTTTGGTAGGGCCTATCTTAGGTTCTACGATTTATGGTAATATTATTATTTTGTTTCCGCCGTATTACATTACAGCTAGCCGTTTTGAAAAATAGTGCCTTTTTGTAATGCGGCGGTTCAACGATTAGCCGCATTGTCATTGCGATACGTTCTTCAATAAGGCGGCCCACGTTCAGCCGTATTGTATTACTGATTATATTATAGGGTGACCAAATTTAAAAAAACATAATTTAAATAAACAAAATCAAAATTAATTTCATTCATCCGAAAAAACTGACCGATTACTTACGGTATTCCTTAATATTTTTTTACAACATTTTACCTCTCACATAAAGTTTGAAAGCCCATAAATTGATATCGGTGACGGTACACCTAAGAAACATGGTGCACTTCCATAGACAAGGCTCTATCATCCAGATTTGACTCCGGGTGGGCTTCCGCCAGAAGCTCTGCGGTCAGCCCTGAGTGTCGCTTCTCCATACTCGGCCTGCGATACACTACGGCTACTTGCATGGCTTGCTCCACTCAGGACCTCCCTTGAGCTTCTGGCTCCCGCATTTTTTTTAATACACTCCAGAGGTAGTAGCGCCAAGACTATATGGAGTCGGTGTGCTCCGAGTCGGATCTGGGTCTCATGTAACCAACCCGGTCCGATTTAGTCTTAACAAGGTGGACGGTGGAAACGAAATAGTTTCCAAGTAACACCCAGGGTGACAAGTGACACTCCAATAATATTGTGTACAATCCCTCCGAACTCCAGAATCCACTGTCACTTTAGCAATTTAGCAACACACTTGCAGTACCTATTCAATGCCATAGTTGTTGTTATGTCAGGCAGTGCCATGAGTGTTAAGAATCGGAACTAAAAATTGTGAAAGAGGCGGCTAATCTCTCGCTTTATTACTTAACGGCTAGCCGTGTTGAATGACGTATGGCGTCGAATACATTCCGGCGGTTTTTTAATCAGCCGTATTCAATCCGGCTGATCGTTAAACCGCCGCTTTACAAAACGGCCCTCAACCAACTAAGCCACCAGGCCAGCCAGTTTAATGTTTTTACTCTTTAAAGTTTTGGTTTCTAATTTTGATAATTTGGAAAAATTTGGTCATGTACGTTTCATTTAGCATACCTACTTAACAAAAAATATTGACCCCGTGCGAAGCCGGGACGGGCCGCTAGTATAAGATAAAATAGTTAATAAAAATCGAACCAAAGTAAGTATTCGTGGAGTCTAATTTCCAAATGACAGCCTACCTACTATTAAATAATATAATTACATAATATTTCTAGTTAATATACCTACCTACTATTCAATCCAGTGGCGCATAAGTGGCACATCAAAGGAGAGATTTCAGAAAACTAGATCACCATTATGGTATAATACCTGTTGATGATATTGAACAGGAACAATAGACAAAAAATCAACTGCTTGGAGCGTATAGATCGATGTGCGATGTACCCTTTATGTACGTGGTGCAAGTTAAAAAGCTCTGAAAGTAAGGAAAGTTGCTAGACATTACATCAAAAATTATGTCATAATGACAGCAGAAAAGATACGTACTATAATTAGCGTGATAGGCAGGCAACGAACGACGTTATGAACGAAGTAAAAGTAAACAAAGCAACAGTATCGAATGCTTGAACCCTCGTGGTGGGTCAGCCGGCATCGTCGCGACGCCGACCAATTGGCGTCAGCCTATCGATTGCCTTTCTATGTACGTCATATGAACTTTTATACCTAAAACTACACTACAACTCATTTACTCCTTTAAACAGATCTCGTCTGTCGCTGAGGCATACAATAAACGAAGTGGTCCTGAAAAGCTTAGGACAATATCAAACTACATTTAAGGTCATTATGAAGGGTGGTATCAAAACCAGACGTCGCTCTAGGATTCAAGCAGTCTAAATTGCCTCCGCTCGTGTCTCTGGGATGGCCATTTCCGCTCCTTTACCAACTGTGGCTAGTTATGCATATCATCTTCTCTCTGTACTTCCAATTTACAACCTATCCCAACCATGTTAGAGCTCAAAATAACAAACTCGTTTATTTTTTAAAGACTCGTTTAAAGTAAACTACACCAAACTAGCCACTTTGTGAATTATAAATGATACAGTAATTGGAATTGGATTAGCACGATTGAGCTCAATCGCAACTTCTAAATATCGTACATTTTAGCTGTTATAAACCAATAAGAATAAAACTTAATCGGATTATTTCAAAATTAATGTCTGCTCAAAATTCATTATCGAGCGATATTAATTTCAGTTTAATATTGTCGAGGCGCCCTCGGGTTATGGAATTTAAACGCGTATAAATCCGAGAACCCCGACGCTGCTGGCCTACTTAAATGGTTGCAGGCATTCGTAGCGGAGACATTTTCGCGACGCAATAAATAGGCGTGATGTCGGCTGGAAAATTGCGTCAATTTTTAGGGCGGGAACCACCCCAAGAAACATAATCAGCTAAATAGCTAAGACAAGGAAAGTTTTGGAACTCGTGCCGCGTTTACAAGAAAAGTGGCTGTTTAGGGACTAGACTCGGGTGGCGTGTTAATTTGCAAGCTTAGAAAGATTTTACTGAAATTTATAAACTTTAGAATTATACAAAAGTGTCACAAATTGTATTTACATCTTCAAAAATATTATTCCACGGCATAGAAATAGTAACTACTTGTGTTTGCGTGACAATATCAGGCGAATAAATCGTTGCTGTTTTCTTTTCTTAGAATATTCTTCCACATCTGTCTAGAGCACCTGTTTTGCTTAGCAACAATTGCGATAGCGACGCGACATTCGCTACGAAGAAGCAGACACAACGGATAAGGAAAAAATGTAAATTAGATCGCTTTACGCGAGCCAAACTTCTGTTCAACGGAAAGCCATTTTGCTACGGTGGAGATAGCATTTTATGGAAATGTTTAGGTGAACCGCGGTTCTTAAGTTTGATAGTATATTACAGCGGGCTAGAATTTAGTATGTTGTAATAATAAAATAAAAAGTCTTACATTAGCGATCAAAATAAAAATAATGATTGGGTAAAAGTATTGCTGAAGTCAATTTTATCGACGCCTAGACAAGTATTTAACATGAAAGTGTGGATATTTCAATTTTAATGAAATAACATAACCACGATATAAACGCTGTGGATGAACATGAGTTATTTCAAATTCAAATAAACATAAAACATAGTTGTTGTTGAGGATGTACATAAGTAGATGAGAAGGCCATCTGATATAACTTGGGATTTGAATATGTAGCGAAGAAGACAACTGCAAGTAATCTTGACGTCATCTCCTGGCCTAGGTAAACGCTGTTTGATCGTAGATACACGTAACGAGGTCACCTTACGTCCCCCGGGCGGTGGGTACACGAGAAAAGCTTTTTGTAATTTAGCCCGGCGACATTCTCTTGTCGTAACATTGTGACACGGGCACGTCATCGTCTCTTCATGTTCCGTGCGAATTGCCCTTTTTCCCGTTAAAATGTGATACTTTGATACTTTTACAGGGTCGTAATTTGCTACAGCGTCCCCTGTGCCTTTTGTTCGGAAACAAATGTTTATACTTGATGTTAGATATTGATGAACGTTTTGCGAAGGTCAAATTGACATATATTTATTAGGAAAAAGAGTTTAAATAACTACTGTATACTATAAAGTACAATATGGTTGTTAAACGTCTCTCAAAGCAGATAAGCGATAAAATCCGAATAATGTCCAGTGACAAAATAATCAGCGAGGTCACGACGCTAACGAAGGGTTTAGGGTCTAGCCCAGTGGAAGTGTTTGATAAGGGGCTGTAGGGCGACAGAGTATTGCAAGGAACAGTTTCAGAGATACAACCATATTAAACTCGCTAACTGACATTGACTACAGGGAACTTTCTCGAATAAGATGCAGTAGAGAAAAAAGACGTCTAGCGTTGATTGTCTTTTGTTTCAACTCGTCCTGGCAGTTCGTTTGGGTTCCGCACGGGTTCAATAATTAGGCGGCGAGTGAAGTTGAAAGGTGTGCAAGGGCAGGTACTGCCTCTGGGCTGTAGGGTGATTCTAGTATTCGTATGCAGGGCGCGCGGTGCGGCATCGGATCGATACGCGCCCGCGCGGCGCCTCCCCTCGACACTCGCGAGTGCGAGGTGAAGTCTGCCGCACCAAATACACTAGCCCGACTTTATTAAATCTTTCTGGCACTTTCTATTATAAGAACAAGAACTATTACGTGATAGTCTGCAGTGTATTTTTTATTACTTTTGTATTACGGCGTATTTGCGTTAACTTAAAGGCTTTTACTACCATTCAGGGTCACACCACACATTTTGTATAGAACAAAAAATATCAATTTTTAAACAGTGAAATCCCTTAATTGCTTCTATTCACAAGGCCACAAAAATTGTTACTAACGTGAGCCGAAACTTGTACTTTAATCAAACCACTTGTAACTTTAACGGCCATAAACATTTACATAGATTCTATTAATTTTAAACAAAGTCGATTTTTTATTTCGTTTCATGATAAAACTATACAGCACATAAAATAATGAGCAACGCTTCGATTTGCAGATAAAAAAGACGTTGTTTGTGAATAAGAACAAGTTTTCCGTAAACAAATTTAAAATATACACTGCGGTACCGTACTTGACTAAGGTTGTTGCAACTTTCGCCTTATGCTGATTTACATTGCAGCGTACGAGTGTCTACTGCGTGTCATGGTATTAGTGAGATAGGGGTTATTATCCAGCTATTAGGCTGCCGAAGCCGTAAACCTAAGAGGAACATGCCTCATAATTATATTAAGGTACCCAAGTCCTAAGTAGCTATCTGAGGTAGCTAAAGATAAGATATACCGTTTCATAACAAATATTTTTTAGGAAAACGAATTAATTCTACTTAGGTTCTCTACGACCGCCGCTATTTTACAAAATTTGACCTAACCTTAATTTATCTCTTTGATTTCTATTGACGTCAACGCTGAACGTATTTTACCGATTTACTTGTACTAAAAAAACACAAATTGAAGAGTTAGAAATAGCAAACCAATTTATGACAAAACCTAGAGGAAATATTTCAAACTATAAACTACCTATAAACACAATCGTGATGTTTTCTAGTAGTGTAAGTTTCGAGGGAACAGAAAGGAAAACCAGATAAAAGTATATGATCTTTTATATTTTGTAGTGACTGTAATATTTTGGATGTGCATAATAAAATGTAGGTATCTGTATTGAAAGACTCAGTCTAGTCATGAAAGAACCATACAAAAAATGATATAACAAAAATTCAAATTGTACCAAATCTACTCGATAACGTAAATACCAATGTGAATTTAAGTTCAAGTAACAAGACCTTATTAGCAATTACAATGGAGGATCAACGCAGCGTAATTTCGCGTGCTGTGTGTATTCAAGATACGACGATGACATCATCGACTACAGCGACCAAGGGAGAGCATAAAAAGCGTTTGTAGTGTTGGACCAGGCGAATCCAGCCAACCAGAGCGCTTGGAGCGCCGGCCGGTGACCGCGTGGCCCTGATCTTGACGGAACCAGCGATGATGACCTTCCGTGACCGTGCCACATGTAAGATGCCCCAAACACTCTCAAACCTCAATTGACTTAATTTATGTAAAATACCAGTACTTGAGCGTAGGTGTTTTTGACGTAACTATTCGTATTGCGCCAAATATGTAAATTATACGTTATTTCCGAGGAACCTTAACCTTGATTGCTAGGGCCCACGATCTTGATTTATCCATCGCCGTTTAGAGTAAAACGAGTTATTTATAATTAATCACGTAACAAGCGTGGGACTCCATTGCCATGGGTCTCATAACATTATGTCATACTTAGTTGTTCATAATTTGCTGTGGGTGGAAAATATAGCAGAACTTAGCGAAGGCTCGAGACACCATTTAATAGCCTCCCCTACTCACCCTTCTCGGTATAGAATATACTAACCGATTACTAATAGCTTAATGCACTTCCAATGGCTGTCCTTTGGACATGAAGGGTGAACCCTCGGGCATTTCCTTTTACTCATAATATTATGAATTTGTTGCTAATGTGAATAATATTTTCATAATTAAAAATATGAAACTTAACTTGCTTATTCAGATTAGAACTCAAGATTAGATAAAAACACGAACACGTTAGAACGTTAGATTTCGAACACGGTACATATAAAAAAATAAATTGTGGCCTAATTTAAATATGTAAATCGTCGCTGCGTGGGTTTTTTCTACCTCCCAATATAATATGGTGAAGTTAATATGCAGGAATGACTTTCCATTGTGATCTATTTATGAGGCGTCTTGTCCGACGGCAATTGAGTCTTCGCGTTGATCCTGCTCTGGATAATGAACTTGTATTATGATTAACATAATTGAATCGTTATTTTTCTAAGCAGCAAACTGGAACCTATAAACTATAAAGCTGTTATTGATTTATAATATACTAGCAGCGCTCCGCGGTTTTACCCGCGTAGTTCCTGTTCCCGTTGTTTTATCGCGATAAAAAGTAACCTATGTGTGTATGTGTTCTTCCAGACTATAATCTAACGGTTTTCCAAATTTCAGCCTGATCCGCTCATAGGTACGTTAGGACGTGATTGAACAACAAACATCCAAACATCCATATATTGACATTTATAATATTAGTAGGATACTTACGTAGGAGATAATAAAATAATAAATAAATAAATATTGGTGGACATCACACACAACACCATCAGACCCCAAATTAAGCAAAGCTTGTACTATGGCGGCCAGATAGCTGATATAATACTTATATAATTTTAAATACATACTTATTATACATAGAAACACCCAGACACAGTGCAAACATTTGAATTCATCACACAAATATTTGCACTGGGTGGGGAATATATAATATAATAGATATTAAGAATGTTGACGGAATTTTTTTGTCTAGTAAAATAATTTAGAATGCAATGTTAGATTAGATTAGGTTAAGTAGGTATTAAAAGAAAATAATAATACTTTAATAGCAAGAAACATAAAGAGTATTAACAATTATATCCAGTTTCATAGTGGAAATTGCCAATATACCCCATACAAATAATACCCATGCGTAAGTTTAGTAAACATATTTAAGAAACGTATACATACCTATAGGTATTACGTTTCGCCTATGTAGGCTGTCAAATGACAGTAAATTAAATGTATTGGTCCTACGAATGGCAGCAGAATGTGGTAATTGAACTTCGTTATTATTAAATGAAGTAACTTATCGAGGCCTAAACGGGTACATGGTATATACCTGTTCTAAATTGTACAAATTGTGAAACAAATTGCATTTTTTATTAGGTAGATTATATACTGTCTGCCCGCATATCGCATCCACTGCGGTGCAGGCCATATCGTCAATTTGTCAGTGTTATGAGTGTGTGTACTCATATTTGCAAATTGCAGTGGGAGAAAACCACAGGGGTCCATATTGCTTTAGTCACCACTTTAATCACTCATTCACAAAGTCCAACAGCTCATACATTTGGGAAATCTGTTGATGTGATCGACTTTGCAGCTGTGTAATCCATCTTTTTTTCAAAAAAATAGTCTGTTAATAGTATAAAACTTTTTCAATTGTAATCTATAGATGAAATAGTTGAACGTACCCACCGAGTCTCGTGCCCGTGTACCTGGATGCGTTCTTTTATTACTTGTTTTTTTTACGCATCCCGGCCATTGCTCCCTATTTCGGACGACCCTTTGGCCGAACAATGATTAGACTGAGGGGAGCGCAATGCAGCTGCTCTTTTTCTTTACAACGAAAGACTTCTTACGGTTTAAGGAAGTCACTGGGTTGCGAAATGCGGCCAATTTTCTTCGAAACAATAAACAATGTAGACACCTCGAATTTATTCGCATGCTCAGCAAAATTAATAGCGAGAATAAAGTTAATGTTCCGTGAATCATAACAGATTACAACCATAATGTAAAAATATGCTTATCATTGAAATTAAGAGTAACCACTGGAGCGACTTTTAGGAGCCAAAATAAAAATTGAGCATTATTTCGTAGAACAGTAGACTGACTATATATCATGTACTGAATGTTATACAGTACCCTAGACTGTATTAATAAACATGGTTGAAACTCATTAAGCTAGCTGCAATAAATGGACCACATATTTTACGCTAGAAAGTTGATCACAGCGATAAGTTGTCCGAGCAAAAAGCCACCGAGACGCATCTGCTGCCAAACATGATGATGCAACGAGAAAAGCAATGTCGGCTAGCGAGCAACTTTTTCCCGAGGCGCCAGGCCTCGCCAACGTCGGCACCGCGACGTTACATAGTTTCTACAACACAAATAAGGGTAATTCACTCGTCTACAACGAACCGGCAAGTCGAGTAACACACTATGCTTGACGAAGAAATCGTGAGCAAACCACTAAAGTAAATGTTGTTTTTGCTCCGCGACAGAAACGTGATGTTTTACTTGTTACGTCTGTTTTCTGTGAAACCCTGTAGGTAGGAGTTGAGTTCACGGCCATTCGAACAATCGATGAATTTGCGAACGGGCAGAGTCGGCTTCGGTGGCTGGGAAATATCGAGCTCGCAGCCTTGAATAAACATCGACTTTTAATATAGCTACGAGTATTATTTTAAATCTGTTTATTGTCACTTCCACGGGCGCCAGCGTTGAAATAGATTAACTGACCGCTTAATTTAGAATTCCTTAACACAAAACAACATTCGGTCTGACAATTTATGTACAGGCAGGGGACAATAGAATCGGATGAAGCGGATGGAAGAGCTGAACGTAGAGAAATGGGACTAAATTAATCTCTTCCGTAGTGTTAGCTCAAGGGAGACTAGCTGCAGAATAGAAAGGGAAATTCCGTTTAAAAAGGAAACAGCTGCCGCATGAAAACGTTTCTGCTGTTACAAAGACTTTATAGACATCGAGGGACCTGAAGGTTTTATTGACTCATGAAATATTTTGGCCATGAACTGAAGTAGTACCACAAGATATTACTCGCAGTAAAACAAAATTAGGTACATGTTGTTGTACAGAAATGACTTTCGAACAGTGATTAAATATTTTAAAATATGGAAAGTCAGTCCAAAGAGGATTAATAACAATAAATAATGTTGTATATGTCGGCGCGTCTCAAATATGGTAACACCGAGAAGTGACGATTTTCGACGTCACTAGCGAAGCGTCGTGTCTATGGTAGCGGGGCGGCCATTTTGAAAGAGGACTTTTCAATTTTAGGCGGCAAGCGCACCGTGTGTACGACGAATCGTTATAATTTTAAAATGTTTAAATTTAACTTTGTAACCCACACGCCGTATGAAGTTATGTTTACTGATAAGGGCCTCCTGCGCCTTTATCAGAAGTGGGATAGAACAAATTGTAAATCGAAGTGAACCAACCAAAATTCACCCACAACCGCTGAGAAAGTTTTGGGTAGCATGGAAGCATTACTTCCCTGAGTTCCAAGCAGCGGAACAAGGTGTGGATGCCAATAATTGGTGTAAAGTGATTGTGTAAGGTAAACGCCTTGAAGGAGTGAATTTACTCGTGAATTACTTCGACCAAATGCTACGTTTGCGCGTTGAATCTAAGGAAACAGCAACGGAATTCGCTCTGCTGTTATGGATTATCGTCCAAAAAGAAATCAAAGGCGTATGATGACTGAAGAGACTATTATAATTTTATATTTGCGCTGTGTTGAATTTGCCGTAATTTGCACACATGAACCGCAACGAGTCGAACTCGTTCCATTTCGAATTATCTGCGGAGGATACTACCTACATAAACGACGTCTGGATGGCGAAGGACAAGAAAGTAAAACGAGCACATTCATTGAAATGATTTACTCATAAGTAAATTACTAATGCGGATTGACGGATGACCCACCGGTCATCGTATAGCCCAATATAGGAGACAAAGTGTAGAAATTGGCCTGAAGTAAGATACATGTTCTCCATTGCTTACTACTACGGAGGAAACTACCAATGTGACCAGCTATGTATTGCGCTCACGCCGGGTACGTAGTGACTATTTTTTTACAGTCAAGAAGAGCAGTGGTAGATCAACGAAGTTCAACAGTAAGAACACCGCCTTTCTAAGGGCACCTTGAAGTCGTCGTTTGGTGAGTCAATCAATCTCTTTTCTGATCGAAAACTGTACGACGCGTAAAAGTCTTTGTTATTTAAATAGCGGTGCAGTTATATACCTACTGCGCAACTCAAATCAATACGTATGTCGTGAATGAAAAGATTCCAGTTAATTTAATCCTTTAGGTAATAGTTGGTAATACGAGTAGTCCGGGATATTTTTGAGCAAAGGCTTTGTATTAAAATTTACAACGACAATGTTTGTCGCAGCATGGAAGCATGAAAGTAATTTTGTGTACTTACAGTTTAATACCTGTTTTTCTAAAATTAATACGAATTGTGGGAGAGAGTTATATCCACTATTTTTAATCCGACTCTATTGGCAGAGTTGTATACAGAGGTCAGTTCTACCGAACCTGAAGTGATACTTTTCCAAAAAGTAAATTACGTAAGTACTTTATGTTATCGAATATTCTAGCCATTGTTCGTTGGAGATCGAGTCACGAGTCACTCTTACAAGCTGAAGACGATAGTAGGTAGATGTCGGCATTTTGAAGTTTTTATGCAGTGCAATTTTTCAAAATCGTTCAAATAAAAACAATACGTGAAAATGGAACAAACACACGTAACCAGCATCTCGCGAAATTATCTTCTTGAATTAAAGGTTCACTCACAAAGAAAGTTACGTTAAACTTCATCAGGATTGAAACAAAATCGAGACAGTAATATACGAGACCTTTCCTTAAGGCTATTAATAATAATTATTTTCCTGAATATGTAGCTCAAACATATAATGTCAGGGACGGCATCATATTCAGAAAAATCGTTCGAAACCAGGCAGTTTCCTAGGTACCCTAATTTGGACCGTACTTAATCACATTCATAATGAAATACGACATTAATTTAAGGACAAAAACTTAGATAAGCTCTATGAGAAATAGGTACTGGTTGTGTGGTTGGGGGAGCGGCGGCAGCCGATCCGGAGATCCCGGGTTCGGGACCGCGCGTGCCGCTGTCTTTTCGAGCTCGTCTGCGTGATTCCGCTGACTGAAGCGGTGAGGGATCGTCCACGAGGGACATCGTGAGGAGACCGACGTGCGCCTGGAGTCTTCCGTAGCCGTGTGTTATCTGCCAGCCCGCGCTGGGCATGGTGGATTTTGGCCTTGACTCGCCTTGCGGGAGGGGGTCCCGGGTCCCAGCAGTGGGAACATTTAATTATGCAGAGATGTCGAACTGCACGTGTAAGTTCATTGAATCTTGTATTATTCGCAAACCATCAACCCACCCGTAAGTAGCGTAACCCGTTCAACTTTATTCAATTCTAAATGTAGCGGTGCCATGGCTCAACTTACACATTGATTTTCGAGTAAAATAAGCAGGAAGAGCAATCGAAATTAATATTGTTAAGTGATTGTTGACGGTTTGACAAAAAAAATGTTCTGCTAGAACATGCTTATCTCTTGATGGTAAGCTTGCGATTTACTCGTTACAAAAGGCAGTCTGCCTTTTTGAAGCGCTTACGAATCATTGTTGACCGAAGTCGTTGCTATTAAAGTTCTGATTTTAAAATTTAAAATAAACTTTACTTTATTACAACAAGGTCTAATAGGGCTAACGCATAAATGGAGACGATGATGAGAATACTAAAAAGTTGGCTAACTATTGTCGATAGGATTTGGAATAAAAACTGTATACTCTTTGTATGCTCTTTTTAGTTGTTTTTGAAATTGACGTGTAAATTGTACATTTGTGAATGAAGAGCTTTGATTTTGACTTTAACTTTGAAAAAGGACGCGATGAATTAGGTAACATTCAACTCTTACCTACACAATAGGCCGCATCAGCTGTAACAAAACGTTCTCCTACAGAACTGAGGTTAGGGATTCGTGTACAACCAATAGGTGTGTCGAGAACAAAATGAGACGTCCATGATCAACAAGAATGTTAACATCTTGATTTGGTGCAAGTTAATTCATCAGCGAACATCTAAAACGCAAGTTAATCCGATATTCAACAATTTCATTAAAAACGTCAAAAAAAAAACATTTTTAAAAGGCGATTTTGATTACAAAAATCAAACCAAAGAGACGGGAAATTCAAAGGACCCTTTATTATTACGTCAATATTCAATTAGATAGTTCTCATTGCATGTTAAAGCATGCTAATGAAATTGCGCTCAGTACCTCTTGGACATGAAAACCTTGGTTGAAATCACCGCTAATCTTGTAAGGAGACCGAGTCGGCGTCAAAAAAATAATAATAAAGAGAATGCAACTCATAGAGATGATTTACTTACACCAATGATAATGACACTTTGACCGCGTGTTCGGATACTATGTCCGCCAGATCTAGTACTATTACTGCTGAATCAGATACTTTTAGTGCACACTCTGACCCTGAGATATGAGAAGTACAGAATGAGATTGAAATTTATGTTGGTTAAGCTGTGTCTATCCTGGATTGCTTGGTGATTGGCCAGATTCACGACCCAGTTCAGATGTTGAGTTCTAGTAGTCTATCCTGGTCGACAGTGTCATCCGGGCTACACTTGCAAGGATTAGCTGAAGGGATGTACTCGGTCGGTCCAGATGTGAAGTCGATCCTGGGCGGACAGTGTCGTCCGGGCCATATCCGTGTGGATTGGTTGAAGGGATGCACTCGTCCGGTTCAGATGGTGTGAAGTCGATCCTGGTCGGACAGTGTCGTCCGGGCCATATCCGTATGGATTGGTTGAAGGGATGCACTCGTCCGGTACAGATGGTGTGAAGTCGATCCTGGTCGGACAGTGTCGTCCGGGCCATATCCGTAGGGATTGGTTGAAGGGATGCACTCGTCCGGTACAGATGGTGTGAAGTCGATCCTGGTCGGACAGTGTCGTCCGGGCCATATCCGTAGGGATTGGTTGAAGGGATGCACTCGTCCGGTACAGATGGTGTGAAGTCGATCCTGGTCGGACAGTGTCGTCCGGGCCATATCCGTAGGGATTGGTTGAAGGGATGCACTCGTCCGGTTCAGATGGTGTGAAGTCGATCCTGGCCGGTCAGTGTCGTCCGGGCCATATCCGTATGGATTGGTTGAAGGGATGCACTCGTCCGGTACAGATGTAAATTTGATTGAATGGACATTAGTGTGCGACATCTGAACTTTGTCGAGCTTTCTAGTGTGGTCCCATGACATGTGGTTGACATGAATGACTTTATCTGATGACGGTGACAATGTGCTTTACAGATTTGACGACAAAAAGTTATGGTACCAGGATGAACGAGCGGGTGTCCTATTGATTGGACAATATTCATTTCAGAAAATCATTAACGCCCGAGGACGGTCGTATGTCAGATTGGCCGTGTCGGCGCGTCTCAAATATGGTAACACCGAGAAGTGACGATTTTCGACGTCACTAGCGAAGCGTCGTGTCTATGGTAGCGGGGCGGCCATTTTGAAAGAGGACTTTTCAATTTTAGGCGGCAAGCGCACCGTGTGTACGACGAATCGTTATAATTTTAAAATGTTTAAATTTAACTTTGTAACCCACACGCCGTATGAAGTTATGTTTACTGATAAGGGCCTCCTGCGCCTTTATATACTTTTAATAATTATGATACACATAACATAGAAACACTCAAACATAGAATAAATATTGGTATTCCTCAAATAAATATTTGTCCAGAGTGTGAACCGAACTCACGATCTACTACCTTCTTCGTGGGCTCACTTACTATAAATTAAGACACGAGATAAGAAAAACAAAAGTATACAGTATGAAAGTAAGTAAGCAAGTCAACATTCTTCAAGGAAAGGTTTCGCATCTATGACTATGCCAAATTGTGTTATATTTTCACGGAAGATAGAAAAACCCGAGCTCTAATTATAATTAAATCAAGTAACCGCAAAGAGACAACATAATACATCAGCAAAGTACTTTACTCATTAAGAGTGCGGTCAAGGTAGGTGGAGAGGTGTAATGAAATGAAGTGGCGTCTATCAATTAATTAAAATTAACACGCTGTTATCGCGGTCAACGAGAGAGACCAACTTTGTTGCACACTAAAATAAGTTTGTAATAGCACGAATATTTCGCGTCGAAAATAATTATAATATTGTAAAGCTTCATTACATTCTCAATTTTTTACAATAAGTCTTTGAACTTAGCAACCTTATTTATCCTTTAAATCAGTTTTTCGTTCGATCGATTAATCGTATAATAACCTAAATACAAATCGATTATAATTGATATAATCTCCATTAAAACACACATTTATTAACATAATCATTACTTATTAAAAAAACTAAATACAGTACTATAGCGACCTTTGTAAGGATCTTTAACCATCAATTGCTGAAGGTGGAATGAGGTAAATGGACATATTGATAAATAATTGGCCGTCAAATGTTATGTTTATAGAATCATTTTCTAATAAATTACTATAGGTTCACTAGGCGATAAAAAAAATACACTTCTTTATAAAAAGTATGTAACAACTTCAACTCCAACATCTCTGATCTTTTAGGTGTATTACCTCTAGCTCTAGATAATTAGATATGGACGGAGGATGTGCATAAATCATAGCCATCGTTTCCAAACTCCGTCAAAGGAATGTCCTTGTATATTTTAACGTAATCATTAAAAATACGTTAGTGCCGACGAACACAAAATTAATTGCGTTTTCTCTTTTCTAAAATCAAACAAACAAGGGAGGAAAGAAAAGTAAAACCGGAAGGAAATCAGTCAGACACATTTAGTAGCGGTTCCATCTCAACTTGTAATTAGTATCGGGGTAATTAGTCCAATGCTTTGCTTTTTATGGCGGCCTGTAAGAAATTTGGATCTGTTTGTAATTCTTTGCACGTTTAAAGATAGCAGGTGCGGGAACAGTACAATGTCACTGTAACGGTGGGTTTCCGGCGCGTGCGCAACCACGTGCTATGCGCACCCGCCTCCATATAAACAAGCTGTTATGGACCATTTAGTATCCCATTACATCGAAAGGAAATGTAAACAGGTGTAAGGGCCAAATCTATGTTAGCGAGTGAAAGTTTAATTAGAAAAATACAGTTCGATTGCTTTCTATTAATAACGGCGTCCATTGTGTAGTGTACATAACTTAGAATTTCACTTAAAATAATGGTGTCTTGTTCACAAATACAAATAATATATTTGTAGCTGACATAGCAAATCTACTCGTACACAAACGAGCATAATTATGGCTTAGTTCTCAAACATAAAGGAAATTAAATTTTGCCGTTATGTTTGAAAATTAGGCCCTTATTTAGACCCCATATTTTTTAATAATTTTTAGGGTTCCGTACCCTTTCGGCGGCTGTCCGTCCGTCCTTCTGTCATCAGGCTGTATCTCAGGAACGTTGATAGCTAGACAGTTGAATTTTTTACAGATGATGTATTTCTATTGCCGCTATAACAACACATACTAAAAATAAAATAAATATTGAACGGGGCTCTCATACAACAAACTTGATTTTTACCGTTTCTTGCTCAATTAGTCCGTTCCAAGCAAACTAGATGGCGCCACTAGTACACTAAAACAATCCATCGACCTCGTCGTTAAAATCGTAAGGTGAAATCAAAATTTTAGTAGAACATTTTGGATAACAGCCTGTCTGAGGAAACTGCGATGGTTTATGTGTACGGAATTCAAATAAAGCCAAAGATGTTTTCGCCGTTTATTTGCTAATGGTACGGAACCCTTCGCGCGGGAGTCCCACTCGCACTTTGCCACTTTTATTAGTTTACCATCTGATACCTCTAGGTCAGTTAGTTGGTGAGGATAGTCAGTGAATCGGGCTCTTCATGTATAGGTAGCTGTCTAGCAGTATGCTATTATGGGAAGGCGTGTTGCTTACCATCAGGCTCTTTGGCCCTTCACTCTATAATAGAAAAAAAATCCCCTGGACTGATTAGATTATAGCTTTTTCACTACAGATATTACAGAAGAGTATTAAGTAAGTAGTTAAATATGAGACATCTTACAAATATTTTAAATGTCAAAGTTTAGATGTTTGTTGCTCAATCACGTTAAAATCAATCAATACCTTCTGAACGGTCCCTCTACCGCCTAACTAAATCAGCTATGGCTTTGCAACTGCTGTCTCTATCCACTCAAGCGAAAAGAAAAGAGAGAGAAACATCAAAGATAAGACAGTTTTCGTTCGGCGGTAGACCCCCGAATCGGGTTGAAACTTGGAATACAATTAGATTATAGTCAGGAACAGCCATATACTACATTTGAAAGTAACGGGAACGGAAAATATTTGAGTAAAACCATTATGGAAAGCTGCTGGTATATTATAAATGCAAAAATTTGGATGTTTGGACTATTGTTACTCAATCACGTCGGAACGCCTGAACGGATCGGTGAAATTTGGAACATAGATTATAATCTGGAATAACTAGACTACTTTTAATACGGGAAACTTGTGAGAACGGGACCTACTCGGGTAACATCGCGAGGCGCTGTATGACAGTATGAGATATATATTATATACTACAGAAACATAAATTTATAGCGTTCCCGTTTCCCGTTTCCCTTTAGACCTTTCCCCTTTTATTACAGCGCCCGAAGTGTAAAATTTAACCTTATTGGTCGATAATAGATCGTAAATTAATTCTTCAATGGAGCCCGCACCATCATAATCCGTCTCTTATCGGTCATAATTCAATATCCGCCCAAAAATAATCCTATTTCCTCAGTAACACCACTAAAGTGATTTATACTATGAGTAGGTATTATCGACTTCGTGTAGTAGGGCAAAGAAATAAGTTTTTACTTTTTACTGAAGAAATTAATTTATTCGTTTTTTTAATGTTTACTTTATAAATATTAGTGGACATTTCTCACAGAACACTATCTAGCCCCAAACTAAGTAAAGCTTGTAGGATGTAGGTAGGTACTATGAGAGCCAGTTAGCGGATATAATACATAATAAATAATAAGTAGTAATATCGTAAATACCTACTTATGATACATTCAATTTCAATTATGTATCTGAGTCCATCGCACAAATATTTATTCCAAGTAGGAATCGAACCCGCGACATTTAGCTCCGCAGGCATACTTACAACCACAGAAGTCTAAATAACTAATTATTTAGATTTCTGTGCTTACAACCAACAACGCCACAAGGCTAGTTAATGAGAATTGTTGGCAAACATCGTTTTGACATTGCTAATTAAACCAAAGTTAGTTAAATGCGCACTGGGGTTAATAAGGGCAATATTTTTGAGAAACCCGTGTAGTGCAATTATCGTTGGTAACTACATATTTATGACAGAGAAGTTACATAAATTGTCCACGTTGGCA
The DNA here is from genome assembly GCA_963693475.1 of Ectropis crepuscularia. NCBI lineage: Eukaryota > Metazoa > Arthropoda > Insecta > Lepidoptera > Geometridae > Ectropis > Ectropis crepuscularia. Next base: position 8,750,932 of record OY856344.1, on the reverse strand, counting down.
ATAGGTGTTGCCAGAGCGATATAGCAACGCTATTTGATAAATGGATGGGTGTAGCCGATGGCCGGACCTCGCCGTCAGTCCCGTGATCGATGCCGATGAAAGTGATCCATGAGCTGATGTAAATTTATCCTACAAACACAATGAATGCGAGCACGGTTGCTACGGAAAATTCCGACTGTCATGGCGGAATTAGTTACAGTAATACATTTTAGCAACAATCGTCCATAAAGTAATGCAAATTCGCAATGCGTGAAGACAAACAGACCAGAAACAACCATGTCGATGTCGATATTGGGCTCATTAATATTACATTTTCATGCAAACGAAATGTTGTCGGACGGTTGAGCATCAACATTGACTATAAATTATTATTATTTCTTTTAAGTTGTCTGTTAAAATTTTGCTAAAGAGACAGTAGGGCTAAATTTAATTTGTGGGTAAGCAGTTTAGGCACTATGTAGTACTACATAAAAAGTCTTCAAGGCCTAAAAAGATTACTGATTAGGTAGTACAAGGGCAAGTCTTATTCCCGGGGTGTACAAGGACGTCGGGATCATTTCTCGTCCAAGGTTGTAGAAAGGTCTCACCGGGGCCCGAGCGCGCGTCCTTGGCTCTCAGAATTTACCCGCCTCTTCGCTATATTTAGATTTTAATTAAATTTTCTTGTTCGTAAAACTGTACCTAAATAATATAAAGTCATTATATTTCGAACTTGGTTTTTGACATTATAATAGAGATCTCTGCTTCTTCACTATACTGCTTAAAAAGGGAGCATTTTTTTAAATTGCGAAAAGTTCGTGAAACCTTAGAAATATAAGACGCCGTTTGACTACCGGTGGCCACCTTTTTATTTTTCTGTTTGTTCCACATAAAAAGGTGGCCACCGGTAGTCAACTGTTTTACATTAGATTTATTTCTTTATTATAGTAATC